>OY728153.1:645425430-646675430 GCA_963277665.1 Viscum album
AGACCTCATTGCTCATCAGATCATCTTCAAGATTCAAAATTTAAATCCTAGTTGACTGACATCACAGAAAAATCCCGAAATTTAATCAAGAATTACAAGATTCAAATGAATATATATATATATATATAAAATGGGGAGAATACTAAATAATCACATATCATTACTAAATAATAAATGATACATGTACCATTTATCCCTATAATTAATGACTCGGTATTCCATGTTAATAATATGTTAGTGATAGTCATGGTGAATTTATACGTCAGCCACCCACACCATCATTGGATTCTCTATCCTGAGAGATTCACTCATGAAATACGTACATTTTATCCCTAAATCACATCCGAATACATGTAATAGGAATACACCAAACACCATACCATTGATCTATCCACCCCTGATTCAAATCTTTCACAACCCGACACTATCCTGGTGTCGATCAGCAAATAAACCACGCCCGCTCTATAGGCTAGGATACGAAAACCAATATCGAATGAATAACAAACATGGGGAGGAATATTCCTACATACATGTATGAACACATGAAGCCATATTAATGAAAATTGAAGATTAATAATAGTAAAAAAAAGAAAAATACAAAGGGAATAAGCATGCATATAAAACATCTAGATAGTACAATATTATGGTGTTGTAAATTTAACGTAAAAGGGGAAAATATGTTCTCATATAGAATGATTTACCAACATGAAAACTCTGTAATGTATAATATTCATAGAGCCTTGTTCCCAATATTCATGTTGATACCACCGTACGCAGTCCAATGTAACAGGTATCCCTAAGCTCTTTTATTTCCAATTTCGACCATTTGGGAAAAACCCACATGCATTAGTCAGTATATACATTCCATGTAGGATTACACGAATGATTTAGGGGGAGAATAATGAAATATAAGAGGAAAATAATAATAGTAGATAAGTAATGGGATGCATATTAAAATATATCAAGATAAAGAGTATCCTTGTTCAAAAATAAGGGGATCAACATGGTGTGTTGATGGACTAGACGTTGAGTCTTTTCAACCCATATTAGGATGTTAACCTCAAGAAAACACAACAATCTTAAAAAAAAGCACATGGAATACCCCTTATATATTTGAAACCCTTGGTAGTAGAGTAACAATATCGAATGGTATATATGTATATATTCTGTAAAAGATTCCTAGAAAAGTGTGTAAGGGGATCTCTGAATCACTACACATCCTAGGAAAAGAGTCGCCAACAGTTCCATAAGTCCTACAATAGTGCCAATAATCTCACGTGTCTACCTAGATATACCCACCCAATTCATGTCAAGACTCTTAATTGTCCCTCAATGGAGAAGGAAAACAATATTTAGATAGACAACCCATTCCCAAGTACAGTAGGCGTTCCACTATGTGGATATATAGTGGATTCATACAATGTTTCAATTTGATGTCTCCATTATATATATCAATATATAACTCGAGACCTTACCTTTAAGAGGGTTCCAATCTCTAATAGTCAAAAGAGGACTCATGCTCTACTCAAATGTATGGTTCCACTCTCCGAATGTTGATAGAGGACCCATGTCTTGCTTAGAAAGAGGATTCTAATATCTGACACTCGAGGACCAGTACCCTATGTCAATATAAGGGAGACAATAATAAGAGTATGTAGAGGACCCATTCCTCGCCCAACTAGAGGTATTCACTCTAAAATTCAATAGATGACTAATTACCAACCTAGAATGAGGGTTCCTCTCTTATAGTGGTTGAAGACCCATGCCCAGCCCACCTAGAGGATTCTACTCAGGATTCCTCTAGTGATCCTATATGATTACTACCATCATCCATAATCACCTAAACAAGAACAATAATCAAGACCAATAAAATCATATATAAAATGTCATAATAGAGGGCACCATCCTGTTTACGTGGAATAACACTCGGGATAGGCTACTCGTGGGGATAATTGTGAGTCCAAACAGTTGAGATACAATGGTTTGACATTTTCTAAATAGGTTCCATGGGTTAAAAAACATGTGAGGGTTCCTACTAAACATGAGTTCCTAATCCATCACCTGTTCATTCACATTTCAGCACATGGATCACTAATCATGTAGTAATACGCTACGTATGGGTGATCTACATGGAAGTCATATGCCACTTGTTTTTCTACTCATGCACTTGGCCTTGTCTGTGTAATACATCTTATGTCTATTTAATCAAGAAATGTTTAGGTACTCATTCAATCATGTGTCCATGGTCAAGTGTCTACATTATAGGACATGCAATTCCACTCTCCGTGTCTACTCGAACAAGGTTATTCCCATTTTTTTCCATAAAACTCATCCACCTGGGTAATCATTACTTGTCGTGTTGAAGGGATACCTATCATCTATCCTTATAAATTTCCAAAACACTATCCTCTATTATATAGGGGATACACATTTTGTGCTCATCATGATACATAACATATTGGAATGTTTTTTGTAGCACATTGGATCTACAAACCATTTTTTTAATCCAATTACATTCTCTTTTATTCAATCCTCATATTCATCCACAAATGGTGTTTCTTTTCCTGATTCATCATTTCTGGACATTTGGTGGCCAATAATTGGTACCATCAACACATGAGGGTTATTTTCTTCCCACCGCATACACATAGTTCTTATGTACTTATGTATTTGAATTGTGATATTCAAATGGATCTCCCACAACCCACAATCAATCTGAAAACATTCATGGTTTGTCGATCCGTCTCGTGCACTTGTATTCTTCACGATTCTTCAGGTCTAATCAGGCTCAATAATACCTTGTAATTTTATACCAGGACACAGGTGTACAATTAGATAAAAAATGTTAATCAATTGGGTGGGTGGAATAAGAATAGATTCTTAACAATCAGTGTCGAAGAACTCATGGACACCAATCAAAAAAGGATATTCATCTTAGAAAACATTAATAACCTAGTGAAATTTTAGTATATGAGTGAATACAAAGCCCAAAATTGGAAAAACTGAAAAAAGTTATAATTATTCACAACAAATATAATATATAATTGCAAAAAAAATGAATTTATGAACCCTTCCTAAAGATTTTATATTTCTTTATCTAAGAACATCATATAAAATTATAGAAAGAATTCATTTTGTTTGTGGGGTTCAGATCTTTCCTAGTACAACGATTCATTGTGGATAGATAAATATTCACTAATGGAATGAGGAACAATAATCTATAATCCTACCATGTTTTATGTGGATTACCCTGAGGACTCTTCATATATGTTAATTTATGAACATATCAGTTGGGCTATAATAATAAATTAATTTTGTTAACTAACTGAACGTAATACTATTGTGGAAGATGTCTGAACCACCAACCATGACCTATTTTATGTCTCAACTATGGTAAAACATTCATTCAAGACTCAATGGAGGTATCCTAATTTTGAGCTCAAATTTCATTTATGATTTATCTCATTTTCATTAAGATACTAAGTGTTTGTAATATAATATATATTTATAATAATTATAAAATTGCTTCTAGTCATAATAAGCCTTAAAATATCACACAATATCTCTCCACTGATCTTAGAAAATATGTAAAAAAATTCAATTTCTTAAATATAAAAAACTAGTTTCATACACTCCAATTTGATTACCTCTACACTAGGTAAGTCTACTTTCTGTAAAGCCTAATCTGGTGTCTTCTCCTGTGTGATCTGTACAGAATGATTATTATCCTTTACATCCAGATGGCCTTATTTCATGAAGGCCAATGGTGGATCAATTTCCCTATTGCCTAAATTACATTGGTGTCCAAAACTCCATGAGATGTGAAAGACCAAATCTGTGGCTTGAATATCCAAATTGGATGAATATTCTTGGATGCTGCAATACCAAATAGTACCAGCTATAGTATATGCTTCATTACATCCGTAATAACCAATAAATTTCACAAAACAAGATTTGATCATGGGTATTTTAGATTAAAATAATGATCATCTACCACTATGGTAAATTCTTGTTGTCCATGATCATCCACATATAAAAACAAATTAACATCGTTAGTGAATTGTGGAGTCTACCTCTACCACAATTCAACGTCCTTTGGTTTTTATTACATCCATTCATTGATGATGTTAATATTTGTAATGATGAATAATTATAATATATTTCTTATAATTATTATTAATTATTATAAATTTTATATCCACCATCACCCCCAATTACACATTATTAAATGGTAAGGCTAATCCTTTGTACCTAAGGATTACAACCTCCGTGATAAAAACTTTTTCATTTACAATTTATATCTACAAAAAATATCTTTATTTTTTATATTATAGTTCATCATCACAAATGAAATATAATTATTATTTGTTTCTTATAGATATTATTTCAAATGAAACACCTCTTTAACCGTACTCTTCAATAGAGTTAATTCAGGTTCACATATTGGTCAGCTAAACAATGTATGTGAATAATGATTTATAATTTGATTATGGATGACTATGTTCACATGAAAATAGTATTCTTATAATAAATTGATACAAATAAATTTTACAAGGTTTTAAAAATATTAAATTATGTATTTAGCATATTATTAAATTATCATTTTTGTTCACTATAATTTATAAAATAATCTCTTATCAACTATAAATTCAAAAAATGTAACCAAAAAAATGTGGAATGAAATAAAAATAATAATAAGTAAATATAAACTATAAATTCAATAATTTTAGTTGATTTATAAATAATTTATTTATTAAAAAAATTTGGGAAATGGTATCCAATTTATTAAACAAGTGAAAAACATTGAAGGATGATATGACCAAATACTCAAAATATGCTATAAATTATTAATCTACTCATTAATTGTTTTTTGGTAAAGGGAATATAAAAGAGTAATATTTATGAAAAAATTATATAAAATTGGTTATTGAGATATGTATTTTTTCTATTGGTTTACAGTGTCATCACCTACTAAATCACATATTTTAAGGGTGCCATCTCAAATTTTTATTCTTTAACACACACATTGTTTTATGAAAAAAATTTCATATAAATGTTTTTTAGACAACATATTGGTTGATTAATATAATAAATCATATTTTTCATGTAATTTTGAATTAAATTTATATCAATTTTTATTTCAATGTTTTTATTGATCATTTATAATATCATTAGGGTTTTCAATCTCCACTTATCTAAATTGATACATGTTTTAATTTTATGAAATAATTTTTTATTTACATGGTTTATGTAATTCCCAAGAATTGATTTTTAAAAAAGTCATTATTTAATTAATGGTATTTATGAAACCACTTTATTTTAAATATACCATGGACTCAAAATATAAAAATTACTAAATTTTTAAGTATCTTATTAGTCTAAATTATTTTCCTTAGGTCATAATCACTATTTTTTTTTGACTATTTTCGTTAATAATTTTTCTATTATGACTAATGATTATTTTATTTTGTATTTACAAATTATAGTATAATGAAATAAAGTTTCAAACCAGTATTTGTTTTTGTGATTCCATGGTCTAATGAAATTTGTTTTTGATTAGAACAATTCCTATTTAATTTATTTTATTTTTCTTTCAAATACATGTATTTTATTTATATTTATATTGAGATTCACCTAATTGATAATAAATGTTTATTTTTCTCCAGTGATCCTTATATTTAAAATAAATAATTTCAGGTAAATTTTTTTTCTCTTTTTAATGATTTTTGTATTTTTGAAAAAAGGATATTTAAAAATTTTCTAAAGTGTTATTCTATCCTTTTTATAATAAAATAATGATCATCCACTCCACATTTCTATTTTATTACAAAGATTTAATTATTTTAAAATTTCAATTATTAAAAAATATATTTAAAAGAAAATTGTTTCATAGTATTTCAATATATTTTATTGTAAAAAATGTTTCTTTATAATGTTACCATTATTAATGAATCTTTTCAAAAGTAATTTTTATAAAATTATCTAAACATACTTACATGAAATTTTTTTATATTTTCCAAATTTTCATTATTAATGATAATTTTGAAAATTAAACGTTTTCAAAGTATTTTTAAAATTTTACCTGATTTCTTCTAATATCTAAACCACTAAAGATTCTATTAAAATTAATTGTATTGAAGGTTTTCTCAATTATCATTATTTAATACATTATTTTGTAAATTAAAAATTATTAGTAACTATTGAAAATAATTTTTTAAATGAAACATTAATAGTTATGATATTATATAATCTCTTAATTTCGTGTCATTTTTTTGAATATTTCAAAAAAAACCATTTTCCACCAGGTTTTTTCTAGATTATTAATGTTTTTTTCGAATTGCACAAAAATTTATGTATTTTGAAGATGGAGGGTCCAATATCACACATCGATTCCATGGGTAATGGATTATATTTCCTAAGATAAAAATGTTATGTGAATATATTAGCATGTAACTAGCTTAACAATGGGTGAATGTGAAGACGTTTAGCTTGACTCAAACATTAATGTGTAAAAATGTTAGTCAGTAGCTTGGTAAATAAAGGGTGAGTGTGATGGTAGTAAAATCAAATCATAATTATACATGTGAACAGGTTACTCAGTATATAGGTTCATAAAGGGTTCTTGTGATTTAATTAATCAATACTCAAAAATTTAAATCTTAACATGTTATAAAGTAACTAGGATAAAAAAGGATGATTATAGTGAATATAAAAACTACTCGTAATTTTAAATGTGAATTGGTAAGAAATAATATAGGTTCAAAAAAGGTAATTGTAAAACTGTCATTCTCTAATGACACTTTTACTAGTGAAAATGTTATTTAGTATCTTAGTTCAAAAGGATAATAAATATTATGTTTATTATTGTACCATATTTTCATTTTTTATGTCATGTTATTCCAAATTTTAAATATTTTGGTTTATTTTAAATGTATTTATAACATTGATTAATTTTCATAAGATTTAATATTATTGGCATTTTATTATTTTATGTTATTTTTTTTGTGGTTCCTTAAAAATCATATAATTAAAATATATTTCTCCATAATGTTCTAGGATTATTTTTATTTATATTTTGATTATTTATTATGTAATATTTATCATTTTTATTTTCTCATTCAAGGCTATGATCTAATCCATTATGATATTTATTTTCCATTTATGTTTTTTTTGATATTATAGATTTTATATGTTTCTTGTACCTGGTTAATATAGATGATTGTATCCTGTGATATGAATATAAAGGTTCTTGATGACCATAATTATTGATAAATGATATCATGTTTTGTATAATTATATAGATATTTAGAAAATCTCCATGTCATAAAACAATTAGGTTTGTGGGTTGTGTGGTTTTTTTTAGATGCATAGTTTATATTGTGATATTAATGTATAATTTAATTATTTTTTTGAAAGGTCCACTTAAACAAAATTAGCAAGAGTAGTGCTAGTTCTTAATTTAAAGGAGAGAAAACCAAAAGGTATCACTGAAAATATATTATGGTAATTTTTTTTGTGTTGTAATATATTCTAGATCATGGTACATATATCCATTCATATCAGCAGATTTTTTTAATTTTAATCCAATAATCTCATATTACTTTGGAAATAAAATTGGAGGTTAATGTAGTACAAAAAACCATGCGTTCCCTTAATAAATTGAAAAAACATAAAAATTACATTTCTATCTTACATACTAATAAATTTGACCAAATTATTTCCATCCAAAACATACAAAAAGATAATGAAACAATGGATCACTTACAGAACAAATAAACATTTATGATTAGTGTTTATGGGGTTAGGACTAACTATTAAAAACATATATTCATGAAAAAATAGATCATAAAGTCCAACATCAACTTCCACTATACCCAGTATTTATATTTCATATTAAGTATTCAAAATATCCTAGAAATTTGGTCACATATGAAAACATTCTGTACTAAAATAATTAAAAATTAATCTTATTAACATGGTGAAATTTAAACATTATAAGAGTGATTTAAAATAACCTATAAGTTAATCATAACTATTTTCAATTAAATTTCGTCTGTGGGTGTAAGATGAGAATAAGGTTATGATGAAATAATTATAGTTCATGAGAATAATGTTAGCGAATTAATACCCATAAATAACTATATCTAAAATCATGAAACAAGGAATATATATTTAAATAATTTCAGAATAATTTAAATCATTAATCATGAGATATTTTATGTCAATTTTGATCAAAGGAATCATAAAATTTCCATATCTTTTGTCCCATAAAAAACTAAATAAATTTCATTAAACATAAACTCATTAATATACCTTTGTAAAAAATATTATTTATATAAACACTCAAATATCATATTGAAAATAGATAGGTTAAATTGGAAATCCTTTTCATATAACTCTTATAATCACTCATAAAAGCTGAATAACAATTGGGTAACTGACAATCCCAATATAATGGAGGGACACCAATGACCCACCCATCTTTGGTTATCCTGTAATAAATCATATATAGATTATAATAAAATAACCAATAAAAATTTTATAACAAATCCATCAATCATCATAATCAATTCCAAATACCTATATATATATAAAATATATGAAGAAATTTTTTTATCATAAAACTCTTAAAACATCAATTATTACATTTATAACTCCACTAACCAGTGGAAATGAAATGAATTACCTGGTAGTATATCTGAATAAATAATAATCCTTATATATATTGAATATGTGTAACACCCCAAGATTACATGGTACGCTTCTCTTGGAATAATACTGTAGCATGTGTTCTATGCAACTTCGAGATCTAACACACCACAACCCATCAAACTAGCTGTTATGAATAGTAATACCCACTTTTTAAAATTTTATAAATTATAACATTCAAAATGGACTTCATTTTTAGATTTGAAATATTGAAATTATCTTAGGGTGAATTTTTTGTATTTTTCTAAAAACATTAAATTTTTTATAAATAGTGAAAAATACTTAATTTTAGTTAAAAAAAATATTTTAATCAAAATAATTAATAGTGGTAAATTATATTATTGAGTTCGTTTTAAGTATAATTAGATTATATTTTTACCATTTAATCCAATTTAGTTCATTAGATATAAATTCACATTTAAACTAGACATAAGTAAGTATCAATCTTTTGATAGTTATTATTTCTTACAAACACGCTTTTTGTTTTGATAATAAAAATTAATTTTAAAATAATTTTTTCTAGTTCTGTGTTTTGAATTTAGAAAAATGGATTCCATATTAAGAATCAAGAGGTCCCAATTGTGTAAATATGTAACATTTATTTTTATACATTTTGAATAATTATTTCGGTAAATATTTTATTTACCATGGTTAAAGGGTAAATCTGATAAAAAAGGGTAAAAAATAATATTATAATAATATTAAATTACCCTAACACATGTATTAACCCATTTGTATGATACATTTCCGACCATGAGAATCCTTGGGTTGATTTTTGGACCCCATAGAGCCACTTGTAAGTGATAATTACAAATTATATTAATTATGTTAAAGTGAATACAAAAATGACATAAGCATATATCATTTAGTAAAAAAAAATTACATAGAATTATTTATGTTATCATTTGGACAATAATTATTTATAATAATGATAAAATGAGTTCCTACATAATGGAATTTTATTTATAATTTTTAGACGTTGAATAATTTAATTTTTTATGACTGAATAATGATGCATTATTTTCCTTATTAATGAATGAATCAAATTAATGGTATTATAAATGCTACAATAAATATAATTTTAATTTTTTGATTCCATACACAACTATTATAGGTTAATATGACATTTTTAGTTTGATTAAATTCATTTATTTTGAATTAATAACTTTTTTAGGACTTTCAAAAAATCAAATATTAAATAGTTATAAATTGATAAAAAGGAAATTTTATAACAAATATTATATTATTAATTTATATAATATTCCTAAAAATCTATGGTTCGGCCAAATGATCTATATAATGATATTTTTATAATTAATTAACCAATTTGTTTATCTTTAATTTTTATAGTATGTTTATTAACCATATAATATAAAAATACAAAGATACATGGTAAGTGTCAAACTATTTTACTAAAAGTTAAATATAAAAGATAATGTTAATATAGTGACCCAAAACTATCTAAAAAACTATTGTATGTGTTTTTTTCGACCCATACCTACCATAGACTTTAAATATTTTATTTTGGATCCATTAAAAACTGAAAATGATATTATCATAAAATTATATTTCTAGTTTTCACTAATGTGCCACTCAAACCTCTTATAAAAGGTCACTCCCCCTTCGCTCTAATTCACAACTTAAAAGCCATTTGTATAGGCCAAACCCTTCCCAAATAACCCTTAAACTATCTTCCCTTAATCCTATAGTGCTTAATTTAGTCAGAAAGCCAACAATAGGATCACTTTTGATCAAATCAAAATGAATAACACGAAGAAGAGGTAAATATCTCACCACCTCATTCAAGTTCCTTTCTTCTTCAAATTCATCTTTCCTTGTTGTATCCATTCTAAAATATAATTCTAGTATCAACTATATACTGTGATGTTATTATGAATATTTTACCACCATATTCATTATTCTATCCATCCACTGAATGACATGTCACCATACGTGCGTGCGTAAGGCTTACCGCCTCCACGTCGTGGTGTAGTTGTTATTCAACACAATATTATATGGATGGTTATAATAATGATGTGTAACTGATGTAAATAAAAAATATAAAACAATAATGATTCATTATATATGATATACCATCCAATTATATATATTTTTTATATCAAATAAATATATTTTCGCTCGTGTGTACGTACGGATTACCGTCTCCACAAAAGCGATGAGATTCATTCCCCATCATATCCATTCAAGACAAATTTTAATCAGACGAATAAAAATAATTTTTATAGACTTAATATCATTCTGAATATGGATAAGATACATTTTATACATAATGAACATTACTTATGTAACAATGCATATAATGGAAAATGTATCATTTAACAACCAAAATGAAGATAATACTAAGATATTATTAACAATGCAATGTTAAAAGATCATATATAATTTCATTTTAATGTATATTATTCTTGTATAATTTAATAATATATATTTAACCAGTATACCGGACGATAACCTACCCTCAACCAGGGAAACTTACAAGGTAAGTGTTAATTTCATAATCTCATTGTTATATGAGGTTGTTTATAAGTAATTATCTACTGGGACCTCTTTATAATCCACATCCATGTTTCATAAAAATAAATTTCAAAACATTTTTACTATTTAATAGTAAATGGGGTCAAGTCATTTATACCCTTATTTGAAATTAAATATTTTAAAGGAATCCTTCCGTTGTTGTCCAAACAAGGTACTTTATGACCTTTTCAACAAAATTAAGGTAAGAATGTTTTTTAACTTATACGGTGGGTGTGGTTATTTTCATTTGTTATGACATCATCAAAGATTCCCTTACAAGATTATAGAAATATTACCAAAATTAATGTTTTCTTTTATAATTATAGGAAATTTAAATGATTTCAAAACATGAAGAGATATTTCTCTAAAAATGTATTGATTTTATCTATTTAAACATCCTTTGATAGATTTTAATCTTATTTGAAATTGATTTATTAGGATACAAAACTTTCATTTTTTTATTGATGGTTTTGTGATATATTTGACTGTGGATGTGTTATTTTTATACAATTACTTGTTTCTGGGTAAATTATTGGCATTTCATATGCTATTTTTAATAAGAATGTTTATGTTATATTTCATACTTTTCATATAAGGAATTTATGGTACTTAATAAGTGAGGGGTGGAGCCAACTATAGCTCCTAGATACATCGGTAGGTCTCGTGGGAAAACTAGATGTGGAATTTTCCGAGGCCTTTCTCAATATGATATATGGTTTTGGTCGGGGCGTTAGTCATTTGTAGATGTCTTTTCCGAGGCCTTGACAAAATGTTTTAGAATGTCCGACATTATACATTCCCTAATTATAAAAATAATATTGATGATCCATGTGGTCATTCGACTAGTGGAATACCCATGATTATGTTTTATTATGGATTTATTTACTCACCTCATATTCCTATCATAAATGTACTCATGATTATTATCATTAAAGGCATGTGGTTTCATTTATTCACTATGTTAATATTTATGTTATCTTCCGCTGTATTGCGGACCCTTACTGAGCATTTGAGCTCACCACTTTCTTGTGTTACATTTTCACAGGATATGAAGAAGTTAGTTATGAGTGACTTTCAGGCATAATCTAGGAGGCTCAGATGTTTCTAATGTAATATATTTGTGTTGTATTTCATTTCAAGGTGTAAATTTGAACTTATGGATGAATCATTTTTCCAATAATACTAAACTGAACTGTCTTTCGAGACATGATTTCCTTATGATCATGCCAATGTTATTTAATAATGCACGGACTCTAGGTAACTACTGTTGGGGCGTTATAGTTGGTATCAAATGAATTTTAGTACAATCCTTGGAAACTATATTTAGATAAACTCTAATTAGAGCACATTACGCTAAGATAGACATTGAGGATTAGTATAGAATAACATCCTATAATTTTGGTATAGTGGATATTTTTCGAGTTTTCCAAGAAATACATCCCCGTATGGATATGAGAGTTAAGAGGCTGCTCTGCCACAGATGTCCTAGGGGTATAACCTGAAAACACCGCTTTGAGCTCGAATCGAATGGGAACTGTTGCATGACAATGGGCCTTGCTGCACTCTTGGTTACTACTCTCCTGGGGGATAGGATTAGGATAATTCTCATTTTCTTTAAAAATTATTATGAAGGGTTTATGAGTATATACTTTGTCAAAGAAAACATTTTAATGATTATGGATTACATCCATGAACTGTTCAATTTATGTTAAGTGTTTTACAAGTCTGGATTTATGTATTGCGATTCCTAAAACAATATATTGTATTCCACTATTTAGAAATGGCACCAAGTGGATTGAATGAAAACCATATCAATGCATGAAACACATGTATGTATTGACATCCTTATCAAGATAATTATAGTGGATATGGTGATACAACTAGTGTTGATCAGCTTATCACCACACTGGGACAAGTCACATAGGTTATGAATAGTAAACATACCCATATGGAGCACCCTGATCCACATCACAGAGGATCAATGTTAGAATAATTCATTTGGAAACAACCACCAACATTCAATGGGTGTAAAAATCCATTATTTGTGGAGAAATGGATAAAATACTTAGAGAAAATATTACATGCCTTGGGGAGTAGCAAAAGGGAAAACGTGGTCATGGTAGTTTACCACCACACTGAATATGCTGATCAATGGTGTTCAATAATTCAAAACACAAAGGACGATAAAGAAGTATCAAATATTGAATGGAGGGTGTTTAAAGAAATTTTCTTAAAAAAATACCTTCCTCGTGACCATCAGGCATATATGGAAAGACAATTTCTTGGTCTGATTAAAAAGGAAGATGAGAATGTCGCAATGTATGATGCTAACTTTACATGGTTAGCGAGGCATGATACAGATTATATATTTAACCCAATAAGTAAGAATGATCATTTCAATGATTATTTAAAACCATTTATTCATCGACCATTAGTATCACAATCCTTCTATTCATATTAAGATATTTTCTCGTATGTTATCAAGACATAAAAGGAATTATCTATGTCTTATGACTTTAAAGCAAATAAATATATGAAGAGATATTATGAACACTATGGGAAATGATATAAGGAAACAGGGAAGAAGGGAAGAATTGAATTTCCACCCTGTGAGAATTGTGGAAGGAAGCACCCGGGTTCCTGTCTAAAAAGAAAATGAGATTGCTACAAATGTGGACAAAAGGCCATATTACTGGTGATTGTACGGGAAAGAAAGATGGTACTAATGTTCAATTCTATAATTTTAGGGAGATGAGACATTATGAAATTTAATATCCAATGCATCAGGGAAATATTCCATAAAAAAGGCCAAGGGGTTAGTTCCCAGCTTATGTGATCACTACTGCAGAGGTTGAAGCCCTGAAAGACGTGGTGGCAGGTAATTTAATTTTTCCTCATGTTTAGCCAATGACTTATTTTATTCTGGATCACCTCATTATTTCATACATTCCTTGTTTGATATGATGATTAGATATTTCTAATTTGATTTAACATCAGAGTTGTCAGTAAAAACTATTAAGGGAAGTATCATTACTACAATGTTTTGGAAAATAGTTCCCATTAGGGAAAATAAATGTTCTTCATCTTCCGAGATCATCTTCATACACATGATTTAATTTGATATAATCCTCAGTATGTATTATTTTTCAGACCATGATGCCAAAATTTATTGTAAGAATAAAGATGTTACTATTTTTGATGATGTTGATAAATAACACCTTATCATTAGAGCAGAATCTTAACCACCTAATTTTGATTTAGATCTACCCATAGTAGCTCAAATAAATTCAATTATTTGGGTGTAAGAGAATGAGATAACTGTGGGTGAAGAAAAGAATGGCCAAATAGGGGATGTACCTTTTGTATAAGAGTATCTTGATGTATTTATAGAAGATTTAACTAGACATCATCCAGAATGAGATATTGAGTTTTCCATTGATTTAATTCATGGTTCAAGGACCATATCGAAGACCCCTTATAGAATTGCTACTATGGAATTAGTGTAACTATAGAAAAAAATAGATGAATTGAGTAATAAGGTATTTATTCTCCCTAGTGTTTCTCCATGGGGCACCCCTATCATTTTTGTTAAAAAGAAATGTTGATCTATGAGGTTGTTCATTGACTATAGGGAGATCAATATCATAAGATGTGTGTCATGAAACAATACATTCCGAAAACATCATTTCGAACCAGGTACGAGCATTATGAGTTTACAGGAATGCCTTTTGGATTGACTAATGAACCATGTATCTTCATGGATCTAAGGAATAGGGTTTTCAAGGAATATATTGATGAATTTGTTGTGGTATTTATTTATGATATATTTGTCTACTGAAAAATCTATGAAGATCATGAAAATTAATTGTGTATTATACTAAAGTCTCTGAGAGGACATTAATTATATGTGATGTTTAGAAAGTGTGAATTATGGCTTCAGGATATTTTTTTTCTTGGCCGTATTGTCTCCAAGGATGGAATCTATGTTGATCCTTCTAAGACCAAGGAAATCCATGAATGGCCAGCACCAACGAGTATAACTGAGGTACGCAGTTTTATTGGTTTAGTAGGTTATTATCGACGTTTCATCCTAAATATTGCCCCGATGGCTAACCCATTAACAAAGTTCACATGAAAAGGGGTTAAATTTTATTGGACAAAAGAGTGTGATGAATATTTTGAATAAATTAATATAATATTATTCAATGATTCTATATTGATTCTACCATCGAGAAATTATGGGTTTGTTATTTATAATGATGCTTCAAGGAAAGGACTTGGTTGTGTCCCTATTCATAATGATATTGTTATTTCCTATACATAACGATAGCTGAAAATTCCTGAGAAAAACTATCCTACTCATGATCTTGAGTTAGCATCTGTAATCGTTGCTTTGATTATTTGGAGATACTATTTGTATGGTGAAAAATGTGAGATTTATACTTGTCACGAATCAGCTCGGGTCGACCCTGAACCGGTCACCCGAGCCGGTCTGCGGAAAGTCCCAAGGGGAGTTCCCAATCCCCCCGGGATGGCAACTAGTGTCGGGTATCAAAAGTAAATAGGTTGGAACAATTTGTCCCAAAATACCAAAATCATTAAAATAATAGAAACTATGGAAAATAGAAAAACAAAACTACACAACCAACGTACCTCCACGTGACCCCACAGGTCACCACCCAACTGAAAACCAATCTCGCTCCAACACTGAGCGTCTAAACCAGGAAAACCTGTACACAAAGCAACCTGCAACTGAAAATGTAAAAGATAGGCATGAGTACAGAAGTACTCATTAGGTGAGCCCAACAACAATTCCCAAATCACTGCCAGTAAATTTAGAATCTATAAATTCTAGGTTTGAACTACAATTTATAAAATTAAGCATTCATAACATTTGACCTGAAGGTCAAAACACGAGACATTACTCTTATTCTTTTTCAATAGTTGAATTCCTTTCATTGGTGCCAAATTCATTCTAAAAGAGAATGAAGTGTTACATTTTCAAATTTTTCACAAAGAGAAAAATGCATCTTCATTTGAAAACCATTTCCACAAGTATAACAGCATAATCTATGATAAACAACTAGAAGTAAACAAGCAAGGAACATCAAGTAACAATGGGTGATCCTAAACATCCCTAGAAAACCCCTGGACGTACTCGGGTTCAGACTACCTACCGGAACGGTACTCCACAGTAAATAAACAACTGGCTGCCCTAACAACCAACCAGAGGCTCGCCCCACAAGGCCTTACCTACCAAGGGGGGACCAACTCATCTAATCGGGGTTAGCCAGCAACCGTCACTCGATTCTCTAAAAGACGCCCAGGAACCCATGGTGGTTTTAAAAATACTGTGTTACTGGGAGGCCCTCGCACGCGTGACTCACCTCACCACACTTGCCAACCCTTTACACGGACACCGCTACACGATAACCATCAAAGGGAAGTCCCCCTGTAGAGATGCCTCATAAGTATATATATATATATAATCACTTCACATTCCATAAAGTGCCAAACGGGCCGCCACATAATTTACATTTAAACCATTTAGTATCAAAGAGTTTCCACAAGATATGATGCACACCATCATGTTGAAGACCAGAAAAACATACTTAGTTTAAGGAAAACCAAACCACCACTGAAGAATCTCAAAATCCGGTTTAAAGGCAAAACATGCATTTAATCATTTTTTAAACGAACATTGTTTCTCAAATGAAATCCGAAATTTTATTCACGTGTCAAAGGAAAACATGTTTTTCTAACAATAAAAGATCTACACCTGATGTTTAAAAAAACCCAGTTTAAAAGACAAACGAGTGTTTTCTCTTTTCAAAGATTTACAAGAACACCATTTTTCATAAACAATACAGCTTCCATTTTACACACACCAAAACAACTTCCAAACACACTCCAACATGTCTTGCATATTTCAAAAAAGAACTTATTTAGCCATATCACAAGAAAACCACAAAACTAAGTCCAAAAAAAATTCTTCCAGTGCAATGGAAGAGTTTAAACAGTTTTCATTTTTAGCAGGTTACCGCACTAAGCATAACTATATAATGCTACTTTAAATTTACTGAAATTCAATAAAAAGAAAAGGAATATATAAATTCTAAAGTTATTGGAATGTGCAGAGGGAGAAAACCTACCTTGAATTTCAGATTGTTTGCGATGACGCGACACGTCTAAAATTTGCGCACAAGAAAACGCAGGCCGGCAATTTCGGTAACGCGAAATTACCTCGCGAACACGCGACAATATAAGTAGAATAACTAAAACACGTAAACACTTATTTAAAAAGGTCCAAAAGAATTAGAACTCATATGAAAACATATATATATATATACATATACATATATATATATATAAACATTGATATAAAATAATTTAAATAAGAAACAAGGAAATACTCACCTTGGTTCGCAAACTGAACCAGATAACGCAATACACCTTGCACAGACGCATACACGTTCGCAAGCCGAAGACCTCCGCGTTGCGGAATTATTCTTCCAATGCATTGTACAAACCAATCAATCAAACAAAAAACCACAATATATATATATATATATTCACGCGACACTAAACCTACCATGGCGCAGACGCGCTCAACCGTCGGAGCAGCGCACTGATTTCCAGGTGCGCTGGTGGCCGGCGCAAGGTGGCGGCGGCTGGCCGAACCACAAAAAAAACAACGGGACACCCGAACGGGCGGCTAGAGGGGTGAAGGTTGGTGGCGACTCGCCAGAGCTCGGTCGCAAGGCTGTGGAGGTGGGCTCGGCCAGAGAAAGTTCCGGAGGCCAGAGGGCCGGGGCGGAGGCATGGGGTGTGGGCCACCAGAGATCCGAGCGGAGCAGGGAGGGTGCGGACCGCTAGACACTAGAGTAGAGCAGGGAGGGCCGGGAGTGGCTGATGCCAGAGGGAGGCGAGGTCACCGGAGATGCGGCCGATGGGCAGCGGGGTCGCCGGATCTGGGGGTTCGCGCGGGGGAGCTTTGGAGGGCACCGGGGTAGAGCGGGGTGCAACGAAGCTGGGGGATTCGCGCGGGGCTGTTCGCCGGAGGAGTCTAGGACAGGGGGGAATGCCGGAGCGGGTAGTGATCGGCGATCGTGCTGTGCGTAGAGAGAAAGAGAGAAATGGAGAGGGAGGGTACGTGGAAGGGGGAGTGGTGCGGTGGCTGGGTAGGCGGGTAGGGTTTTAGAAGGAAAAAAATTATATATATATATATATATATTGATATACATATATAATAAAAACAACATAATAATAATAATAATAATAATAATTTAAATAATAATAATAATAATAATAATATTGAATAAGTAAATAAATAAAAATCAAACCATAATAATAAAAATAAAACATCATAGAAATAAAACTTTAAAATAATAATAATAATAATACTAGTAATAATTAGCAAATTATAATAATAATTATTCTTAATAAAAAAAGTAGAATATTAAAACCATTTGAAAATAAACGTGGGCGCACGCGCGCACACGCCCCCACACACATATATATATATATATATAGAAATATATACATATATTTAAACATATATAAACATATATATATATATACATATAAACATGTACACTTATATAAACATGTATGTAGACATATATACAATAAACAAAAATAACTTCAAAAATAACAGCAACAATTTATAAAGTAATAATAATAAAATATCAACATAAATATTTAATATTTAAAATGCCAGGCTGACACACGGTTACCCGGGCCGAACGCACGGTCACCGCTAATGATGCGGTAAATACGCACTGATGCGAAACCCGTCAACACAATTAAACATTGAAAAAAATTCAAACCGGGACCAAGAAATGATTGAAAACAAGAGAATCTGTGGTCGGGGTGTGACATTTCTCCCCACCACAGACACTTTCTTCCCCCAGAAGGTCAGCAAGGAAAAAGTCAGCCAATATTCAAATCTATGCCCAAACGGAACTAAAGGAACCGAAGAAAACTGAGAATATCCGGATGGCCTTACTCAACATAGGTCACACCCGACCGATTCAAGAGAGAATGGAAGTCCGAGGTTGAGGAGAGAACATGAAGGGGTTCTCCACACAACAAGAGCTCAACTTGTGTAGGAAAAATGGAGGGGGTGGGGGGAAACCCATGGAAGAGACTTAACCAGACATCGAGTTGAAAACATGACCCATTGAAATCCACAAAACCTAACCACATCCGACAAGCATAGATAAACCGAGATCAACCTACACAAAGGTCTAACTCACCTTACGAAAGACACATGATTTCAAATATCACATCCACACAAACCAGTCTGCTTGGATTATAATAGAACAAGTCCATCAATCTTTATGGAAAAACAACACACTTACAACGATGTTAAAACTTTAATAATATTAAAAAAAATATGAGAATATTTTTAGTTGTTCCACCATCAACACGGAATCCGAAACCCAGACCAAGGCATCACACCCCTAGGAACTCCTGACTCAGCGTGAGCTTCACCCCAAGACCTGTGGTTGGGGCTCTGATTGATAAAGCATCTCCTGCCCCACAGTCAGGTACTGACACTCTCCAATCACGGCGTCCTCTTCTAGCGATGCTTCCTGCAAAACTTCTCCAAATGACCCAGACAGCCACAACGATGACACGTCTTCAAAGGGTTATGACAGGATGGCTTCAAATGTTCGAAATGACCACACTGATAGCATACCATTGAACGATCTGACGAACCAGGAGTTGGGACCAAAGGAGATAACTCCATAGGAATAGGTTTCTCGTGCATCCTTTCCTCGCCAGACGGAGAAACCCCACGAACAACTGGGTACGCTGGACTACCAACCACCCACGCTCCGGGCACCAACTCAGCTAAAAATGCTTCCTCTACCAGCTTCTCAAAACGATGGACTTTATGAGGGAGGACCCGCTCCTTGATTTCTAGACGGAGACCCCCGGTAAAAAGAGAGCCCCTCATGATCTCATGGGACACCACCTTAGGGGAAAAGACAATCTGTTCCATGAAATGGTCAACATATGCCATCACCGTCTATTAACCTTTTTGAATATGCACAAGCTCTCCCTTTTTCATTGCCTTCACTTCTTTGTGTATCAATCCTTGGACAAAGATGGTTTTAAAGACATCCCATGTCATTCCGACTTGCGTTGAAGGTGGGGCAACCACCTTCCACTGGTCCAGAGCTGGACCTTCAAACAATCCCATAATAGCACGAACCCTAACAGTCTCGGGAGTTCCCTATGTTCTAATGATACCCTCCAATAATTCAAGCCACTCTACTGCATCTAACGGGCCTCGATCACCACGAAGAATAGGCAATGTCTGAGAAGGACCAGAAACTGGGCATGACTCATTAAAATCATTGGGGATCTTTCTGGGTGACATTCTCTGAACAACATAAAAACACAAAGCCAGAAATCAGGATCAAATGAAATCTTAATCAAAAGGATAATTGCATACAAAAAACTGGCTTGCACGCCAAAAAAAATCCATTTTCCAAAAATCACCATTTCATTTCAATACTACTTCCAAACAAAAAATCCACTTTCTGAAACAAAATCCAATTTCCAAAATCATTTTCCTCTTTCAAAAAATCATTTTATAAAGAAAAGGTCAAACCTTTTGTTTTAAATAAACACCCAAAGCATCTCATGAATCATTGCATACATGTCCATCCATTCCACTCACGTCATCCACGAACAAGTTCCTCTTATGCAGTTTTCTCACAAACCCGCACATATGCGATCATTCATATGGAAAACCAAGGGTCGTACCCAAATAATTTCTCTACCAATTCAAAGAAAACACCCAGTTTTGAAACCAGAACACTTTAAATTTTAAAAATCCCCTTTACCAGTTTAAAATCATTTTAAATAAAACACTTCCATTTAAAAATTCAACTTTATTTTTCAAAAACACGAACACACCCACCAGAAGCAGACACAGTGCAACTTACAAATAATCACCATAATGAGGAACTAGAAGTTACGCTTAACCCGAAGACATGGTAGTGAGCCATGCCTAGAGTTAGCATCAACAACTAGGAGGAACTTAAACCATGTAATTGGATTCCACATGGGTCACTACTCCATGTGAAATCGTGACATAACAATGGCTCACCTCCTTTTTCATTCCTCAATTCAAAACGAGGTCAAAAGACACAATTTCCTGACTACCCCTGGTAACTCAAGGATCAGCGTGAGTAGGAGTTCGCGATGCTCTTCCCGCACCTACCTCTCAAGTTCTGATAGTCCTAATCTCCTTCTACCAGACAACCCAAATAAAAAGAACCACCTTTGATACCATTTTGTCACGAATCAGCTCGAGTCGACCCTGAGCTGGTCACCCAAGCCGGTCCGCGGAAAGTCTCGAGGGGCGTTCCCGATCCCCCTGAGATGGAAACTAGTGTCGGGCATCAAAAGTAAATATGTGTGAATGATTTGGCCCAAAAGAAAACAAAAATAAGTTGAATAATAGAAACTATGCAAAAAAGACAAACAAAACTACCCAACCAACGTACCTCCACGTGACCCCACAGGTCACCTCCCAACTGAAAACCAACCTCGCTTCAACACTGAGTGTCTAAACCAAGAAAACCTATACACAAAGGAACCTGTAACTGAAAAGGTAAAAGATAGGGGTGAGTACAAATGTACTCAGTAGGTAAGCCCAACAACAATTCTCAAAGCACTTCCAGTATATAAATAATCTCTAAATTCCAGGTTCCAACTAAAATAAATAAATGCAATCTTTTATAACGTTTCACCTGAGGGTCAAAACATGAGACATTACTCCTATTATTTTTTAGAAGTTGAATTCCTTTCATTGGTGTCAAATTCATTCTAAAAGAAAAATAACTGTTACTTTTTCAAATTTCGCAATAAGGGAAAAATGCATCTTCATTTGAAAACCATTTCCACATGTATAACAGTATATGCTGTGAAAAACAACTGGAATTAAACAATCAAGGAACATCAAGTTATCATGGGTGATCCTAAACAACCCTAGAAAACCCCTGGATGTAATCGGGTTCAGACTACCTACCGGCATGGTACTCCACAGTCAATAACCATCTGGAGGCCCTAATATCCAACTAGTGGTATGCCCCACAAGGCCTTACCTACCAAGAGGGGACCAACCCGTCTAATCGGGGTTATCCAGCAAGCATCACTCGATTCTCTAAAAGACACCCAGGAACCCATGGTGGTTTTAATAATACTGTGTAAGTGGGAGGCCCTCGCACGCGTGACTCACCTCACCGCACTTGCCAACCCCTTACACGGACACCGCTATAGGACAACCCTCAAAGGGAAGTCCCCCTATAGATATGCCACATAAGTATGTATATATATATATAATCACTTCACATTCCATAAAGTGCCAAACATACCGCCACATCATTTACATTTAAACCCTTTAGTATCAAAGAATTTCCATCAGATATGATGCACGACATCATGTTGAAGTCTAGGAAAACATACTTAGTTTAAGGAAAACCAAACCACCACTGAAGAATTTCAAAATCTAGTTTAAAGGCCAAATGGGCATTTAATATTTTTTTTACAGGAACGTTTTTTCTCAAATGAAATCCGAAATTTTATTCACGTGTAAAAGGAAAACATTTTTTTCCAACATTAAAAGTTCCACACCTGATGTTTTAAAAAAACAAGTTTATAAGACAAATGAGCATTTTCTATTTTCAAATATTTACATCAACACCATTATCCATAAACAATACACCTTCCATTTTACACACACCAAAACCACTTCAAAACACACTCCAACATATCTTGCACATTTCAAAATGAACTCATTTAGAAATATCACAAGAAACCCACATAACTAAGTCCAAGAAAGATGCTTCCAGTGCAATGCAAGAGTTTAAATAGATTTCATTTTCAGCAGGTTACCGCACTAACCATAAATATTTAATGCTACTTTAAATTTACTGAAATTCGATAAAAAGGAAAAGAATAGATAAATTCTAAAGTTAAAGGCAAATGCAGAGTGAGAAAACCTACCTTGAATTTCAGCTTGTTTGCGATGACGCGATACATCTCACACTTGCGCAAAAGAAAATTCAAGCTGTCAATTTCGGTAACCCAAAATTATCTTGCGAACACGCTACAATATAAGTAGAATAACTAAAACACGTAAACACCGATTTAAAAAGGTCCAAAAGAATGAGAAATCAAACAAAAACGTATATATATATACATATATATATATATAAACATTGATATAAAATAATTTAAATAAGAAACAAGTCCAACATCACATCGGTTCGCAAACTGATCCCGATGACGCAATACACCTCGCGCAGGCGCATATGCGTTCGCAAGCCGAAGATCTCCGCATTGCGGAATTATTCTACCAATGCTCTATACAAAACAATCAATTAAACAAACAACCACAATATATATATATATATATATATATATATATATTCACGCCACACTAAACCTATCTCGGCGTAGACGCGCTCAACCGTCGGGGCGGCGCACAGATTTTCGGGTGCGCCACTGGTAGGCGCAAGGCGGTGGCAGCTGGCCGGAACACAAAACAAAACAATGGGACACCCGAACGGGAGGCGGGAGGGGTGCAGGTCGGTGGCGACTCACCAGAGCTCGGCCGTGGGGTTACAGAGGTGGGCTCAGTCAGAGAAAGTGAAATAGGGCTGGGGGCCGGGGTGGAGGCAGAGGGTGTGGGACACCAGAGATCCGAGTGGACCAGGGAGGGTGGGGACCGCCTGACACCGGAGCAGAGCAGGGAGGGCCGGGAGCGGCTGACGCTGGAGGGAGGCGAGGACGCAGGAGATGCGGTCGACGGCAGCGGGGTCGCCGGAGCCAGGGGTTCGCGTGGTGGAGCTACGGAGTGAGCTGGGGCGGAGCGGCGTGCAGAGAAGCCGGGGGGGTGGGGGGGGGGGGTTGTGTGGGGCTGTTCGCTGGAGGAGGGCGGGACAAGGGGGAACGCTGGAGCGGGGCAAGATCGGCGATCAGGCTGTGTGCATAGAGAAAGGGAGAACGGGAGAGGGAGGGTATAGGGAAGAGGGAGGGGTGCAGCAGATGGGTAGGTGGTAGGGTTTTGGAAGGAAAAATATATATATATAAATATACTTATACTTATATAATAACAACAACATAATAAAATAATAAATAATAATAATAATAATACAAATAATATTAATAATAAGATTGAATAAGTCAATAAATAAAAATCAAACCTTATTAATAAAAATAAAGCATCATAGAAATAAAACATAATAATAATAATAATAATAATAACAGTAATAATTACCATGTTATAATAATAATTATTTTTAATAAAAAATTTATAATATTAAAACCATTTGAAAATAAACGTGCACGCGCGGGCGCCCAAACACACACACATATATATAGACATATATACATATATATAAACATATATAAACATATATATATACACATATAAGCATGTACACTTATATAAACATGTATGTAGACGTATATACAATAATCAAAAATAAATTCAAAAATAACAACAACAATTTAGAAAGTAATAATAATAAAATATCAACATAAAAATTTAATATTTAAAACGCCGAGCAGACACATGGTTACCTGGGCTGAACGCACGGTCAACGCTAACGATGAGGTAAATACGCACTGACGTGAAACCCGTCACCACAATTTAACATTGAAAAAAATCCAAACCGAGAATTAGAAAATTTTGAAAACAAGAGCATCCTTGGTCGGGGTGTGACAATACTGATCACAAGAGTTTGAAGTATATTTTTTTCTCAGAAATAACATAACATGAGGCAAAGGAGATGGCTTGAAATAGTCAAGGAATATTTTTTCACTATACACTACAACACGGTGAAGGAAAATAAGGTGGCATATGATTTGAGTAAAAAGGATCATAGAGTCTTGAACAAGAAGGGAGTTGAGAGGGATCCTATATACATGGATCTAGTAAAGATGGATATGGGAATAATCATGGAAGGTGAAAAATTAATGATTTGTCAATTGGTTTCCAAACAATCTTTACTAGAATGGATAAGAATTTCTCAGGTTAATGATGGAGAATTTCAAAAGAAGATTAAAGATGTGAATGATAAGAGATTGAGTGACTTTGTATATGAAGAAGGAATTTTGAAATTTGGGAATAATATTTTTTTTCTCGATATACCTGATCTCAGAAGAGAATTATTGGATGATTCTCATACTATCAATTTCTCTATACAACCTCGGAGAACAAAAAAGTATAGAGATTTGAAGGAAAATTTTTGGTGGGACAACATGAAGAGGGAGATTGCTGATTTTGTGTCAAGATGTATTGTTTGTCAACAAGGGAAAGCTGGAAGGAAACAGCCTAGAGGAGTCATGAAACCACTTCCCATACCAGAGTGGAAATAGGATAAAATTACTATTGACTTTGTCATGGGACTACCAAAGACTCCTAGAAGGAACAACTCAATATGGGTCATTGTTGACCGTCTAACCAATTCATCACATTTTCTTACTATAAGAGAAGACTTTCCACTTGATATAATAGCAATACTATATATTAATGATGTTGTGAGACATCATGGAGTACCACTAATGATTGTTTCTGATTGTGATCACCATTTTACATCAAGATTCTGGAAACGTCTTCAGAAATCCTGGGATACTAGACATCGTTTGAGCACTGCCTACCACCCCCAAACTGATGGGAACATAGAACGGACTATTGAAATCATAGAATAAATTTTAATATCATTATCAATTTACTTTCAAGGTGTGTGGGATAAATATTTTCCTCTAGTAGAATTTAACCATAACAATAGATTCTATTCAAGTATTTATATAGCACCATATGAAGCATTATACAGAAAGAGATGTCGCACGCCAACCTGTTGGGATGATGTTGGTGAAATAAAACTCATAGGCCAATAAATTGTGGTGGAAACGATGTAAAAGGTAAAGGTAATCCAAAACCACATCAAGGAATCTCAAAGTAGACAGAAGATCTATGCTGATAACCGAAGAAATGATTTTGAATTTTGGGTAGGATAACTTGTTTTCTTGAAGATATCTCCATAGAAGGGTGATATACGTTTCGGTAAGAAGATTAAATTGAGTCCCAGGTACATCAGACCTTTCAAAATTCTAGAATGAATTGGGTTTGTAGCTTACCGTTTGGCAATGCCGCAATCCTCTCCAAAGTCCACGATGTATTCCTTGTATCACTTTTGAGAAAATACATGCCTGACCCAATGTGTGTACTGAACTATGTGGAATTGTAACTGGAACATGATTTTTCTTATTGCAAAGATCCTATCAGTGTTCTTGATACAAGATAACAAGTGATGAGAAACCAGACAACTTGTTTGGTGAAATATCTATGGAGAAACCATAAGATGGAAGAGGCCATGTGGGAAACCGATGAACTTATAATGAAGAACCACCTGAGTCTTTTTAAGAAGTAATACACTAGAAATTTCTAGGAATAATGTATTTGAATGGGGGTAGAATTTAACTCCCCATGCTTCCACGGTATGCTTCTCTTTGAATAATATAGTAAAGTGTGTTGTATGCAACTTTGAGTTCTAACAAACCACAACCCATCAAAATAGACGTTATGAACAGTAATACCCACATTTTGAAATTTTGTAAATTTTATCATTCAAAATGGACTTTATTTTTGAATTAGTAATACATAAATTAGCTTAAAGTGAATGTTTTTTACTTTTCAAAAAAACATTAATTTTTGATGAATTGGGAAAAATACTGAATTTTAGTTAAAACTACCTTTTTTAATCAAAATAATTAAAATTAATAAATTATACTATTGAGTGGGTTTTAAGTATAATTAGATTATATTTTTACCATTTAGTACAATGTAGTTCGTTGTATTTAATTTCACATTTAAACATGATATAAGTAAGTATCAATCTTTTGATAGTTATTATTTCTTAAAAACACTCTTTGTTTTGACAAGAGGAATTAATAATAAATTAATTTCTTCCAATTCTTTGTTTTGATTTTTAAAAAATTGATTCCAAATTTAGAATCATGAGGACCAAATTGTGTAAATAGGTAACCATTTTTAGACATTTTGAATAATTACTTCGGTAAATATTTTATTTACAATGGTTAAAGGGTGGATCTGGTAAATAATGTTACAAAATATTATTATAATAATATTAAATTAAACTAACATGTGTCTTAACCCTATTGGAAAATACACGTCCGACCATGGGAATCCTTGGGTCGATTTTGAGATTCCATGGAGCCACTTGTAAGTGATAATGACACATTATATTAATTATGTTAAAGTAAATACAAAAATGACATAAGCATATATATTTTAGTAAAACAATTTTTTAATATGGGTATATGAGTTATCATTTCGACTATAAATATTAATCAAAATGATAAAAAGGTTTCCTACATAATGATATTTTATTTATAATTTTAAAACATTTAATTATTAAATTTATAAATGACACAATAATGATGCAGTATTTTCCTTATTAATGAAAGAAGGAAATAAATTGTATTATAAATGATAAAATAAATATAATTTGAAATATTTTATGCCATAGAATAATTTTTTAGGTTAATATGACATGTTAGGTTTGATAAAAATAATTTATTTTGAATTAAATATGTTTTTACGACTTTAAAAAAATCAATTATTAAATTGTGTCAAAATTGAATTAAATTAATTGTTAAAACAAATGTTATATTATTAATTTATATAATATTCCTAAAAATATATTTTTTGGAAAAATTACCTATATAATTATTGGTGTATAATTAATGAACCACTTTTAGTTCTCATGGAAGTTTATAGAATGTTTATTAACCATAAAATATAAAAATACAAAGACACATTGTAAATGTCAAACTATTTAACTAAGAGTTATTTCGAAAATAAAAAGTTAATATAGTCAACAAAAATAGTATAAAACGTTTAGGTTGAGTTGTTATCTACCCATACCCACCTTAGACATTATATAATTTATTTTGTATCCATTAGAAATCGAATATGATTTTATTATAAAATAATATATCTAGTTTTTCCTAAGGTTCCCATCCCCCCTCTTATAAAAAGAAACTCCCCCTTCTCTCTAATTCACACGTTCAAAGACATTTGGATCAGCCAAACCCTACCCATATAACATCTAAACTATACTCCCTTCATCCTACAGGCCTTAATTTAGTCATAAATCCATCCTAAGGATCCCTTTTGATCAAATCAAAGGAAAAATCTCGAAGAAGAGGTAAATATCTCAACACCTCTTTCAAGTTCCTTTCTTCTTCCACATACACTTTCCTTGTTGTTTCCATTATATAATGTAACTCCATTATCTTCTATATACTATTATGTTATTATGAATATGTTACCACCATATTCATTATTATATACATCCATTGAAGGACATGTAACCATACGTGCGTACGTACGGCTTACCGTCTCCACATTATGGTGTAATTGTTATTCAATACATTTTTTTTGGATGGCTATAACAATGATGTGTAAATGGTTTAAATAATAAATGTAACATGATAATTATTCTATATATATATATGATATACCATACAATTATATATTATTTTTATAACAATGAATGATAATATCACTCGTGCATACGTACAGATTACTGTCTCCACGAATGCGATGAGATTCATTCCTCATCGTATCCATTCAAGACTAATTTTCATTATATGTTTAAAAATAATATTTAAAGGCTTAAAATCATTATGAATATGAATAAGAATCATCCTATCCATAACAAACATTACTTACATAATAAATCATATGAAGGAAAATGAATCAGTTAACAACCAAAATGACGATAATACTAAGATATTATTAAGAAGAAATGTTAAAGGATCATAAATGATATCATATTAAGGTATATGATTCATGGATAATTTATTTATAATTATTTCACCTTTATACATGATTTTAACTTACACTCTACCATGTAAAAGTAAAAGGTAAGTGTTAATTTTACAATGTCATTATTATCTGAGGTTGTTTATACGTAACACACTAGTGGGACCTCATTATCGTCCACAACAAAGTTTCATAAAAATGAATTTTAAAACACTTTTTCTATTTAATCAACCATTGGGTAAAGTCATTTATATGCTTATTTTACCTTACATGTTTTTAATGGAATCTTTCTGTCATTTTCCAAACAGGGTACTTTATGACAATTTTGACAAAATTATGGTAACAATGGTTTTTTACCTATACGGAGGATGCAACTATTTTCCTTTGTTATGACATCATCAAAGATTCCCTTACAAGATTATAAGAATATTTAAAAAATGAATGTTTTCTTTTATATTTATATAAAATTTAAATAATTTCAAAATAGATAGAGATTTTTCTCAAAAAAAGCTGTTGATTTTATCTTTGTCAACATCCATTGAAGCATTTTATGCCTATTGGAAATTGATTTATTATGATACAAAACATCCATACAGGATTGAAGGTTTTGTGATGTGTTATAATATGGATGTGTTATTTTTTTAACATTCAAAAGATTATGGTTATAGTATTCACATTTCATATGATATTTTTAATATGATTTTTTATGGTATATTACAACCTTTTCATATGAGGAATGTATTGGACTTAGTAAGTGACAGGTGGAGCCCGCTATAGCTCATAGATGCATCAGTAAGACTCATGAGACAACTAGATGTTGAATTGGCTGAGGCCTTTCTCAATTTCATATATGGTTTTGGCCGAGGCCTTAATTATTTTTTGACGTCTTGGATAAGGCCTTTACTAAATGTTTCAGAATGTCCGGCATTATACATTCCCTCATATTGGAAATAATATTGATGGTTTGTGTGGTAATTCGACTAGTATAATACCCATTATTATGTTTTATTATGGAATTATTTACTCATCTCATATTCCTGCCATAAATGTATTCATGTTTGTCATTGGTAAAGGCATGTGGTTTCAATTATTCACCATGCTTAATATTTAGGCTATCTCCTGATGTATTTCTTACCCTTAAAGAGCTTTTGAGCTCACCCCTTTCTTATGTTTCATTTTCCCGGGATATGAAGAAGATAGTAATGAGTGACTTGTAGGCATAATCTAGGGGGCTTGTATGTTTATAATGGAATATATTTGGGTTTTATTTCTATTGAAGCTATAAATTTGAACTTATGTATGAATCATGTATCCATTAATACTAAATTGAATGGTCTTTTGAGACATGATTTCACTGTGATCATGCCAATGTTGTGTAATAATGCTCTGACTCTGGGTAACTAGGGTCGGGGCGTTACAATATGGATAGAATCATTACAAATAACTTAAATGAATAAAAAGTATTATCAAGCATTATTGACATTGATGAATTGAAATACTATTAAACTATTTAGAAAACATTCATTAAAAAATAACAATTTAACATTGAAAATAACCTTGAAAAAGGGAAAAATAAAAAAATACTTTGAAAATATTATTATTTGAAAATAATAATTGAAATATTAACATAATATTCTAATAATATAATGTCCTTGATGTTATGAATTTTTTTTCCTTTCGTAAATAATAAATATATCCATATTTTCATTCATTTTGTAAAATGGAATCAAAAGTGACCCATTTGTAAAATAGTTTGATATTTCAATTTTAATCCTTTTATAATAATGTTTTAGATAATGTAAAATAAAATTATGAAATCATTTATGTTTATAGAAAAAAATAAGAAATCGTTTCAAAAATATGGACATGGAGGAGAAATACTCCAAATCGTAAAAGTTGATACTAGATCGATTTTAATTACAAATGATAATTTTGATGATTCTTCAGTCAATAAGATGTGGACTGTAAATTAGACATGCCAAAAATTTTCATAACTAGTGGATAAGAAAGGATATTTGGTTTCTGAAAATATAATCATATCACATTCTCTAAAATACCCTTGAATATAAATATTCTTGAAGAGAATGGAGATTGTAATATAATGTATTTTTCACTTTGGTAACATTTCAATAATAAGGCCCGTTATTGAAAAACATAAAATTAAAATGTAAATATTAATCACATAAGGTGAATAATTTTATATAATGTTTATTTTGGATGTATATGCAGCGCAAAAAACATTTTATGTTCATATCATAAATTTATATCCAAAAGAAAAATACTTTGATATGAATTACCCTTACATTGATCATACCATTGAACTAAGTATTAATAAATGGGGAGCTTATGTGGGAAAAATATAAATCCAGAAAAAAATTAGATACATAGCACTTCAATTTAGAGATAATTTAACACATTGTAATGGAATATCATGTTCAATAAAGAAGAGTAAAAATCTAGTGAAATAAATTTTTGTTAAGATAACCTATACATCTTTATAGAATTCTATTAAAATAATTTTAGATTAAATAATTCATCAATAATAATAAAATAACATGAGTTATTATGTTTTAATGTTATAAAATTTAAATTTATCTATATATAAACTATATTAAAGAAATCAGGTGTATATTAATATAATATGCATTGATGAAGAAATATTGAGATTAAATCCCTTACCTTTTCCGAAACATTCCATAAATTTTCTTTAACTATGGTATAATAAACTTATATAAAAAATTTACTAGTTTTTATAAAATTTTACTATATTTTAATTTATCATTAAAAAATCTTTTATTATAATGAAATATATAAATAACTAGTCAGTTATGTCAATGTCATGTGTATTGAGAATAATCAGTTCATAATTTTCAAAACTGCTTCAATATATTAAATATTTTAAAGTAATTCAACATTACATATTCTCTAAAAAAATAATTATGATATAATTATAATTTTTAAACAAAAATTGAATATTTAAAACTGACCATGAAAAACGGTTATAAAAAATGTACAACCTTATAAACATGGAGATGATTGGTCATATATTCACCATAGAAACATTTCTATTTTACAATGGTCTTTGTGTAAAAAATGTAAGTATTATTTTTATTTTCATAATGAAAATAAAATCTCAAATACAATTTTATTATAATTAATACACTTATATATACCATTTATGTCTTTTGGTAATGAAAAACAAATCACATATCTTCCTGGAGGTGGTAGTCCACACGTATGCATGAAAAACATTATCAATTTTTAGTGAATAAAATTTTTAGAAATTAAATTATATTCTATAATTTATGAATTAAAATTATTTAATTTTATATTATATATATTAATAAATTTCATTATTATATCTAGTTGTGATAGTAGGCAATGTAAAACTAATGACATCAGTTTGTGATATGGAAGTTCATCATATACATAAACGATGGATTTCATTAACATTTAATTAAGGTTGGATATGGGTATAGTTTAATACATTATAATTATAAAATCATAGTATATTTATGATACTTATTTTAATATCTCTTCATGGTTGGATAATATTAAAAGGAGTTAGAAGAAGAAGTAAATTTGAAATGCTCGGTAAGGAACTATACCTATTCTTTGGACAACTTCGTTTGTATTCCACCTTAAGACCACTAAGGATTGTATAATACAAAAACTAAGGAATCTAAAATATTAATAGGTATTTAATTAATTTATTATTATAGTTATTTTTTGATCCAAATGTTTCATGTGGTGTGAAAAAATTATAACAATGGTTTTGAATTTTCAAGAAAGGGGAGGGGAACTATTGGATTTTTTAAAAAATAAAAAGTAATATTAATTATTTTTTATTAAAATATCGATCTAAATTGATATCATTTTATTTTATTACTATGAGTCAAAATAATATTATATTATCAAAATTTACAGTCTATAACTATGTTTTTACCCTTATATAGTTTTAACCACCATTAACCCTTTTCCCTATTTCCGTAACAAAAATAATTCTTACTATTTGATTGTCTTGATAGTTATAATAAAATATAAATAAAATCACATATATCATTAATGGTTTTAAATATCCACCGTATACTTATAAAATATAAGAAATTTATTATTTATGTGATTTTATATCATTTAATAAAATAATTTTTTATTATAAAATATCTTTACTGTCAATTTTAGAAGTATTCATTACATTGGTTTTTTTAACATAAACAAAAAAATGGAATTAATAAAAAATATTTATATAAATAAATAATAATAATCTATAAAAGCATTGAATCACATTAATTATATTAATTTATATTAAATTTATTACTTATTACGTCATTCATTTTAGTTTACCTTTTATTTAATAATTACTACGTTAGTGGTTGGAAAACATTTATGTTAATTATTTCTTCCTAAAAACATAAAAATAAATTATCATGAATTACATAAGTCATTTTCATTTCGAAATAATATTTATAACCAATCATATTCTCTATTTATTAACATTCCAAAATTGATATAGTAATTAAAAACAATAGTGTGTCATTTTTAATGTTTTTCATATAAAATATAATAATGGTAATAATATCATCATAAATAGAAATAAATATTATATAACCGAATAATGGGTGAATATGGAAGAAATGGGATGATAAAATAATGTTATGGATAATACTAGGGTTGTTTTATAAAAATTATTATTTATTTTTTAAATTCATTTTCTTGATTTACCATTAAACATAGTAACAAAAATTACTAAGATAACTATTCTAATTTAACAAAACTAAAATGAAACTATATAATAAATTAGGAAGTTTTCATAAAAAGTATTGAATCCAATTTTAAAATTTGAAAATATAATTGTGAATAATATAATTTAAAATTAAATAAAAAAACATGATGAAAAACATTTTTCCAGATAAATGTATTTTTAATTAAAACATATTCTTATACTAAAATGAAGAATTAAATTAATTTTGATGAAAAATATTTTTATTGTATTAAATCAAAAGGAACTAATAAAAATTAAAAAATATTCCAGTATATATTTTATCTTTAAAAATTCATTAAATGAAATAAAATTTTGAATAAAAATCAAGAATTTCCACTATTCTCTAAAAAATCATCCTTTCAAGTAAAATATCAAAATTTATCCATAAGTTAATTATGAAATTCTATTTTAAAAATGATATTTATTTTTAGTATAAAATTTATAAATTTTCTGAAATTTAATTATATTATTCACTCACAAAAATTAATCAAGAACTATTTTTGAAGAAATCATAACTTTGATTAAATAAATGATTCACCCAAAATTGACTAATTATTTAGAAATAAATAATAAATAACTTTTTATTTATTAGGAAAATTATATATATATATATTCGAAATTATATATTTTTATTCAGACCCTCCAATTCATCAACTTGGTTATAACAATCACATTTAAATAATAATATTTCATTATTAGATTACACTCGATGTTCTGTATTATGTATGCTATGAAAGATAAAAATTATTTTAAAATTTCATGATATTACCTTATACCCCTTTTGATAAATTATATATATGAAATTTAATGTTGTAATCAGAAACCATGGGTTTTAATTTTCAAAATAACATTATTGAAATCCCACATTATAAAAGGGGTTAATAAAACATCCACATGAAAATAGATAAAATTAATGTACTAAGATCATCTAGAATAACACTTATATGCGTATAAATATATTAAATAAATATTCTCAATTTATAAAATGGACATTTAATAAATAATAACACCCAACTACTGATAAATAGTGATATAGAAAATGGTTAGGAGAAATATATGGATTAAAAAATCATTAATATGTGATTGTTGAAGATATCATCAATTCATATTTGATAAAGGTAATATAATAAAATGTTTTTTTCATGATAATTTTAATTGTAGGTGATAAAATTATTTACCATCTATACTATAATAAAATGTACTTACATTACGTGTAGTCTTTTAACCTTTAATAAATTTCAATGTTAATCTCTTTTTTTTCCAAATAATGAGTATTCATTATGAATTTAAAGGAATGATGCACTATAATAAACTTTTAATTGGTTACATAATTCACCAAAGGATAAAAATATATTTATAATATCATTAGTCATTAACCAAAAAAACACGTTTTTAGAAAAACCAATCATTGTTCACAAAATAAATAAACAATAATTTGATGAAATGATACCCCAACCTTCAAAATTTACAAGGAATGCCAAAATATTATAAATATTTATCTCATATTATTGAATTATAATTTTAATATTTATAGCTAGATAACATAGAAAACTATAAAATTATTATACCAAAAATTAATATGTTTGATCCACTTAATATAAAATATATCAAAATCATTTACATAAATATCCTAAATCACCATAAATCCACATAATTATCATATATTCATTGAATAAAAAAATAACCCTTGACTGCTCAAATAATATATCATAATATAATAAAATGAACCCTAATATTATATTTATATTCTTCCAAAATAAAATTTACCAATTAATTATGAAATAACACATCAATATCATGGTTATCTATATGATAAAACAAGTGTACCCAAATTGTAATAACCCATAATTACATCAATAACAATGATCATATAAATCCTAATGGTTATAAATAACATTAAAAAATTTCAACAAGTTGAAAATTCATTATTACTCTAATAATACATCACCCTAAAATTGGGGATTATGTATACCTCAACCAAATAAATCGTGACCCAAAATATCATTAATCTCCTCAGAATCCTATCAATCAAAATGTCAAAAGGGGTTTCTAAAACATTGAACATAAAATAATCCTCAAACCCATATTCCCCTGATTGTATCCATAACTATTATGATAAAAACTGTTCAAAATGTTATAATCTAAGAAAATTACAAATTCGTACTATGATACTATATATTTCATCCACATACCTACACTCCTGTATCATTTTATAAAAACATGATCATTATATTTTTATATTTGGTAATGACAAATGTGACAGAATTTTTTCCATCCAAAATGTATGATATAAAATGGAAATATTTGATCACATACATACACAAGTATAATTAACAATATGATATATAGATAATTAGGAAAATATATTAACATCATGGATTTATATTCAAATGCTTCATAAAGATCAATATTATCTTCTAATATACCTAAATTTACATTTTCCATGTTTTGAATTCATCATATCTAAATATTCTCTTCTCATATGAAACAAAATGAGACATAAATTATATAATGTAAATATTCATGAACTAAGAAATATGAAACATAATAAGATTGATATTAAATGATAAGTAATGGTAAAAATTAACTTTAATAATCAAATTGTATCAGTAACAGCATGATGATCATGAGGTTATGATGACATAATCATAGTTAATAAGCATGACATGAGGGAATCCATATCTATAAATACATGTATAATCAAATAAGAAACTTGGAATAAGGCTTTTAAAAATGTAAATAATCATTTAAATTAAAAATCATCATCTATTTGATGTAAATCATGGTCAAACAAATCATTAAAGACCCATTCAATTTCACCCATATGAAGAACCAAATACTTTTCATTAAAGACAAACTCATTAGCATACATTATTAAACCATATTAGTCCTAAAAAACCATATATACTTTTGATAAAATATATAGGCTACATAGGACATAATTTCCATATCACTATTACAATCACATTTACAATAGAATAAAAATACGATCATATTTTTTACCCAATGAATTGGAGGTCCATCATGGACCAACCCGTCCTTGTTTATAGTGTAACAAAAATTCCTTATATTATTATACAACCACCCATAAATGGATTATAACATAAAAAACCATAATCATAATCAATTACATATTATTATAATATAAATTAAATATATATTTCTCTAATTTAATCATAAATATCATAGAAAAATCCATTATTCATTTCATTACATCGTTAACCCATGGAAGGAAGAAAGTTCCATGATAATATCAATAAAAAAATCATAATATATCCAATGAAATAATCAATATGGAATCATAAAAAAACAACACCATTAAAGAATATATAACATCATGGATTGTTGTAGTTGATAAATTGAAATACCATTAAAATATCATGAAAACAATATTGAGGAAAATACCAATTTCACATTAACGATGACATTTTTAAACAAAAAAATTCATAAAATAATTTTGAAAATAATTTTCATTTAATTGAAATATGAAATATTATAATTTAAGATTCAAATATTATAATGTTCATAGTGGTATGAAAATTCATTGTAATGATCGTAATCCTAGTATCTTGAAGCTAGTGTTGTAGTATATTCAATTTTCATAGATACACGATTCAAATCCCAATTGATTGATTAGTTTAATAGATTTAGATAACATTATACTAACATGATACCCATTTCAAAATTTTCAATGAAAATAAAACATAACAAAAGTTAAAAAATAGAATCCTTCAAACTCATTCTATTAATTAATATTTATATACATGTAATGATAACAAAATAAGGGAGAGATCAATTTCCCAATATGGGTTAAGAAAATCCTAATATAAAATGATTATGTTATTTATTATAAATAATGTATAGAAATAAGATATTTTATAAATATAAAAAGATATTCCATTTAATAAATAAATGTAAAATGAAATGGATAATATGGCCTGAATAAAAATGATCAATATATGCCATAAAAAAAATCACCTATTTCCTGAGACATAACCAAGGATATAATAATAAGCTAATATTGATATGGAAGATCAATAATATTTTAATGATTAATTTCTATCATCTAAACTATTAAGATATATCATCAATGATGTTACTGTTAGGATCATTCATCAAGACAGTTTATGCTTTTGGGTAGTGACCCATATGATTTGGCCAACTGATTAATCTCAGGAAAATATTGATGCATCGAGGGTATTACATTAATTGGTTCCCAACCTATGTAATTAACGTATATATAATTCATCATATATCAAAAAAATTATTTAAATAAAAATTATTGTTCATTATAGAATATCTGTATTGATTTATGGATACAAATATATAAATATTTCCCCAGGTCATCAAATAAAATTCAAATTAAAAACTGTCAGTCAAATTGGAATACAATTTAGGAAATGACCATATTAATTATATAATAATATGTATATTTAATAAAATAATAATTTTCAATAAAATATTTCATGAAAGTGATTGTTTTATGAGAAAGTTAGAAATCACAAAATGAACTTAGATTGTACAATAACTTCTAATACAAGGCCATCTTTAATTAAAATCCCAGAGATAGTGGTAATTCGAAGGTAAAATTATAATACTATTATCTATGAATGAATCATATTATTTAAATTTTATTGTGTAGTTTATAAGCCACATGAAACAAAATTACTACATAAAAACAAATATGTACCAATGAACTTTATATTTAGATGAAATCCATTACCTCACACTTCCCTTCTGTTGAATGTGATTTAACCACATGTACAATGTTTTTATACACCATTTTACCATATAAAATATATATTTTTTATTTATAATATTATATATGATCCTTTTGTAAAATATATTATCCTATTCACTAAAAATCATTCATTATTTTAATTATTTCGTGTGTAAATTTCCCTACTTGTTATATGTGCTTCATCTTAGATGATACGATTCATGAGGATATTATATAGTAATATCAACTAAATAAACAAATAATGAAAAAATTATGAAATTTATAGAAAATCATACATTTAATACCATTAATGAATTATTGTTATGAAAAATGGAGTTTGTTATGATCATGGAGAATAATAGATGTATGTATGCATGAGTGACGTTTCCATTTATCACCAGTCTTTATGGAAAGGATTTATGTAATATTTTTCCGTTATATAATCCTAAAAGTTTCATTGATACCATTTGAAATATTTATCTATTGCAACAATGTATTTTTTTTAGGAAAATAGAATTACATTGCATCATTTAGGTGGTATTACACAAGTACATGAACGGTATTATCATTTTTACATAGGTGTCAAGGAATGAAATAAAAATGAATATATATATATATATATAATTTTATAAATACGTAAATAATATCCTAATTATTTCATTTCTATCACATATATTCAAAAAAATTTCTTTATCACATTCATGTTATGTGTTAGTGATTGACAAATCACATCGCTTCGTGAGGTTGTGGTTCATAGTACACACAAGAGACATTATCGTATCTCCTACAGAATGGATGTTAAAAATATATATAAGATATACTAACAATAGGGTTATCAATATTTTATTAATGTTATATATATTTATTGTATTAATCATCATATTGTACCTTCAAATGTCGAAATAGAAAAAATAAACAACGTCAGTTTGCAATGTGGTAGGTCTCCGTACACACAAATGATGATTTCAAATCCCATTTGATGGAAGTTGAGACGATTCTATTACATGAACATATTATTATAAAATCCATTTATATGTAATATACTAAGGTCATAAAATCATCAATGGTTAATATTAATTTAATGATTGAGAGGAAAATGTAAATTAAAAATTCCCATTGAAATACACGCCCTCTTTATTAGGTATCATCCTTAGGTTCGCACTAAATATTTACTATATTGGATTTATTTGAAAAATAATGATCCTAGGATTATAGTATGGAATTATTTAATTTCTTTGGTAATATTTTTGTTGATCTAAATTGCCTGAGCTTTGTAATGAAATGGTTAGAGGGAGAACAATTTTATAGTTGATGAGTAAAATTCAAATAAATACTCAAAAGTATTTAATATTGGAATGTAAATATTAATTATAGTCAATAAAAAATTAATAATAATTGGATTGAGATATTTTATGGTCCAAAAACACATCCACTACATAGTGAAGTACATGTTTTAATCATTTCATTCCATAACTTAAATGTCTTCTTATATTTATAAATTTAGTTTTTTCACTATCCTAACTATATTATAACCTTAGAAATTTTTCCTCTAAGATTAAATTAAATATACACTTATTATATATTTAATAAATATTAGTTTAAATATTAAATCAAATTTTTAAAATAAATAAAATTTTTTTGTTGATAATTTCATTTAACATAGCTGCATGTAACACGTAAAAATACTTCTTTTACCATAATCACACTAACAATGTATTTAATATATATGGTCCAATATATTCATTATAAAATTCAAATTAGTACATGAATGGAACATGGATGATATTTATTTTAATTTAATTTTTTTTAATATTTTATTTCTTGTAATCTTAATTGACTTAATAAAATATAATTTATCATATAATAAAAATATTATGAATTTTGAAATTGATCATTTCAATTAAATATAAAAATATTAAGCAAATGATAAAATTATAATATATATTTTTAGACCCATGTAACATTATATATTCCAATAAAATGTTATTTAACATATTAATAAATATAATATAATTTAATTATAATATTCTTAGTATTGTTTATTTAATTTAATAGTTAACTAAATAATTATGTGTTAGAATTTCATAAGCATTTTATATATATTGTTCTACTCAAAAAATTTAAATGAATAATCATTATAAAAAAATATTTTTTATTATAAAAAAATATATGTTGTCTTAGTCTTCATCCCAAGGCATTATATATATATATATATTATTTTAGAAATTTAATTTAATTAAATTTTATATTACTTACTATATTGGTCATATTTAATTGATTACGGTAAGGAATTTCCATATTTCATTGACATTGATGTACATGGTCAAAATAAACTCATTATCAAAATTATGTTCCTAATTTAGCTCATTTTAAATATTATCACAATAGTTTAATCCTTTGGTAAATAAATTTTTACCTTAACCCTAGTATTTATTTTTTACTTATTTCACTATTCATTTTGGTCAAAAAATAAAAAGAATCTATTAGAAATTTTAATGTATTTGTATTAACAATATGAAAAACATTTTTGAGAATTCAATTAATATAGGTGGAAAATTTTAATTTTAAATAAATCATTCATATGTGATGATAAATAGGTTTGTTAAAGTGATAGTGTTGAAATGTTTACATTTTTTATATCAAAATTGAATTTGAAAATGATTATAATGACCCATATTGGATTAATTTTGGTTTAAATGAACTAATATAAATTTAAAAACTATTAATAGAATTATTTTGTGCAATAAATTATTTTAACCAAAAGGTTGTTTTCAATTAAAATTTATTTTTTTTCACCTATCATAATAAAATTGAAACATTGTAGAAATATAAAAAATATTCACCATTAGATAATTTTGGTTTTACAATTTCACATATATTTTTTAAGAAATTTAATTTTATATATTTCTAAAATTTAGGTTTAAATAATGTTGAAAAATCATTAACAAACCACGTTTTGATTAAACCTTGTGTTGCATGCATTGAATCATATTGAATAAATTATGTTTATTCAAAATTAAATATATTTTAATTTTATTTTGTTACATTTTACCCACCTTAAAAAAATTCCTCATTATATAAACATTATTTTGGTAATAAATGGTTTAATATATTAAATACCTATATATAACATCCAACATCATAAAAGGGTTAATTAAATATAATATTCATAAGAGATAATGAGATATACAATGGTCATCTAGAATAATAACATAACTACATTTTTATATCTTATATCATATTTGGGAAATTAAAACATAGTCAGGAAAGATAAACCTAACACCAAAATATTGATTGGGATTGATATATTATCATGATAATAAGAAATTAGAAGATATATAAAAGTTTAACGACTAAAAATTCATAAAAAAATTATGTTTGAAAAGTTATTTAATACAATAATAAATGATACTAATAGGATTATATTTCTTTCAAGATCCATTTTCCAAATTTTGAGGTATTGTTTTAGAGTTTAGTAGTATATTGAAATATGCAAACTTGATACTTTCTTATTTCAGAAGAATAATTTTATCCTTTGTTATTTTTGTGGAATGATTTATCATTCCTGGAAAATATACATGGATCTAATATTTATTGAATAATTGTAAATGGATAATAGAAGGTGGAGGATGCATTCAAAGTGATTAAAATCACACCAAATAAAAATATAAGTAATTAAACACATACCATAGTGTTCATATGTTTTTGTATGACCCCTCGATATCGAGATCCCTACTGAGATGTTGGGTGATGCTATTACCTCCATTGTATTAGAATGTGTGATGCCTCCTCTACCGATATCTCCTCCAATGAGGGAAATGTTTCCTCATCCTAAACATTTAGTACTTGTATATAATATCATATTGCATGGCCTCATTGCATGGAGAAGCATCTGGAGCATCCTCCTAAATAGAATCCTTCATTACAAGACCATTAATGACATCCTCATCATCATCCACAGTGTTCTCCTTGTCCTTCCCCTTCAAAAACCCAACCACACCCTCCTCCATATCTAGAACTTATATATAAGGGCCATCATTGATGGCCTCATGTGAGGTATCATCTGAAGCCTACTAAAAGGCTATCTTCTCTAAATACAATTCCCTAACATTATAATGGTGGTTAAATCTTCCAGTTATTACAATCTATAGTCTCAAGTCCTTCTTGGTTAATTAGTTCGAATTCCGGAGTATTAATAGATTCTATCAAGGAGAAAAATTCAGTGTTATCTTTTCCTTTAACAAACCATTTCATGGTAGGGGTATTCCATAAAATAGTTTCATACCTAGGGCATTCACCTAATCCTCAATAATGATGGGGTGCGGAAGAATGTTAGGATCATCACTTCTAAGGTGATCAATATGAGAACCAGCATCAATTCCATTTGATTTCCCCACTATAGAGACGGGCTATTAGAAAGAATATTCATCAAACCATTCAGAAATCACCTGTGGGTGGTCAAAATGGATAGCCACCATGGAAATTGGAACCACTGTAATAGGTGAAACAATAAGAGGTTGTGATTTTTAGGCCTCACTATCTAAAATCAATCAGCATCAATTATCATATCTTGTATATACCTAGAGAATAATAAATTGGAACATGACCCATTTCCTGGTTAACATCATATTGAATGGTTGCCACATGGTCTGAGTCATTTTCATCCTTGTCATCCCATGTTTGTTTCAAACTGTCTATGCCACTAGATGATCGAATAGTAAAATCTTTTGGGGCCACATATTCACCACCATAAGTGATAGCTACAAAAACAATGTGTTGAGATAAATCAAGCTAAAGAGATCCACCAGTAATGACCTCTATCGAGCCTTTTTTAAGATCCTCATTAAAAGAGGATCCAACATCATTGACACCCTTCTTTTTATTGAACAATCTTCTCCCATCATGGGCATAACATGGATGAATTCTCTGATAATACTGATAGGATTGTCCAAAAGACCTACACAAAGAGAATTTAATGTCCCTTAATCATTGATCAAGCGAGTGACCAAAGAAACAAAATGATTCACATAATTATCTAAAAATGAGTAATATATGAAGGGTGATATTTTAATCAATATTGAGTTTTATATTATGGTAACTGTTCTACTGAATCATTTTTATTTTCTATTGGAGTCATTTGATTAATAATTTATAATACTTCATGCAAAAATAGTAATGTACAATCCTTATATATATTTCAAAATGCTGATAAACATGATATCAATAATAAAACACTAAAATTATATATATATTATATCAAAACAAAAACATGTTAATAATTCTTCCAAATTGGTAGTAATATAAGAAGACTGATCAATTTCCATTAGATTATTTTGTGGTATATTCATTTAATTCTTGGTGAATTCATTTTTGTACATGCCATTTACTTATAGTTGAATCATTGAACATTGAAACCATTTTCTTTCCCATTAGATTTTTAACATTGTGTACATTTCCTTCATACTGTACGAAACATCTTTCTTCCATTTAATAATGTACTAATGTGTTTCCCCCATACGAATCACAAGGTAGAAAATATTTCATTCAAATGTTAACCTTCCCCATATTTTATTTTTTTCCTACTTACACTATTGATTTACATCGAAGAAATTATATATAGAAATTTATTTCTCAATAATATTATATCTAGATACAATATCATCATATTATGAAAATTGTTTGGCAACTAGTTCCATTCAAATGATTTTCCTAAGTTCATAAAAGATACGTTCTTTCTTAGTCTGTTGATCATATAAATTTGTGAGGTTCTCATTCCTTCTTTTTTGAGCTATTTACATTTGACAATGTACTCCTTATTTGATCATATCATTGTAGAACATAATTTATAATCCAAAAACTAGTAAAATTAAGTAACATAATTTTATCAAATTATGTGTAGATAATTATTTATACATAAACACGGTTTATTTAGTGGTATCTATTTTCAAATAATTCAAAATTTTGTGTCCTGAAAATGTAAATTAACCTAATATTATCCCCATGTACTATCATATTAGGTGAATAGTTAGGCCCATTTTCAGGTACGAAGTAATTCATGAGTCAAGAACAATGAATGATTTTTTAAGTAATTACCCCTAGGTGCGTTTGTACCAGAACCAAGACCACTTTTTGTATCTGTGTTGGAAGTATTACAAGGAAAACCCACATATGATTAACCAAATGAATACATTTGGATATTCATATATACATCTCCTCAATTTCTTTATAGTGTTATATTCCCAAATATATGTTTTCTAAAATATAGCTCTTAAGGTTTATACCAAACATTATTTCAAATCAATTATAACAACCTCAAACCCAATATCCCAGAATCCATGCATTAATATATTACATTAGTAGAGATACATGGCTAAATTCCCAAATTATCAATCAATTAATATTTTTTGGAGAACTATATACATACATGATACCCATTTACTATAGTGAATGAATATAAAATATAACAAAAGTAAAAGATTAGCATCATTTAAACTCTTTCTAAAACATTACCTCCCTATCCTGGGTAAAGGAAACAGAATAAGGCTCATCTCAAAATCCAAATAATGGTATTGTACATAGGATCATATAATTAATAAATTAGCATTCATAAATAAGGAATAAAAATACTAAAAGTTTAATATATATATGAACACATTCCATTTAATAAATAAACTAAAAATGAAAATAATTATAAGGTAGTAATAAAAATGATCAAATAATTATATAAAAATAACACCTTAACATTAATACATGACCAATAGTGTTATAATTAATCAAATAATCATGGGAAATACCAATAATAATGGAATGAATAATTTTTGATCTCTAAACTATCTAGATCTATCCTCAAGAGAGTTGTTAACGGGATATATACTAAATATAATTTATATCTATGGGTAGAACCCTATCTAATTTGACTAATTGATTCATTTAATGAGACTATCGATGCATTAATGGGAATCCATTAACTATTCTCAACCAATGTACTTAATTTCCAAAGAATTCCACATATATAAAATAATTAATTTAATTCATAAACAATGTTCCGTATAAAATATCTATATAGAGTAGAGGAAATCAAATTATCTATATGTCTCCAATTGATGAAATTACATACAACGTAAACACCATATATAAAAAAGTTTTATGTTTTAATAAATTATAATATACATCCATAAATTATATGGATATTTTATTGAAATTTAATTTTTTGTGGAAAATTATTACAATAAAGTGTTCTGTCATTTGAATGTTAACAATCACAAAAGAACGTGAGATTCCAAATAACTTTAACCACTTGGTAATTTTCATGAAAAATCCCTTTTAATGAGATAAATTAAAGATAAAATTAATATACCACGAAGTAAAAAATTTATCGTAACATTACATTTAAAACATGAAGTATATACACCACATAAATGTGAATTTGTGCATTAAAATTAATACGCCTCAATGGAATGTAAATAAAGACGAAATATATTTCTATAAACATCCACTTGGACATACAATATTTTACATTGTTTATACTATTTTAAACATTTTATTATCTCATTCCCTAATAATATTATTATTTATAATATTATATATTATAGTATTATAATATATTTTTATGAATTCATAAATTAGAAATCGTTATTTTCCTTGTTCTGTGTATTAATTTAATTATTTCCTCATGTCTATTCCACCATGAAAGATATTATTCTTGTCCGTATTATATTGTTATATCAAATATAGAATAAAAATAATTGCGTAGTAATCATATTAATATATCAATTATGCTTTTAAAATAAATCATGAATGATTGTTATGAAAAATTGAGCATGTTGTGATTTGGTACATGATATATCGTTGATACACATGAGTAACATTACCATTTTTTACAAATCATTAATGAAATGAGGTAACTAATATTACACCTTTATATGATTCCCATAATATCATTAATAGTATGTTATATACATATATATATCTTCCATGTGGAATGGTGATGGAATGAGAATCACATCTCTTCATGAATGTGGTTGTCTATTTGTACACGAACGATGGAAACATATTTACATTAGTCAATAAGAAAGAGTAAAATAATATATATGTGTGTGTATTATAATTAAAAAATGGTAAATATGTTTTGAATATAATTACCATTTAATTAATATCACATATAATCATTAAAGTTATAATTATCAGAATCCATCTGAAGCATTATTGAAAGACGAATCACATCACTTCTTATGGTCGTAGTCCTCCATACAAATCAGTGAAAGTAATATATATCATATGGAATAGAAGGTGATTACATATATATATATATATATGTTATAGTGAATCTATTGGTATGAATTTGTTATAAATATCGTATATATACTTTAGATCGATCATCATAACTGACATTGAGTGGTTGAAATGTTAATATGAAGGATTTCAGTTCACGAGGCTGTAGGTCATTGTACACATGAGTGATAATGTCATAACCTGATTTATGGAAGTAAGGATTTTTATAGATCTTGAATACAATATAAAAATCCCCTTATATGTTGTATATTTGGGTTATTATATAAACATTGTTTAATAAAAATTGAAGGAGGTGGATGAAGAAATGAAATGAAAACTTTTGTTCAAGAACATTACCTCTTCTTCAAGTATCCTCGTTTGGATTTCTATAATGACCTAATATGATGGATTAAATAAATAAATAATGATCATAGTATGATTTGAGGTTATTTTGGAAGTGATTTCGTCATATTTTGGAGGATCCAAATTGCTTTATATGTATCGATATGTGAGGGGAGTGAGTACCATTTTATAGTTGAGTTGCAGTGGCATTATTGTAAATTATAAAAATTACTCATTATTGGTAGGTCAATATTACCTAAATTGGATCAAAAATTTTAAATTTTATTTTTTTAAGGATGATATGGTCGATATGCTCCCCCATCATATAATAAATAACATGTTTTAAATCATTTCTTCCATAACATCTATGTTTCCTTATTTTTATCATTTTGGGTTTTCACTATGGTAATGAGTTTTTCGACCATGGTATTTTTTACTTTAAGAAAAAAATAAAGTTTTTATTATTATCTAATGTATACTTAATTATTCTAAATGTTTTGTCTAATTTATGAAGTAAAAAAACATTCTGTGATGATAAATTATTTTAACATGGCTGAATTAATGATCAAAAACACAACATTATTCTTTATTGTGCTAACAATGTATTTACTATTTAGGGGACAATATATTAATTAATAAAATTTGTCAAATAATGGAACATTGTGGATATTTATTTTCTTTTAAAAGTTATTTTTTGAATTTATGATTTTTATTAATTTTAATTTATTTCCTAAAATATAACATATCATAAAATAACATTACTCTCAATTTCGACAATATTCAATTAATCTAATTTCTAAAATAATATGGAAATGATTTTATATGAATATATTTTTTCAAACCATCATATAAATTATATATTATGTTTTCTGAAAAATTCAATGTAATTTTTTAATTATATGGAACTTTTCTGAGACCACACGCTTTGAGAAAATGTGATTCTGAGTCTCGGTGAACCCGGAACGGAATTTTGATCATTTTTAATGTATGCTTAAGTAAACAAGCGAGACAGTTTTACTTACTATTTAACCGATGCTTGGATAAAAAATATGAGGGCCCTTTTGAATTCAAAATTTCGAGATTCACCTAGAAAGGACATAATTTTGGGTGACAAGGGCCAAATAGAGAAGTTACTTTCATTCTATTCTAAAAATAATAAAATAAATTTAAAATGTTACTTTATTTTCTTTTCTAATCTATTGTGTAGAGGACGATGATACATTGGTGAAACGACATGGAAATTTATAAGTCTTATTAATGGATTTCTATATTGCAGAGTAACAACTCTTTAATGATGTGTAATAGTGGCGATGTTTCATAAATGAAATAGTGTAACGACGCAATGTCATAGCGTAACAGAAATTATATGACACGGTCTCATTTTAATTATGTTTATGCAATTTTGGTATGAAGAATTGAACTACAACGATTCTCTGAAAAAACCTATCATTAACTTCCTCTCCAATGATGAATGACAAACACCGAAGAAAGTCAAAAATATTTGACACACATCGAATAACATGGATGGATGTTATGAATGAAGTCGATGTCTTGAAACCTCTAGGACTTAAGGATTCATAAATGAATGTCAAAGAGGTAGGGGATATTTTATATAAATTTCCTCCCCGTTCTATTCAAGAAATGAGGATAACTGATCAACCTGTGAATAGGTTTATCCGCGAATCATGCGTTTTATGCAGGACTGTAACATTTTATTGGTATTTTCATTATCCGAGATTGAAATTTTCATTTATTGATTGAGTCGAAATCCCTAGACCTCCGATGTTTTTAATCCTATAACATGGACGGTGTGGGATAACACCAACAAGTCCTGAGCACCTCCATTATGTGTCTTCATTGTGGATGTATCCTAAATATTTCAGGATGGGGAATCAGGTGCCAATGAAGGGGTCGTGGCGACCCAGTAGGTCCAGAGGTGCAGAAATATCAGAAAAATGACCACCTAAGAAATTGGGATGAACCGCAGAATGGACCTTTGGCCCATAGGTGCCATTGGTAGCAGACGATGACAGACAGTAGTGGCCCGCAGTGGTGGAAGCGCGTAGAGGATGGCAGTAAGCCCGTCATCACGCCGTAGTGGCAGGAGGCTGCGACTGGCTGGCTGTGATAAGTAGATGACACGGTTCCAGCCGAGCGCTGCATTAAGGGGTGGCCCACGTTCGGGCCGCCTGGGTGGGGTGAGAGCCATGGTATTCTGACCACTTCTAGAGGAGACCTGGGAATCGGCTTCCCATGAGAACCCCTTTGGCTGCCCATGCGGCCAGTCTTCGGGTTGGAGGCCTCACCCCCAGCCACCATGCCTTTCCAGCAGCCTAGTAGGCCTGACCCATGCCGGTGGGCTATACCCGCACCTAGTGGGCCGGACCCACACCCTTCAGGTCGGGCTAGAGAAGACCCTGTCATTGAGAGACTCGGTGAGTTGGACCCTCAGACAAATCGGGTCGTGCCCAGGGAGGCCCATTGGGACTGACCCACTAGCCAGGCCGGACTGGACTGACCCAGACCCGAACATGGTCAATCTGAATCATTCGAACTAATCCAATGTGTGTAGGACCCCATTACCGGGTTTGTCAGTTCGGACTGACCAGGTCGGGCAGGGCCAAGACACAACTCACCCTTGTTTACTAAAACATCAATTTCATGCAAACCGATAATCCGATTGACAATACATTTGTGGAATTGTGACCCTGTCGATGGGGAAGATCATTTTTAATGATCTATGGTGACATTAATGGATGGTGTGATTCGATGAATGTATTTAGGAGCGGTTTTACCAAGGGATCTATGTATGAAACCATGTGGATGGTTGAGACCTGGAGACTTTTCATTGTCGACTATATGTATCTCAACGACAGCCCATCGGGAAGCAGATCAATGTGACCCATAAGTCCCATGGTGGGGAGTGGCTCTGTTTGACCTCACATGCCCATTTTACTCGACCAGAGGAGTATATCACTATGGAAAATGATAGAATCATCTCTGTGTGACCTAGATGGACCACATTGGGGAGTGGCTCTATGTGACCCAAAATACCCACGATAATCATCATTTATGAGCACCACGTCCGCCAAAGGACAGTGTGAATCAACATCTATTGTACTGGGAAATACCAATTTACTCGATAGTGGAGGAGTTATCTAGAATTATATGTGTCTAATGATGTGACATATTTTTCTTCTATCAATACCCTAAATTCATACTTATAGTGATACGTCTGGTGCTTTATTCTTTAAATTGAATATTTTTGTGTGGTATTTACTTTTTTTGGTGTAATTATTTATTATCTCATTACTCACCCCTACCTGGGTTCCTCCCTCTTATGTCATGTCTCATGCAAGTGATCAGCATCTAGACAGAGACATTGTTGGACTGGGACCCAGAGGTTCTCAGGGAGGCGGGACTGACGAACACTATGAAGGTGGACATAGTGTCTTCGGACCATGTGGGACCTCATTGGACTAGGAGGAGAGTACGTACTACTTTGGATTCTTGTAGCTACAATACTCTAACAACCATGTGGGGTTTTTTGTGGATGTCCTTTAGTGTTCCTTCTGAACATTTATGTTTTACGTTCTTTTGTTGTGTTTTTGGTTTGTCCCATGTATATTATTTATACTTGTACTCAGTATTTTTTTAGTGATACTTGTTTCCTTTTTGGTTTTTGAGAAATTTTTGGGAATTTCTGTGTCTACATATACTATGTAAAGTTCCTCCCACTTGTAGGTTGATGACTTCGACAATAGTCACTATCCCCTGGCCCTCGGGAGGCATGAATGGGGTAGTCATGACACAGACCATTGGGATAAGTCATTATAAAGTACTATCAATGGGTGCTCAGTCCTACCACAAAGACTGGGAGTCTGTCTTTTGTTTTTTGCCAATAGAGTGAAGTGCATCAAGTCCAACATCTCGATTCTGGTAGTCCAATGTTTTTGCGACAGCCGACAAATCCATATACCAGGACCTGGAATTCTTATTTTTGGATCTATACATTAAATAAATGGTTTTATAAATTTATCCTTATTTTATTTTAAATAATAGTAAGGTCATAATGTATAAATTCATACAGTGGTACATCTTGATCTATCTCAAGATGACTCCATGTGGTAGACTAGCCAAGATACCGACACGAGGTCATGAGGGAAGCCCAAATAGTGACGAGGCAATTGTTCATGGACAAGTTATAGAGATGGATGCACCTGGTGGTACCTGAGTTCTTCCACCACTCGATGGTCATCATATAATATCGGTGGTCCCATTAGTGTAGTTTCATAGACTCAATCACCTGAACATATTTCAGAGACAAAAAACTCCCAAGTTAGTGGAAAGAGAGATCCTCGGGTCACTGATGATTGGATGATGGCAGTGTCGTGAGTCTTCCTCTTTGTGAGGAAACTGCCTGACTATATGGAGATATCAAAAGTGATCCTTCTGTAGGGCTTGACAGTGAGATAATAGAGCATGACCCACCAAGACTCCTGATGAGGCGACCCTCACCTAGGAAAAAGTCGTGTGGCTTTTCTGGGATATTTTCCCACGACCGTGCGTTCAGAGCACATTCAAGAGATTCTTCAACTACAACAGGGCATCATGATCGTGGCTGAGTACTAATGAGGAGCACACATCTTTCTCTCTAATTGATGAATATAATGTGATAACCTTTCTTTAGGGAACCAACCATGGAGTAGTGACTCAGGCGGGAGATCATGGCATCGGTGTGGCCTCATAGAACCGCTACCCAGGCCAGGGTACTGGAGCAAGCCCTTCAGGTAGAGAGCTTCTTGGATGAAAATGAACCAATAGCCAGATCTTCTAGTAGACCCTAGGTGACATAGTCATCAGCAGGAATCACACAACATACATGAGGGACCGAGCGGTGCATCACTTTTAGGGGACAACCCCAGGACTCGAGTTTGGCAGTTAGATTCTCCCAGTCTAGATGGAGTCATTAGGGAGACAGACATAGCTTTGTGTGCTTCTGGTAGTGACACATGGCTCGTGACTACCTTACCCACCATACATATGAATAAAAAATGGTCGAGGGGACACTGAGGGAGATGTAGCGGTTTGGGAGAGGAGGTCCTCAGGGTGGTGGATGTGGTAGGGTATCAGGCTGAGCAACAGGTGGTGGGTGACAGTATGAGGTGTTACTGCCAACACCCCATGGTGGTCCTCCCCGACCTTAGGGAGTAGTTGGAAAGGGGTGAGAACAGATTCAAGAAGTATAGTCTCATGAACAAGGCACTCAAGATAAGATATTATATATGATAAATTTATTATCCACCCTATAATCAGTTCTTATAGAAATATGTTCTATTCAATAATTCCATTATGTGGCTCTCATTCGGAGATCAGTGATTTTGGTGTAGTTTTTGGCTAAATCCTTACAGCTATAGACTCATATGTGAGGGTATTTGATGATAAAAAATTTGTTGAAGTAGAGTGAGATAACTCTTGGAGGATAGAGATTCGGCTTGGAAATCCTATTAGTGGAATCAAGGCCTTACAGGGTCATCTTGGTATGGACTGGTTATACACAATCTATTATCAGATCGACTATTTTAGGCAAACATTTTTGTCTGTTTGTGATGATGGGACTTGGTTTTTCTTTCTTCAGTGGGAAGGAAACCCCTGCAGCACAAGAAAAACATTCTCAGAGGAGGGTGTAGCTGATCACTCACCAATAGGATAACATCACTTTTCGTGTAGTGGATGAGAGGATTTGAAGCTTTCCTATCATTGTGGATGAGTAGGATGATATTTCTTCTAAGGATTTTACAAGGTTACCTATTTATAGTGGAGGTATATTTTTTCAGTGACATATACACTGGGATAACACCGATATCCACATCGTCATACTAGATATCTCCCATAGAGATTCATGATCTGAGTGTATTGATGGAGGACATGCAAGAGAAAGGGTTCGTAAGGCCTAATGTTTCAACAGGGGCATACCTGGTGAATTTTTCCATTAAGATAGATAGGATTTTGAAATCTTTTGTAGACTTCTAACACCTTAACCAAGTGACCATGAAGAATAATTATCCACATCTGATGATCGATGACCTCTTCAACCAGCTGAATGGAGTGAAGTGGTTCTTGAAGATAGATCTCAGATCAGCATATCAACAAGTTCGAGTACAGAATTTGGGTGTTCTGAAGTCAACCCTAAGGTTTTGAAATGACCACTATGAGTTCTTGGTGATGCCTTTCAATGCGACCAACTTTCTAATAGTGTTTGTGGGAGTCATAAACATGATCTTACAAACTTACATTGACTGGTTTGTTTTGATCATCATTGAAGATATATTGGTGTACTCAGTGTTAGAAGAGGATCATGACACACTCTTATAGATAGTTGGGGATACACAATGAGAGAACCAGTTTTATTGTAATCTCTCAATGTTTCAAATTTGGATAAAGGAGGTCCACATTTTAGGACAAGTCATCTCAGAGGCTGGAGTTGCAGTAGATTTGGAGAACATAGAGGTGTTTCTTTCTTATGAGACACAGATGAATGTGACAGAGGTATAGATATTATTGATTTTGGCTACTTACTATCGGAGGTTCATCACGAATATTTCTATATTAGCAACACCCTTATATGCTTTTACATGAAATGAAAATCCCTTCGTGTGGATAGTGATTTGTCAGCATAGTTTCTAGGATATGAGGTGGAGATGGACTGGTTCCTCCATCATGAGACTATAATAGTAGGGAGATGGGAATAGATTTTACTACGTCACATCAGGGACTGTAATGGGTTGTGTCCTGATGCAGTAGTGAATAGTGATCACCTATGGATCACACAATTTCAGGAATCTTGAGCAGAACAAGGCGACCCATGACCTAGAGCTAGCAGTAGTGGACTTTTCCTTTATGATGTGGTGACACAACATGATGAGTGAACAATTTATGGTTTACTATGACCACATGTGTCTCAAAAATATTTTCATGCCCCGGATCCCAAATACCCAGATCCGGTTCCTTAGGACTAGATGTGGAATTAATTACAAAAAACTTACACTGATAAATAACACATCAAGTCCCTATAGAGGATCAAATTCGGTTCTATTTCAGGGAAACCAGCCACTTTTATCATACATATTTTATCTCAAATTGATACCTATGAAATTTTAATAAAAATCATTGAATGATCATATGAATTCTGAGTATGGGGTTTTAATATAACACAATTTATCTTTTGAAAACATTATTTAAATCTTTCTACAAAACATTTTCCTTATATAAAAGTTGTAACACAAGTGTCATAACATATCAATAGTCTATGTAATAAAAGAGTACAATTAAAATCATACAAAAAAGATTACAAGGGAACATGATTCAACTATAGGCTTGCTGATTCAAAATAATTATTGAAATGCATGATAACCTATATAAGTTTGACATGAGAATATGCATGTACAAAATAACTAAGAGTAATACACGATCAGAGTAGTACTTAAAATAATAACTTCAATTTCATATTTTACTACAGTAAAATGTACACTGGATAAATAATCACTGAGTACTACAAAAATACTATGCCATAATATTTACTTCATCTGATTCTCATAATCATAATCTCTTTAACCAATATTATTATACTAGTCGGATATTGTTATGGTTAATTAAAATTAATAGCCATGATGAGGAAAATACATATGTCGGACTGTGTCAAGGCCTTGGGCAAGATGACTAACAATTAAGTCCTCGACCAAAATCCATAACTCATATTAGGTAAATTCCTCGGACAATTCTGCTTCTATTTTTCTAATTGAACCTATCAATGCATTGATGTGATGTAGCAGGCCCCACACTTCACATACTAAGTGAAATTCATTCCTCATATTCATAAATCAATGTGCGCATACCACATTGATTTATTTAATCACTTATCACTTATCATACCAAGTGCATGTATTACATGGATTCGTACATCACATTATTCAATGTGACCCATAAAACCTTGAATAACATAAATTTTACATCATATTATTCAAGGTTTCCCATACCACTTTGAGTAATTTAATTTTTTATTTACTCCTTATGATATGCCACATGAATGAATCATTGAGTAAAACTATAATTAAAATGGAAAATGAAACCATTTAATATAAAAATACATAATATGATTGATAAGATTGAAAATTTGGCAGTAACCGTTTATCGAAGGAATACATGGTTTGTTTTACATTCATTTCACTTGAGACAATTACTAAACCACATCAAATAATGGACGAGAAAGGGTTTCCGATATGAGATTTTAAAATGATAACTCTTTAATTTAAAATCCTTATTCCATGAATGAAAATACATGTTATTTAATAAGCTGATAAAAGTGTCAGTGAGTAGGAAATTATATTACATCATGACTTAAATAACAATAATCACCGCAATTGATAAAACATTATGTGAGAATAAAAATATCATGTAGTTAACTCACACATTTACCCTTTAATATATTTTGGTCAAATCAAAAACATATATTATTTTTAATCATAAAATACAACACAAAAAATCATATAATACCATTGAAACATGAAATTATAATAAGGCTAATATCATTTAAAGTTCATTAACTAAAACACGTTTGCCATTCTTTACGGATGAGGACATATATATTTATATAAATACTTATTTGTTTAGTGTATACAAAGACTAATATTCATTAATGTCTTAAAATTATTAATAACATAAATACATCAATTAAATTCTAAAAATCCATACATGAAATTTGGGTTTTTTGAAACTATAAATATAAATACACAAATTTTATATAAAAGTTTTCATAATTAAATTATGTTTATTAATTTATCATAAGTAATAAATACTTTAAAATATAGTTAATACACCATTATCATTTGATTAAAAACCAAACCATGTTAGGTTTATAACATGTGTCACCGTATGTATATATTTATATGTATATGTGTAAAAGTTTGGATTTTGAAAACTAATTAAATTCTGGTATATAATGTATATAATATAGTTTTCATGAAGTTAATAACCCTTCATGTTTAAAAAACTACCTCCTAACAACATTTCAATTAATCTATGGACCGAGTATATGTGTGTTTTCAACCAAATTTCAAGGATGTATACTTATATGTGTACACATATATATTATCTTAAATTGAATATTTAATGTTGACCCTCATGTTATTGCACATGGAAAAAATTAAATGTTCGAACCCTTTTATCCATTATACCACCTGAACACGAAAACCCAAATGCCTTGAAGTGGTATAGAAGACCATCTTAACCATTCCTCAAGGTTGTAAGCATACTATATATGAATATCTTCAAAAACACAACGCAAGGCAATATAACCCTTCCAAAAATATATAATCAGAAATTTAATAAATGTTTGAGTAAATATTTAACCCGTTCAAGATAATAACCCTAAATATAAATTAATTAGAAGAAAATAATCCCTTACCTTAATTTATCGAGGATGAGGCTCGAAAGGAGTTCAGGGGTTACTTAAGACTGTGCTAGAGGTAGAAGTGAAATCTAAGCAGTTCTTGGGGAAGGAATGGGTGGGTCAAAATAATCTAAACATACACAGATATTTTTAATACCAATTGTTTAGGGTATGAGGCCTGAAAGGCTTATAAAAATACTATAAGGGTGTGTCTATGTATAAATTGTGTGAGAGGGTGGTCCAGCAGTTATCACATGAGAGGAAAAGGTTTAATAAAGGGTGTAGGAGTTACTGGTTCAAAGTAGGAGGAGAAGATGGGGAAAGTGCTAGGGAGAGGAAGATATGAAATTTAACAGATAGTGATGATTGATCTAGACATGATCCAAAAGTTAGGGTGCATTCGTGATATTTAAAAGTGATGGACGTCTCAGATTGATATATTTCTAGATCGGATGACCCTGGTTCGACGTGGAGTTTTATTCCGCAGTTGCTGATGGTTGAGCGATGGACCGAGATCGACTGCCCAGATCATGCGTGAAGTGATCCAATGGCCCATATCCTGGTTCACCCAAAAAAACACGTCCCACATCGATTTGGAGAGGTTTTCTACTTCTATTTATAAACATAAGACTCCCGCAATGGCTCAAAAAATTACACGACACACACATGAGCCATATACATGGGCTCCTGCCCCCTCAGCACACCCATGCCTCTCCATGTCCTCACACCCACTATGGCACATTATAAACTGCAATGTGATTTTGTGAGACCTTTGGGGAACCTATTCCCACATTCGGGCTAGCCTGGGATGGGGCTGAAGACTTGGCTCAGTCACTTAGCATGAGCTGTCTCACTCGACCAGGCTTATGGGTTGGCCCTAGTGGGATTTTTATTAATAGACGGCCACTTTCAAGATTATAAAAAACATAAGGATGTTAATACATATATTTAAACTAAATTTATAATATTTTAAAAAACATGACCTTTATTTAAACATAAAAATGTTAATGAATACCAATTATACTTTGTCTAATAGTATTACAAAAAAAATTATAAATGCTAATGCTTTAACATTCAATGATCTAAATTGAAATTTAGTATACCCACATGAAAAAATTTATACTAATATTATAGAAGTCAAAACATAGTTTAATCAAAAAATAGTTTAATTAATACAAATTAAACATAGATTAATTTTAACACTGTTAATTCATTAGAAATAAAAAAATTACATTATATTTGATATATTTGAAAAGTGATTGAAATCCTTATTTCAAAATCCTCAGAGTGGAATTCAAAATATTATACCATTTCCATTTATGGTTCATAGGTATAGTTTATCTTATTCTTTCAAACTCATAACATAAATTTTTGAAAACAATGTTGCACTTGATTGTTTTCAGTTAAATCATTATAAGTCCAAATGCTATAATTATATTCATTAGAATTAAATGGTCAATAAATGCAATGGGCGGTTTGATGCCTTATAAATCCTTGTCATATGTTTTCTTATGATTAATTTAATTGAAGTTGATGGTTCTTGATACACCATTGATGCTCAGTAATGTTATCATGATCATGGTGGTGATGTTCTTTGTTTTGACTGACATAAAGGATATCCTTTATTTACTGGACCACTTTGTGGTATTTTGGGGTCTTTAAATATTTTTGATAGTTTTTTTAATTGTTATTTTTTTGGGTAGGATGGATCCTTGGGATCCTGATACATTGTAAACACTTTAGTGTCTTGTTTAAATAAATAGACTTATGTTTACCTTATAAATTCAATTTGGTTAAAAAGAAATCTATGAAAAATAAAAGAAAAATAATAACATTATATGAGATAAAATTTTTGGGGTTTTATATTATCCCCCCTACCACTAATTGCATCCCCACAATTCCATTAACCCCACCAAAAAAGACTCTCTCACAAACATCGCCACATCCTCTATTGTGGAGGGTCCTCCGGTGTGGCAAGGCAAATTCCCCAGTTGATGTTCAACAATTATTCTTTTCGGGCCCAAAAACATTTTGAGCAAAAATGTTTGAACCATTGAATATTAAATTTAGGATTCCAAAAGAAGGCTTGAATTGTTAATGGTCCAGAGATGTCCAGTTGGACCAAATCTCGAGAAATTATCTGAACAATCTATTGATTGAGAACATTTAAGTCATATGTGTTTTCATATAAGCTGAAACTAAGGAGTTTGAACATTTAGGATGCACAAAGGATTCCCTCCAAAAGAGCCTCATGAAATATTTATCTTACTATGAAGTTCCAGTCTAGAATAAAACATAGAAATAGCCCTTCGTGGTATTTTCCCCTCTGCCTGTACTCGGCCATTTGGACCGTGGCTATGTGGTGGTATATGTAAGAGTTCTCCTGAAAAGAGTGGAGAATATCTGGACTTTTTTATAATTAATAATTTTTATTGGAAGTTTTTCGCTTGTTTATGAAATTTGGGTAATCATCCTCACATGTTATTACCTTGATAACTTTCAGTGTCTCAGCGAGAAGGGATTAAATGGGGGTTCATCATTCCATCTAAAAATTAATTATGGAAGTTCAATCGGTGAAACCTATCCAAGTGTATAAACATAGAAAAGATAGCCAAAATATAGAAGAGATAACATGTTGTATACTCATATAACCACTAGTATATAAAAAGAGAAAGGATAATGGTTTCCCCTATTCCCGAATAAAAGAATCCCCAAAACAAGTTCCAAACATTCAATCTCCCTGAACCATATACATCCCGAGCAGTATAGTTCTATCTCGTGAGTGCACTTATGGTGTCTCTAGAGTCTGGCAAGAGGGGTGTACAACTGAGAGATGTTTGTATATACTTTTTGTCTATACACAGAATGGGAGGATTTAAATTCAAGAATATTGATGTTCATTACTTGACTAAAATGGCCCTAAGACAAAACTTGGCACATGTATGTTGTGTGGAGGTCTACCGCTGTCAAAACATCTTAGAAGGCCATGAAAAAAAAGACACCTTCTACCATAGTGAAGATTCTATAAAGTACTTAATAGTATATTCCCCATAATGAGTAAGATGGAAATTGGGTTTGCATCACAAATATGTAGTCCAAAACAGCTCCTTGGTGGCGTTGAAGTACTCCGGGAGAGTTGGATATGTCATAGAGGTGTTTGCAGGTCTTACAGATATGAGCATAGTGTACAAAATTTTCATGGAAAGCTATGGAAATTATGTATTCTAGGGCTTCTATATGAAGAAAAAAAAGACTATTTTCTTATGTTTCCATCTGAAAATTAATTAAAATCCTATTTATTAATGCTTATGTAAATTTTCTTCGTTCATTTATGGTTTTCCAGAGTTGTCTAAACTGAATCCTTTGATACCAACTGCCATGCCCCGACTCCCGAATACCCGGAGCCAGTACCTTAGGCCGTGATGTGAAATTTATTACTAAAACATCCCTTGATAAATTCCACATCATGTCCCATGTAGAAGATCGAATTCCGTTCAGGTTCTGGGAAACCTGCCAATTCTGTCAAACTTCTTTAGCTCAAACTGATACCAGAAAACATTTAATAAAAAATGTAGGTTTAGCATACAAATTCCAAGTATGGGGTTTTAAAATAACACAATTTCCCTTTTGAAATTATTATTTAAAACATTCAACAACAAAAAATTTCTTAAAGAAAATATGTAACACATGTATTATAAATTATAAATTATCTATGTAAAAAAAGAGTACAATTAAAATTATGCTATAAAGTTTACAAGGGAACATGATTAAATTATAAGAATGCACATTCCGAATAATAATTGAAATAAATTATAAAATAAATAAGTATGAAATGATAATATGAAGGTACAAAATAAAAAAGCATAATACAAGATCAGATTTCCGCTGGAAATGATAACATCAATTTCATCTTTTACTGTTGTGAAATATACACTAGCTAAATAATCATCGAGTACTGTATAAATACGATGCATTAATATTTAATTCTTCTGATTCTCATAATCATAGGCTCTTTAACCCAAAATATTTAACAAGTCAAATATTCTTCTCGATAATTAAAATTTATAGCCATGATGACGAAAATGAATATGTTGGACATTGCCAATGCCTTGCCCAAGACTTCTAATGATTAAGGCCTCAGCCTAAATCCATTACTCATAGTTGGGAAATTACTCACCCAATTCCTCTTCTAGTTGTCTCATGAGACCTATCGATGCCTCAAGGGGATATAGAGGTCCCCACCCATTACATACTAAGTCCAATGCATTCCTCATATCTACAAATCAAAGTGCACATACCACATTTATTTGTTAAATCACTTATCACTTATCGTACCAAGTGCAGTATCACTTGGTTTCTTATATCACATTATTCAATGTGTCTCATAAAACATTGAATAATTTGATTTTTAATTCATATTTCTCATGGTGTCCCATACCACTTTGAGTAATTTAATTTCTTATCTCATCATTATGGTATTCCAAATGCATACATAATTGAGTGAATCTATACATAATATTGAAAATGAATCCATTTAATCTATAAATACATATTATGACAAATAAAATTGAAAATATGGAAGTAATAGTTTATCAAAGGAATAAATGGTTTGTTTCACATTCTTTAACATGAGACAATTACTAAAGAACATCAAATAATGGATGAGAAGGTGTTTTCCATATTTGATGTTAAAATGATAACACTTTAATTTAAATTCCGTATTCTATGAATGAGAATACATGATATTTAATTTGCTGATAAATGTGTCAGTGATCAGTCAAATAGATTACATAATTACTTAACTAAAAATAATAACCGTAGTTGATAAAACATTACGTGAGCATAATATGATCACACGGTTTAACTCACCAATTTATCCTTAAATATATTTTGGTCATATAAAAAAAATTATTTTTAAATATAAAACACAACAAGGTCAATCATATAATACCTTTGAAACATGAAATTATTATGAATCTAATATCATTAAATGTTCTTTAACAAAATCTTGTTTGTCATACTTTACGAAGTTGGACATGAATATTTACGTAAATACCTATTAATTTGGATTACATAGACATTAATATTCATTAAAGTCTTAAAATTATTAATTAAATCAATTCATTAATTAAATTACAATAATACATACATGAAATTAGTGTTTTTGAAACTATAACCGAATATACAAAAATTGAATATATGATTTTTCATAATTATAATAGGTATAATAATTTCTCATAAGTAACAATTAATTTAAAAAATATTTATTACAACATTATCACTTGATTAAAAACAAAACCATGTTAGGTTTATAACATGTGTGATCATATGTATGTATATATATGTGTGTGTGTGTGTAAAATTTAGGGTCTTTCATACAAAATAAATTCGGGTATATAAGTAGATAATATAGTTTGCATGATGGTAATAACCCATAATGTTTAAGAAAACTACCACATAACCACTTTTAAATTAATCCTTGGAATGGGTATATGCAGGTTTTCAACCAAACATCATGAATGTATACTTATAAGTGTACTCATATATATTTTCTTAGACTGGTTATATAAAGTATACACACATGTTATTGCGCAGGGGAAAAAAATATGTTCTAACCCTTTAATCTGTTATAACACCTCAACCCGAAAACCCATATGCCTTGAAGCAACATAAAATATCAACTTATCCATTCCATAAGGTTTTAGGAATAATATATATGTATATCTTCAAAAACACAATGAAAGGCAATATAACCCTTTCTAAAATATATGATCAGAAAATTGATATATGTTTGAGTAATATTTAACCCCTACAGGATAATAACCTTAAAAATAAATAAATTAGAATAAAATAATCCCTAACCTTAATTCGTGGAGGAGGAGTCTTTAGAGAATTTAAGAGGTTATTGAAGATGGTTAAGGTGGTAGAAGAGAAAGACAAGTGGTTTTGGGTGAAGAAATTGGTGTCTCTAAATATACAAATATTACACAGAATTTTTTAATGCCAATTGCATAGGTTCTGAGGCCAAAAAGGCTTATACAAATACTAGAAGGGATAGTATTTGTGGAAACCATGTGAGAGGAGGGGGATCCAGTGGTATTCATGGGAGATTAAAAGGGTGCAATGTAATGTTTAGGGGTTACTGGTTAAAATTAGGTGAAGAAGAAGAGGACAGTATGGGAGAAGAAGATTGGAAATTTAACGAATGGTCGGGATTGATCTGGATATGATCCAAAGGCGAGGGTGCATCTGCAGAATTTAAATGTGACGGACGGCTCAGATGATACATGTCTAGATTGGACGATCCTTGTTCTATGTTGTGTTTTATTCCACAGTTACTGTGGGTTGAGCGCTAGATCGAGATTGACAGCCTAGATCGCACATGATGTAATCCAATGACTGAGATCCCATTTCACTCTAAAAACTCATCCCAAATTGATTCGGAGATATTTTATGTGGAAATTTGTAATCCTGAGAGTCCGGAAATGTTTCATTAAAAACAAAGCACACACATCGGGAGCCTTATACATTGGCTCAAGCACCCGCAGGCCTCAGCCTACCCCTACCATGTCGTGACCCCGGGACCAACGTTGCACATTCTAAACCCCCACGAGCTCTTGTGAACCCTTTGGGGAACCTATTCCCATGCTCGGGCAGGCCTGGGCTAGGGTGGAGATCTAAGCTCATCCACCTAGGATGAGTTTCCTCCCTCGGCCTGACTTATGGGCTGGCCCCAGAGGTCCTTTTTTTTAAAACACAAACATTCAATATTATAAAAAACATAAGTAAATTAATACATCAATTTATACTATATAGAAAATATTTTACAAATCATGACTTTTATTTAATCATAAAAAGGATAATGAATAACAATTATACATTATATAATAGTTTTACTAAAATTATTTATATAAATATTGCTTTAACCCTCAAAATTATAAATTGAAATTTAGTATACCCACTTGAAAACACTTATACTAATATTATATAATTAAAAACATAGATTAATAAAAACATAGAATAATTAAATTAAATTAAACATAGTTTAATTAAAAAACTGTTTAAGCATTAGAAATGTAAATGTTTACATTATATCTGAAATATTTTCAAGGTGATTGAAATCCTTATTTCAAAATCACCTGAGTGTAATTCAACATATTATTCCTTGTCATTTTAAGGACTGTAGGTAGACGTTTTATTATAATTTCCAATTCCTAATGTAAATTTTTTCAAACTAATTTTTTCTTAAATATTTTTTTCCAAATCACCACACAACCAACGACTATAAATATATCTGTTGGTATTCAACAATCACCAAAAACAACAGTCTATTTGATGCCTTATAAAAACTTGTCTTATTGTTTCTTAAGCTTATGGTAATTGAAGAATACGTTACTTTCTATACCACTGATGCTCAGTACAGTTTTTATGATCCCAGTGGTGATGTTCATGGTTTTGAATGACCCGAATAATATTATTTATTTTCAAGGACTCGTTTTGGTAAGTGGGGGTCTTCCTGTAGTTTTGATAGGGTTTTAATAATTAATATTCTGGTAGGATGGTTCCTTGTGATCTTGATACATTTTAAACACTTCAGTGTCTTGTTTAAATAAACATCCTACTGTTAATCATATAAATTGTGTTCAGTTAAAAGAAATTTAATCCAAATAAATGAATTATATTATCATTAAATGAGATACAAGTTTTAGGGTGTTACATATATCTTCTACTAGAAGGACATGAAGCTGTGATTGTAGGGATTAAAACAGTTCCACCAGGACTATTACATTGATATAGTCTATACATTTGGAAAGGTAAACATTTGTTGAAATAGAGGGTTCCCTAGAACCCAATTATTCCAAAATTTGATTAGCATATCATGTATACAATTAGTTATACATGATGTCAAATTACCATTGTAGTGTAGATATTTTTGAATCAACTATATATTTTTAATTTCCAATGATTAATTGTCGTATCAATAGGCTATATAAGATCTGAAGCTATAATGGGAACCTCGAGATACAATGAAAATAATTTTAAATATATGTTCTATGGTCTAGATACCTCTTAAAAACTAGATAGATTAGATGTTTTACTGTTAGGTGTTGGGGGATCATAAGTATTCATACTTCTTCTCATGAAGTACACACTTGGTGATCTCTAGTACTGAGATCACGAGGACAGACATTCCAATACGAACACCACATGATTTGGGGGCCATTGGTTGTTCTTATTTATGGACATGTGTATTGGTGTCCAGACATGAGATCATTACCAATGTGTATCATTTTATTTGCATACATTGATGAAAGGAAACAAACATGGTAATGATATCATGGAAAGGTTTCTTGTGTTGGATACGTCATTTGTGGTATGAAATTGGGCAAATTATGAAAAAAGGATTTGTCACTTCCACCTTTAGGAAGTTGTATATCTGAGGCCTGGTTGATCAGGATGGTTCTTCCTTCATAATTACTTTCCCATATTAGTATAATAGAAAATCCATCTAAAAATATCATGAAATAATAAATAAAATAGATGATGATGACACAATTGTGCATCATTTATTATGAGATATTTAATGTCAAGGAGATTATAGAACATAGTCACTGTTCAAAGAATGGTACACTACTATAAATTAAAACTATTCCAATGGTTTTAAACCATTGGGATATCCCATTAAACTATTGAGATAGGTTATCCCAATGGTTTACTAAACTGTTGGCATGCTTTCCATGGGGATATCCATATACCAACAGTTCTGCGTGAACCGTTGGATTAGGCTCGATTATATTTCATATATCGATGGTTTTGTGTGAACCATTGGCTTAGGCTGGATTATATTTCATATACCAATGGATTAGGTGGATTTTTGGAAATGAGGTATTTTATTTAATTTTTGAAATAGTTCCAAAGAACCGTTGGGATATATTATGCACATGCACCTGAAATTAAAAACAACAGCTCTATCCAGGGAATACCTCCACGCCAATTACACATCCACCAGCACCTGAAATTAAAACCAATAAACAACTACAATACGGAAAAAAATTCACATCCATGCTTATTGCACATCCAATATATAGCAGTACAACTACTATATATATTCAGACAACCATGTTCTATTACATATCCAATACAAATCACACATAATTTATTAATTGTACTAAATTAACATGAACACAAATAATTATTGAACAAAAGATACCAGAAATAAACAAAGTGGATACAATTTCTCAATTTATAACTTTCAATATCTAATAGTCTAATACAACAATAGAAAATATACAAAAAAATATGTAGAAAAACTAAGGATGTAGTTGGTCAAAATTTATTCCCAATGTATTATGTACCCAGAAAACATGGCTAAATAACACCCCCCTCACACATGACACCATCAGCAGAGGAGAAAGATGAGAATTCCGACTCCAGGTATGTGTCCTTGGATGTATGATTTGGCTTTTCCACCTTCCACACACATGGAACAACTCAAGATCTGAATCAATAAAATAGTATTACACTACATTCGACAAAAGCATTTTGATGAATAGAACACATCCTGAAAAAAAAATGACAAGCAAGGAGCTTACATATTTTATTCATCACTCCTAGTGCTTGTGCTCATAGATATCTGGAGAATGGAACCCCATCTCGGATGGAAAATATAACCACACATTTAAAACCTTTCACACCAACATCACCATTTTATCCTGATCCAAACAATAATAGCTATAGACAGTAGTGATGTCTTTCTGTTTAGTTATACCACACTGGGTAGCCATTCCACCAGAATCAACATGGTATTATGTATTTCATTCAAGTTGGATTATCCTATCAGTTATTATATATCCCATATTGAGTAAAAAATTATTTTTTCAAGAAAAGTTTCCCCAACATGACACAAAATTAAGTTGTGTCTAGATCCATTCAAAAATTCATCTTCACTTTTGGGATAATCTTCCATCTTCTTGTAAATTACTTCCCCCGGGATCCATAGACCAATTTCTTAGAGCAACATCAGCCAGTTTTCCTTTATAGATATACGTAACAACTCTGCAGACACACTCATTAACATCATAGAGAATGAAATGAGAGAAAAAGTTACAGTCATGGCCCATAGAGAATGGAATGATTGAAAATGTTATGGTCATGGTCCATAGAAAATTTTTTAGTTACAATGTTATCATTTTTATTATATTTATCATGGTTGAATACAAAAATAATACCTTAATTAATTCAATTCTTACATCCAATAAAATATATCAGATAAATTTAATTAATTTTTAAATGATTATATAAAGATAAATCCAAATTAAATTTAATAATTTAATTTACAGTACCTATTTAAAGATACCCCCATTATAAAATCACATTATTAAACAACCTAGATAGAATGTAATATATACTATTTATCCAAAAAATAATAAATTAAAATAATATTTATGGAAGGAACATGATTAAAAATTCATTTACACATACGTATACTCATGATCTCCAACATATCCAGTGACATAGCCAATATTGAATAAATCATCCTCAAAAAATAGTAAACCAATCATAATAAAAATTAGAGTTTATAGTAATATAATTGAGTAATTATATTTACAAAATTTGATTAATAAAAATCCTAAACCCCAAAATGTTACAATGTAATATTCTCCAAGGATATCATATAGAATGGAAAACATGTGTGATAAATAAATAAATATGAAAAAAAATCAAAACTTTCTATTAAATTATTTTTATAGAAGTAAAAAACCCACTGCATGAACTAGTAACTATATAATCATAACATAATATAGGGAAAAAATGAAATCTCCTCAAACAAAACTAATTGAAATGGTTTGATCTCATCTATTTTAAAACTCATTAATTCTATATTGGGCATGACCTTATCTCTGATTAACAAATTTATGTTTCCTATGCATTACAAATTGTTGATTCTCCAATCTATTTCATTCATTATCCTATGATTTTTAAACTTATATCTAAATTTTTTACCAAACTCATCATATAACAAGTTCTAGAATAAAAAGAATTTTAAAATTGGGAAAATAAAACTATTAAATCCATGATACTATAACCAGAAATCAATCATTAGTATGAGGGAGAGACAAAGATGGGGTGTTCCAGATCTTTCATTTAAGGGAGGTAGAATTCATTCAATTTTGAGTGAACTATGCATTACTTTTTTATAGGTATTTTAAGGAAATAAACTTGGGAAAAGTATTTTTTTTATTTTTATTTATAATTTTTTATTCTATAGTTGGTTAATGAATTTCATAGGGCTCATATGGATTTATATAGGGTTTAATTTGAGTTTTAATACCTATACAGATTTAACAAATTCATATAGTTTCCTTTTTAGCAATAGTAAATTTTTTAATCATTTACCACATATTGTATTTCATACCACAATTATTTAATTTCAGATTATGTCATTCCCATTGTATTATTACTAATCATATTCCCTATCCACAAGTTAACTACAAAAATACCACCACAAAAAAACAAATAAAGATTTTATTAACCACCAGCATATCTCATCACTAAGCCATCACCATAGCTTAACCATCACAAAACAACAAGCATCTTCCATTCAGCACTAAACAACACTAAACATATCCCATGTCAATCCAAAAAGAACATCGCTACATGAAAACAATCTACATCCGAAATGGTCATAACCATCATCATTATTTCCCAAAAAGTTCTAAAAACACAATCTAAAAATAGAAGACACACTACAATGAATAGAATTTTTTTTCACCCCCATAATTAACACAACATTAATTTAAAAGAGGATTTCAAAACATTTCCTCACCTCTTTCAGGGCTATTTCCCCAAAATTTCCAGATTCACACAACTAGCTTATTACTATGTTTAACATTTTAATCTTTTATTAATGATGAATTCAAACAGCCAATCACATAAGGGGTTCATAATTTAAAGTGGATAAAGGAAAAAAACAAAATATTGTTCATATTTATAGTTATATTTCAACAGAATCAGAATGAAAAAAAAAACAAAATAAATGGATGTAGAAGATAAATCATAGATAGAAAATAGATATTTGAATTGGAAGATGAAGCGATAATGTTAAAAATAATGGATCACCTCTTTGGAGGTTACGTTCACAACCTTTGAAAAAGAGGGGCTCTCTCATTATAGGAAACCAATTCCCCCTATTGGTGTGTTGATATCATTCAACTAGTTTATTAAGAAGAAATTGGTTAATAATCATTGATTTATTTATAATCACTAAATAACAACCAAAATAAATCAATTCATAAGATACAAAATAGTGTAAAATTGACGATTTGAGGTGGAAGACAAAATAGTATGTAAATTGAGATGGTCTAGCTAGGAAGAACTGGAACCGCATGTGCTATGAAGTGCCGCTAGGAAGAATCTGAACCTCTTGTATTAATTGTACCATAGCCACTGGTTATGGGGTGCTGGGAGGAATGTCTGGGAAGAATGGGAACTACTGGGAAAACGGTGAACCATATCCATGGGAAGAATGTGGATATGTGAATATGAATTAGGGTTTTTGTGCACTGATCGGCTGTGCGGTTAGGAGAGTTGGGAAATTTTTGATACAGAAACTCCAACCCTACGAGTTTAAAAAATCGTCGAGACATCCAGGGAAGATGCAGTATTTTTTTGGGTAAGGTATTCGAATGGTTTGAAATAACAATTTTTTATTTTTGAATTAATCCAATGGTTTTAATAAAACCTTGGGAGAAAAAAATTTATTTCACTCTGCCCCAACGGATTGACAATACTATTGGGAAATACTCCTATACATGGCATATTTCAATGGTTTTAATAAACTATTGGAATAGTGGTGTTGGGATAGGGGGTATTCCTAGTAGTGGTAGTCATTGTTATGACTATCCTTATATCGTTTGTATCCATGATGGGTTCCTAGAATCTGCTCTTGCTATATGGATTTTATTCATTGCTATTAAAATAAGGGTCTAGAGGGTCACACACAATAGCATATTCAAGAATCTTCCATATTCAGTTCAATTGGTGTATGTACATGGTGGGAACTTTCACAGGGCCTAAGGGTTGTCCAATGTATCGATAACCAAGAAATAAATAAATTCATTAATATTAAAGATATGAATATTTGGGATTGAATTTATTTAAATTATTTCCATGTTTAGTAAACATGAGATTATATTAATCAAACAAATATTATTTTAATATTCAGGGTTCAATTAATATTAAGCCGGACAATGAGTTGAGTTAAATGACCTAGTTTTTATCACGTAATGTATTTTATATATATTAAAAGTATTCGATAAAATAATAAATAATATGGACCCAATTTAATTCGTTAAATTTTTTTATTTAGTGGATGTTAAAATATAAGGGGGTCGGGGAACCCAACCAGTTATTTAAAAACACCATAATAAAAAAAGGAGGAGGCTCTCCCCCTCACTTGTGTGGATATTATAACTATTAATTAATTTCATGGAATGAAATCCAGAGCAAATCTCTCCTCCCACTCTCTAGTGAGAGAAGCTCTCAATCCAATAGTTCAGATCATGATCTCCCTCAAGCATCAAATGAATCTTGATGCAGAGTCCTTTTGGATGTTGATGATGTATTCAGATCTCTGTGATAGCACCCAGAATTTTACTATTAATTCTCCCATGGGTTTTTGAATCCCGTGTGGATGACCTATAAGGTTCCTACTTTGGATCCTTCGTGCAACGATCATCATCGATAAGTTTCAGTTGACCATGGAATCAAATCCCAATAGGTATGTATTCTATTTTGTTTTTTGTGATCTTATCAATTTACATGATATCCTAGGGATCTTATTGTCCCCATCAACATGTTCTGTCATCTTGTTTGATTAAAAATTTTAAAATCCCTAGCCCACAGGCTTCTATTGTGTTCCCTAGAATAGTACAGTGGTATCAGAGTGATCATGTAGATTATCTGAGGATATAAAATTAAATATTCATTATAAATAAGTAGAGGGTTCAAAAACCATCTCATCGGTTAAATCCACACATCAATATGATGATGAGTATCCATGTTATGACCAATTTAAATTTTCATATTGGGTCAAATTTGAGGTCTGATCTCAGGTATTAAATTTTAATTCAAAAATAAAAACTGATCATGTTTTGATCTGTTTCGGTTAATTGGAATTTGTTCCAATAATGTGAAAATTATAATTTTAATAATTCAATAATTTTCTTGATAATATTATTAATATAATAATAAATATTATATTATTATATTAATGTAATAATAATAAAATATTTTATTATAATATTTATATAATTAGATAATTTTAAAGGATGATATTATCCCGTGGAATTTAGTTAAATTATTGGGAGACCATAAATAAAAATTAAAAAATAAATGGAGGGGGCTTGAACATGAATGTAAATGAAAACAATGAGGAGGAAGATACTTGTAAATATGTCATAAGGACAAAAAGACCAAGTGGTTTAGGTAGGACGACGCATATGGGAATGGAATAAAATTAAAAAGAGGGTTGATGTCTTCCTCAGCACGTAGTAGTGTATTGCGCCCTAGACCACCGCCCTACTTAATGAAGTCCGCTCCAAGATGCATACATGACCACCGTCTTATATCATCTTCCCATGCACCTCCTTGAAAATGTCGCAGCACTAACCTACGACTGCCCAAGAAATGTGGCACACTAGGAGATTCGGCCTCCTCGTGTCGTTGGACTGGATCAGACCATAGCCCTCCCCGGCTACACAACTTCGGCGGATGGAGACACCACCCACCTCTCAGCCACCATGCTTCTTTTACAATGTCGGACTCCTCCCTACCGCCGCATCCAGAGCCTGACCACCGCTCGGTTCAGGTGCCAGAACCAGCTTTTCTCTGAGTTTTTTTAATACTTTTTTTTTATAAAAAAATTTCAAAAACTATTTAGGTCAATTATTTTTCAAAATTATTCTCAAAGGAGGTATCTGTGTTGCCGCCATTGCATTGCAGGTGAATGGAGGCCTCACGGATGCCCCCTAATCACTACAAACGCGGATTGGTGATGTGGCAAAGGCAACACCAACGGTGCCCCCTTTGCCTCCACTCCCTATAAAAGGGATGGTCCCCCTCCCCTTCTCCTCACTTCCAAACATCAATTATCTCTCAATTTATCTCTTTTTTGGTGGCGTTCTGCGGTTTGAAATTCATGGAATTCTTTTAGAGGTATGGTATTTAATATAATGTTTTTTATTTTGTACACATTTTTTTACTTAATTTTTTTTAATTATAATGTTTTTTTAGTTGAATTGTTTATAGTTAAATATTTCAAATCTTTAATAGTTTATTATTTTAAATTTTTTTGTTTATTATATTATTTATATATATTTAGGAATTATAAATGCCATTAGAATAAATTAATTTAGGATTTTATTAATGAAATTTTGGTAGCATAAAGACTATGTTATCTATGCAATCAAATCCTTAATTTAGGATTATTTTATTGAAATTTTGACAGCATAAATACAATGTTCTCTAAGCAATCAAATTCTTTTCTGGATTTAAACAAGTGAATGTGACTCTGGAAGAGATGTACCTTGGGGTATAACCCAAAAACACCTCTTTGAGCTAGACTCGAACGGGAACTGGAGCACGACAACGGGCCTTGCTGCATTCGTGTTTTAGACTCCTGTAGGATATGGTTATGGTATGCATATTTCTTTATAAACGTATAAAATATCTAAGAAAAGAAATGATAAAATGATAATTTATTAATTATATTGATAGTTATTATTAGGAATGATTAATTAGAAATTAGTTAATAAATAACATAGAGTTAAAATTAGAACTATAGTTCCAATGATATTCAATAACATGAAGTTAAAAAATAATATGGAGTTAAAAAATAACATAGTTAAAAAACAACAATTTTTTAATGATATTGATATTTATTATTAGGAAGGATTTATTAGAAATTAATTAATAAATAACATAGAGTTAAATATAAAATTATATTTCAAATGATATTCAATAACATGGAGTTAAAAAGTAATATAGTGTTAAAAAATAACATAGTTAAAAAACAAAAATTATGTAGAGTTAAAAAATAAATAACATGGAGATAAAAAATAAATAACATTGAGTTTGAAAATAAATTACCTAGGGTTAAAATATAAGTAAAAGAATGTTTCGAGCTTATAGTTTTTCTTGCAGTGGATTGAATATCAAAATTTCAGAAATCTCATGTGACAATGGGTTTTTTGAAAGATTGATATAAAATTAACTACAAGAAAGGATATAAGCTCGAAACACGCAGTTACTTATTTTTTAACTAGATGATATTTATATTTTAACTCACTAATTAAAAAGTTTACCAAGAAATATTTTAGTTAATGATATAAGATATTTTAAAACTTAATTATCATAAAGATTGTATAGTTTAGAAGTAATAATTATTATTTGAACATGAGGTAAAATCAAACATATTTTTAATAAGTAGTTTAATTACATCTTCAAAGTATAAAATACAACTTATATTGGTAACAATCATTATGATTGTCACTTACATTATCAAAATCAGGATTAGAAAACATTATTTACATAGAGCGGAATGTTTGCCTGTGTGTACTGCTATGTGGGGGTTATTCAAAATGAGAAAGGATTTTATTACAGTACACAACCAATAATAGTGGTTAATACAAATGATTGTGTAATCCTATGTGACCTTCAAGACAGAATTCATGGCTCATTAAATCTAGGACCCTATTAGAAGAACAATTCAATGAGTTATAGACATTTGCATATCTCGTCTACATTGTGGCATCTATCTTGTCCATTGGATGATGATGCCCAATGGATCCAAATAATTAATTTTTTTTCTCATTGGTCGGATGGTGCCATGATTGATTTATATGTTTATGTCTCTATTTTACAACAACAACATCCAATTGTACAAAGACATAGAATTACAAGAGTCGTTGAAGATAATCCGCCCCATGAAGTTGAGACTATTCCAAATGATGCATAGGAAAACCTACTTGATCTCCTAGATATACATGTTAACCCAACATATGTTTATGAGTTTCGTAATAACAAAACTGATGGTTATAGTAGTGCTGATGAGGAAGGAACAACATAAATTTTTAGAAATGCATTAGTTGTAAATCATGCTCGATCTACAATAAATCATCCACCACTCCTTTCATCATTGTCAGATGCAAAGTAACATGTGCGTGAATTTTAAGATAGTGTTCTCACACTGGATACTGAGTTTCATGGAGATATACATGATAGGTTTAGCGAGATTGAAAAAACGTTATATGTTGGAAGGAATTATCCAATTAAATAGGCATTAAAAAATACGCTCAAGTGATTTCACGTTGAGAGGCCATGTAGCTATTTAGTTTATGAATCTGATCGTAGAAAATATGGCATAAGATTTGAGAAGTATGGGGATGATTATAGATTTCAATTGAGGGCGATTCTGGATATTGCATTTGGAGGGTTGAGAATCTTGAGTATTGAGGCAGCTCATACTTGCGTTCAGCAAAGCTTGACACAAGATCATACTTCATTGGATGTAGAATGTGTGTCATCCATTGTTGTTGAGATGATTAGAACATGTTAAAATGTTCTGAGAGCCATTGTGAAAGAGAGGATACAAAAAAACATTCGGTTATAATATATCCCATAATAAGGCATGGAAAGCGAAACAAAAGGCAATTTTGAAGGTGTATGGTGATTAGGATGACTCATATCGGGTGTTGCCACAATTTCTAGCCATATTGAGGCATCATAACAAAGTTTTCTTCCATCTGGATACAATGAACATGTGTCTCCTGATAACTGCCTTGATCCATCCCATGTTCAATTTCATCGGTTGTTTTGGGCATTCCATCCCTGTATCCCTGCCTTTCGGTTCTGCAAACAGTTTATTCAGATTGATGGAACATTTTTGTATGGAAAATACAAGGGCGTATTGTAGATTGTGGCAACCAAAGATGGAAACTGTTCACCTCTTCCGCTTTCCTTTTCCATTATAGAGAATGAAAACTATGAATCATGGAGTTGGTTTTTAGCATGTATCAACACCCATTTCCCCAACATTCGGGGTGTTTGTTTGATATATGATCGACACTAGGAAATTAAGGAGGCAATCAATGCAGATCCTGCTATATAGCGTTTCCCAAATGCACATCACCGGGATTTAGAGTGCATCAATGGTGTCTTTAATGTGGTTCAGAAGCTACCTATAAATGCCCAAGTTCAAGAGACATTATATTGTTGTGTGAAGTACTTTGTTGATAGAGAAAAACTTGCATCATATGGAATAATCCGGGGAAAACGTACTGAAGACATTTTTAATAAGAGATTGAAATGAATATTGAAGAATCTTCTTGTTATCGAGTCTGCCTATTTCGACAAGAAGACTCTCGATTTGAAGTTCACGAGAAGTCGAACCTCACCACAAAGAGCACTGGAGAAAAAATGGTCGTATTACTAGAAATGAGCCAATGTCAATGTAGAAGATTTCAGGCCTTAGGTTTCCATGCTCACACGCAATTGCAACATGTGCCTCTGTTAACATATCATGGGAAGCATATTTTGATCCATTGTACCGGATGAACACCATTGCTAACTATTAAGTTTCTCCATGGACACCTATTGGCGAGTTTTGTTATTTCTCAATGCTGGAAGCTCAACCAATAGTGGTACCAGATATGAATCGGTCGTATCCTCATGGGAGAACGAAGTCCAACAGGATGTGAAATGAGATTGACTGGCCTCAAGAACAAAGAAAGAGTTTGAGATGCACCATATTTCATCAAGAAGGTCATAATCGAAAATGTTTCCCTAACATTGTTCGGTCGAGTTCACACTCTAATCCACAATGATGTATTGTAGTTATTGGGAGATTCTCATATTATAAATTTTATGTTGTTATCTCTTCATTTTAACTCTATTTTATAACCCCCAAAACTTAAAATCATAACAGTAAACCCAGAAATATCTTTTTTATATCGTAATCCTAACAATCTAAACCACAATCCTGAAAATTATTTCTCAAATCATAAACCCAAGACATAAAATGTTGAAAGAAATCCAAAATCCTTGTTCTAAAAGGTAAAATGTGAAATGCTAATCTTTATATCCTATAATTGAAAACATGAACCGTAATACCAATAACATATTCCCTTTAAATTGGTTTTCAAAACATTATGTGATTGGGAAAATAATCATGAAAAATATGAATATATTTTATAGTATAATCATATATCAATATGACTAAGTTCCCTACAAATCCTTATAACCCATGCATAAAGTATTAGAGAATAAAGGAGAACCCCAGAAATTGAACCCTCCTACATTGTTAATGAATTCATAGAGGCAAATGAATATTGATCTAGTAATAGAATAACACCCCAAAAAGTGAACTCTCTTACAATATCAATATATGATCTCTGGTACTACACCTTCCATCTGTATACCGAATGATCAAATTTGAGATATACATAAAATCATTTTCAATGGGAATTATAACATTCAAAAATAACAAAAAACCCTTTCTTGATATAAAAACATTTTTTGAAAAGTAGTTCACACTTTATTTCACAACTCTTTAAAAACACCCTTTTATTTACCAAAATTAGTTGAAACCATATTTTAAGAAAAACCCTTTTTAGAAAATACAAATATCATGCCAATTATTTTATAAAATAATTTATAAAACAAAGTGATGTAATGAATCATCCAACATATATTAGAGACAGAACCATTTATAGGTCGTGATTGATCCATGATGTGATTCCTTGATGAAACATTATTTTTTTATATGAAGATGACTGAAACCATACTACTCATTCAGTAGGTTACCCATTGTTCACAGATTTTGATAGAGGGTGGTCCAGATCAATTGATCAGGGTGCGTCGAGTGCACCATTTTCATCACACAGAGCCTCCTCCTACCATTACACCATACTTGCATTGTGCTGGTTTCTATGGAATTGCAGTATCAAATTTTACATTTGTAGACCATTACTTGATAGCTGCACTCGTGGAGAGGTGGAGACTAGAGACACACACATTCCAACTACCTGAGGGAGAGATGACCATCACCCTCCAGGATGTGGCTATGCTTCAGGGTCTTCATATCCAAGGGAGCCCTATTATTTGATCCACTCAGGCAGCTTGGCCCGACCTTGGTCATCCCTTTTTATACGTTGACATTTTGTCTGATTTTAGTTCTACTGGTGGCGCATCTATATCTATGCCTTGGATGGAGTCACAAATTCCGGTTTTAGCTGATGATGTTGATGGGCAGACGGTGATGCGTTATGCATGTGCATATATAGTACGACTTTTTGGAGGGACCATGTGTATAGATCATTTAGGGATGCACGTCCACATGATGTATCTACGTAAGCTAGAGGATTCTGATCGGGTTGGGATGTATAGTTTGGGATTTTCCTTCATGGAATACACATTCAAATAATTATGCAGGATCTCTGATAGGTGGCACATAGAACTCGGGGGATGCATCATCGTTATTCAGATGTGGGCATGGGAGCACATCCCCACATTCTGCCCTGATCTTGCTGGTCCGCCAGTCAAGATGGCGGTTCTGCATGATGTGCCGCATGGATGCTAGTCTGATCACTCATTTCTAGTAGTTTCTGATACTACAACAAGTTATTGAATTTAATTTCTAATTATTTATCATTGTCGATGTTTTATTTTATAGGTGGTGTTAGCGCCACAATTTTAATGCAGTTTCGAGACACGATTTTGTCATATATCGGCTCGTGTTGGACTTTCTATAAACCCATAAGGTATGTATATACAATATATAACTGTCTAACAAATTTAAAAATATTATTTTTTTAGTTAATAGTTTATCTAACAAGGTTAATATGTTATTTCAGATTTTATGGGTTCCATACTGGTCTATTATGGACCAGTTGCTTCCATACTGCACGGTTGGTATTGACGATGTTAGGGTTGTAGTGCCACTTATTACCATTCATATTGTTGAGTGGCACAAGCCTAACAAATTCATGTGCCAGTTTCTCTTCACCCGGTGGATTCTATTCCCACCGTGGAGGATAGATCAGCATCATCCCATGAAGCTGAAAGGGAGGCAGGATGACGACTGGCATCGAGTACATGCTGTATTTCTCAACTGTTAGTAGAGACGCACATAGTTTCGCTTCCAGGGAGTTCCTATGGTTCAGTTCACACTTTCAGCGCAGCACGAGTATAAGACATGGTATAGACTGAAATCTATACTATATCTTACCCAAGCATGCCGAGAGATTCATACGATTGTAAGTCAATGAAATTATAATACTATGTTTGTTGTGTTATTTTCTAATTCATTTTTAATCTCTTTATAGGAGAGTCAGACAGACAGACATATTCATATGAGTGATGAGTCTGAGGATAGAGTCTTCACCCGAGAAGTCGTTCATGATCAAGCATTGGAGCTGATGTCATTTGTTAGTGCGTTTGCCGAGATCCTCTTTGTGCGTCCAGCATAGAGACAGCAGGTTCCTGCAGCAGAGGAAGATCCTGTAGCAGCAGCTGGTGCAGAGAAGGCATGACCACGACGATGTAGATAGCGTCGTCCTGCACGTCAGGCCTCACTAGTTCCATAGGCAGAGGTCGGCCCACTAGTAGTGCAGTCTGAGCCGATGCAGGATGTGCCTCGGCCATAATGGGATCCATCCTTTTGAGAGGATATCATCGGTTTTCTCCATTGTGGGGGAAATATGGATCACAACCATTGGGTAAAGAGTCATCTCAGCCTAGGGCTCCAGACCCATCATAGATTTGGGGTATAGCACCACCATATGATTTGTTCTCCACTGTGATGATGTCGGGTTAATCTACCATAGAGGAGGGAGAAGTATCAGGAGGATCGTACGAGGTGGAGTTGACATTTTCATTCATTGGCACAGAGGTGGAGGATATGATAGTTGACGTTCCAATGCATGAGTACTCGCCCTCTCCATATCATCAAACCCCCCAGATATCTCATCACAGATGTCCTATTATTTGACCACCATGTGGGACAAGATCACCTCACTATAGACATAGACATTGATTGTTTATGCTCATTTATATGTTTTATGTATATGGAAATGAAAAACTATATTTTATGAAATGATTTGTATTAGACCACCATGTGGGACATGATCTCCTCACTGTAGACATAGACATTGACTGTTTATGTTCATTTATATGATTTATGTCTGTGGAAACGAAAAATAATTTATTAGCTTTCAAAACCTCTTACTTGAAACTTATATATATTTCAGGTACGTGACTTTGAAAGACTATAAAATATAAACCATAAGACCAATCTAAAAGAAACATTCAACATTCATTAAACATATAACCAATTGTTGTAAAAAAATCATTTCATAACAACTATTCATGAAAAATAATTTATTAGCCTTCAAAACCGCCTACAAGAAACTAAGAAATATTTCAAGTACGTGACTTTGAAATACTATAAAATATAAACCAAAAGACCAATATAAACGAAACATTAAACATTCATTAAACATATAACCAATTGTTGTAAACACAAATCATTTATTTTTAACCGTTCATGAAAATTAATTTATTAGCTTTCAAAACTGCCTACATGAATCTTAGAAATGATTTAAGTATGTGACTTTGAAAAACTATAAAATATAAACCATAAGACTAGTCTAACCAAAACATTAAACATTCATTAAACATATATGAGTTAACCCTGCATCAATTGGATGCACGGTGTCACTAGTATCACATACATCTATAATTTTTTATGCATGAAAACATGTTATATCTCCTTTCATGGAACAACGAAATCCATTATTCCACCTGCCATGTCCATATTCATATCAACATAAGGCCGCATAAGGGTATGTTCAAAGATATTCCACATGAAATAATCATATGTTCCCATTCCTGCATATATCAACACCATCAACAACACCATGAATCCAACCATTAAAATTTATTCTACAATTTTCACCTCATTTCCCCACCGCCAGTTGATTAGATGAAAACACCAATGATTCCACATAGCACATTTAACTCTTAATCACCAAATCATTATCTTTTATCATCTTCAAAATTCTACTATAGGACCTCCATGAACTATCCATTCTAAACCCTCACATACATTTACACTATAAAACATAAAAACCTAATTTTTTTTTGTTTTTATGATTATAGTATACTTGTATGTGAGTGTTTGCAATGGATAGATCATGGAGGTCCTATAGTGGCCTTTGGAAGATGATATAAGATAAATATTTGGTGATAAAGAGTTAAATGGGCTATGTTGAATCATTGTTGTTTTCATCTGATCAAATGGACATCCAGAAATGGGGTTACAATTGTGGAAGAAATTATAATAGTTGGATGTGTGGTGGTGTTGAGGGGGTTGATATTTGTAGGAATGGGAATGTATGATAATTTCATGTGGGTTGTCATTGAACATACCCTTATGCGCCCAGATGTTGATATGTATATAGACAAGGTGGGTGGAAGAATGGATTTCGTTGTTCCATGAAAAGAGATATAACATGTTTTCGTGTATCCAATATAATTGATGTATTTGATACTAGTGACACCATGCATCCTATTGATGCGGGGTTGACTCATATATGTTTAATGAATGTTTAATGTTTCTTTTAGATTGGTGTTATGGTTTATATTTTATAGTCTTTCAAATTCACGTACATGAAACTTTTCTATGTTTCACGTATGTCATTTTGAAAGCTAATAAATTATTTTTCATGAACAGTTGTTTTGAAATGATTTTTATTTACAACAATTGGTTATATGTTTAATGAATTTTTCATGTTTCGTTTAGATTGGTCTTATGGTGTATATTATATAGTCTTTCAACATCACTTACTTGAAACATTTTTAATATTCAAGTAGGCGGTTTTGAAGGCATATAAATTACTTTCATGAATAGATGTTATAAAATGATTTGTGTTTACAAAAATTGGTTATATGTTTAATGAATGTTTAATGTTTCGTTTAGATTGGTCTTATGGTTTATATTTTATATCCCTTCAAATTCACGTACTTGATACATTTCTAAGTTTCAAGTAGGCGGTTTTGAAAGGTAATAAATTATTTTCCATGAAAAGTTATTATGAAATGAATTGTGTTTATAACTATTGGTTATATGTTTAATGAATGTTTAATTTTTTTTTATATTGGACGTATGGTTTATATATTATAGTATTTCAACGTCATGAACATGAAACATTTCTAAGTTTCAAGTAGGCAGTTTTGAAAGCTTATAAATTATATTCATGAATAGTTTTTATGAAATGATTTGTGTTTACACCAATTGGTTATATGTATACCTAATGTTTAATTTTTTGTATATATTGGTCTTATGTTTTATCTATTATATTCATTCAAAGTCACGTACCTGAAATATATATAAGTTTCTAGTAGGAGGTTTTGAAAGCTAATAAATTATTTTTCATGAACATTTGTTGTTAAATTATTTTTATTTACAACAATTGGTTATATGTTTAATGAATTTTTAATGTTTTGTTTAGATTGGTCTTATGGTGTATATTTTATTGTCATTCAAAGTAACATACTTGAAACATTTCTAAGTTTAATGTAGGAGGTTTTGAAAGCTAATAAATTATTTTTCATAAATAGTTTTTATGAAATGATTTATGTTTACAACAATTGGTTATATGCTTAATGAATGTTTAACGTTTCATTTAGATTGGTCTTATGTTTTATATTTTATAGTATTTCAAAGTCACATTCTTGAAACATTTTTATCTTTAAGTATGCGGTTTTGAAACAATGTTTTTAAATCTGATAATTTTATTTGGTAGGTGAAAGTCATAATCCTCCTGAACATTTTTTATGAATTATGTATATATATAAAAATATAAAAAAAATAAAAAAATAATTTAATTTTTTTTCATAGGGGAAAGACGGCATCGCGGGTGCCGCCTTTCATGCCCAGTAGAAAGGCGGCATCTACGATGCTGCCTTTGAGGGGCATTTTGAAAAAAAAACAAACTAACCGTTTTTAAAAAAAATCCAAAAATGTATTAAAAAAACTTGCTTTCCTCCACTCTCATGTCGCTACTACCCCTACCTCCCACAAGGAACGGCTCTGCAATAGGCCACCACCAGACCTCATCACACCGCCCATATGGATCCTCCATCTTGACCAGGGCCACGCCTTTCCCAATCCTCAATCCCTTCTCGTAACATCTATCATTGGCCGACCTAGGTCAAACAACTGCTGGATCATATCTGGAAGTGAATCACTAGCCTCAGGCCTCGCTTCCATATAATAGTAGTGGCACCACTACATGACCATGCATCTGCATACGTGCTCATCTCCTCTCTCTGGACTAGGACATGCTGGAAAACCCAAGAAGAACTGATTCCATGTCACCATCCTGAGTTTGGATGCAACCACATCTACCCATTCGGGCCATCACACCTCATTAGAGCTATAGTACTGACACTAGCCCCTCCAGATTTTGTCTACACCCAGGAGGTACTAGTGTATTCTTATAGGTTTTTTTCTATAGGGGTAATTTGGAACCGAAGCAGTTCGGGCCGAATTGACCAAACCAAAATGGGTTTGGATAGATTAGGCTAGCCCAGTTTGGCCCTCCATTGCCTGGTATGGCCCTATGTGCGTTTGGCCTTACCCACACAGGTCGTGTAGTGATATTTCATGAACTGTCCATTTTAATTAATCAAATTATATTAATTTTACTAATTTAAATTCAGTGACTAAATATAATTGATTAAAATTAATATTTGTGAATTATTTTAATATCCATATATAATAATTTAATTAATTTTGCAGTGAATATAAATTAATTTATTAATTAAATATTTGCATATAAATTATATTAATTATGGAATAGTTGATTTATTAAATTATTTTTTTAATAATTAATTTTATTATATTATATTTCCCTTATACTTAATCAATGAAATTTAATTTTATCATGAATTTTACCTGCATAATGTTGTTAAGCACTGACCCATGTATATTGAATTTATTTATTTAATAATTTAATTACAAGCGTTGAATGTAAATAATTAAGTAGATGGTATGCGCATCATCTTATTTTTGGATGAAATATATAAGGACCGTCAGTTCCAATTTACTAGATGTATATTTATACCCATAGTCCCCTTGCCTGTGTTTGGGTATATTTTTACTTTGGACGAAGATGGTGAACAACATGGACCCCGCCAAGATGAGATGGTGTACATTGATCAAGACAGTGCAAGATGACATGTGGATCCCCCCAAGACAAGGTGGTACTCCAAGACGTGACACTGACTCCACCAAGATGAGGTGATACAACAGTAGAAAAGCGAACCTAGAAGATGAGGATGATCTGATTATGAGTCAATATTCGACTTAGGTACGATTCCCTTGGTTCAATATGATTCTAATGTCTAGTCGAATAGTGGTTTAACTTTAAGAATTTTTTTTATGCATTTATAAACATCCGGAGAAATACACAATATAATAGATAATAAAATTCCTAAAAAAGTGGTGTAAGTTTTTCTATTAATGATTAGTAGTAAGTGAAAAGATATAGAGGAACAAGATTAGTATAAATGGATTATATTCATCAAAATAAAAATAGAAAACCCTAAAATAAATATTATGCACCACAACCATCAATTATTCATGTTTGAAAAAAATTGGGTGTATGGGGTGCCGGTCATGCCATAGTAGGGGGTGCCTCTTACGAACCAGGAGTTCTTATTATGGTGATGAGTTGAATTAAATAAAATTGTAGTAATGAAATATCCATATCAATATTTTTTTTAATATTGTTGTCAAACATTGAGTAAATAAAGAAATGTTTTTAGATGGAGGGAGTTCACTTACTAGATCAATGAACCGCGAGCTGATGCGGTTGGCCAGACAAAATCTTACCTTGAACCCTCCGAGTACCGGAGTAGACCTAACATGAAGAATGTGAGGGAAGTTCATGGAACCTTGCCACTTGAATACTCAAACTATATAGTATTCTGATTTGAGTACAAAGGGTTCCTAGAATTCGATAAATTAGTGGGTGACATTTAATGATTAAATAATCAGTTATGTCTAAACCAGTAATGACATAAAAGTACAAATCTACAAAATATTTTTTTGTAAAAATGGAATTTACTACCACAATTATATTGTGACAAATATTGTACAATGTTGATATCCAAAACTATCACAAATTTAAAATATAGTAAAAAGGCTTGTGCATTAAATTAATATAATGGAAAATCATGGTGATGGTGTCCCAACATTTTAATCCACCTCAAGAAGCAAGGATGTAAAATTTCTTATAGGTGACTCGTGAATTAATCATATGATGGTTTTAACATAAAGAAATCATCAATGTATGATTTTATTTGTCGTCTCTACATCAATACATGGATGATATAATATGTAGTCACATCACCAAGAAATATCGATAGAGAAAGCTAATCAGGATTTGAATGTGATGATTGAACTTGGTTTTTGTAAAGTGAATGATAGTTCACAATCATTCTTGCCATATCATTCTTATACATTTAAAAAAATTAATCTAATTTTTTTTAGGATACAAAATTTACATTATAGAATAAGCTCTTCATTATCTTTAAGGTAAAATTCACAAATTCATAATAATTTTAATTATAGCCCCATATTTTTTTCTTTTCAATAATATATTAAAAGAGAAGGTGAAAAGACCTATGGAAATTTAATCCAAAGTCACCTTCATCGCATATAATGGTTATTTAATAGTTTTTCATATTCATCGCATATAATGAAATTAATTTATGGAAGTTCAAAAATGGAATGAACTAAAATACAAGAAGTATGTACCTGCTTCTCATTCAAGTATGTTCTTCAATATAAATAAATGATTCTGACATTCTTGGTTATTGAGTAAAATATATCAATCACATATGTGTATTTAAATAAAGTGACCAAGTTTGTATAGGAACATTATAATAAGAAAATATTCTTCTCCAAGTAGTTGAGAAACTGTGATTCCTAAGTCAGCCGTGAGAAACACATAACTTCTAAATTTCTAATTGATTGATTCAAATTGAAAAATTTGTTGATTAAAAACAAAAAATTAATCTAACATTCCATTTTGATCATAATGATACATTATTACAAATTTTAGAATGAATTGTTTTTGGTAACATACTCAACAAATAGTTCACTGGTAATTGAATCGTAGGAAATATGTGATGAATATATAAATGTAAGACTTACACAATTTTGGAAATATAATTATTGGTCATGTAAAAATAAAAGTGGATGTCACGAATATAACTAGTATGGTATTTAGGCTTGGAACAATTAATTTTTTTTATATTATTGGCATCTTTAGTTTTGAGACAGAAACCTTTAAAAATAAAGGTATGCAACAGATCATTCGGGGTTAGTTCAACAATTGATTGTGAACTATTAGAAAGCAACGCTAGAGGTAAAGTTACTTCACATGAATTCTTTAAGTCATTATGGAATGTACTGTTCAAATAATAGCATGGTCAGATGATATAAGTTTCTTCAGATCATCATTCTGAAGAATATATTAACCAAACATTCATCGATCAAGATAATGTAGTGGGGAGTAATTCCAAAACACATGTTACCTTATCTACATCAAGATATTTATGTTCATAATAAGGAAAGGTTATGATTATTACATATTAACATTGATCAAAAAAATGTAGCATGGTGTAATTCTGAAACAAATATTTTATACATCAATGTTATTATGTATGTTGTATATATGTTGGCACCTATAGTAACACCCAATATATTTAATGATGTGTTTTTCAAATAACAGTGAAATCCCACAACCAATATGACAAATAATAAAGTATAAATCGATATAATATACATCATAGTATGATGAAAATTGTTTTTTTCATAGATCATGTGATTGTATGCAATCTTTGTTTGTTAAGATATAAAAAACAAGCATCAATCTACATGATTCATCTAATTGAATATCTTAATGGTTTCTTATAATATTACATAAATCCCTAATATTGAGAAGATGTAGCCATTTATTATACTACACTTCTATATTAGGGTACACATCTCTATTAGAGATAGTAGGAGCATGATTAACATGGGTTTAGTCAATGCTTGTTATGCACAAATGGGCAGCATAGGAACAAGATCCACATGTACATGTGGAATATGAATGTTCCAGAGACACATACTGCATAAGAAGGATGAAACCATGGTGATGGTTTTATATTAACCATGTATGATGATAAATTATCCATTAATAATGATAAATCCTACATGTATGAAGTGAGTGGAAATTAGCACATATTAGTAAGAAAATTAAAATTTTAGTAATGGATTACATGTATCATAATGCAAAGGGGCTTATAAATTTAATACTATAGTATATATTTAAATGAGATGATACATGGATGGTAAAATACAGGTACAAATAAGGTATGATTGGTTATACCTTGTTGGTATGCCTAAATCAATTAGAATAATACATTTCATAGCTAAACTTCTAATATAATTAAATTGGTCATTGTATGTCAAGATTATCTTTCATAGAAGGTGTTTGTATGACGCAACCAGAGATTTCATGAAAAGGATTATATGAAGTAGGTGGTCACATATATAGAAGGTGTTTGTACGACGCAACTAGAGCTACAATAGCCAATTTTGAAAAGGATATGAGGTGGTCACATCTATCAATTAATTTAAGTAGCTTGATATTTAGAGATTTCATGAAAAGGCTTATATGAAGTAGTACTGTGTAGTGCATGATAAAAATAATGGTCATAAAATATATTTTATTAAAGTATCATTAAATGAAATTTTATCAAATATTAATACATAAGAATATGAGAGATACATGAAACTGTCCTTATACATATCTATTTTAAAAAATATATTTTGATGAACTGTTTCCTGGATATTTTCATAATATTTTTCTATTACTCATAATACATTCCAAATATCATCCTCTTTATAAAGGTATTATTTTTCATTTATAGATATAATTTGGTTAGATTTTATGTTCCCTTCTATGTCCTTGCTTTATCAGTTAATTTTTATTATCTTTCTTATAAACCTTGTTCCCTTTCTTTTTCATTCTCCTTCATATTTTATTTATCGTTAAATGATTGTTGTTTTGAAAGTGGTTCCTTATTGTACTTATGACTATTTGAGTTCCTGTGAGGGAGAACTGGTGTTTTCTAAGTGTAATGGTATTCGATTATAAGTGTTTGAGAAAATGAAAAAATGGATTTTTTAAAATAAATCTTTTGTTTTTAAAATCCATGGTAATCAATGAAATGATATTTTTCAAAAAATTAGTCATAATTGTATTTAAAATCAAGTGGTTTGTTTATTTGAAAGTGTTATAAATGTTAGAAATTGTTGTTTTATTTTTATTGGTTTATTTTCTTCTGGAATGATTCACTTTTGATATTCTAAGAGGGTTATATAGTTGGATGATGATCCTACTTAAACATATTTTGTGTATTTATTTTGTTAAATATTAATATTAAAAAATAAAATATGTTTTATATGAATAAAGAATGGATGGACGCCAATTTTCTAAAAAAGAGTAAGAATATTGAGTGAAAGAGTTTATCATGTTTTCAAATGATCATTCGTATTTCCATTATCGAATCTTATTTCTGTGTTTAAATTGTTATTATTCAAGACAAATTAGTCCAGATGAGTTGGAATAAAAATTGATCAGTAATGAAATATATTAAAGCAAAAAATATTGAATAATCATGGAAAAGGTGAATATAGCTAGTGGTTGGGATAACACTGCATATTATGTGTCATTAGATAATTTAAAATTGTGTAAAATGAATAATATTGCATTGAGTATGTGATTAAATATGTTAATGATGATGAGGATCATATTGAAGAAATGAAAAGTATAGTTGATGATGAACTTCCTGCTTAACCAAAATTATTTGATAAGTTATAAAATATTAAAAAGACTATATTGTATCCTAGTTGCAATAAATATACAAAATTTTCATCCATAATGAAGCTATATAATTTTAAATTATGAAATAGATAGATTGATTCTAGTTTTAAGGAACTACATTCTCTCCTGAATGACATTCTCCAAGAATATAATGATCTCCAAATCTAAACATACAATGATGAATAGATGACATACATGATGGGTATGATCTCTAATAGAATACATATCTAACCTAATTACGGTATACTAGATTTTATGCAACACAAATCACATTCATAATGAACAATGTGTGGTGATTCTCAACACAAAAAAGATGAATTCAGTATTATGAAAGTTGAATAGTAATTTCCAATCATTCCAAGGTCTATGATGCTATATAAATGTGAAAGATTACATGGAAATTGACATGGAACATAAATATAAGAATTAATGATTTGAAACTAAATCACCTAGAAGACTCTCGTCACTGGAATATAATTAATCATTATTAAAATAAATTGGGAAACGAGATTAGAAACCTCCATCTTACATTATCAATAGATAGAGTGAATCCTTTTGGTTTTGAATGTATCACTAACAAAACATGGATGGTTATGTTGGTAAATTATAACATTCCAACTTGATTATGCATGAAACAAAAGTACATCATGTTATCTATTCTTATATTAGGACAAAATCAACCAAGTAATGATATTGTTTTCTATTTGAATCCATTTATCAAGGTATTAATATTATTATGGGATTCAGGTGTTTCATTGTTTGATTCATATAGAAATGAATATTTCACATTTAGATCCATGTTTTATGAGATAATAAATGATTTTACTTCTAATAGAAATTTTTATGATATAACATTAAAGTAACTCAATGGTGTACCTTTTTCGAATAAGGTATGAAATCAATTCGGTTGAATCATTTATCAAAAAATTTGATTCTACAACATCGTAGAAATATACCCTGATGGAATCTGTATTTATCATGGATGACATTATTTGATGAAAGTTTATAAGAATGTAAAACACCATCTCTACTAACATGTGATCAACTATTTGAGAATGTAAAATATGTAGAAATTTTTTTTGGTAAACCACTTTCTAAAAACCATATGAAAACCGGTTGAAAAAACTATTATTTTTTTTGAATTACTATACCAGAATATTCTATACAGTAGAATGTTTCTTGATGATATGAATTTTGAAAAAAAATATGTGAGATAGTGTCATCTACATGATTTAGAATTCACCTGGAAAAACAATGGATCAAATTAAGGTTTGGTTGGATATGGTTGACATGGGAATAATAGAAGGGTTGGCATTAGTGATGGGTGAAAAATGAAATTTTCTTCCTCGAGCTACTGAAACTCCTTCCCGATAGGAGACAGATCAGTTTATCCGCATCTTGAATGATGTACCATTTATAGAGGGGTAATTATCGAATATCACGAACATCATGTAAGTGAACAATTTAATGTTAAAGGGTCTAAAATAACATAACATCCATGTTTTGAAGAAATATCAAATTCATATAGATTTACATTTCATATTTTGCAATTATTATTTTAATGCATTTACCTTGATATGAAACTACCTCAAATCTATATGAAAAAATTTTATAGACCTGATGAAATTGAAAACTATAGATAGATGAATTTAATTAATATAATGTGAAATAGAAATGATCTTCATGATAAAATTCTTTAATATGATGGTTCATTTGATGGTTCATTTGGAAAGAGATATTCAACTATGTGGTCCTTTACATTATAGATAGATATATCCCATTGAATTGTATTTGAATATTTGTAAATGGTATGTCAAAAATAGAAGTCATCCAGAGGGTAGTATTGTAGAGTGAGATATTTTTTATGAATCCCTTGAATTTTGTTATGAATAACAATCAATTTTGTAAAGCATTGGTCTACTGAAACATCATCACAATGGGAGTATTGCAAATGAATGAATTTCATAAATATTTGTTGTCATAATCAATATTATTGATCAGGATTACTCCCACCTTTAAATTTTTCATAACACTTTTGAGGTTTTCCCATATGTTGAAACCCACAAATAAACTATTATTAATTTGAATCCATAAAGGGATGAATAATGTACATAAAATACATATAATCAATAGTTTATTGGATGGTTCCAGGAAAATATTTTTAATTATTCAGTTGAAAATGTTTATTCAATTTTAGAATGACTTTGATGGATATTTTGTGGACCAATTTTGTATGTATTATCTTATAGTGGTTATTTAATTAATGGTTATATGTTCTATAAAAATTAAAATAATGAATAGAGTGCCATGAAAAATAGTGGAGTTACACTTTTAGCTGAAGAGATACTTTTTTTTATAAAGAGGAGAGATATCCAATTTAAGTGAATATTCAATGCTTTTTCATCATCAAATAAAAATATTATTTTGATTATAAAACATTCCATGGGATGATTTTTCAAAATTAGTTGTCTTATAATATGAGTGATGTTAAAATAGATGAACTGGGATTTATGAATGTTAATTTTAGTAAGTAATGATACAAAGATAAAAAATTTATAATGAAATTATAGGTAGTACAATTATTTTATGTACTAGATACCACAAAAAAAAATTGTCCAATTGTCCTATTATAAAAGGAAACCACTGAAGGGTCATATAAAAAATTCAACTGATGACGACACTATAATTGGGGTGTAAAAAATATTTCACAGTGGTCCCAATGTAGAAGATGATTCATTATGTAATAGGAGACTACAATAAAGGGATTTGGATAGTTTCTAGATGTATGAAATCCCATCAACCTATTAAAATTGTGTGTTAAATAATTTGGTTATATTTGTTTTTCTAATATACAACATGTTACCTCATGTTATTATTTGTTTACTAATGCATTTCTGTACTCTAAATTAAATGATAATCCACTTCTCTAGATAACGACATCCACAAATGTTGGTTCTCTTAATCCTAAGAAACCAAAAATATCTGAACTTGGTGCTTCTCATAGTGCAAAAAACCAACTACCTTATTTTTTTGGTTCTCCTAATCTTTAGAAACAACAGGTTTCTAAACCTCTTATTTCACCCAATATAGAGGTACAATGACCATATGGACATACTGATCTTATTGATCTATAAAAACAAATTGACAATGTTGAGTCCTAGGAAATGGTTGGCGATGAATGACCAATGATGCAGAAAAAAATAAGAGTGTCATATTTTGATGGTGTTTAAGAAAATCATTAATGAGGAAATTAGAGGGATCAAATATGAGATCGGATGGAGTGTGTGGGGCCATCATGCTAAACCCAATAAGGTTATGATTAGTAGTTAAATTAGAATCTTAACTTAGAAATGTGTTCTTATTGATTAATATTCATCACACAATGTTGTTTTTATGCATAAGACACAGAAGTGGGAGGAGATTATAGTTACATTTTGATATCATTTATTTGTTATACAAAAAAATTAAAATAATTGATCATTGAAATAATCTTCATAATCTCATTAAGAGTGAATTTATAGTAGATTAATCCCATAAGAAATATGTGTTAAATATTAACGGATGTATTTATATAGGCTTTCAAAAAATTATAAAAAAATTATCTTAATGATGCTGATGGGAAAATAATCCCACACCCACCAATTATCAATGCACACATGATAACCCAAGAAGCATGGGATACATTTACTAGACTTCGTGTATATGTTTCTTTTCTAGTATATTGTCTCTAGTAATATGTTGTTTGATGATACACGGATTCATCACTGTGAGTGAAAAATATATATATTTATGAATCTTCAGTTAAGAAATTGAAATAACGAATGGGATGAAAAACCATCATACAACTTTAGTAAAGAAAGTATTTGGTATGCCGAACATTAAACAAATTGGTATGTATTTTATATATACCATAATACATTTATGTGAAATGAAACAACATCATATTTATGTTCATATGTTTATATATAGTTTGATGACACCAAATAAAAAAAACTTCAATCCCACACCATGTTCTTTAGAAGGATTCATGTGTAATAAATATGGGATACTATAAGATGAAATCACACAAAAAGTGTAAGAAACATGTGCATGTATGGAATAATAATTTATTAATAACTATTAAATAACAATGATTACTAATTTTCTTATATTTTCTATCCTTAATAGTAATTGGAATCAGCAACACCAGTACCGGATGAAATCCTTCTATTGGTGGCCCTGAAAAGGACATTACAGTATGGCCACACAAGATGTTTGATTTTTGGGGTGAAACCCCTAACATAATATGAGAGGGAAAACAAGAGGGGAATCAATTTAAATTAATGAAAGATATGATATAATGAATATATACCCTTGATGATAAATTCCAATTGCAGAGAGAGTTTCTAGTATCATTTTTGGGGGGATGTGAAGTTAAGAAACAACTTAAGAACAACCATCAAGTAAAGATCATGCCCCACCCCCACCAGCATTGAGTTGAGCTATTCATCCAAAAAATATTATTAGCTAAGGAAATAAATGAAATAATTGTTTCTATGATATGTGAATACAATAGACACTAATTCCTTTACTATACTGATATTCGACAGATTTATAATGAATGTGATTTATATCTATCAGCACCCTCCCATCTCCTTGTACTGAGGTCTATAGTGTTCCATATCCAGAAGGACATGAAATACAATATACCACATACAACAGGTCATGTGAGAATGTCGATTAAAAAATCCCATGAGTAAAGTACTGAGCTACCTTATCCAATTTATGAGGATGATATTCATAGGCTCGAAAAAGCTATTGGAACATTCATCGCATAGCGATCACATATTGTAAAAAATGTAGAAAATGTGGTAAATCTTTACTACTTATCTTTCAAGCCAAACCTTAATAAGTTAATGAAATTTTTTTTTGACCAATGAATGTTATTAAATAAGGACAAATGGAAGGTGTTGAAATGAAATACATGCTCAAAACCATCTAAAGTATCGACCAACAAATCGAAAATATATATAGATTGTACCTTTACCCCGCTCATTCTATATCCACATTTACTATCATTAAAGGATCATGTGGATACAAAGTTTCAAAATTTTCATTCTCACATAGATGATTCGTAAGAAAATATATATGTAGAGGATGGTCAAGGCATCATTGGAGCTAAGAATTTATGTGAAATCATCAACAATTATTGTCTAGGATACTCAATTGTAAATGTTACAATGAGGTATGTTTTCCTGATTTTATTTCCCCAAAGTTGATATACAATGATAATTATTAATAAATAAGTTTCATATTTTATATAAGTATATATATAACAAAAAAATAGATGGTATTTCCCCCTAAAAAAATTTGGACTCGTTAGTCCTTACACCAACTCTACATAACAACCAAAAATAGATTCCAAAAAAGAGGATGAAATAGTGTAGGACCTTCAAAAATCATTTCAAAGAAATATTATAGATGATAGACTCTTATTAACACTAGTGATACATCAGTAAAACATTAAAATTTAATCATATGAAATATATTTTCATTCCATTCATTACATATTCCATTTTTTGTTTCAGGAAGCATTAGATGCTTATTGGAATAAATTTGGATACTCTAATGATTTATTTCTTGGATTCAATGAATTGAAACCCAAAAAAACAACCACAAATGATGATATTTTTCAATTTGTAATACAATACATCCATCATTTTTTACTAAACATCAAGTTATATAATTTATATAATCTTTTAATGGGTATTATTTTATGATAGGGTGGTGCATAAATACCATCTAAAACATGGAATGAAGCTAGGGGCTAAGGATGAGAAACATGAAAAGTACTATGACTGGACATGTTTTAGGGTAAATTTAATAATATTTCACTATCCATCCTCATAATCATAAAGTTAATTATTTCTCTCAAAGATGATTCATTGTCCAAAACAAAAAAATGAAAAATATAATGGTTATTATGATTGTAAGTTTATGAGAGAGAACATATTACATGAACAATAATGCATCATTGAAGAGGTACTTTCAATGATTTTAACTATTTTATTTCAAATATTTATTATTATTTTTTACATTTATATTTTTTAGTACTACTATGACTATCTGAAAGATTCATATTCACATGTTGATATATATTTCATTAGAAATGAAAGAGATGAATACCTGATAGAAGAATGTACACCAATAACATGATGATACGACTTCCATAGAAGTAGTGGATTATTTTATAATTATGTTTAATTAACTTATTTTTAGTATTAATCACATAAGAATTTCATTCTTCTTCTTTAGGTGGATTTATTTTTTTGATATAGGGATGTTTTTTAAAAAATGATCATAATCATGAGTGATTGGACTTTGAGGATTGAACTGAGATAATGACCCTAAAGATATGGGTCAAGAATGTCTAAAAAGATTTATAGTAATGAATAACATAATGAGAGATTCTTATCAACTTTTTAAATAAATTTCTATGGTTTCCAAAAAATTAGAGTTAAACTACTCTTGTATGGATCATTATGTTATGTAAATAATATTAATCTACAAAGATGTTCAATTTATATATGAAATGATTTGGTTAATATACTTGGTATTAGAGAAATTTTCCTACTAAAAACTAATAAATGACATTCATCTATTTTGAAAAATTAAGGAAAAAATAAACTTGTCATTTGAAATGTGTATGAACCAACTCCACCTCCATACGTTGCATGATGCGTGTGGTTTGACTCAAAGTGTCTCTTTTTTGTTTAAATTTGACGTTATATTTAGTAAAAAGAACAAGTGACATACTAAAAACTAATCAAATGCTTTCAAATTGTTTTTATTGTTTATGAAAATGATCCATAATTATTTTTTGATGTGTACAAATCAAACAATCCTCAATCAGATACACGGTGTGAACGATATGACATTATGTGTATATTTTTATATTAAACTAATAACAAATATAGTAATAGAACATGTGGCATACTGAAAACTAAAAAAACATATTTTTATTAATTTTATACTTTATTAAAATTATCCATGAATAATTTATGATATGGATGAATCAAAAATACCTCAATTCGATGCACGGTGTGACCAGTATGACTAAAAGTTCTCATTATCAGTTAAAAATTGACATTTTATCTCAAAAAGTACCACTCAATGAAAACCAAGAAAACTTGCATTTATATTCACTATAAATTAGGAAGTTGAGAAATAATTCATTTTTTATATGTATGAATTAGTTTCATATCCAAATGATTCATGATGTGACTGGTATGACTTAAAACACATGACTCCATTTTGAAATGTTATTTTACTTTAAAAGAACAACTAGCATACTAAAAACCATGATAACACGTTCACATTTTATTGATACTTTGTTAAAATAGTATATTAGCCAATTTTGACATGTATGAATCAGACACACCTCAATCCGACACATGGTGTGATCGGTATAACTAAATGTGATCCATTTTATTTATAATATACATTAATATTAGTGAAAAGAACATGTGAGATACTGAAAATTGAGAATATTCATTCAGATTGTTTTGATAATTTAAAAAATTGATATATGAGTCATTTTTAAAATTTAGAAATCAACCCCACCCAAATATTATGCATGTTGTGACTGGTATAACTCCAAATTTATCATTTTATTTAATCTTGACACTAATTTAAATAAAAATAACAATTGGCATACTGAGAAATGAGGGAAACCAATGAGATTGTTTTGAATCTTTAGGAAAAAGATACAGGAGTCATTTTTGGCTTGTAGTAATTAACCAAACTTCAATTCGATGCATGGTGTACCCGGTAATACTAAATGTGTATGTGATTAGTTAAAAATTGATATTTTACATCAAAACATTTGACTCATATAAAACCATGAAAACACTGTCTAATATTCCTCATGATTTTTGAAATAGATTAATCAATAATTTTTTATTTGTATGATGTAGTGTCACATCAAACATATACACCATGGGACTGGTATGAATCAAAATGCATGTTTCCAGTTTGAAATGTTCTTTTCTAAAAAACCACAATTGATATACTCAAAATTGAGAATATACATTCTGATTATTATGATACAATATTAAAATTATCTATACATCATTTTTGAAATTTAGTAATTATCTGTACCTTCGTACTATACATGCTGTGATTGTTATAACTGAAAGAGAGTCTTTTTATTTTAAATAGACATAAATTTTATTAAAAAGAACATGTGAAATAATATAAATCGGGAAAAACCCATTACTATTGTTTTCATAATTTAGTAAAATAGTCTATGAGTCAATTGTTTTGTGTAGGAATCAACACCCCCTTAATAAGATGTACAATGTGACTGGTATAAATCTGAATGTGTATTTTAATTTAAAAATGAAATTATATTGTTTAAAAAGAACAAGTGACATATTGAAACCTAGAAAACTCATTTGGATTATTTTGATACTTTAGTAAAATAAACTGTGAGCCATTAATAATGTGTTTTAATAAACTACAATTCAATAGGATACATAGGGTGACCGGTAGGACTAAAGGGTTTGTTATCAGTTTAAAATTGATATTTTTGAACAAAATATGTCACTCACTAAAAACAATGAAAACACACTCCAACTTCCTTCATAAAATAAGACATATATTTTTATGTCATTTGTGTTGTGTGTGAAGTGTTGTCGTGTCAAAATGATTCATGATGTGACTGATATGACTCAAAATTCATACTTCCAGTTTGAAATGACCTTTTAGTACAAAATAAAATTTGGCATACTAAAAATCGATAAAATTCATTTAGATTTATTTGATACATTAATAAAATTATATATGTGACATTTTTGATAGATAGGAATTATACTCAACACAATCAAGTTTATGGTGTTACTAGAATAAATAAATGTGTCTCCTTTCATTTAAAATTGAAAATAATTTTAGTTAAAATGTCAAGTGACATAATAAAAACTGCACAATGTCATTAAGATTGTTTAGATAATTTAGGAAAATTATCAATGATTTATTTGTGAAATTTAAGAATCGAACCTACCTCCAATAAAAATTATGTTTTTATTGGTATAATTGTAAATGTGTCTTTTTATTAAAAATTCATATCAATTTAATTAAAAAATAACAATCAACAAACTGAAAACTGAGATAACACATTAGATGGGTTTATATACTCGAGGAAAATGTTATATGAGTAATTTTTGATGTTTATGAATCAAAAAAATATTAATCTGATGCACAGTGTGATTGGTATGTGTAAAAGTGTCTGTTATTAGTTTTAAATTGACATTTCATCCAATCATTTCACTCACAGAAAATCAATAAAACATGTTCTGACTACCTCTATAATGTTGAGAATCAATTTATAAGTAATTTATGATGTTTCTGAATTAGTCTCACTTCAAACCAATGCATGATGTGACTGATATGAATAAAAATGATTGTTTCTAGTTTGAAATGTCATTTTAGTAAAAAATAATAATACTGACATACTTAAAACCAATCAAACATATTCATATTGATTGGATAGTTTATAAAAATGATCAATTAGTAATTTTTGATATATAGAAGTCATTCTCAACTTAATCTGATTCACAGGGTGATTTGTGTATATATATATATACACACATATATATATATATCCAAATATGAGATTATTCAAATTTTATATTAATTTTAGTATAATAATAAGTGACATATTCAAAACTGAGCAAACACATTCAGATTGTTTTAATATTTTAGGAAAACAATCTATAACTCTTTTAAGATTGGTATAAATCAAACCCATATCAATATAAAACAAGGCATGGCCTATATACTCCCAATGTGTCTTTTTTATTAATAATTTACATAATATTGATGCATTCTTTCACATTAATGTTTAATTGATTTATTTATATTATTAGTAACATAATATTTGTTTTATTATATTAGTGGAATATTTTTATCATGTTAGGATTATTTTTTTGTAAACTAATACCATGGGAGGATATTTTCTTTAGGGGGTTATAGGAAACAATGGTTGAAACATTATTGTTTTTATGTTTTTGTTGGGAAATTGTAAATGAAATTATATCAAACATTATTTAAAATGTATATGGAAATTTATTTTTGTATACACCATTGGTAGAATTTTTTTTCTTCATGATTTAAATTTAATGTATATAGCATTATTTGCTGGGTATGTTGTTCATACCTATAGATGTTTGCTGGGTGTGCAGTTATTTTAACAACACAATGCAACCACCTAGGATTTTATTATCAATAGTTAAATTGATTATAAATGAGGCCTTTATAAGTACACAAAATTGTGTTGATAAAGGGTGTCCTTTATCCATGCAAATATATAACTGATAAAGGGGTGCCTTTATCAGGTTTGCGATTAACAATGAGTTTTATGTTCGTAAAAAAACATTTTCATGCTGTCTAATGGAATATATATAGTAGTAAATTTTATAATGTTAAGAAAATTTTAATATATATATATATATATATTGAAAATAATAGATCCACATTTCACATTAAAATATATTCCTAGAGCTTTATGTAATGCATATTTTGAAAAATAAAACAAATAAAAACCTTTTGGGACATCTCATTTACCCAAAATAATCCTTTGAATTCATTTAGTAGACAATTAAACTCTTACAAAAATTACAACAAAAAAAATTAATCATACTTGTTTCAATTCTTCTAGGTCTAAAATCATGTCATTAATCCTTCATTTTGAATAAAACCATTTTAATAAGGAATGAAATAATCAATTTATCTATCTAGTTTTACACCAACATTTACAATTACATTAAAATTTTCACACTTCCCAAAAACTTATTCAATACTCTAGTAATTTTCAATTGAAACTAATATACTATTATTAAAATGGTTTTATTATAATTTAACTATATACTCTTTCTCATTATTTCTTAATACATTTTTTGAGTTTTCAAACATAGATTAAAAATTCAATAATAACATCATAATTTATACTACATATTATCAAAAAGACATAAATTGTTGTGTTATATGTATTTATACTTATAAGAGGGTATATTTAAAATGGATTGTCATTATAAAAATCTTATTACTATTTTAAAACCACCTAAAATAAACATGTTATAAATACCATTATTATGAATCAAACTTGTATAATACTTCAAATTTACAATGGAATATATAAATCATTATAAAATAATTAGACAACAACATTTTATAATCTAGTAATTATAAATTCTTTATCAATGTAAGAACATCTACATCACCATAACAATAAATTTTTGAAAAACTCAAAAATAAAATAATCCAATGATAAAAAAAAAATAACTAAAAAATTAACACATAATAATTTTCTATAATTTTAATAGAATAAATTGTATAATAAATAAATAATATTATTTAATAATGTATTAAATGTTTATGTTATGTATTTAAGATGTCAATATGAATTTATAAAAGTCACAAGTAATGTTATGGGTTCATTGTCTTAATTACCATTCATTAAGACATGATAAATATTATTCATTAATTTTATATTATTAGGTTTAGTTACTACCATATCAACTTCTTTTTACTCAAAAATATCTTTTTCATCATTGAATTTATAATTGCACTTCATATATGCTTCATTAATTTCATTGAATTTATATATTTCCAATTGTGTATGGGTTTATAGTCATAATATATATTCATTGAGATATGTTCAATATTTATAATTAAATTTATGTTACATGGTGTGTGCTCCACAAAATTATGTATTTTATTATAAAGATCAAGTGAGACATGATATTTACAAATAAATTATAATCTAGCTCTTTTAATGAAATTTGGTTTGATTCTTACCATATCACTATGGGTTCCATTTGTAATATGTGATTGAATTCATTATTATTAATATGTATTTACCATAAGGGGAATTTTTATTTAATTTCTCTGCAAAACCCTATCTATTTTATTTTTATTTGATTATTTTTATGATTTACTTTTGTTCTTACTATTTACCATGTCACTCGTTTATTTATAACCTTAATGTTTCCTCTATGTGAAAAAAGACATATCTATTTTTTCAATATGGACTCAGTCTCTTTCATGTCGATTATTTTCATATTTATTTAGGTATTTATACATATAAAAATATATAATTCGTATAGGTCATATTATCTTAAAATTTTACTTCTATTGAAAATATTTGAACTGAATATTTTTACTCACTTGTATTACATTTTTGAATCGTTAACTTCATAATTATCATTTCCTCTCCATTATAAATTATCCAATATATATTAATAAGGGGTTTCAATTTAATTTTTTACTTACATTATAATTATTATTCTTCGAAAATTATTTAAAAATTAAATCATTTTCAAATAAGAGTGTTAATAATATTAAAAAAATGACTTCATATTTTCTAAAAAAATTCAACAATAGTTTAAATATTTTTTTATCTATGACCATATACTTTAGTTTTTATTCTTTATTAATGGGGATATAACTTAATAGAAGCATCATTATTGTTTCCATAGACTTATTTTTAATTACTTTTAGAAGCTTTCAAAAAACTATTTATTTCTAATGGGTTACAAATGATATGACTGATTTGTGAAATTGATCATGTTCATTTGTCTTTGATATATATGGTTTACTATTATGTGATTGGTGGATCATATATATCCCTAAAAATCAGTTTATAGAATTATAAAAATAATGATATTTTATGTTATGTGAAATAGGTTGGTTATGTTTTTTAACTATGATAATAATCACTTAGTGGAAAACCATGAAATTTGTGTTGAATATCAGTACTTATTTTTATGAAACTTCTTTGGTGTTTTTATAATGGTTATCATATATTGATTCCACTTTTTACATAGTTTTTATTGTTGTTGTCTCAGGGTTCCAGTTTCGTATGTTCTCAAAAATAATTATGATAAATGTTATGTTATTTATATATTGTGTATGATTTTTATAATTATTCACTTATACACCATGTTCATTCAACAATAAATTATGATATTATTTATGTTCATCAATGTCTAATTGATAGATATCTCTTATGTTTACCATTAATAAATATCTGATCTCACCCATTTCTTTATTTCCAATTCCCCAGTAAATGAAGAGGTGTATAATGTATAATATGACTAGGAGTATTTCATATGAGTACAATTATTTTGTTGATGATGATGAATTATTTTAAATATGAATTTCATTTATATATTAATTAAATGCACAAAACCATTAAGTGTTGCGATGTGAATTTATATGAGATTTAAGGCATATTCATGTAAATTAATATGTAATGTATGTCCTATAAATAAACCTTTTCAATAAGTGTTTAAGTGGTTTTAATTATTTTTGAGAATTATGTTCGATAAGATCATAATAAATTAAAAAAAAGTAACCAATAATAGAAAAAATGATTATATTTTGAAATAAATGTGTCATTATATATTAAATTATTGTAATTTATTTTATGAATATATAATTTATTCTTTTATATATTATTGTTTAAAAATATTACGTAATAAAATATAACATATACTATAATAATAAAATCAGAATGTTTTAATAGTTTATGTTTATGATTAATTTTTGTCCTTATATTCTTTTTATAGAACGTCAAATTGTGATCAATAAAGTATAAAAGGTGACCCTTGAGATGGATGAGTGGAAGTCACAAACAACCTTCCATTTTACTTATGAGGATTTGATCCCAATATATATTTTGAAATCCAAATCACGTGATTTAGAAACCTTTTACAACTATCATATTATATATAATCAACACTATATCATATCTTAATCTTCTTTTATAACTCATTATTATGATTGATCATGTGATATTTCAACTATATTTTGATAACAAAACATTCTCAACATACTCAATAAAAATATTACATCTAATAATTTATAAAATTTATTAAATGTAACAACTAATAAAAATAGATTTAGTTCACTATTTAGCTGTAAAGGCGTCTGATCTTGGAGAAACATATCACTTTAATTTTTTGTATTTCTATTTTCATATTTTAAATTCTAACCATTATTCAAACCATGAAAGTATAAAAATATCAAAATGTGTTCTATAAGAATAGTTTTATATTTTATTATAAGGCTTTATATTCATAAAATATGATTATTTAAATCATATGTTTTGTTTTTGAAATCCATTTTGATTAAAAATGAAAAAATATTATGTATAAGGAATCATATGAATTCGGAACTATTTTGAAGCATTATACCAATGTGTGTACCCAACCAAATGCATGATAGAGTATAAACTTATGATAATGTTATTGAAGAACCATGTGATATTTATATCAATGGAACATATAATATTATATATATCAATAAATAAATAGAATAAAAAGATACTTGTAGATAAAAAAATTTATTATTTTGGGAGAATAAAACAACATATTTTATCAGAGTACATATTCTACTTGAATTCAATTTTACCATTCTATTTGAAAAAAATATTGATATGAATTCCATATATAAATAAATTATCACTATAAGATAAACATGATTTTATAATTTTATTATATAAAATTAATCTAAAATTATATAAATTTATTATATTTAATTGGGAATTGAAAATTAACATAAATAATTTAAATATTATAGAATCAAAACTATTTTAATTATTATTATATGGATGAATAAAAATATTTAAAAAAATTTATACATTTTATTAATTAAAATAATAAATACTTTCTGTAAAAGTAATAAAGGGGATAGAATGAAATATTTTAAATATTAAGATAAATATCAAACATATAAAATATAAATATTACTGTAAACCCCAAATTATAATTATTGTATGAATATTAATATTCAACTTATAATTGGAATATTTTTAAATATATATATATATAAACTATTAACATTAATTTTATATTTTTTTTAAAAGAATCAAAAATAATTAAAATAATAAATTTGTTACTATAACATTGTTTTATTATTTATATTTTATTAATAAGTAAATTAATTAATTTATAAATATTATATACTGGATGAGGTATGGTTAATGTGTGAGAATATATAATTATCATTCATTGAATTCATAATGAATGATGGAAGAAAAAAATAATCTATTATATAAAAAAAATTCAAAAAATACATTTCTCTATGTATTATAAATTTTAATTAAATATACCATATTTGAAAACAAATATTAAATTTATTTTTTATATATGTATGAAATTATATTAAATAGAATAAAATTATAATTAATTGGTTACATATAAGAATAATATATACTGTCTCTTAAAAGGATAATTGTTTTTTAAAAAGTGTTACCTAATGAATTTATTTTTCAAAATATAAATGTATAAAGGATTAATGATTATTTTGTTGAACTAAAATTTTTATAACTATAAAAAATGTCAGGACTAATTTAATGATTAGTTATTTTGATGAATTAACAAAAGAAATACTAAATGTTTTAAATTAATTTTTATCTAAATTTTTAATTAATATCATTTAAATATTACATTTACAAAATTTATAATATTAATTATGTTAACTAGAATTAACTTTTAGAATCATGGAATTAAAATTTATTATGGTATTTAGTTTTTTTGTGTGGAAAATATATGTTATGGAGGTAAAATGTGAGTTTCAACTATACAGCTAAAATGAGTTAAAAGTGTTAAATTATTGGAAAAATACCTAATGTATCACCAAATTTATATAATTTTTTGGATGAGTAAATTTTATACATATATCCTTTATCATTCATCATTGGATCTACTCTCCATGTTTAGAAGAAATTTTTTACAAATTCAGTATTCAATATGTACAGAAATATAACTAAATATATCATATAAAAAGTAAAATCATATATCCACTTAGAAAAAAAAATTCCATTGGTTATATGTTAAATTAATTCCTCGATTAACTCTAATAAATTCTGATTACACATTAGGATGCTTTTTTCACATTTAAAGGGATTAAATTCTCCATTATTTTAAAACCCATTACAATAAAAAGTAAATTCATAAAAATAGGTTTAAAGTTATTCGAAAAATTTTCTAATTACCATCAAATATAAACTCTTCAAAATCAGCATTCTATAAAAAAATGTTACATTCCTTCATGTATGGGCTGTTTTTGTTTTTGGATTCCCTTTTTATTTTTGTTCTTTTCAGGATTCTCAGGAATGGATATCCTTTGCTTGGGAAAGAGACCTAATGTCTAGATATAAATGTGTAAATGGTTATAGTGTGTATGGTGGTAAAAAATTCCTATGATTTTGTTTTTTGGTTATCTAATTATAATTGGGATATTTCATATCTTCAATTCATTCACATGACATATAGGGGTTATATGTCATGTATTTATTGCTGGATAGAGGTCGTCAGTCCCATGTATGGAATGAAGAATTGAGGGTTGTGAAACATATACATAGTATAAAAATCTAATCAAGATTAACATTTATCTAAGAAAATAAATTTTTTGTTTTATTTTAATACGAAACAGTTTTCACTAGGAAAGTAATTCATGTTATCAAATCCTCAACTATAATGGTATTAAATGAACTGAAATTATAATTTTTGTTTCATTCAGCCACAACATTCCCTCTCAAGTCCTAGGATCTCTCTGAATAAATTTTTTGATCGCTTATCATTCATTTCAATCTTTCTGTGGTTGATCTTTGTGGTTGTTTTGCATCATCTCTCTGGGTAAGCAGCCATTATTCTTATCCATTTTCTTTGGCTATAGTAGTGGTGTGGTTGTGTTTATGTTTTGTATTTTTTATCGATTTGTGTTTTCTATTGATCATTTTTACTTTATTATCATCATTTATCTATAAAATCATGATCTATGGTTTTATTACCTTCATTGTAAAAGGAAGGTTTGTGTCCATCGTTCTTGAGGTTATTGGATCTATTAAAGTTTTGTTTATTGTTTTATTATACATGTTCTTGTTAATATTACTTTTCTTGGGTGAAAATAATTTTAATTAAATTCTATTATGGTTATGATATGGTTTTTTTAAACTTAAAAAATTGGGAACATTACGATCATCAAGAGATGAACATAGTTGACCCTAGTGTTTGTGGAACTACTATGGGAGCTTCTATGACAATGATGGATTGTGGTCGTATCAATAGTGGTTGGTACCAACGCATTCCTTCTTTGTTATATTTTATGTCTACCACATATTCCCATACTATGTGGATCAATATCAAGTTATTTTCAATTTAACTTTTTTAACCAATAATGAATTATTTCATGGATATTTTCTTAGATGATTAGTTTATATATTTTTCATTTATACATTACATTTTTATGTTTGATGGATATGGTATAATTTTATGAAACATAAATTAATAGCTGAAAATTTAATTTATTTATGAAAATTCATTATAAATTATTTAATTTTATTTAATTTTGGAGGTATGCATTCCTAGTTTTTGAACTTGTACAGATTCATTGGTGATATCTTACTAGGCCTAATGATCACACCCAACATTTTTCCTTTTGGAAAATTTTTAAATTTTTTATAAGACTCATTGAAGATGAAGTAGAAATTTATCAAGGTAGTTTTTATTTTTGTATGTTGAATTCGTAGTGGGAAGTGTTGGAGGTGATGATTGTCACATAGAGGCTTGTTGGAATATTTTTATGATACTTTTATGGATTACATTAATTATGATGAGTTATAGGGATCTTATTTTATCTCATTATTAAATATTTCTTACTTTTTATATATTTATTTTTTTGGATATAATAATTTCTTTTTCTATTATCTTGGTTTACCTCACCATGTGGAGGAACCCCTTATGCATCTTCTCTAGTACACCTAGGTTGGTTCGTTGAAAATTTTTATTAGAGCCATGTTCAGTCTAAAGTATGTTAAAAATTCATAGGTTTGGTTCTATTTCATGGGTAAAAATGATTTAATACTATAAACACCTATTTCAGGGGTGTGGGAAGGGCACTGAATAGATCACTTTTACATTTGAGCTCAAGTTACCATAGGTGGTCAAAGATGTTTTTACTAGATTTGGGCCAAGGTGTTTGTGATCATTTGAATAAAGTGTATAATAATTTTACTTATGTGAACAAGTCAACTTTTAGTGTGTTTAATTTTTATTATTGAATAATTAATTTAAATTTTAACCATTTTCAGAATATGATATCAATACCAGATGCTTGTCATATGATCTTGGAATCTTCCCTTAACTAGTTGGTTTTTTTAATGTGATTGTTAAAAAATGATTTAAATAATAGATCTTCCATGTCTGAGAGAGTAATATATGAGATAGAATCCACTAGTAAATCAAATCATGGAACCTTATATGTTAAAAACTATAATATGTACTATTAATAATTTGGGTCAAGCAGGTGTTGGGAACCTGAAACGAGTTGTGGATCACAACACAGAATTTAAAAAATTGTCTCCACCAACATTATATGGTAAGAATGTTCCATTGAAATATAGAGAACATCTTGAGAGGATAGATATGGTCATAAAATTTCTAACCATCTTATGTTTCTAAGGTGGGGTTTTCCATGAATATACATGAAGGACTATGAAATATATCATGATACTTTATTATCCAAAATAAGATACAAAATAATCTTACATCCACTTCATTCATGAAAATGTTTCGTCATAATTTTTACTATAATATAGTATGTGTGGTGATGACCAGAGTTTTGTTGGACCTTATTGTACGGATAACATTCCATTATAGACTATTCAACCCATTATATTGATCTAGATCATCTAATAATAGAGGTTTTCACAAATGAGTACATAATGGATTGGATGGTTCTATCAGGACCCGGTCCTGATAGTTGGTCAAGGATGATTCAGATGTGCCTTATGACCATTTTGGAGGGTGCTAAATATACAACATTCGCTAAGGTTGGCATAGTTGTGAAGACTGGTGTGGGTGGATATTCGGTTAGTGGTGTTTTTAACTAAGGTTTATCTTATTTCTAGAAAAGAAAGAGCAGTGGTATCCATTTTCCTTCCGGACCAATTTCATGGGTTTAATCTAGAAAGAGGATTATTGGTTAATATTTTTATCACTGTCTTAGTAATACCTAGAATACTTATATGGATTCCCCCAATACTTTTCATTGATATGGAAAATATATCCATATAAAAAGTTTCTATAACCAGATGTACCAATATAGTAAGGATGGATCCACAGTCAGAAATGGATCATAATATCACATTGATTCTTCCAGTTATGGTGGTTCTTATTCTCAGGCTAATGGATATGTTCATGTGGCTATGAAATATCAAGGAGGAGGAGACACTAGACAAATTTGTTTCGTGTAGTTTTCCCTAGAGAAATCAGAACTACGTCCAGACATATTTAAAGGCATGGTGATTGTTTATAATTCTATGGGATAGATTTTTTTTGATACATGTGATAATCATTAATAAATATCATTATAGATATTTGACATATTGGGATTGAATTTGGAACTTATGACCTAATTCTTGTATTTTTACATGCTTTTAAGAAAGAGTTTCGAACACGATTTATATTGCCCCGTGTATAAGGAGATGTTAGTCAACATTGAGGTGGGGTTTGACCTCACAGTGCTCTATTAGGACATCCTTGACTTGATTTTCCACATGGATTCAATGACCAGTGATAAATACAAAAGTGATAGTTATCATCATTTGGTTTATTTCTTATCTTTTGATGGTGTCACTCATGTTTTTAGGGTTATTGGGACTCTAGAGCAGGATGGGAAGGTCACGTTGTCCTTTATTTAAGGAAAAATATATCCCTATTGCCAGATATGCTTCTTTATGATGATGAACCTTGTTCGAGTAGAATTGTTCCTATAGTATTGATTTAGTACCCTCAGGTATATTAGGAATATTTTTCAATTTTACCCCATCAAATAATGGTTGTATTTTTTGTTGTCCTCATCACTGGTATGATGCCCATTAATATTAAATCATGTCATGTTCTACTTATTATGTTGGTGGAATATAATTTATTTCTTGTGTTTCTAGACTCTAATGAGTTACTAATATTGTCAGAAGATATAATTTATCAGATGTTAAATCGCATGATTGTTACGAAAAAATATTACTTACCCTATATTGATTATATTTTTGGACAGCTAAGATGGGAATGTTTAATTTAAAATATTGATATTCATCTAGGGAACCACTACATGAGATTCCATGGAGATGATATCCCTAATTCAACATCTAGGATCCAATTTGGGAATTTCATTTTTTTAATTATTCCATATAGACTAACTAAAACACATATTTTTCATATATGTTTGATAAACTAGATCTTTTGTCATTTAATGGACTCTTTGTTATAGTATTTTTGGATGATATTTTGGTTAAATAAATTTCATTGGAGGAGAAAATGGACCATGTAAATAACATTCATATAATATTAATGGAATATTGTTTTTATGTCATGAATTACAAATGTGATTTTTTCACCCATGAATAAATTTTTATGGGGTGGTTATATCTAGGAGGGTAGTCTCAATTGATCATGAAATTGTGCATGGGGTTATGTCCTAGGAGTTTCCCTAAAATTTGTTTTATATACAAATATTATTGAGGTTGGATTTTTATTATAAGAGGTTTTTAGTAATTTCTCCAATTTCACATCTTTGATGAAAACTCTCACCAATAATGATTCTATTTTGGAATGGAATGATAAATGTTAGAGATATTTTTTGGAGATTAACTTGAGGTTGAATTCATCACGATTTTGATTTTTCCATAAATAGTTACGTGTTATGATAATTTATTATATTATTCTAGTGTTGATTTTGGATTTGTCTTAGTGTAGAGTTTTTTGTGGTATCATATGGCTCTCACCAATTATAGCCTCAAGATAATAAATTCCCACACACCGGAACTTAATTTGGTTGTCGTCATGCAATCACTAAAAATGTGGAATCACAGCCTCTTTGGGGATCAATTTATTTTATATTACAATGATAAGAGTATATTGTATATCTTCACTTAGAGGGATATGAACATGGAATACATTTTCTTGTCAGACTATCTCAAATTAAGTGATTTTGATATTTCTTATAATTCTGGAAAAATGAATATAGACGATGAGGAACTAAGCTGGAAATCACCAACACAAGAAATAAATGAATCTATTGAAAATTGGCATCTGATGGTTTTTTTCTAATATGAACCATGGTAGTTGATGGGAATGGTGGAAATTTTTTCATATCTTTGATGAATGACTAGTTTTATTTTTTATGAGTGTGTTTAGAGTGAATAAGTTATACAAATAATGTACCCATTCTATAGTAGAATACTTTATTGTCAGAAGACCTCAGGTGAGTGTTCTTGGACACCCATTGTAGATTTCTCCTCGCATAGTAGGTTGGTTGATTCATTTTTTCTGACATGTGAGTGAATGAATATTGGAAACCAGTTATGTTGGTCCATAAAGCTTAGGGATTTCAAGATATATAAAGAATTGATATGTCAGTAATGGTATCCAAGGATGATATGGTGTATTATAAATTTTCCTTAATGGTGTCTAACTTTTCATAATATTATCGTGGAACACCAATGGCCTTATGTTTTGATTCATCCATTACAAATTTTGATATATATTTGGGATTAGATCTCTATGGACCTCATCATTTTTTATATAAACTCCTTTTTGGAAGGATGAGATATTGTTTATCATTGAGTAAATTAATAAATCATCTCATTTCTCACTTATCAAGGAAATGATGAATATGAAATGGGTCAGAGAATTATATGACTAAATAAATTTTAAAATTATTTTTTTTCCAATTTTTTTGTATATAAAAGAGACATGAGGTTCTCATCTATGTACTAAAATGGTTTTCTATAGGTGATGGGTTCCTAGTTGAAATTTATAAAACATATAATTTTTATATTGGTGAAAAAATGGAGACTGTTATACATGTTCATAATGATATTTTATAGGATTTTGTTATTGATTTTTATGGTTATTGGTAAATGGATTTGGATTCATTCAAGTATTCAAATAAAAATAGATATCAAGAAATGGTCATAATGGAACTCATTGAGGATTTAAATTGTCGACCATATAGATCTCTATTATGTTGGGAAGATTTATGATGGAGGTATTTGGTTTGGAAAATTCTTGTTAAGTAGATATTGAGAGGGTGTTCTTGATCCAAAAAGGATATATCTGGGCACATTCTCATCATAAATCTCACACAAGAAATCTTTATCTTCCTAGGGAGTTTATGGTTGTTTCATGGGATTTTATTATATTTTTATATCACTTGGGACCTCATTGATTGGGTTTGTAGGGTATGATAACATATAGATTCTTTGGATCCATTGATATCATTGGAAATTGGGAATGGTGGCTAATCAGTTGGACAAACCATAGGGATTGAAAAACATCGAAGTGGTTTTTCATGTATCCAATATGTGTATATATCAATTGGATCCTTCCCTTCTGACTGGATGGGATGATTTTGATTTTTATCCCAACATCACTCTTCTTGAGAAACTAATTATGATTATGGATCCCCAAAAAAATGAAATATATGGTAATATGATTTTGTTGGTCTGTGCACTATGGAAATGTGAAAAGGATATTCATGAGACTGGGGGTCAGAATTATTGATGGGGAAGTAGTGGAATTTAATTTATGTGGGTCTTATATCATTGGGACTTTATGAAGACAAAAGTGTTTATGGTGGTGATATTTTTATATCTTATTACCTTCCTTTAGTTATCCCTTCTCATTTGTTTTTGGTTTCCGTTTTTATTTTCATTACAGGATCTATATAATATAGATAATTTTCTGGGGAATTATTCTCAATGTTTGGGAATAATAGTGTAAATAGATTCATAGGTTTATCCTTGGGGTTGGAAATCTATAAGCTTTAGTTTAAAGGTTTTCAACGGAAAACTATGATATTCACTATCAGTAGTGAATTTTCATGATATGGAAGAGTTACAATTCACAAATTGGTTTTCAGGAAAAAATTAGGAGTCATGTTGCGGTTTTTAATCATCAAAGGTTGTGAAACCTTTAAATGACATGAAAATTTTTATCGGGATTAAAATTTAACAATGGTATTTCCTTATTCTATGTAATTTTAATAAATGAAATTTCATGCCATAAAAGGGATTCCCAACATAAAATCCTTAGCTATAGTTATTAAAAATTATCTAAATGTTTTATTTATGATTCCATTAGATAAATAATTCCCTCTATAGTCATAGGATCTCTCCAATACTATTTTTGGTATCTCTACTTCTTCCAGATCACTCACTCGATGATTTATCTTTGTGGTTATTTAGATGTGTCTCTCTAAGTAAGTGATCTTTATTAATATTTATTACCTTTTTTCACAGTAGTTCTATTAGTTTTTGTTTTTATATATTAATGGAAAATTGGTTATTTCTACGGTCCATTTACTATTTCTTTTCAAACATTTTTTAAATCATCCTTCAATGGTTTGTTTTCCTCAATTGTTGAGGGCAGTTTAATATCAATTGTTATTGGGGTAGGTGGGTCTATGAAAGTGTTTCTAAATCATTATTTTCTATATATTCCTATTTATAAATATTTTATTTTATGTCATTTTTTAAATTAAATATGATAATTTTATGAAATTAAATTTTGACAAAAATGGGACATTAAGAACCACTATTGTATCGGGAAAGGGACATTTGTGATCATAGTGTGTGTGGAACCAATAGGGGATAATTTTGGGATATTAATGAAATGTTTCTAGACTCAATATTTGTTGTTATCAACTTTTTCCTAGTTTTATTTCATTTATGGCCAGTATGTATTCCAAAACACTATGTCATAATAAAGAGTACTTTTCATTTCTAGGTTTTTATTGCCTGATGGTTTATTTCACGGATATTTTCTAACATGGTTAATTTACCTATTTATATTTTATAATAAAAATATTCTAGTTTGATGTATATTATAGTATTTTATTTAAATAAAATTAGTGGTTTAAAATTCTTTTATTTTTGAAAATTCTTTAAAAAATAGACTATATTATAATTCTATAACTTGTTCATTATAGGTATTAGAACAAGTATAGATTCCATTAAGGTATCTTACATGTTATAGTGCTCGAACCCTAATTTTTCATATGTGTAGTTTGAGACCTTGTACTTTTGGACTCATGTAAAGGTAATGGTATCATGTATCATGCCATGTTCTCTTCTCTAATATTTCATTCCTATAAAGATGGGTTGGTAGTGAAGATTGGTCGTTTGGATACTTGTTGGTCTTTTCATTTCATTTTTTCTAATTCTGATTAGTTTTATTGAGTTGTGTAGATTTTTAATCAATTTATTTCACAATGTACTCTATTTATATATATATTTTTGGTTATATTCTTGTATTTTTATGTTTTCATGGTTTACCTCACCATGTGACATACCACCTTGGGTGACTTGTCTTATTGGCTTCGGTTGGTTTATTACTCATTCCCCACTCTAATGAAGTTCAACATACATCATTATGATTTTGAAAAATTTTACTCTATATTCATTCGTAATTTTTCATATATATTGTTTTTATTTGGGTTTTTATATAACCTATAGGAATAATGTGATATTACCATAAAATTTTATATCATGGACATGAATATAAACACCAATGATTGAAATGTATGATATTAAGGAGTAATTTATTTCAATATTATTCATATTTAGGAATTAAAATAAAGAATCTTATTAATATAATATGACTTATTACTATTATAAACTCACCATAGAGGAATATGTAATTATTACCATTCTTTTGAATCATGCCTCCATCATGTAAAACAAAAGCCTCTAAAATTGATGTTAAATGCTACACTGAAAAAATATTGTAAAACTTTCAACCTATGATAATTGAAGTGTCATATATTAATTAATATATGAAAAATATGAATTGATAAATACTATAATTTATATTGGACAAAATCCATGTTTCTATAGGATTCAGAGTTATAATAATATGTTTTGGTAAATTTTATGAATTTTTTTAGAATGATTTTTTATATTTCAATAATAAAAAACACCGCTTATAAAACTCCATGAATTGTTTTCTTCATAATTATTCAAGAATGAATTTAAAAATTTCCAAAAAAATTCCATATTTTAAAATTTATTTTAAAATTAAAATTATATTTTTAAAACGTTATGTTTAATTTCAATACCTATAACAAAAAAGATGTAATATATGTAATATGATATATAAAAACTATTTTTTTGTGTTTTAAACTTATAATATTAAAAATTGTTTTTATCAACCTTAAAAATTTAAATTTATGAATCATTTTTCATATTTTTAATATGAAAAAAAAAATATCTAATTTCTTAAAATTTTATTCTGATCATTGTAATATATTACAAGGGTTTATAAATGAGTTTCCATGATAAATTTAAATTATGGTAACATGATAAAATCAAGTTGTCGGTACTATTATATGTATCCAAAATAAATCATGAGGGGTTTATCATCCAAAGTTCACCACATATCCAGTATTTTATAGTTTTTGATATACTTTCCATCTAATGTGTCATGAAATTGGAATAAAGTTATAGGTATTTTAAAAAGTGACACCCCTTTCAGTGATGAACAGAACGCTTCAGAACCCCACTATAATACACAAAAAATACATTTAGCAAGTACAATTCATCACAAATCTCTACCCAAATCAAGTTAACATGTTCTATAGGGTTCTCTCTTACCAAAATAACAATATATGTTACCTCATTGATTATTCCTGAGGTGAAAATTTTAAACTACTAATCAGTAATTTTCCATATTTATTAATTTCATTTATCTCAAAAATACAGTAAAGGAACATTAAAAATTCTAATATAATTACATGATGATTATAATTTTATTTATCTTTTATTATTTGAGTGGTATTTTTATCATCTACCAATCATATTTACATCAAAAAATGAAAATGTGGTTCGTGTATAGGTAGGACCACCAGATCTATAAAGGGAAGTTTGCAATCACAACCTTACATGACTAGTTATAAAATGGTAATAAATGAATACATATTTCTTTATAATATTTTTATTAATTTAAAATCCAAAACTATTTTCTACCTTCGTTTAATTTTATGAATAATTTAATGTTCCTTTTGTGTGTACATCTAGAATACTGCTTCAATGAACAAATTTGATTATTCTTTAATCACTACATTGCATAGAAGGAACTAAAAATATATGTGTTTTTTTATATTAATGAGTATTAAATGAAAATAATGATATCAAATATGGACAAAATGATCATTATAATGTAACTGGTTGATATCAGAAATTTTTTTGAATGAAGATCTATATATATTCTATTGTCAAAAACCATAACCATGAATTCCATTGAAAGAAACTGGTAAATAATAAATAACTAAAAAATTATTGTATTATATTTTATAATCATGTGGTTATGAACTTTGTATTAATAAATGGGATTTCACATAGCTATTTGAAAACATGTTTGATATAATCCAAAGTAAAAACATCTTATGATTAAAATTAACATTAAATAACAAATATATGTGAATTTAATTATTGTAATTGATAATGAAAAATGGTAATACATATAAATATTGTTATTAAATAATTTATTACTATGTTTAGGTTAATTATAATTGGTTTTACTGAGATTTCAATAGTATCAGATTTAAAATGAGGCATTCATCATCCTAATATATAATTTTAAGGACATATTTTATAATATTAACATATTTTATTTTACAAGGTGTATATAGGATCCCGTTAAAAAATTTCACTATGACTATCATCATTCTTGGTATTTATTTTTAAAATTTTTACGAAAAATATATTTTTATTCACGATTTTCAAAACACTAGAAGGTTTATTCAAATATCACTTGTTTTTTCAAATGAAACATACTCCTCTATATCAATAATCTTAATCCGACAAATTTTCACTATTTTTATTTTAAAATCAAAATATTTTTATTTGTGTAATATTTATATATTTTCTTATCACTATAAATATGTATTTTTATTACACTTTTAAATATAAATGTATAAATATATAACTTTTGAAATCTTAATTGTGTTCGTATCTTTTACTAACAACTCAAATTCTATAGAATTAGGCTTTGTTCCATTTCATATTTTTTTCAAGATTTGTATTCTGAAATGTTGTTTTAATATTCTTCTGGTGATTTTTTCGAATGAAATTTATAAGTTAATTATGATATGATTTCTGATTAACAATTAATTTAATTAATTAATTTTAAGGATATATTATTTTAAAAATCTCGATAATAATGAATATTCCCACCACCATCATTGGATTTGACTAAGAATCTTACTTCATAATTGTTCAATTACATTCGATGAAGTTTTGATTCCCATTAATTTATAAATAAATCTCTAAAAATGTTATACAAATATAATAGGATTTTAATAATTATTATTAATGTTATTTTTATAATTAAGATTAGTGGGTCCTTGAACAATATATCCCATTGATGAATTTATATGTATAAAAAGGAAAAAAAATTATATACGTAGTTCATGTTTCCCCAGTTTATAAAATTTCCATTATAATTGGGCTTGATGGTAAGATAATTATGTCATTATATGAATCCCTTACAGTAAGATCATTATCTCAGAGAACATATCCTAGAATATAAAATCATAATGTACCGAAAAATAACGTTGATTTTATAACCTATATGACCTGGTATAAGTCCATGAGATTAAGAATAAAATTCCCAAAATTATGCATTCCATCATTATGAAATTAATTTTTATATTCTATCTGAAGGATTGATTTTACAAGTCATAAGAGGATTTGTTTTCATAAACACATTATTTATTTTATTGATAAATTATTTATTAATTACCCAAAAAAGCTATTTATTCCTTCTTTAAGCATAATGGATTCTATTTTATAATATCCATTACTAAACCATTGATCTCATACATTTCTCTTGTTTTAATTCCATAGGGAAACAATAAGGGAACATTAAATAAATTCAATTATGTACTACAAGGAATAATATTTCTTTTAATAATATAATAATTAAATTATATAGTGATTCCTATATAATATGGAATATTATTATTCATATAGTCACCCATTAATGATAATAAATGTGGTATATTTTAGTGTGATCCATTTTATCTTATAATTATTTAATTACATAACCAACATCTTCAACATTCTAAATTCAAGGTTATTAATGTTTGTGTCAATAAAATTAAAGTATGAACTTGGGGAACTCAATCTATGAAATCATATATTTGTGAGAATAACCATATGGTAGACACTAGGTATATATCTATGTATAGGATAACTTCATGAATTTTATTAAGTGGATATTAGGTTGAATAGTAGAAACATCATCCCATTGATGATATAAATAGGGGGATGTAGGGTATGAAAAATAGAATTATGGTTAATAAACCGGAAAAGGTTGGTTGACTTCTGTTATCATTGACCCGTTGCATGACAAAAAGGCCAAACTACCCACATATATTGACAGTATCATGGGTTATTCATTAATTTATTTACACTCCCACTACAAAAAATTATTAGGGTTTTGAATATAACATTACATTTTGATTTTATTCCTCGATATAGTAATCTTATGATTATGGGTTTTGATATTGATTTTTTTTCAAATATTGTTATGTGTTACACTAGAATCATAATGATATACAATGATAAAATATTAATGATATTATTAATAACCTAACTAATTATATTATAATTTATAGTGATTAAACCTAGTTCAAGAAATGAATAATGCATCATTCCCATATTCAATGTATGTATTTCCTTCTAAATAAAGTCCACATAGACGGTGATAGAGTTGAGTAGACTATGTATATATTTGGGTAGATGAATTAGTTTTTCACTTGTAACATTTTCCATATATGGATAACTAAAAATCTATATTATGGTTTAATAATTTTGGATCACTCTAGAGACAACAATATCTCTCATTCATTAGAATGACTCATCCATTTCTAACTAAACAACCAATAAAGTCCCCATATAATATTTTTTCTACTTAGGATATAATGAAATGGTTAATTTTGGTAATCCATTTAATAATTTAGGGATAGAATCTAATAAATGGTGTTCATGCATTCACAATACTATATATGTGGCGGATTTTGAGAAAATGGAGAGGAATACATTTAATGTAAATTATTTGATGAATACTTCCCTTGAGAGGAATGATTTGATATGGAAAATATATTTTTAAATAAAAATCGGAAGGAAGAGAAAAGTGTTAATTTGTCTATGGGTATTTATAAACGAGTAAAAATAATTTTTATGGTGTACATATCCTAATGATAATGTAATATCAAACATTCTTTTGATAGGAATAATTTGACCCTATTTAGGGCACTAGTAACTCAAATGTTTTCATCGTATGATGATAGAGTATTATGTGTTATCAGAATAGAGAAATATTAATCAATGAATTATATTTTAAAATTAATTAAATTTAATAATAATATAACACAATATTATATAAAAATAAAGGCGGTGAATATGGTTATGTGAAGGGTGTAATTTTAAACATATGATAATTTTTGAACGAAGCACTTGGTTACATACATAAAGGCAATGTGAGATTCTTATATGTGTTTGAAAATTGGCCAACAGTATCATTAATTAATAGGAAAGTAGGAAACTGTTAATATAAGGTTACTTAAATATATAATGGGTAATTATTTTATGTAATTTGATAAGATTCATAGGAATCTACCTCAAAAGTGGCATCTGGGGAAAATCCAATATAATATGATGACCACAGTTGATGTTGAAGTCCATAAACATTTGATAACTTGTATATTAGTGAAAAGATTAATTATAAATAATTATTTACATATTTAATTGTATATCTTCACACTATTTTATATATTTTTTATTTTATGAGTATATTAAAATAACTCCTAACACCTTGAGGAATGAGTTGATAATCAAGACATCGAATAGAAAGATTATTAAAATGTGGATATACTTGTGAGATCCAATTTTGATTCATTTATATACCATACATTGGAAATTAATTTTCATTCATTTGGATGACACTGACATAATCCAAGGGTTAAATTGTATTACAATGTATAATGAAACGATTTACTACTAGAGATATTGATTATGATTCATGCAGGTTGTATAAAAACATTTCTCTATAGTTTGGAGGATTCATTATATATGGCTAATATATATTTACCTCTAGTAGATAAACATAATGAAATTTCTATAGGAGAGGATAATATGAAACTTATGGTTCTAAAAGACAATTAATGGAGGAAGTAACTATTGAACAAGAATAAATCAATCTATTTCCTAATGATGTCATTATCACTCACATTAGTGTTTAGTTTAGTTCTTTTCTAGGATAATCACTCATGTATAACCCATATCATATACTCTATATATATTAGTCCCACTGAAATATGTGTTGTAAAAGAAACAAATACAGTATTTATGTTACAAGGGATTCATTTTTTCATGTGTATTAACATTATAAATACCAATTATTTTTTAATTTTTATGAATTATTCTATGAGGATTTTCATCATTTATAAGTGGATTAATTCCATTACTAAAATGTAGAACTATCATGTACTATGAATAGAAGACTTATTTGAACAGCCTCAAGGAGTTTAATATTTAGCAATGATAGATTGTTTCTATTTTATCGTCAATTAATGATGTGAAATTATTCATATGAATAATGAACATTATCTGTTTTAAAAAATTACTATTAAAATAATGAACTCTCCCACAATTTTAATATATATAATGAATATACTAGTTAATTATTATCTAGATAATTTCATGGTCGTATTCATCAATGATGTTATTATATAATCTAAAATAATTTTGTATCATGAGAATCATTTGTTATAAATTCATATGGTTTATATAGAAAGGTAATTGTATGGGGAATTCCATTTGTGTTATTTTTTTTTGACATCCCTAATTTTATTACAGACATAAACATGATTTATTACATAAATCTTCACTTAATACAACAAAGAGGATTGAGAGGTTTAGTTTCTTTCTGGCTTAAGATCATTACATAAATACTTAAAACATGAAATACGACATCTTTATTGAAAAATTCCTTTACATGACCACTACATTCCTTCGTACTTAGCATTGTATGGGATAACCTGAGGAAATGCATAAGAAAAGGGTGAGATATAAATCCTAGTAAGGGAGTACACATGGAATAACATGAGTAGTATAATACATGTTAGACAGTAGTAATATCAATAGATAATTAATGAAACATGATCATAAAGGCATGACAAAGCATGATAGTCATAACATGTAAATGTGGCAACAACACTTAACATGGAATTAGCATGAGCCAAGGCTCATTGCACATAGAGCATGAGTAAATCCTCATTGCATATAAAGCACGAGTAAACCCTTGTTTCACTTGAATTATAATGAGTCAACACTCATTCCCCATGACGTATCATGATACTATAATTTACCCAATGCGTTGGAGCTCTATAAGGGCACGCCCTTCTTAAACATTTCATTTCATGTATAAGTGTGCCACATGGATAATAAAACATGCATTAATAAAACATAATCATTTATTCCACGATAAAGGAATGTAGAATTCATACATGAAACTTTATAATCAATAATTAAATGTACATAAAGGTGAATACCTTTGATGGATAAATGATCATGGTATTCACTACACAAGGGAATAGGTTTAGAAAATTGGAGCGATTTCGGCACCGTGACAGCGTGACATAAAATTCATAAAAATGGTTGCTGAGAGAGAAAGGGGTGTATCATCATATTTACATGATATTGACAGTAAGGGGGTCATATAGATACATTTCCAAACAATTGTAATGGAATTTAGATTCATGATACAAAATTATTCCTTGAATGTAAAAGGAGAGAGAGAATTTCATTTCAGAATTTCGGCATAGTAACAGGTGTACATGGGAGGCATTTAATGAGAGAGAAAGGGTTCTCCCATCATTAAACCATAAAGAGGTCAGTATGAGGGAGGTGTGAAACCATATCCTACCTTTTATAATTGAAATTAAAAGGGAAAAAGAACATAAAGAAAATTTGAAAAAAAAATGAGAAAGGAAGAAAAACCCCTTACTTGGAAGTGTGCTTCCAAAGGCCAGAGAGAGGCTTGTGAGAGGCATCTTGGGTTATTGGGGAACCTTGGGAGGATTCTAGAGAGATTATGGCAGAGTTTGGATGAACTATAAGGTCTTTTAGTGAGGAGGAAGTGGGAGCTTGGGTGGGTTTATATAGTAAAGGTGAGGGAATTCTTTATTATTTATGTTTGGGTACCCTTACATTAAATTAATCCAAACCACAAACCACCCCATGGTTTATGCGCATGGTTTTTGGAAAAGGGAAGATTAAAACAATATTTTATTAGTCCAAAGTCCTAACTTCTTAAAATAATAAGGTTGCTTATGTGGAGGTGAGTCACACTCCCATGGAAATTAATTTAAAAATACAAGGTGTTTAATAAGTCTTGAGGGGTCCATTAATGCTTTGAAAAGTAAGTCAAACAAACCCAAAATCACATTATTTTAATTTTAAGACATATATTGGCCGAAAATAATGATTATAGTATTTTATACATCACTATTGTGTCATTATGATGTCATAAAATACATTATATATTTAAACGGTATTTAATTTTTAAAAAAAAATTTACTATCTCAGAAAATTATGAAAAATTCACCGTTGGATAATTTCAAAATACTGATTCTAGAAATAAAATTTATTTTATTTAAATAATTTTCTATATATTTTAATTTTCACTTTTAAAATAAAAACCGACATTTATAGAAAATTTACGGGTTTTGTCAAAAATGGATTTCAAACCTTAAAAAACATTTTAAGTGAATTCATAAAATTATAAGATCATTTATATTTAATAAAAATTAATTTAATAATTATATTATTATTTTATTAAAATATTATTTAATTCAAAAATTTCTTAATTTAATAAAATAGAATTCTTAATTAAATAATAACTAAAACACTATTTGTACTTTAACAAACTATTTACAAAGTATCAAGAATGGCTAGAAATTATATTCATTGTTATATAAAAAATAATGTACATGAACATAGTACTAATAATTTGTTACATAACCCCTTAAAACAGCTGCATATGACCTAAGGGTAAGGTGTGTGATGGTGACAGACTCTTGTGGTGGCTCAGATAACATCGCTCGAGTGGTAATTTCGATCAACTTCCACTTTTCCCGTAGACGGTCACGTTCGAGCTTGACATGATGAAGCCTTGCTTGGGCTTGGTCAAGAGAGAATCCCAAAGATGCCACCTCTTTTCTGAGCTCCGATAAATGGTCTTCATATGGTGAAATTCTACTGGATGAGGTCATCGCTTCCTTTGTCTGAGTAAATAGGATTTGTTAATGTACAATATTTATACGAATCATGTGATCACTGTTCAATGGCTATATTCGCAATGGTCAATATTCATTACATAAAACCAAATAAGTTGACATTTTATATAAACATAAAGAGAAATTTAATTATATCATGAGGGATTTCCATTAATGAAACTTTCAGTCATTACATTTTTTCTCTAGGATGTTTCATTTCATTCCCAAATTGACACCATGTATGGAGTATCTAATGAATCTTAATATACAATGGCAGTCTAGGAATATCCCACACATAATAATATAAATTATATGTATAGCTTATCAAGATTATCATGTCACTATAGATGATTTTTTGAAAACATTTGTCAATTGGACTTCCTGTAATCCTTGGTTTCACATAATGGGGTTAAATTCACATGATCAAAGAAATGAGACAAAACAATTTATGATATAAAAATGTTCTTGGTCAGTGAACTAGTGTTGAATCTACCATTATAAAATATAGGATTTTTAGTATATAGTGATTCATTAATGAAAGGACATTTTTTTTTGCTTATGAAAAATTATTCAGTGGTTTCTTATATAAGAGGGAAATTAATGATCCATGAATAGTAGTATCAAAATCGTATTCCAGAGTTGAAAACTGTAATATTTTCCAGGTGGATATATATAAGCACTTACTATGGTTAGATATGTTAGATATATATAAGACAATATGGTATTATTCACCTATTATATTATAATTATATCACCATGAGGGCAAATATATGGTTAGAAATACTCATTTTATAGGGCTAATCAATACACATACATCTAGGGATGAAAAAGCTATCTCATTTATTATGTATATAGGATCATGGTTTTATTCTGATGATGATGGTAAACAAGGATCCTACATTCATGTATTTATAAATCGTGGATATAGTAATTTTTAGGAAATGAGAATCATTGTACCCCTTCCTAGAAATTCTCAGACTGTCTTTACAAAATTATTTAAATATGTCACATTTTCATGATAAAGATTTAAAGAAGATTATTATATCTTTGAATGACTATATATTTTTAGACATCACCTATGATGACAGTGTGTTAATTATTTTACAAATACTATATTATCCATCAATAACTGTATGAAAAAAGTACATAAAAGATGAATAAAAGAGTTATAATTTCGCTATTTAACCTAGTAGAATAATGTTGTACATGAAATTAATATATCATATTTGGTGGGATGGTATGATGTGGAATGTTGTGAACTATTTATATATATAATTTTATTCTGACATGTAAAATATGAAACAAAACATCATAAATTAATCATACAAATTTACCTAATACTAATGATGATGTAGTAATATAAAACAATGGACATCAATAGATATATAACGGATTATAATAGCCATTATTTTGTTTAGTACATTGTAGATCACTATATCATGTATACAAATTTCATATAATTTATAGTGGATCTACCCCTTGATCATATTTTAGGACAATATATCATGGTGGTGGGAAGACTTCATGTTTCACCTAAATCCATTTTATCTTGATCATAATCCTTGGATTATATCATAAATTTGAAGGACCGTTTAGGAGGATCTCAATAATGAGCTATATTTGATAGTCACCTGTAATCCTTGAACTGATGGTCATTTGAAGCTGAATATTCATACCTTATAAGATATGATAATTTCATCCCCACATAAAATTAATGGTATAAGGGAACAATATCATACAATTATAAAATATTCCTATAATAATTGATTCTATTCATTTGTTATGATTAAAAAATATTAATAATTATAAAATACTATATTTAAAATTTGAACTCATTGTGATGAGTATGTTGAGAGGAATCTATTATGCCTATATCATGTGTAGGAAATATCAATGAATGTCAGAACTATTTATAACAATATTAAGATATCTCAAAGTAAAAATAATATCTATGTAAACAACAATGATAATGATTTGGATTTCCAAATTTGGGATTACGTTATATTAATTTTATATCCAATTAATGTTCTTTTATGATTTTCTATGAATGGGAGACAATTACATATATAAAATTATTGTTATAAATTTTTTGAATTATTTGTAGTTGGGGGACTACCAACTCAATCCGCAACCCAAACATTACAATGTCAGAAATGATATTCTATGTTTCATTTTTTAGGAACAACATGGTAGAAAAAGTTCACGTAATAACTACTACAATAATAGATTTTTATCTCTAACTTTTCATATAAATAATATCATTTTCAGATTTATGATAAAATAGAGAATGAGTTTTGGAATTAGAAAACATAGCTATTGAATGTACTTTGGAGGAATCATATAATAGAAGAAGAAATGTTTAACCCTAAATATGTAATGATAAAGAATTATCAAAATTATTTTATGATATTATATATAAAAAATCATGGGATAATTTCTTTTTTGGGGGAATTTAATACTAGAGGATCCACCAAATCAATGAAACACTACACCCAAAAAAATTGTAGATTTCACACACTATCCCAACAGAAAGAGCCTTTATTTATGTTTATTTTTAAAAGAAAATTTTCTAAATTCATGAAATTATATTTTATAAATTAGAATTTATTTTTGGAATAATCATGATATTATTAGATTAAGAGTGTTCTAATGGAAATTTCTAGAATTATTGGCTCTTATGTGAATAGTAAAAATTAACTTGTTTATATCTACAAGGGGTTATATGAAATCACCAGTATAAAATAATTACTATAATATTTATGATCCATTTTTAAAAATTAAAAAAATTATAATATCATTAATTATATATTAAAAATAAAATAAAATATCTAGAAGCCAATAATTAATATTTGTCCACAAATGTTTATTTAATCTACAAACCATTTTATTTCATTATATTTTTATATTTTTTGTTTTTTGTTTTTTATTTAAGAAATTTAATATTATTAATATTGTTTCAAATTTTTATTAACAATATCAAAATTACAAAAAATAGTAAATTTAAATTTATATCACAAAAATAATGTTTTGAGATTAAAAATTGAGTTATCATGGAAAAAATAGAATTATAGTAAAAAATAAAAAAATGGGTAAATTAAGTATAAATGTTAAAAAAATGCATTCAGAAGAATATTTTAGGTTTTTCTCAACCACGGGATACAACCTCTCTATTATTATCAACTTATTGAGAAACATTCCATTTAATGTGACATTAAATTGAAAAAAAGACATGGTTATTTACAAAAATGCCACCCTACTTACTTGTAAAAGGATTCATTAAAACCACCACTTTTAAAAACACAATGTGAATTTTGGTTCTACAAAATATCATCTCATCTTTTTTACTACAATTCTATATTTTTTGGTGTTACTAAAAGTTCACTTTATGAATGATCATAGATTTTTCCCTGAGAAGTGTGGTCAAAATTTTTAATCAAACACTTTCTATTTATATTTCTTAATGTATTATAAAACCTCAACCAAATATATTTTTAGCCATTTAAGTATATTGAAATCCTAATTATTATTGTATTGGAGTGAAATTATGTTAGTATTATAAACATTATTATCCATTCACATTTACTTAAAAATGATTATTTCATTTTTGCGTATGTGGGGACTACCGCCTCTACAATTAAATGTGTGACATTAACACCTTAAATGTTTTGTTGTGAAGGGTATTTAAAGAATCAATAGTTTATTTATAATATATTTAAGGATTTTAAAATGTTTAACATGTACCATCCTTCCTATCATTCTATGATCATTGAAAACTTTTTTCTTGTGTACGTTCAGACTATTAGCTCTAGGAAGAGACATATTTCATTTATCATCACCTCCATACATAGATGGTTATAATATTGTATTTTATTAATAATAATTACATTTAGTAGAAATATATTTAATTAATAATTCATTGTCTTTATATTACAAGTAGTAATTATTATTATAATCATACACATTGAGTTATGTAAATTCCCTGAAAGAAGTTCATCAGGGATTAAATTTCCAAAACCATATCCATGACATCATTTAAATGACAATGAGACTTCACAAAGTAATGGAAAACATATTATAATATCATGAATAACTTTTAAATGGTAATATTTATATTAAATAATGGGTTCTCACATCAATATTACTAATCATGTATCAAATAATTAATATTGATAACATATTGTTATGACAATATACACTATCTATCTAATATATGTTATGTGAATAAGAATAATACATGAATTATTTAGATTTTCTATTCACAATAATAATGATAATGTTCTAGTTACATTTCTCACAAGGTGACCACATGCGGTGTGTCGGGAATATAATTCTTTACCAATGAGATATCTAACACATCATGATCATTACCTAGAAATGGTGTCATTATCAATTTTTAATTAATAGATCCAATTTATTAAATAATTTTAAATGATTATTTTTGCATAGGGATAATTTTTTACTTCTTACCTAACATTATAATACCCTACTATGGGGATAGATTCATGAAAATATGATCCCATACATAGAATTTGAAAACATTCATGTAGTTATATGGAAACATATTTTCGTAATATAAACTAATATAATGTGATCTTAAATAGACTTAATCATTGTCAATGGAGCCCTAACAGGTTGTAGTCCAACATGATTTATTTTAATAACTTCATGTCAAAATGTTAGAGTTTGACATCATTTTCCAAATAATTCTTCATATGGTATCATTTGAATACTTTAATGAAAACATTTTCAGTAGTAAAAATCTAAAATAGGTAAATAATAATACCATAAATCGTTAAATTTATGTGATACTAACCCTAGAAAATCTTACAATGTTTGAATTGTCCTTTGGGAGTTCACATCAATTTGAGGCTGAAAGGAGGGGCCCAAATTAAGCTAACTATCAATATACTCTTGAATAATTTCCTAAAATAATGATTTAAACTATCGGTCATTATCATGAAAAAATGAATTTTGTGCACAGTTATGTCTTAAATCCCTAGTAATTTAGATATTTTCATAGAAATCAAGAGTAAAATCATATCTTACAGTCTTTAAATGTGTATATTTTTTAAGGAGATCAAGAATAACCCATATTGAATCCTAATATCTTGGAGTATTTGGTCATCAAATTAAAAAGACCATAGTAATGTCTTAGGAAGCGGTATAGATTACATTATTATCTTAGATGTTGCCTCTCAGCCTATATCTATTTAAAGACCATGTATCATGATACATAATAAGTAATTTCTCACTTCATGTTATTCCACCGAAAAATGTTCCTTAAAATCCCTATAAATCATGGATCTACTAAGATGTATAGAGAAATTATAGTTTTGAGAATAATCCAATAATTATATTTTTAGCTTCGGTATATATGATATCGATAGAAAATTTCAAAAAATCAGTTCTTCTTCATCATTTTTCAAGCCTCTAAATTTCCCATTATTCACAACATTAATTTTATTTTGAAAATTTTCATCATCAGGATAATACTATTTAATTTTAAATTATAAATAATATTTATCAATCATTTGGAAAGGTGTTATGTTTCCCCTTCCATATTTTTTTACAAAATACATATTTAATAAATCCATGAACAAAAAATCCCTTTTAATAATCATTTTGGATAGTAATCCATGAAGCTTCCTATTTAATGAAATTTATACATTAATTTACATACTTATGTTGTATTGTATTGAGAGATCATAATCCTTGACTATCTAAATCTATTTCCATTCAAACATGTTGAGCTATTTCCTTGAAAATATGTCTTTCAGGCTCTTATGATCTATGTATATCTCACAATATTCTACATAGATATAATTTATCTATACAATCAATGTAGTCATTAAAACATAGAACTCAATATCAATAGGTAGAAAGTATTTTGTCGTGGTAATATTACTATATTAATTCATAATAAATTACCTTATCATTTTATATAATTACAAAAGTATGTAATTTAATTTATTCATCACTATATTTAAAAAATCCTCCATTTCTAGATTCTAGATCCAAAATCACAACATGGGATAATCTAATCTACAATTATTCAACAAATTTTACATATTCATTTTTCCATAGTAACACAACCCATTTATCTACATGTTTGGTTAAAAGGGAAGCCAATCAGGAGTTTTTTGAGGAAATCCAAAATGGTAACCCTCCAAAATAATTAAAAAATGTACCTCAGTTATGTTTTTTTGTGTATACTGTTATTTGACTATATTTTCATTATAGGATCACCAAAATTACATCACGGGAGATTTTATATCCATGAAAATGAACCTTTTATGCCATACTTCACAATTAATATATTTAATATATAAATCTTTTAGTCTTAAAGTCTCATGAATTTCCACATGTTTTTATAATATTCCTCGATTCATTTTTAATGTATCATGATATCAAAATAACTACAAAAAATGTATCGCGATATTTCATGAATACTCTATTAATTAGATGCAATATAATTGTGGGTGATTTAGTTAGTTAAAATTTAATTACTATAAAACCATAATTTACATACCATGTATAAAATGAATTCTTTATAATATATTAATTCATTACAGATAATTTATTATAAGCACAATAAAGTTAAATATTTCATAAATATTGATCTCCATGAAAGCAATTCATCAATTCAATAAGAGAATACTTGTTTTGGCCATTATGGAAGTAATTTCCCTATAATCAATGCATATATCTATAGATCAGTCTTTCTTCTCAATGAATATTATAGGGTACACCCATGGAAAAAGAATAGGTTGTATATATTTTTTCTAACTAGACTCATCTATTTATTTCATTAACTCTTATAATTAAATAGCTTCCATTCTATACAAATTATTTTATTTAAAACCTACATCTGGTATTAAATAAACCAAGAACTCAACTTCAAACTCTTTTGGATGTCTAGGTAATTACATGGGAAATAGATTAATTTTTTCCTATAAAATATATACATTCTCAATTTGAGGATTACTGTTTGAATCAATAGGTTTTGTCTGCTCTTATTCATCGAGAGTCTCATTGGAAATTGATTTTGTGGGTGAGTATAGATATGAATCGGATGATTAATAATCAACCTAAAAGTTATGGAATTCCACATCTTCATCATGAATCATAATTTTAATCTCCTTGCAATAAATTTTCTAATAATATTTTGAATGATAGTTTATAAGAAGTATTTTATCATAATCATCCATAGTTATAAAAATAAATTTAGTTAATAAGGATCCTATTTTGTGTCAGAATTGTAATTGGAGGAAATATCCATGATTTAGTGAGGCTTTCATGAGGATTTTTTCTAACATATAATTTTATTATGTGTTAAGGAAATAGTTGATATTCTTGAAAAAAACGAATGAAATAATACTATAAGAAGATCCACAATCAAATAAATCGATAGTTATTTGGAAATTATGATTAAAATACCTAGAACTACATTTTTAGAAAAAAAAACATATCTACAATAATCACATAATCATGTCATTCCCTCTATGTCTAATTATTCTATATTTTAACTATATTCTTTGTATAATGGTTTTCCCAAGTGAATTATTTATCATTCATAGTAAAACACCATATATATAAATAGTACATGGTTTAGGAAATAATCATACCCATATTGTAAAAAATCAAAAAATTTAAGAGACATGTAACATCTGATGATCACAGAAAATTTAATGTTTCAAGAGAAAATAAATGATCACTAAATTAATAAGAGATAAGAGAGAACCATTGATTCATAGGAAATATAGGTTTTTTAATAATAATATTTCTATTCGATAAATAAATAAAATTGAAGAAAAATATGAAAATATCATGTCATTAAATATTTTACTCTGTATAACCACTGAAAACATTTAACTAAAGATGAAGGTTATAAAATTTTTATGGTAGATGGACTATATATTAATGTCATATATTATAAAAGGAAACATTCTTTTTAAATTTTTTAAAAATTATTCAAAATGAAAATATTGATACATAAATTATAATGATTGATTTTAAAACTTGATAAAGTTCTATTAAACATTATATTTCCATAATAAATCATTTGAGTAATAAAAATTACTTTTGTAAAAAAACATACAATTATATATAAATGAAAAATAGACCTGATCAAAATCAAAATAAATTCCGATTTTATTTTAAATTATAATTTTATTGATTCAACTTTCAAAGTGGTGAACCATTAATGAAAATGAGGAAACTTATTATATATAATTAGGATAACAAAATTGTTTTATTTTATGAAGGATATATTATATGATTACTCAAATGAAAATATAAGAAATCTAAAATTTTGAATGAAAAATAAATTATTAAATATTTAATAACATTAAATTGTAACCCAATAAATTTTAATAATCATGAAGTATTATATATTCAGTTTAAATACCTCAATGTGGTAATATTTACACTATAATAGACTATAAATTTTCATTTTAAAATATATGTCTTAATTGATTGGAAATTGAGACATAATATCTTCTGTTATGTCTTACTAATCACATATATTCTTTTTATTTATTAATTGAGAACATATGTTAATTTTTAAAAAATTTAATGTGCCTTTTCATTTTTTTATTCATGTAATTTTATTTAATACTATTTAATATTTAATTACTTATGTTCACGTATGTTTTTTTAATGATATTGTGTTCATCTATCCAAAATGAAATCATTAGGTTTACAATGGTAAAAGAGGTCAATGTTCAATCATATATAGAATAAAAATAGTTAAATAAATATAATTATTAAACATTAATTAATATTTTAAAATTAATTAATTATGGTTAAAAAATATTTACTATGTTACATTCATGGAGATTGTAGGCTGTATATACGCATGAGTAATATTAAATAATTTTATGATCCTAATAGAATGATGGTATATATATTGACTTATTTATAAAATAATAATTAGATCATAGATACCATATTATTTCATTAAATAATCATATATATACCAACCATATGATTTGATGTTGTAAAATGAATGGAATCACTTTGTGGATGTAGTACACCACATGTACGCATGAGTTACACCATTCGCTTTTAATGAATGGAAAGGTAAAAATTTTTTGGATAAATATATTCTCTAGAATGATAAATATTTATAGAATATTTTATATAAAAATTAAATCCATTTTATAACCTTTCATTTGAGATTATGAGGTACACTAAACGACATCAGCCCCTGAGGCAACAGTTCACCATACACACGAACTAATGTTTTGTTTCATAGTTTAGGGAATATGAGATAGATATTGTTCATTATATTAAAATAATATTATTTATCAATATATAAGTTATTAGTGATGTTATTTAATCATTGTTGAAAATTATTTTATTGTTGTTTAATAATAAATCATAAGAAAATGCATTTTTTGAATAATATCACATCTTCAAACAACCATTTTTAGCTTTATAACTATAGCCTTACTAGGATTTTATTCTCATAAATATAGGGAATATACCTAATGATAAGTAATGTAATTGATGGATTTTTATAGGATTGGATATATGAAAAGGATCTTGAATATTGATGATGAGATGAGAGGGGGTGTCCCTTTTTAAGAGTGGGAGAGGAAAAAAATGTAAGTTTTTGAAAGAAAAAAATATTACCGAAGTAATCAATAAAAGTGGATCCATAATGAAAAATTAAAAAATATGTGATTATATAGGGTCTAAATATGGATGTAAAATGGAAATTATCCATGTTTTAAGTTGATTTTATCCCTTCTCTCATAAAATTTCCCCTCGGTAAATGGGTTTTAACATTATCTATGGTAACGGATATTTATTGTTTGTACAATTCATTATGAAAAACATTTAGTCTAAAATATTACCTAATGTTTCATTGTAATATTCTAAATATTTAATTCCCTTATAGAATTATAATTCAATGATGTGGATTAATTTAATTTAATATTAATCTTGAAAATTTTATTAAAGTATTTTTCAAAAAAAATATTTTTTTTTTATAAAAGTTGTTTTATATCAAATTAACGTAAAAATTTCATTCTACATACCATAATTGTATAATTAATAATATAATTTTATAAATTTTTATTTTAAATATTTTTAACATAAATTTCTTTTTTTTTTGAATTCATGAATCAAAATTGGAGTTTTCAAAAAACATTGGTATTTTCACACTTCATTTAAAAATTAAACGTTAAAGGAAAATATTAAAAAATTCAACATTATATAATATTAAATTAATGAGATAAAAAATTAAATTCTAAAATTGAAATTAAAATTCTATAATATGGAAATAAATATTTTAAACAAATCAATATAATAAATGATATTACAATTTGGTAAAAAATAAATTATTTTCCTATTACTATAAAATTAACTACTGTTTTTATAACTCGTTCAAAAATTAATAATAAATTTTAATATTATATGAAAATTATTTATTCTAAAATTGCATGGGTTGATAAAGAATTCCCAACTATAATAATTTCACCCTTGAAATCTTATTTGATATTAGATTATAATAAAATGAGGGTCGTTCTTCTTCATAACATCCTCATGTTCCCACATTGCTACCTCCATTTTATGTTTCCACCAATGTATCATTACCAATCATTTACATTGATACCTAAACACAATATCTCTTATTTGGATTATCTAGATTTTCTCTTTAGAGCAGCAAAGATCATTTTCTAGTTCCATTTCTTCAAAGGTTAGCACATGTGGTGTGTCTGGAAATATAATTCTATAACAAAGAGATATCTAGTACATAATTTTCTTAATAGAGGCATAGTGTCATTTCTAATTGGTAATTAATATATCCAATTCATTAAATAATTTAAATGGGTTATATGTACATATGATCATTTTTTACTTCTTACCAAACATGATATACCATAGGATGGGGATAGATTCATGAAAATATGATATCCATATGTATTTTAAAAAACTTCATGTAGTTATATGGAAATATATTTTCCTAATTTAATCTAATATAATATGATTATCAATAACCCTAACCATTATCAATGGATCCCTATCATTTTTTGGTCCAATAATATTTCGTTCAATTACTTCAATAAAAAATGTTAGAGTATGACATCATATTCCATATAATGCTTCATATGGTACAATTTTAATATTTTAAAGGAAACATTTGTAATAGTAATGATCTAAAAATGTTAAATAGTAATACTATATACCTTTAAATTGATGTGACACTAACCCTAAAAATCATTCAATGTTTGAGTAGTCCTTTTGGACTTCCCATCAGTTTGAGGATAAATGGATGTACCCAAATGAATCTAAGTATCAACATCCTTCGGAATAATTTTTCCAAAATGATGATGTAAATTTTGGATCATTATAATAAAAAATTGAATTTGGTTCACAACTAATTCTTAAATCATTAAAAATATAGATCATTTCCTAGAAATCAATAGTAAAATATTATCTTATACTCTGGAAATTTGTATTTTTGTTAATGATATCAACAATAACCCATATTGAATCATACTATCTAGGAGTATTTGGTAATTCAATTAAAAATTCCACAGTAATTTCATTGAAAAGGGTAGTGGTTACATAATAATCTTGTATATTGTCTCTTATCATATATCTCCTGAACAAAAAATTATCTTGATGCATAATAAGTAATTTCTCAATTCTTGTTATACAGCCAAATTTTTTCATTCCAATTTCTATACATCATGGTAATACTATGATTCATAGATAAATTATAGTTATGAGAATCATCTAATAATTAAGTTTTTAGATTAGGTAAATTTGAAATAGATAGTATATTTCAAAATATGAGGACTTCATCTTCATATTTAAAGACTCCATGTTTCGCATTATTCACAGTAGTAATTTTAATTTGATAATTTTCATCATCTAGATAATAATCTATTATTTCTTATATTAATAATGATTTATCAATCATTTGAAAATGAGTGATGTTTCCCATTTCAAATTTATTCCAAAATCAATATATAATAAATTCATGAATTCTAAATCCCTGTCAATAATAATTTTGGATAGTAATCCATGAAATTTTATAATTAATGAATTTTATACCTTAATTACCTTCCTTATGCGACATTGTATTGAGAAATCATAATACTTGAGTATCTCAAGCCATTTAATTTCCATCATGTTGAGCTATTTCTATGAAAATGTGTCTTTCATGATCTTATAATCAATGTAAATCTAACATAACTCTGTTAACGGAAGAATTATCCTTACATTAAATGCATTCATTACATGATCCATCTCAATATCATGAGTTGGATAGTTTTTTTCATGATAATCATAGTACCATAATGCATAGTAAATAAATGCATCGTTACACATAATTACACATCCATTTCCTTTCATTTATTCATCCCTATATATAAAAAATACTTCATTTTCAGATGTGAGTTCCAAAATCATGACATGGGATAATTTCATCTTCAATTATTCAAAACATTCTATACATTCAATTTTCCATACGAACATAACCCATTTATCTACAAGTTTGAATAAAAGGGAAGCCAATCGGGATTTGTTTGAGAAAATCACTAATGGTAAACCTCCGAAATAATGAAACAATGTTCCTTAGTTAGGTTCATTGTTCTATAACATTATTTGATTATATTTTCATTGTATGATCTCCAAAATTCAATTTCGAGAGACTATATACCCATGAAAATTATCTTTTTGAAGCCATAATTCACACATTATAAATTTCCCATATAAATATTTTACTCTAAGAGTATCAAGAATTATCCACACTTAATTATGATATTCTTTGTATCATTTTTAATTTATCAAGATATCACAATAAATACCAAAAAAATTATCATGATATTCCTTGAACACACTTTTCATTAAGTGAATTAAAATTTTGGGTGATTCATTTACTTAAAATATAATTACTATAAAATCATAATTTCCATAACATTTTTAAAATGCGGTATTTCTAATATATTCATAAATTATAGAAAATTTATTATAACCATAGTGAAGTTCAATAATTGAAAAATATTGAGTTCTATTAACGTTATGTAATAATTCATCAATTTAATCTGTGAATACTTGTTCATTATCATTATGGAATTAATTTCCCTATAATAAATTCATATAACTATATATATGTCTTTATTCTGAATGAAATTTTTTGGGGACACCCTTGGAAAAAATATTGGTTGTATATATTTTTTCCAGCAAAACTCATATAGTTATTTCTTTAACTCTATTAATTTCATAGTTTCCACTGTATATGGAGTTTTTTATATGGGTACTGAATCTGGTATTAAATCAAAAGAGAAATAAACATCAAACCCTAGTGTATTTCCAAATAAATACATGAGTAATAAATCAATTTATTCCTAACAAATACATACATTCTCAGTTTGAAGACTACTGATTCCATCCATAGGTTTTGAATGCTATTATTCTCACAAAGTCTCGTGGACATGTACTACAGGGGTGAGTATAGATATGAATCAGATTATTAATTATCAACCTTAAATATATATAATTCAATATCTTCTTTCATGAATCATAATTTTTATCACTATGCAATAAATTGTTTTATCACATTTTTAATGATAGTTCATAATATGGTTTTTACCATAATCAACCCTAGGAATAAAAATAAATTTAGTAAATAGGTAATATTTTTTGTGTCATAATTGAAATTTATGGACACATAAATGTTTTAATGAGGCTTCCATTAGTAGTTTTGACAAACAAATAGTTTTATAATGATTTCAAGGAATATTTTATTTTCATTGAAAAATTGAATGAAATAAAATTATACGATGATCTAAAATCAAATAAATTAATAGGGAAATTTTAATTTATGATAAATGTATCTTCCATTACATTTTTAGGAAAATATACTGTAGCTACAATAATAATTAAAAATCTTGTCTTTCCCCCCATGTCCTCTTCCTCTATGTTTCTCCTGATGCTTGGTATATTTATTTGAATAACTCCCTATTTAATTATAGTTGGAGTAGTAGATAGTAATAGTATATTTTATGTCATACATCTATTAAATAGATGAAACATATCTCTACACATATAACAAACTACAATTCTCATCATGCATTTCCATAAATTTTTCATTCCATAATTTTGAAACTAAAAAATTGATTTGTTCTCTTATTCTTATCTAAATTGTTCTCTTTGTCATGATTTTCATCTGAACTATTATTTTCTTTATATGTAATCAGTATATTTCATATATAAAATTCATTATTTCCTATAATTTAATATGATACTACATAATTCTATCATGAAAAAAATTTATAAAATAGTTCCCAATATAAAATCATCTTTTTTCCAACATATAATTAGTAAATTATCAATTATGGATTATGTATATAGCTTAAAAAAATCCAATATAATCATGAAATTTTTGCATCACAATCTTTAATATGTTAGTTTTCCTTCACATTTAAATTTTGGTATCTCTTCTCTATTTCGTATCACTATTTTAAAGGGAATTGTTTCACAATCAAAATTTCTTTAAAAGTTATACCTTCAATTATCTGTATTTATTTATCAGATTTAGTGTTTTAGATCTTTGACCTCTACTTATATGAACCTGTATTATAATAATACACTTCCATAATATAATTTTTTACATTTATTACATCCTAAATAATGTAATATAATTTCAAGAGACTAAATATATTTCTATACTACAAATAAATTTTTATTTCCACTAAAATATGGAGGTTTCTTTTGATTTAATAAATCCAACATTGTAGAATCACGCTACATAACAATAGGATTCTCTATTCAGGAGTTTTTATTCATTATAACCTGATTTGGATTCCCTAATATGGTCATGATTAGCTTCGTTCTAGTAATATCTCTATTGGATTTTCTACAATAAAAACTCTATTTGTCTATGTGTATTAATAATGATTGTTTTGATTTTTGTCATCACTAAATAATGGAAAACATTGAGTTAGATCATTATAACCATGAATAATATGATATAAGATTTATACCCAATAATGGTAAAATTTCACAAATACTAAAAGTTTATCATAATTATATTGTTATTTATGTTTATTTAAAATCTAATACATAAAGATTTCAATAGTCTTCCATTGATATCAAAAATAAAAACCCGAACTCTAGAATCTTCTATATTATGTATACTTTATTTCATTGGTATAGGATAAAAAAAATAGTATCCCAATGAAAGGATTAGTTTAGTAGTCCAAATGACCTATAAATATACACGATTCCCGTTTTACAATGGAAATATAAATTACATTTCCAAAAAACATTCTTTCACCCTCAAAATTATTCATAGTGTCCTTCTTCATTTCTTGGGAAAAATAAAACAAATAAAATGTCAACTCATTTTACCAATAAGAGTTATGTATAATATAATATATCAATAATAAATAATTAATAATCAATATGGCTTGGTAAATAATAGAAAAAGAATTTCTGTTAATCAATAAATTGATCGTGAAATCCATCAAAGATAATATAAAAAATAATAATCTGATGGATACAAATAAAAAATCCTCAATAATGGAGATTTATTATATTGGATATCATAAATTCATACATTATAATAACTATATAATTTAGTCCTTGAACCAAGATAATTTAATATAACAGTGGGAATACCGAAAAACCCCCACTATATAAAGATAGACAACTAGAATGTATCTTATGAATTTTCGATGCATTGAGGATATATCATTAATTGGACCCCAACAATCAAAACATGTCCAATTCCATATTCATATATTAAATTATCAATTCAATTACAAAATAAATTTCTTTATCTATAAATTTTAATAAATAATATAGATTTATCATTTTTTCACTTAGTAAAGAACATAACATTCACATTAAAAAACCACATATAGAAATTATATACGATGATGGAAATAATCATATCTAGAATAAATTGAATATGAATATTATATAGAAATGTAATTTACAATGATCATAATACTATTTATTTTTCATTAGAATGATAATGACTCCAAAATTAATACGATATAAGATTTGGCTATCAATTCATTGAAAATATATTTTTTTAATAAAATCATGTCCTTCGGAGAAATAATTTAATTGGATGAAAATTATAAAAATAAGATTTACTCGATGTTTTTTTTGTAATACCATTTAATACCCAATGAAAAATATAATGGGAATAAAAAGGATATGGTTACCAGAAAGTATGTAAATTTCGTATAAGTTAAATGAAAACTATCATTTTGAAATTTTATAAAGAATGATTAAATTGAATCTTTTGGAAAGACATTATAAATATTTCATAAAACCCGTGAAAATATTCATGTATCAGAGAAAATTTCCTTAATTATCATTTCATTAATAGTAATTACATATATCAAACAAATTAAGGATATCAAAGAAAAATATACCCGACCAAAAGGGAAATAAGATCCTATATTAGTTTAAATGGGTCATTTCATGATTAAAGTTCAAAACTAAAGATATTTTTGTATAATATAATGAAAATTATTAAATATAAAAAATATTAGATAATTTATTTTAGTAAAAGGATGATATATTATAAGATTAAATCAATAAAAATAATATCAATCCCAAAAATGAGATTGTCAAATAAGTTGATACCTATTTATTAACATTACATTTTTAACCCCTCCAAAGTGTATAAATGAAAAAAAAATTATCATAAATTGATATATATTTATGTTTAATTTCACATAGGTTAAGTATATACACCATAATAAAATAAAAATTTTCATATTATAAAATATGTATTAATGGATTGTATGTTCATAATAAATCCATTACCTAATGTATGACTCATCACATTCTTTCAAAATATTCCTAATAAACATTTGAGACTATTTACTTGATTATGGACATTTTTAGAGTTTAACATTCCTTTATTTATATTTATTACTGTGTTATATTTAATTAATTATGTTCGCATCAAATGTCTTGATGATATTTGGTTCAGATGTTAAAAATGACATCGGTAGGTTGAATATAGTAAATGATATAATCAGATCGTCATATCTAGAATAATAATCATAAAATATTTATCATTTTGTACATAAAAAAATTAAAATTAAACATGACTGATGTTTATGAAAAATGAACATGTTATAATCAAGGTGAATGTAGGTCATATTTACTCATGAATAACATTTCCCTTATCTGTTGATCATGATATAAAATATCAGAAATAAAAATTTACAACTTATAAAAAGATCATAATAAAATTATTGTGGGATTATTTCATTAATTAAATTATATATTCCCTCCATGTAATGTGATGTGGAAAAATGATTCTCCTCACTTTGTACAGGTGGTAGTCAACACAACTACAAGACCAACATTATAATTAGTCAATTTATGTAATGACAAGATGAAATTTTATATATTACATTTAAATAATTATAATTATTTTTAAAATTTATTTTCCCCCATGCCCTTCCTTTGTGAAAATATAGTGTTGAGGTGTTGTGGGAGCTGTTAGTTCAATACATTAAGAGTTTTCCAAATTTCTATTTTTTCCATCAGTATGTCAGTGCATCTGTATGTTAGTGCATTTACATGTAAGTGAATCGGTGAGTTGGGGGGCATCAGCATTAGTGAGTTAGGGGCGTCAACATCAGTGATTCGGGGGCATCAGCATTGGTGATTCATGGGCATCAGCATCGGTAAGTCAGTGTTGTCGACATTGATGAGTCGAGGTCATCTGTGTCAGTAGGTTATGGCATTGGTAGGTCGAGGCATCTCTATGTTGCATCATCATGTCACCCATCAATGAGACGGTATCAGTGGCTCATCATTGGTGGCTCAGAATTAGTGACTCAACCATTAGTGACCTAATTGCATATGTTCCTATTTTTTCATGATCCTCCCGTGTAATGAGTTTTACAAAATATAAAGTTGATCTATCAACTCACAGCTATCAGATGGCCTATGTCAACCATATAAAATTTGAATTATTAAATCTAAATTAATTCCAATGTATGAAACCACCCAGTCGTGTAGTAAATATGCGATCTTACTTTTTCTTACATTGAAATAGCCTCCCTGATTTTGGGATCTAGCCACTTCTAAATTTGGGGTCCTCTATTACTTCTTCATTTTCATTTCTCTTAGTGTTCATGGAGATTTCCTATTGAGATGAGTCATGGACCCGTGATGGAGCCCTTCTCGCTCAGCCTTGGAGTTTTCCCTACAAATCACGCAATCTATTATTATTGGAGAAAGATGTAACTTCGATCGTTGATCAGTCCGGTAGGGATTCTATTTGAATTTTATTTCTTTGTGCATCATGTGGGGTGGGTATATTAATTGTTCATTGTATGGAATAGTGGGATACACTTCTTGATATGATAATTTAAATTAGGATTTAATATGATCAAAAGATAACTCATATAAGTAAAATAATGTACATGTTGTGTCTTGATGTTTGATAGAATATTTTAGTTGTTATATTTGACTATTTTTATGGATTATTGTGGTTATATGACTTCTAAAAATCATCACCGCTGGTGGTATTTTCTTGCACACTGGTGATACCCTATCTTTCTTGTTGTGATTTTAAAAATGGTAGTAACATGATATCTGAATAATCACGTACACTTGGTTAAATAAAAATGATTCCCCAGGGTCAAACCTATTCTATGATCACCCTTGTCATATTATCATAGAAATTATATAACCCTTATCAGTTAAAGTTGAGTATTTTTGGGTTTATGGTTGTTGTTATGTGTCGTGTGTTCTGCTCTGGGTTCAATAGGATCGGTATGTGGGGTGGTTCAAGGGTGTGTAATGGTGTCTCAGTCTGAGATATTGATTAATTGAAAAGTGAATAAACTTGTAGATTGTGGGACTGTTCTTGCTATGATGGTGTTTGAATATGAGATATTTATTAACTGTGTAATGGATGAACTTGAATGCTGCTTAGCATCCTTTCTATTGTGTTGTGGTCATGAACCGATGTCCGGAAGTGGGACTGTAGTATGGTTTTGGATTCATTATGCAGTGGGACTGAATGGGGATTTTTTTTGTATTGGGGATGCATGGCTGGGTTGTGAGATAATGAATGGGAGGTTTTAAAGTGAAGGGATATGTTTTGTGGTAATTGAATGGGGATTTGCAGCGGGACTGCAAGTCTATTTTGTGTTATTGGTATGTGGGAATGGAAGTCTAGTTTTTTGATGTAGTGTAGTGGGACTAATGTTTTTTGGGTGGCTTGGTGTGTTTACGGTTACTAGTTTCCATGTATTTTTGGAATGATTTAAATTAATCGCCTTAAATAAATGAATGGAAATTGAATGAAACGTGGGATGTGATATGCTTTGGAAGTGGGTGTTATTGTAAGTTTGTGCATATAAGAGTAGCAGCAAAGCATTGCTAGTTTGGGCTTGTTATTTGATCATGTAAAAACCATTGGATGGGGACATGTTCTTGTTTAACTATATACATATTTTAGTTCCATTCGTTTTCAATATTCACCCAACCCTTGTTGACCACTATGTGCCGAACACCTCTATTTCATGGGGGATAGTGTCATTCCCATCATCATGATGGGAGGATAGATGAATAGTTACTGATTTTATTCCTCACACCCACTTCATGATCTTTTCACTCTGACATATTCGAGAAGGATTTAATGGAATGAGGCTTACAAAAATACAACATCCTTCTGGTAGTGGTTTGTTTTTGAAGAGGGTATCAGGTGTTTGTGGGGTAGTTATTTTTCCCCAATTATATTTTGGATGAACACCTCATGTCTTCGAGTGTGGTATTTGGTTGTTGAGGCCCATGTGTCTTAGGGCATGGTGGTGGTTGTTGAGGCCAATTTGTTTATGGGCATGGTTGTGTGCAGTTTAAGGCCCATGTGTGTGCGGGTAGGTTGTGGCAGTGGGATTGTCTATGGGAAGATTGGAAGTGTCAAGACATCATATCATTATAAATGAGTAGTTAACTAGTTGGAATGTGGTGTTTCGGGTACCCAAATGGCGATATTATTATATTAATACTTTACAGGATTTTTGTTACTTGGGTTAGTGTGATTTGGTGAGGATTGGTTTGCTAGTATTTCCTAATAACTACTTGAGGATCAAATATTTTTCTCAAAGGGGAATTAGTATGTTTCCTCACTTGTGCATGACTAGAATTATTTTCCCTACGGAGTATACCTATATTCACGCCTTATATATGTAAAACTGTTTTTCGGTTTTTAGGAGGACTTTGAGGACAGTGTTGGACCTTACTTGCTCGGGTCTCATGATAGTTTCTATTGATGCTTAGTTTCATTTCACTTTTGGTAAATTATTTGAGAGTATTTCTTTCCTTGAATCAGTTTTAATTTGGACCATTCATGTGGGAATTGATTATTTGAATTACTTTATCCTTTAGAACTTCGGGTTGCTCAGATTTACCATCTTATACCCTAATCATATTCTATGAAAAGGTTAATGCCTTCCATTTTTGTGAGATTATATACCCTTGGTTATAGATTCAACTATAGGTCCTACTTAAGGTAGGACTAATGTAGAGACCCAAAGCCTGATGTACATGGACATTACATTACTTTTGCGGAATACTTAGTACATAACATAAACACAAACACAAGGACTGTAATAGTTTAGTGTCTTTGGAAGCTCATAATATAATCTTCTAATCGTGGTGAAAGATCTTCAACATCTCACATAATGATCATCCTCTTTTACCTAAAACCTTTCTTTATATCCTGGGGAAAAGAAAACATAAAAGGGTGAGCTCAAATGCTCAGTAAGAGTACACAAAAGAAATATCAATAACATCATATACATAAGCACATAACTTTTGGAAATCATAACCTACAAAAGAGATCATAATTTCATAACATGGGATAAATCATAGTAGTGAAATGTAACCCCAATAATCATAACTTAAAACATGAAACTTTGTGGCATACACACATAATCATTGAGAATCATTTCTTGTTAGTCAAGACTCATTTCCAATACTATCTTAGTGGACAAAGTCCACTTATGAACCGAGTTCACTCCTCGTTTCAGTCCTATTTCACTGAACCAGTTTAACCTGCCATTCCAGCCATGTCTATCTCATGAGATATATAATCTCTCCCCAATGAATTTGAGGGATATATAGGTCCCACCCATCTCATAATTATACCATTCTTATGTGTGCCACAAAATCAGAAAACCAAACATCATAGCATAACCCATGTAATAAAAATGGGAATCTTAAACATCGTGACATCATAAAACAATTCATATAGGATAAGGAATTCATAAAAATATAATTCCCTCACAATATAATCAATTCAATGTAATAATAAAGATAAAAACAGAACTCTTTATTATCGTAGATGGAAAATAATTTTCATAAAACACTTGAACTCCATTCTTGAGAAAAATATCCTTTCTTCTTCAAAAACACATTTCCTTTCTTAACATGTCATAAAATTATAAAATAAATGAAGTTGATTAAAAACAAACTTGAAATCTTGTAAAATAAGCTTCTTGGAAATAATGTTTTAAAAATCCATTCTGCCGTATAAGTTTAAAAAACATTCTTCGTACTTTTTACGGAAAAGTCAAAAAGTACATCGTACGAAAAACGACAAAAGATTCATTTCAAATCCTTTACTAAAAACTCAACTAAGGGTAAAATTGGATTTAAACAATTGTAGGTGGATGGAAATAATATTACATATTGAGGAAACATGGATGTGGATGATAAAATACACCCCAGTAAATGCCAAAGTATAAACAATCTCAGATAAAAATGAGATTGTGATATTTCCCTTACCTTAGGTCCGATTTGCCTCGTAAGTGTCCGAACCTCCTGTATAATGATTTAGATAATGTTATTGAATTATTCCAGAATCATAATTATTGTTATGATATCATATATGGTCATATTCTTAGCTTCTTATTAGTAATATTTCATTACAACTTGTTATTCAGGTGTTTATTACTTTTTGTTCTTATGCGTGTTTTGCCGAATAAATTCTTATTCTTCTCTTTAGGTTATAGATAACTCATTTCCAAAATTTTATTAGTGTAATATATATCATATTCATTAATTCAATTCATTTATATAATCATTATGCAATGAAGATCATGTAGAATGAGTCGCATCACATCGTGGAGACGGTATTCCGTACGTACGCACGAGCGATGATATCGTTCCCATGATCATGGAATTGTATTAGAGTGTATGTATACTATTTCAGAATCAATATCACTTTACAATAATCATATATAGTCATTATTTACACCATTATACCCATCCAAGTAAGGTGGTGGTGGAAAATAGATTACACCATGGCGTGGAGATGGTATTCCGTACATACGCACGTGAGGTGATTTCGTTTTCCGTAGGATGGATATATTGTTAAATAGGGTTGTTTCATACTTATAATAACAGATCAGTATATGAGTTATACTGATGTTATTACTTCATAATGAAATATCCTAAGAAGAAGATGTGGAAGAATAAATAAAGTGGAAAGAATGGGTAACGGACATTGTAACACCCCGAGATTTTATGAAAAATATTCTTTTAATTTCATTAATGTCTTGTGTTGTATTCTACACCAAGATTACCTTGCTCTATATGCAACACCCTATCAGCTTGTAGTATACGCAACACTATTCTTGGATCGTGTTACACAAAATTTTGATAATAGTTATTCTACACAAAATTGAGTATATATATATATATATATTTCAATGTATAAATGAAATATGGTTGGATTCGGTTATACGAAACAACGAAGGATTCTTTCACAACACGCAACCCTGACTTGGCTTGCATTACACGCAATCACGACCTTCCTCGATAGCGTGTGATGTACGCAATACCCGGTTTTAATAAACAACGATATATTATTATAATATTGTCATCAACTTGCCGTTATGAATAGTATTAACTAAATTTTGAATTTTATAACATTATTATTCATCTTACACATTTTCTAGAACATGGTATAAGAACAAAATAAATTTTTTGGGTAAAATAAGTATTTTTCAAAAAATGCAGTTTTGCCGCCTTTTGATGGCGCACCCACTTTAAATCTAGTTTTTGACATGTTTATAAGTTCAATTTGACAAAATAAAATTCTTCCTTTGAATCAGGATATAAAAATTTACATTAGATAAAGTTTTGATATTTTTCCGATAACATTCATATTTTAATGAATAGTAAAAACACGCTATATTTTAATTAAAAAAAACATTTTTCATCGTAATATCTTATGTGGTTAAATTATAATATTGAATGGTTTTAAAGTATAAATAGAATATATTTTTACCATTTAATAAAATGTATGTCATTAGAATTGATTTTACCTTGAATTCATAGGTTAAATCAATTCAATCTTTTGCAATATTTTAAAGAAAAACCTGTTTTCTTTCGACAACGGGATTAATTTTAATTCAATTTCTACATCTTTTGTGTATTTAATTTGGAAAAAATGGATTCCATATTTGGAATCAGTGGGTCCAAATTATATTATTAATCTACTTTTTATTTTTGGGCATTGTGAATAGTAACTACGGTAAATTTTATTTACTATAGTTAAAGGTAAATCGGGTAATTAAGGGTAAATATAAGATTATAAAATTACCATAACACTTGAAAAAATCCTATTGTATGGCTAAAAGTATACCAATATAACCTAAGGGTCGTATTAGATTAGTTTTATGGATTTTTTTCAATGAAAATAATTTAATTATTATTAAAACCAAAGAATGTGACAACATGTCACTTTCTTAAATCTTATAAGTATAATAATTTTCATTTAGTGATAAACTTCATCAATATTCGAACATAAATATTCTCCAGAAATATAATAAAATTATCTACATCATAGGAATTTATTTATAATTTTTAGAGATTAAATAATTATCATTTATTATGACACAAAGATGATGCAGTAATTGTCTTTTTAATGAAATATTGACATAATTGATGATATAACTGCCCAAATAACTTTTATATGAGACGTTATATGACATACCCTAATTTTCTAGGTTAATATTACATGTTATTGTTGATTTAAGTAACTTGGTTCGAACTTATAATTCTGTTATAAATTTCATAAAAATCATGTACCAAATAGTGTCAAAATTGACATAAATTAGTTTTTAAAACAAATATTATTATATTAATTGTTATTTTATTCCTCAAAATCTAAGGTTCGGCTAAATGATTTAGATAAGGTTATATATATTAATAATAAACAACTTGGGGTTCGTTTGGCTTGATACAGAAAGTTTATTAACCATATAGTGTAAGAAAACAAAAAGACACGGTAAAAGTTAAATTATTTAACATAGAGTTAAATCTAATTGATAAGGTTAAAATAATAACTTAAACTTGTCTAAATCCTATTGGATGAGAGGATTTCGACCCATCCCCACCTTATCTTCGAAATATATCAATTTGGAGCTATTTATAACTGAACATGACTTTATAATAAAATAATATTTTTAGTTTTCCCAAAGGTGCCCCTCTCCTCCCTTATAAAAGGGCACCTCCTCCCTCTCCTCCTCACACCAATTTGAGCATTAATGCTTGGCCAAACCCTGCCAAAATATCTTCTCCACTTCCCTATTATCATCCTAGAGGTCTTGGTCTTCTTCAAAGACCATCCTTAGTTCTTTAAGTGGAGGTTAAGAAAAGGCGCGTCAAAAAGAGGTAATATCCATTACCGATCTTTTTCAATTTTTTTATTCTTAAACTTATTCTTCTTTAGTTGTTTCATGATAAAGTAATAACATCAGTATTTCTTATATACTTATATGTAATTATAAATATGAAACAACTCTAATTAACAATCTATCCATCCTACGGAAAAAGGAAATCACCGCGTGTGCATACGTACGGAATACCGTCTCCACGCCGTGGTGTAATCTATTTTCTTCCACCACCTTAATTGGATGGGAATAATGGTGTAAGGAGTAACTATATATTATTATTATAGAGTGATATTGATACTAAAATAGTATACATACATTGCAACACAATTCTATGACCATGGGAATGATATCCTCGCTCGTGCGTACATAAGGACTACCGTCTCCACGACGCGATGAGATTCATTCTCCATGTTAACCATTTAAGAATGATTATAAACTATATATAAGAAATAATAATGAAATATATGACATTATAAAGCTACTGGATTTATGTATGTATGTATTTCATCTACTTACTTCCATTCAAGACAATAAGGAAAGGAAAACAGCGTTAATGCATACGTACGGACTACCGTCTCCATGAACGGTGTGTTTCATTTCATTTATATATTTATTATATATATATATATACTGAATATATATGATATATAAATCATTTTTTATATTATGGAAGTAAGTAAATCATGATATAAGTAATAATAATGTCAATAACAACAAGTTCAAACACCTACGATAAATGAAACGATTTCACCCAAAACGCTTCTTTAACATGGAATTTACAAAAGAACGGGTAATATAAAGTCATAAGTGAACCATAAATGATATCATAACAATTAATATGATTCTTTAATAAGTTAATGACATTATTTAAATCATTATACAGGAGGTTCGGACACTTACGAAGCAAATGGGACTTAAGGTAAGGGAAATATCACAATCTCATTTTTATCCAAGATTGTTTATACTTTGGTATTTACTGGGGTGTATTTTATCATCCACATCCATGTTTCCTCAATATGTAATATTTATATCCTTATACAATAGTTTATATCCAATTTTACCCTTTGGTGAGTTTTTAGTAAAAGATATGGAAGGATTCTTTTGTCGTTTTTCGTAGGAGGTACTTTTTGACTTTTCCGACAAAAGTACGAGAAGAATGTTTTTTTAACAGAAATGGCACGAACGGATTTTTACAGTTTTATAAAGACTTATTTTCATGAAGACTCATCCAAAATATTTCATGAATATTTTCAATAAAATCTCTTTCTTTTAAAATTGCATGACGTTTTGTGAAAAGAAATTGATTTAGAAGAAGAAATGATATTTTCCTCAAGAATTCATTTCAAGTTTTTTATCAAAATTATTTTCCATCATAGATAATAAAGGGTTATGTTCATATCCCTATTATTACATTGATTTGATTATGTTGTGATGGAATTATATTTTTATGAATTCCTTTATCTTATATGAATTGTTTTATAATGTCACGATTTTTAAGATTATCATTTTTATTACATGGGTTATGAAATGATGTATGATTTATGATTTTGTGGCACACATAAGAATGGTATCATTATGAGATGGGTGGGACCTATATCTCCCTCCAATGCATTGGGTAATGATTTTATATCTCATGAGATAGCCATGGATGGAATGGTAGGTCATACCGGCTCAGTGAAACAAGACTGAAACGAGGGTGACTCGGTTCAGAAAGGGACTTTGTCCACTAAGATAGTCTTGGCAATGAGTCTTGACTAATAAGAAATGATTCTCTATGATTATGTGTGTATGGCACAATGTTTATTTTTTTATGTTATGATTATTGTGATTACATTTCACTGCCATGAGTTATCCCAGGTTATTAAATTATGATCTCTTTTACAGGTTAAGATTTCCAAAAGTTTTGTGCTTATGTAAATGATGTGATTGATATTTCTTTTGTTTACCCTTACTAAGCATTTGAGATCAGACTTTTATGTTTTCTTTTCCCCAGGATATAAAGAAAGGTTTTAGGTATAAAAAAAGGAATATCTTTATGGGAGATGTTGATGATCTTTCACCAGGATTAGAAGATTATATTCCGAGTTTCCAAAGACACTAAACTATTATGATCCTTGTGTGTGTATTTTTGTTATGTACTAAGTATTCCACAAATTTAATGTAATGTCAATGTACGTCAGGCTTCGGGTCTCTACAGTTGGTATCAGATGAAAGGTTTAGTCAACCTTTGGAAACTAGGATGTGAGAACATTAGTGAGATCCCTAGAGTTATTTCTAAGGTATGTCTAGGGATGTCCCTTAGGATAAGTATACGTATAGGATAAAGTCCTAGAACTATGGTAACGATCTTAGAATTTAACCTAAGATGTTAGATATTGAGGGTACTCCCCCTTTACTATGTTGTTTTCTCTAGCATGATTTTTTCCTCTCAAAATATTCTTTTTGTGTTTTAGTTAATGGAGGGAACCAGAAGGAATTCGGTTAACATTGAATCCAATGGACATATTGGTGACTATGAGCAAAAAAATTGTGTAATTCCTAGAGAGAAAGATATTGTGATTATGCCGAATCAGTCATCAGGATATTTGATTAACAAGGTGAAATTTAGTGGTATTCCTAATTCATCAAAGAAGAGGAAGATAAACTATTTTTCAGGTTCGCATGTTGAGGAGCATAAGGAAAGGAAGACTGAGATTTCTAAAGAAGGGAATAAGAACCTTGAGGAATACCTCAAATGGAGGGACCGTGGTTATCTCTGTGGAGAAAAGGGTCATAGAGTGGAAGAATGTTATGGAGTTCAATGTCTTATTTGCGAGAACATGGGCATTACCCAACTCAATGCCCTGAGCTAAAAATTTACTTCTAAATCAAGGAAAGACTTATTCCAGGAAAATCAATGAAGTGGATGGACTGAAGTGTTTATGTATTGGTATTCACGAATAATGTTGAGGTACTTTTATGGTGTATTGAAATATTTATGTATTGGTCTATTGTGGTTTTCAATAATTTTAAGGTACTGGTAACCATGAAAAGTGATTCAAATATTTTGGAATGTAGATGATATGTGCATAATGAAGGGATAAGGAGAAAATTAAATGTTTGATAGTATTCATGAGCTCATGACTGATATTAGGAGAAGGTTATATCATGGTTTGAGTAAATATAATTTTTGGATTTTGGTATGTGGAAAGAGTTAACTTTTGACAGCATTCATACTTTCACTAAGGATTAATGGGTATTCATTTTTCAAAAGAATACATCATTAAGGTATTCACATGATTGGAATCTGACCAACAAGATATATGGGGGATAAATAATGGTATTCACATGCTTGGATGATGACATTTCAAGTTATCATTTTCTTTTTACTATGAGCTTGGAACGAAGTATTTTAGATAAGCCTAAAGATTGTAATGGATTATGTTAACCATAAGTTAGTATTGTTTAAGGATAGAATTGTTTTTTGATATTATTTATGTGATGTTATAGTAATGTAGATTTAGAAAAAGGACAACATGCAGGACGGGCGACAGCCCATCGCGTCGGACAAGGCTGTAGGAATCGAACCCACAACCGAAGTGCGACTGGCCTTTATCGCCTACCACTGGCCTACAGGAAGTCCCTGTTTAGTAGAAACTAGTTTTATTATATTAAGCAGTATTATATATGAAGTATAAGTCCATTTTTGGAACTATATATTATTAATCTCACTATAGATGGACTTATGTATTTTTTGATAACTTTTTTAACCTTTTTTGAGATAGATGGAATGACCCGTCATTCTATCACATGATCTGATAACAATTCACGAATAAAAAATTCAACTTCATTTATTTAAGAGATGAAGTGGAAATTGTTCAAGACACGAACAACAGTGAGATTGTACCAAACTAAAGTAAGTATTTCTTCTAATTCAAAATTTTCAACTTTAGGGAAATGATCTTGAAAACCAAAAATGTTGTCCTAGTGCTCTTATATCTAATGAATCAGATAGTACCTTAGATCATCACAAATTTATGGCTTTGGGATTTCTGGCTCTTCCATAGCCATGTTCTCTACCACTCTCCATCAGAACATGATGGTTAGATTTCTCTTCCATATCCATATTTTCATCTATGTGGAAACCCAATGATTAGTTTATTTGGGTAACCGTTACGTTTCATACTTTTGTTTTTAAAGATTGGTTTTGGTATTCCTTTTTACTATGTGGGTTTCTATTAAAGAAATTTTCAAGTAGCAAACCATTTATAACCCCAACGAAATTCGAGGGAGAAATTAATTTTAAGGGGGGTAGCATGTAAAACCCTGAGATTTTATGAAAAATATTCTTTTAATTTCATTAATGTTTTGTGTTGTATTCTACACCATGATGACCTTTCTCTATATGCAACACCGTATCAGCTTGTAGTATACGCAACACTATTCTTGGATCGTGTTACACACAATTTTGATAATAGTTATTCTACACAAAATTGAGTGTGTATATATATATATTCAATGTATATATGAAATATGGTTGGATTCTGTTATACAAAACAACGAAGGATTCTTTCACAACACGCAACCCTGACTCGACTTGCATTACACGCAATCGCGACCTTCCTCGATAGCATGTGTTGTACGCAATACCCGGTTTTAATAAACAACGATATATTATTATAATATTGTCATAAACTAGCCGTTATGAATAGTATTAACTAAATTTTGAATTTTATAACATTATTATTCATCTTACACATTTTCTAGAACATGGTATAAGAACAAAATAAATTTTTCGGGTAAAATAAGTATTTTTAAAAAAATGCATTTTTGCCGCCTTTTGATGGCGCACCCACTTTAAATCTAGTTTTTGACATGTTTATAAGTTCCATTTGACAAAAAAAAATCTTCTTTTGAATCAGGATATAAAAATTTACATTAGATAAAGTTTTTATATTTTTCCGATAACTTTCATATTTTAAAGAATAGTAAAAACACGCTATATTTTAATTAAAAACAACATTTTTTATCGTATTATCTTATGTGGTTAAATTATAATATTTAATGGTTTTAAAGTATAAATAGAATATATTTTTACCATTCAATATAATGTATGTCATTATCATTTATTTTACCTTGAATTCTTAGGTTAAATCAATTCAATCTTTTGCAATGTTTTAAAGAAAAACCTGTTTTCTTTCGACAACAGGATTAATTTTATTTTAATTTCTGCTTCTTTAGTGTATTGAATTTGGAAAAATGGATTCCATATTTGGAATCAGTAGGTCCAAATTATATTAATAAGATACTTTTTATTTTTGGGCATTGTGAATAGTAACTACGGTAAATTTTATTTACTATAGTTAAAGGTAAATCGGGTAATTAAGGGTAAATATAAGATTATAAAATTACCCTAAAACGTGGAAAAATCCTATTGGATGGCTAAAAGTAGACCCATATAACCTAACGGTCAGATTAGATTAATTTTATGGACTTTTGTCCATGAAAATAATTTAATTATTATTAAAACCAAAGAATGTGACAACATGTCACTTTCTTAAATCTTATAAGTATAATAATTTTCATTTAGTGATAAACTTAATGAATCTTCGAACATGAAGAGTATCCAGAAATATACTAAAATTATCTACATCATAGGAATTTATTTAGAATTATTATGTATTTAATAATTATCATTTATTATGACACAAAGATGATGCAATAATTGTATTAATAATGAAATATTGACATAATTGATGTTATAAATGCCCAAATAAATGTAATTTGAGATGTTATATGACTTAACATAATTTTCTAGGTTAACATGACATGTTATTGTTGATTTAAGTAACTTGTTTTGAACTTATAATTCTGTTATGATTTTCATATAAATCATGTACCAAATAGTGTCAAAATTGACATAAATTAGTTTTTAAAAAAAATATTATATTATTATTTGTTATATTATTCCTAAAAATCTAAGGTTCGGCCAAATGACTTAGATAAAGTTATATATATTAATAATAAACAACTTGGGGTTCGTTTGGCTTGATATAGTAAGTTTATTAACCATATATTATAAGAAAACAAAAAGACACGGTAAAAGTTAAATTATTTAATATAGAGTTAAATCTAATTGATAAGGTTAAAATAATAACCTAAACTTGTCTAAATCCTATTGGATGAGAGGATTGCGGCCCATACCCACCTTTGCTTCTAAATATATCAATTTGGAGCTATTTACAACCGAACTTGACTTTATAATTAAATAATATTTTTAGTTTTCCCAAAGGTGCCCCTCTCCTCCTTTATAAAAGGGAACCTCATCCCTCTCCTCCTCACACCAATATGAGCATTCAAGCTCGGCCAACCCCTGCCAAAATCTCTTCTCCACTTCTATAGTATCATCCTAGAGGTCCTGGTATTCTTCAAAGACCATCCTTAGTTCTTTAAGTGGAGGTTAAGAAAAGGCGCGTCAAAAAGAGGTCATATCCATTACCGATCTTTTTCAATTTCTTTCTTCTTCAACTTCTTTTTATTTAGTTGTTTCATGATAAAGTAATAACATCAGTATTTCTTATATACTGATATGTTATTATAAATATGAAACAACTCTAATTAACCTTCTATCCATCCTACGGAAAAAGGAAATCACCGCGCGTGCGTACGTACGGAATACCGTCTCCACGCCGTGGTGTAATCTATTTCCTGCCACCACCTTAATTGGATGGGTATAATGGTGTAAGTATTAACTATATATTAATATTATAGAGTGATATTGATACTGAAATAGTATACATACACTGCAACACAGTTCCACGACCATGGGAATGATATCATCGCTCGTGCGTACGTACGGACTACCGTCTCCATGACGCGATGAGATTCATTCTCCATGTTAACCATTTAAGAATGATTATAAAGTATATATAAGAAATAATAATGAAATATATGACATTATAAAGTTACTGGATTTATGTGTATATGTATTTCATCTACTTACTTCCAATCAAGACAATATGGAAAGGAAAACATCGTTCATGCGTACGTACGGACTACTGTCTCCATGAACGGTGTGTTTCATTTCATTTATATACTTATCATATATATATATATATACTGAATATATATGATATATAAATCATGTTTTATATTCTGGATGTAATTAATTCATGATATAAGTAATAATAATGTCAAGAACAACAAGTCCAAACACCTATGATAAATGAAACGATTTTACCCAAAAAGCTTCTTTAACATGGAATTTACAAAAGAACGGGTAATATAAAGTCATAAGTGAACCATATATGATATCATAACAATTAATATGATTCTTTAATAAGTTAATGACATTATTTAAATCATTATACAGGAGGTTCGGACACTTACGAAGCAAATTGGTCTTAAGGTAAGGGAAATAACACAATCTCATTTTTATCCGAGATTGTTTATACGTTGGTATTTACTGGGGTGTATTTTATCATCCACATACATGTTTCCTCAATATGTAATATTTATATCCTTATAAAATAGTTTATATCCAATTTTACCCTTTGGTGAGTTTTTAGTAAAAGATATGAAAGGATTCTTTTGTCGATTTTCGTATGAGGTACTTTTGGACTTTTCCGACAAACGTACGAGAAAAATATTTTTTTAACTTAAACGGCACGAACTGATTTTTACGGTTTTATAAAGCCTTATTTTCATGAAGCTTCCTCCAAAATATTTCATGAATATTTTCAATAAAATCTCTTTCTTTTAAAATTGCATGACGTTTTTTGAAAAGAAATTGATTTTGAAGAAGAAAGGATATTTTCCTCAAGAATGGAGTTCAAGTGTTTTATCAAAATTATTTTCCATCTACGATAATAAAGGGTTCTGTTCTTATCCCTATTATTACATTGATTTGATTATGTTGTGATGGAATTATATTTTTATGAATTCCTTTATCATATATGAATTGTTTAATGATGTCATGGGGTTTAAGATTCCCATTTTTATTACATGGGTTATGAAATGATGTATGATTTATGATTTTGTGGCACACATAAGAATGGTATCATTATGAGATGGGTTGTATCTATATCTCCCTCCAATGCATTTGGTAAAGATTTTATATCTCATGAGATATACATGGCTAGAATGGTAGGTTATACCGGTTCAGTGAAACAGGACTGAAACGAGGGTGACTTGGTTCAGAAAGAGACTTTGTCCACTAAGATAGTCATCGCAATGAGTCTTGACTAACAAGATATGATTCTCTATGATTATGTGTTTATACCACAAAGTTTAATGTTTTAAGTTATGATTATTGTGATTACATTTCACTGCCATGAGTTATCCCAGGTTATGAAATTATGATCTCTTTTACAGGTTATGATTTCCAAAACATATGTGCTTATGTATATGATGTGATTGATATTTATTTTGTTTACCCTTACTGAGCATTTGAGCTCACCCTTTTATGTTTTCATTTCCCCATGATATAAAGAATGGTTTTAGGTATAAAAAAAGGAAGATCTTTATGGGAGATGTTGAAGATCTTTCACCAGGATTAGAAGATTATATTCCGAGTTTCCAAAGACACTAAACTATTACGATCCTTGTGTGTGTGTTTTTCTTATGTACTAAGTATTCTGCAAATGTAATGTAATGTCAATGTACGTCAGGCTTCTGGTCTCTACAGACATTACCTCTTCTTTGAAACGCCTCTTTGAGTCCTTCTCCTAGGGCACTAAAATTGGTCTTTGAAGAATACCAGGACCTCTAGAAAGTTTCTAGGAAAGTGGAGAAGAGAATTTGGCAGGGGTTGGCAGAGCTGGAAGGCTCAAAGTGGTGTGAGGAAGAGAGGGAGTAGGTTCCCTTTTATAAGGGAGGAGAGGGGCACCTTTGGAATAACTAAAAATATCACTTTTTTATAAAGCCAAATTCGGTTTTAAATAGCTTCAAATTGATTTATTTCGAAGCTAAGGTAGGGATGGGTCTAAATCCTCTCATCCAATAAAATTTAGACAAGTTTAGGTTCCTATTTTACCCTTATCATTTAGATTTAACATTAAGATAAATAATTTTAGTTTTACTGTGTCTTCTTGTGTTCTTATACTATAAGGTTAATAATCTTACTATAAGCAGCCAAACGAACCCCAAGTTGTTTAGTATTAATATATATAACCTTATCTAAGTCATTTGTCCGAACCTTATATTTTTAGGAAGAAAATAACAATTAATAATATAATATGTTTTTTAAAAACTATTTTATGTCAATTTTGATTCTATTTAGTAATTGATTTTTGTAAAAATTAAAACAGAATTATTAGTTTGAAAAGTGTAAATTAAATCAATACTAACATGTCATATTAACCTAAAAAATTAGTGTAATTCAAAAAAAGACTCAAATTACATTTATTTGGATATTTATAACATCAATTATGTCAATATTTCATTAATAAGATAATTACTGCATCATCCTTGTGTCATAAATAAATTAAATTATATAATGTCTAAAAATTTCAAATAAAATACCAATATGTATTAAATCCTTTTTGATTTATATTGAATATTTATAGGCAAATTTATATTATGTAGAACCCTATATTAAAAATGAAATACTTATTAAACATTGATTTTAATTATTTTAACCCTTCTTTAAATAAATTAATAATAAAGTTCCTAATCTAATCCAAGTGGGCCTAAATGGTCATATTTTATTTCTAAGGTTGTTTTTGGTCGAATTAAACTTATCCAATAGAATTAGGACATGTGTTAGGATAATAAAAATATCATTTTTACTCTTAATTACCCTATTTACTTTTAACCGTGGTAAAAAAAGTAAAAAGTTACTATTCACCAAAAATTATTTTCATCTCATTGAACCAAATTTTACTTACTGACATCAACCGTGTCTCTCGGATTTTGGAAATTCCACTCACAGAAGCGGTAAAATTAAGTTTTATGAAAAATTCATTTTTTTAACTACCACTTAGTGGTTTCACTATTCATCAAAAAATGAAAGTTTCCAGAAAAATACCAAAAATTAGGCCTAAGATATATTTGATATTATGAACTCAAAAATGATGTCTATTTTACCAAATTCAAAACATATCAGTTGCACTAATTAATTTAAAAATTAATTCCCCCCGTCTAAACAAATAGCGTGTTCTTAAGAGATAATAACTATCAAAAGATTGACACTTGTTTATGTCTGGTTTAAATGAGAAATTACATCCAATGACCAACATTGTATTAAATTGTAAAAATATATTCTTAATATACTTTAAAACCACTCAAATTAATAATTTATCACTATTAATTATTTCGATTAAAAAGGTTGTTTTTAATTAAAATTTATAAATTTTCACTATTCATCAAAAAATGAAAGTTATCCAAAAAGTACCAAAATTTCACCCTAAGCTAATTTTGATATTTCGAATCCAAAAAGGAAGTCCATTTTGAAAAATAAAATTTAAATAATTTAAAAAAGTGGTTATTACTATTCATAGTAGCTAGTTTTAATAATATTTTAATAGCATATCGTTGTTTAGTGAAACTCGATATTGCGTATTACACACGCTATCGAGGAAGGTCGCGATTGCGTGTATTAAAAGGAAAGTCAAGGATTCATGTTGTTCAAGATCCTTTTGGTGTAGCATACAACACAAGACATTAATGAAATTAAAAAGAATATTTTTCAGAAAATCTCAGGGTGTAACATTCTACCCCCCTTAAAATGAATTTCGCCCTTGAAATTCGTCGGGGTTATAAATGGTTTACTACTCGAAAGTTTCTTTAATAGAAACCCACATCGTAAAAAGGAATACCAAAACCAATCTCTAAAAACCAAAGTATGAAACGTAATGGTTACCCAAATAAACTAATCACTAGGTTTCCACATAGGTGAAAATATGGATATTGAAGAGAAATCTAACCATCATGTTATGATGGAGAGTCGTAGGGAACATGGCTATGGAATATCCAGCAATCACAAAGCCATAAATTTGTGATGATCTAAGGTAACATCTTATTCATCAGATATAAGATCACTAGGACAACATTTTTGGATTTCAAGATCATTTCCCTAAAGTTGCAGAATTTGAATTCGAATAAATACTTACTTTATTTTGGTATAATCTCACAATTGTTCATGCCTTAAACAATTTCCACTTCTTCTCTTAATTAAATGAAGTTGAATTTGTTATTCATGAAGTGTTAGCAGATCATGTGATAGAATGATGGGTCATTGCATCTGTCTCAAACAAATGGTTAGAAAAGTTATCAAAAAATACATAAGTCCATCTATAGTGAGATTAATCATATATAGTTCCTAAAATGGACGTATACTTCATATATCATACTGCTTAATATAATAAAACTAGTTTTTACTCACCATGGACTTCCTGTAGGCCAGTGGTAGGTGATAAAGGCCAGTCGCACTTCAGTTGTGGGTTCGATTCCCACAGCCTTGTCCGACGTGATGGGTTGTCGCCCGTCCTACAGGTTTTCATTTTTATAAAACTATATTACTATAACATCCCATCAATAATATCAAAAAAACATCTATCCTTAAACAATACTAACTTTTTTCCAACATAATCCATTCCAATATTTAGTCTTATCCATAATACTACATTCCACTCTCATAATATAGTGAACCCGATTACCAGAGATTTAATACCATTGTTGATCTCTATATATCATAAGATATGTCTTGTTGGTCACATTCCAAACATTCGAAGGCCATAATCATGTATTATCTTGAAAATTGAATACCCATTGAACCTTAGTGAAAACATGAATGCAGTTAAAAGTTAACACATTCCACAAACCAAAGTCCTCAAAATTATTTATACTCAACCATGATATCACTTAGTCCTTATATAAATCATGAGCTCATGAATACTGTCAAGAATTTCATTTTCTCTTTATCCCTTAATTATGCTCATATCATCTTCTTTCCAAAATATTTGAATCACTTTTCATGGTTCCTGGTACCTTAAAATTATTGAAAACCACAATAGACTACTAAAAAAATATTCTAATATACAATAAAATTACCTCAACAACATTATTCTTGAATTTCAATACATAAAAACTTCAATCCATCCTCTTCAAGTATTGTCCTAGAATAAGTCCTTCCATGATTTAGAAGTAACTTTTTAGGTTAGGGAATTAAGTTCGGTAATGCCCATGTTCTCCACAAATAATACATTGAACTCCATAACAGTCTATCACTCTATGTCCCTTTTCCCAACACAGATAACATCGGTCCCTCCATTTGAGGTATTCCTCAAGGTTCTTCTTCCCTTCTTTAGAAATCTCAATCTTCCTTTCTTTATTCTCCTCAACATGCGAACATGCATAATAGTTTCTCTCCTCTTCTTTTATGAATTAGGCATACCACTAAATTTCACCTTGTAAATAATATATCGCGATGACTAATTCGGCATAATAACAATATCTTTCTCTCTAGGAATTACACAATTTTGTTTCTCATAGTCACCAATTTATCCATTGGATTCAATGTTAACCGAATTCCTTCTGGTTCACTCCATTAACTAAAACACAAAAAGAATTCTGTGAGAGTCAAAAATAATGATAGATAAAACAACATAGTAATGGGGGATTACCCTCAATATCTAACATCTTAGGTTAAATTCTAAGATCGTTAGTGCAATTCTAAGAATATAACCTATACGTATACTTACCCTTAGAGACATCCCTAGACATAGCTTAGAAATATCTCTAGGGATCTCACTAACGTTTTCGCATCCTAGTTTCCAAAGGTTGACTAAACCTTTCCTCTAATACCAACTGTAGAGTACCAAAGACTGACGTGCATGGAAATTACATTATTTTTGCGGAATACTTAGTACATAACATAAACACACACACAAGGACCGTAATAGTTTATTGTCTTTGAAAACTCGGAATATAATCTTCTAATCGTGGTGAAAGATCTTCAACATCTCCCATAAAGATCTTATCTTTTTGACCTAAAACATTTCTTTATATCCTGGGGAAAAGAAAACATAAAAGGGTGAGCTCAAATGCTTAGTAAGAGTAAACAAAATAAATAACAATCACATCATATACATAAGCACATAACTTTTGGAAATCATAACTTGCAAAAGAGATCATAATTTCATAACATTGGATAAATCATAGTAGTGAAATGTAATCCCAATAATCATAACTTAAAACATGAAACTTTGTGGCATACACACATAATCATGGAGAATAATTTCTTGTTAGTCAAAACTCATCTCCAAGACTATCTTAGTGGACGATGTCCACTTCTGAACCGAGTTCACTCCTCATTTCAGTCCTGTTTCACTGAACCGGTTTAACCTGCCGTTCCATCCATGTCTATCTCATGAGATATAAAATATTTACCCAATTCATTTGAGAGAAATATAGGTCTCACCCATCTCATAATGATACCATTCTTATATGTTCCACAAAATCATAAAACCATACATCATAGCATAACCCGTGTAATAAAAATGGGAATCATAAAAATCGTGACCTCATAAAACAATTCATATAAGATAAAGGAATTAATAAAAATATAATTACATAACAACATAATCAAATCAATGTAATAATAGGGATAAAAACAGAACCCTTTATTATCTTATATGGAAAATAATTTTGATAAAACACTTGAACTCCATTCTTGAGGAAAATATCCTTTCTGCTTCAAAAACACTTTTCCTTTCTTAACATGTCATAAAATTATAAACTAAAAAAAGTTGATTAAAAATAAACATGAAAATTTGTAAAGGAATATTCTTGGAAATAATGTTTTATGAATCCATTCATGCCGTCGAAGTTAAAAAAAACATTCTTCGTACTTTTGTCGTAAAAGTCAAAAAGTACCTCGTACGAAAAACGACAAAAGATTCTTTTCATATCCTTTACTAAAAACTCACCGAAGGGTAAAATTGGAATTAAAAAATTGTATGTGGATGGAAATAATATTACATATTGAGGAAACATGGATGTGGATGATAAAATACACCCTATTAAATGCCAAATTATAAACAATCTCGGATAAAAATGAGATTGTGATATTTCCCTTACATTAGGTCTAATTTGCCTCAAAGTGCCCGAACCTCCTGTATAATGATTTATATAATGTTATTGAGTTATTACAGAATCATAATTATTGTTATGATATCATATATGGTCATATTCTTGGCTTCTTATTAGTAATATTTCATTACAACTTGTTATTCAGTTGTTTATTACTTTTTGTTCTTTTGCGTGTTTTGTCGAATAAATTCTTATTATTCTCTTTAGGTTATAGATACCTCATTTCCAGAATGTTATTAGTGTAATATATATCATATTAATTCATTCAATTCATTTATATAATCATTATGCAATGAAGATCATGTAGAATGAGTCACATCACATCGTGGAGACGGTATTCCGTACGTACGCACGAGCGATGATTTTGTTCCCATGATTATGGAATTGTATTGGAGTGTTTGTGTACTATTTAAGAATCAATATAACTTTACAATAATAATATATAGTCATTATTTACACCATTATACCCATCCAAGTAAGGTGGTGGTGGAAAATAGATTACACCACGGCATGGAGACGGTATTCCGTACGTATGCACGCGCGGTGATTTCATTTTTCGTAGGATGGATATATGGTGAAATAGGGTTGTTTCATACTTATAATAACATATCAGTATATGAGTTATACTTATGATATTACTTCATAATGAAACAACCTAATAAGAATAAGCGGAAGAAGAAATAAAGTTGAAAGAATCGGTAACGGACATTACCTCTTCTTTGAAGCGCCTCTTTGAGTCCTTCTCGTAGGGCACTAAAATTGGTCTTTTAAGAATACCAGGACCTCTAGAATGTTTCTAGGGAAGTGGATAAGATAATTTGGCAGGGTTTTGCCGATATTGAAGGCTCAAAGTGGTGTGAGGAAAAGAGGGATGAGGTGCCCTTTTATAAGGGAGGAGAGGGGCACCTTTGGAATAACTAAAAATATTATTTTATTATAAAGCCAAATTCGGTTTTAAATAGCTCCAAATTGATTTATTTCGAAGATAAGGTCGGTATGGGTATCAAACCCCTCATCCAATAGAATTTATACAAGTTTAGGGTCCTCTTTTATCCTTATAATTTTGATTTAACATTAAGTTAATTAATTTTACTTTTACTGTGTCTTCTTGTGTTCTTATACTATATGGTCAATAAACTTACTATATGCAGCCAAACGAACCCCAAGTTGTTTATTATTAATATATATTACCTTATCTAAGTCATTTTGCCGAACCATATATTTTTAGATATAAAATAACAATTTATAATATAATATTTTTTTAAAAAAATATTTTATGTCAATTTTGACACTATTTAGTAATTGATTTTTTTAAAACTTATAACAGAATTATTAGTTCAAAAAAAGTAAATTAAACCAATAATTACATGTCATATTATGCTATAATATTCGTGTAATTCATAAAAAGAGTCAAATTACATTTATTTGGGTATTTATAACATCAATTATGTCAATATTTCATTGATAAGATAATTACCTTATTATCTTTGTGTCATAAATAAATTAAATTATTTAATGTCTAAAAATTACAAATAAAATACCATTATGTAGGAAATAATTTTAGCTTTCTAATGAATATTTATAGTCGAATTTATATTATTTATAACCTTATGTTAAAAATGATATACTTATTACACATTGATTATAACTATTTTAAACCTTATTTAAATAAATTAATAATAAAGGTCCTAATCTAATCCAAGTGGGCCTAAATGGTCTTATTTTATTTCATATTTGTTTTTGGTTGACTTAAACATATCCAATAGAATTATTACATGTGTTAGGGTAATAATAATATCATTTTTACTCTTAATTACCCTATTTACTTTTAACCTTGGTAAAAAAGTAAAAAGTTACTATTCACAAAAAATTATTTTAATCTCATTGAACAACATTTTACTTACTGGCATCAACCGTGTCTCTCGGATTTTTGAAATTCCACTCACAGGAGCGGTAAAATTATGTTTTATGAAAAATTATTTTTTTTTAACTACCACTTAGTGGTTTCACTATTCATCAAAAAATGAATGTTTCCAGAAAAATACAAAAAATTAGGCCTAAGCTATATTTGATATTATGAACTCAAAAATGATGTCAATTTTACCAAATTCAAAACATATCAGTTGCACTAATTAATTTAAAAATTAATTCCCGTCGTCTAAACAAATAGCGTGTTCTTAAGAGATAATAACTATCAAAAGATTGACACTTGTTTATATCTGGTTTAAATGTGAAATTACTTCCAATGACCAACATTGTATTAAACAATAAAAATATATTCTAAATATACTTTAAAACCACGCAAATTAATAATTTATCACTATTAATCATTTTGATTAAAAAGGTAGTTTTTAATTGAAATTTAGTAATTTTCACTATTCATTAGAAAATAAAAGTTATCCGAAAAGTGTCAAAATTTCACCCTAAGCTAATTTAGATATTCCGAATCCAAAAATGAAGTCCATTTTGAAAAATAAAATTTAGAAAATTTTAAAAAGTGGTTATTACTATTCATAACGGCTAGTTTTAATAATATTTTTATAGCATATCGTTGTTTAGTGAAACTAGATATTGCGTACTACACACGCTATCGAGGAAGGTCGTGATTGCGTGTAATGAAAGGCAAGTCAAGGATGCGTGTTGTGCAATCTCCTTTTGGTGTACCGTTAAACACAAGACATTAATGAAATTAAAAGCAATATTTTTCATAAAATCTCGGGGTGTTACAACTAAGGGGTCATTATATCATCTTCAACATGAAGAAGGAAGGTAAGGACACCATGTCATCCCTTCCCTCATCTTGGAGAAGGTGGGTTGTGATAGAATGGTATTAGAGGTGACTGGTAAAGATCAGATGGAGTTCGGGGTTAGGAATACTTAAGATTTCATGAGATGGTAGGGCATCAACGTTAGGATATATTGATGGATGAAATAGGCCAGGGAATACCGGCATGAAAACAGGATTGTAAGGGCCCCCATGATATGATGTAAGGACTCTGGACCTACTGAATGGACAAATGGGGCTTTACTGATTGTAGGGTAGAGACACTAAGATATATAAATTCATCATAATGAATTGTTTTATAGTGTTTCATGTGTGTTTTTTCAATTTATAATAAATAAAAATTTAAAAAAAAATTAAAAAGTTATTTTCCACAATACATGGGCATAGGAGTTTCTTATTTGATTTTTTTCAGCTATGGGATCTGAACGTCATCCATTAGTACTACGGGAAGTGGATTCCCATCAGGTTGATATGGATGATAAGAAGAGGGTTGATCAATAGGTAGAGGATGGCCAGTTGGTGAAGAAGCTTCAGGACTTCTAACAGTAGACCCTGGGAAACTATGAGGGTAGTCTCTCAGACACGGGGACAGAGAGATGGGTCAAGAAGCTGGTTATCGCTTTAATCATGATCAATGCTTTGATAGTGTACTTGTTTCCTCTGGTAGTGTCCTAGATGTTATGAGTGGTGTGCCGGTGGTGGACTCTTTACCTTGGGGAGAAGAAGAAAACTGAGGTTTCATGGACTGACATTGGGAAGGAGTTCCTTGCAGAATTCCCATCTTCAATGATGAAGGCTGGGAAGAGAAATCAATTTCTCTCCCTTTAGCAAGTAGTTATGTCGGTAAGATATTTTTGGATCATGTTCAAAGACCTCCTTCATTTTGTTCCATACCTCTTTCAGGAGGGGGATTCGTGAGAAAGATGATTGGAGGCAGCACTCTGACCTTCTTGTTAGTATGTTGTTACTCCCTTTACCATGACAATGTACATGGAGTTTTAGATGAAGGGAGAAGTAGTGGTGTTTATTTACACACTTGGCGGTGTATTGTGATTAGGGAGCCATCCGAGATCATCAAAGGGGAAGTTCATCAGTAGAAGGCCTCCATCGTTACATCATTCTCGGTTTCGGGAAGTAAGGGGTTAGCCTCAGCATTTCAAGTTATGATCCCCTGATCCTCGCCCTTTCTCAAGGGGACTAGATTGAGATTCATTATCTTGGGAAGTCATGGGAATCTTCATAATTAGTTCCTTATTTGAGTGCAGTATTGTGGGGGTGGGAAGGTTCATCCCCCACCTCAGCATCATTAGTTTCCAGGAAGACCATTCTAGTAGTAGGGGCAGCAATCTCCCTCTACATCGAGGGAGACTGGTTCAAGAGTAGGTCTTCCTCAATGTGTTCAGTAGGATCCAAGATGAGGGTGTGGTAGAGGATGAATCCACAACAAGGTGTAGAGGAGTTGGGCATGGGTAGTTGCAGGTCACATAGGCTATAGTTTGAGCGGGGAAAATTTTTATTGAGGTACGAGCATGCTATTTAATATCAATAATATGACATTTTTTTATTCAAGAGATTAACACTCCTTTTCTACACCCATTATATCTCATTCTTGGATTCTTGACATGGAGAGAATTCAGATGCCTCTGTTGTTGAGTATTCTTGTTGGAGGTCAGACCATTCTGTTTGATGTTTTTTGAGGTCGCATACTGATGTTGGGGCCGCATTAGTTCAGTGGGGATCATATTAATTTACAAATGCAACCATATTATATTATCCTAGGAATTTACTGGTTTTTCTCCATGAAAACTATTTTCGAATTATTTGATCGATGGTTTGTGTTCTCAAATCTGGGTGGCTAGCATGTATCTTTCATTGGTGAGAGTTGTTTCTAGGAGGGTAGCCTGCGTGTGGAGGCTCTTGTTTCTTTGATAGCTGAGCTGTTAGCATAATCAATAGAGTCAAAGACAGTGGATGTTACTTGAATTTTCAGTGAGTTCCTGTAAATCATCCCTGATGAGGTTTTGACTTTACCCCCTCAAAATGATATTGAGTTCGGGATAGACTTACATCCCATTGCTTGTCTGATTTTGATGGCTATCTATTAGATGGAGACTTCTAAGTTGTGGGAGTTTTGGATTCAGGTAGATGATTTGATGAAGAATGGTTTTATCTTACCACGATTCGAACCATGGGGTTCTTCAGTATTTTTTGAAAAGAAGGCATACAATGGTCTCAGACTACACATAGACTCTAGATAATTGAATCTGGTAATAGTTAACAACTGTTACCCCCTCCCGAGGATTGATGAACATTTTGACTAGTTTAAGGGAGTAGGTTGGTTTTATAAGATCGGCATGCAGTCTAAATATCACCAATTGATGATGAAGGAGGTTTTCATCCTAAATATTTCTTTCAGGTGTAGGGATGGGCACTTTGAGTTCATGGTCTTGTTGTTAGACATTAGAAACACACCGACTATGTTCCAGAGACTCATGATATCTATTTTACATGACTATTTAAAATGTCTTATGGTCATGTTCATCAAATAAATTCTTGTCTAATCAAGATCATAGGATGATCATGCCAGGAACCTACATACTTTTTTAGTGGTCCTTCGACACCACCAACGCTAACAAATCTTTTCAAAGTGCATGTTCTGGACACAAGAGGTGAACATATTTGAACATGTGGGGACCTAGAAGGGAACATAAGTGGAACCATCAAAGTCCAAGGAAATTATTTCTTGGAAATTTCCAAGTACATGGAATAGGTTCATAGATTCTTGGGTCTAGCATATTACAACCCGAGTTTCGTAATTAACTTATCTTGATTTGAGGCTCCATTGACGGCTTTAACCATAAAATACCATGCTTTGGTATGGAATGATTTGTTCTAGGAATAATTTACTTATCTAAAAGGAAATTTGGTTAGTACCCTAGTGCAGATGTTACAAGAGGAATGAGTGATGTTTGATGTCTTCTGTGATACTTCTAGTCTATCCTTGTGGTGTTTGTTTATTCAACAGCGGGGAGTGATCTCTAATGGGTCTAGGCTATTTCGATCTAATGAACATAACTATTCCACCCATACCCTATATCATGTAGTTTTCATGTTCACCGTGATGTGGTGGTTTCATTACTTCATCAGGGAACACTTCATGGTCTTCAAAAATCACAAGAGCTTGTGGTATATCTTCTCCCAATGATACCTGAACCTGTAGTAGAAGACGTGGATGATTTTTTTTGGACTAAAAAATTCGGATCTCTTATACCATTGGAATGGGGAACATTGGGGTCCATTCCTTGTGCAAGAAGTCATAAAATGATGTTGTTAGGAAGTCAGCATATTCTTGGAAGGCGATGGAGGAGTTGTTTTCATTATATTTGGGCATGAGTGTGGAGGATAGTAGAGGCTGTCTATTTCAGGTGAATGTGCAATATTCCATGGTATTAATGGTGTTGGAGTCTCAGTGGGTAAAATCATATTTATAGTGATTTGTGATCGTGTTAGCTTTGGTGATGCAGTAGAGGTATGGTTGGAGGATAGTCATAATAATATGATTTTCTGTGGGAATCTATTTTACCTGGTTGCGTTGTGTGAGGGAGTTCTTGTTTATTTCTATAACTCACAATTGGGGGTACATCCATAATTCTTCAAGATGTCTTAGGGATTGATAGGATAGTTTTGGGGGCTTAGAGTGGAGCGAGTAGTGGCGGATCTTGAGACAAGGTGCCTCATGTGTCAGCTGGTGGAGGTTGAACACCGTGCTCCCAGTGGTCTGTTTCATACCTTAGACGTCCACGAGTGGAAGTGGGATGTTGTCTCAATGGATTTCATCATAGGACTACTAGGGATGAGGGAGGTTGTGATACCATCTGGGTAGTGGTGGACCAATTGATGAAATAAACTCACTTCTTGTAAATTATAGAGTCAATCAGAATGGACTCCTTATCAAATAGGAGTGTCGGTGTAGTGGTATGGTGGCATGGAGTTACAAAATCGATCTTTTATGATTGGGATACACACATTACTTCATGAGCCTGTAAGGGATTACAACATGATTTTGGGATCTTGTTAGGACATTGAATTGATTTCCACTCTCAAATAGAAGGCCAGATAGATATGACCATCTAGACGTTACAGTATATGCTATGAGTGTGTGTTCAGGACTTTGGTAGACTGAGGTTACAACACATTACCCTGGTGTAGTATCCCAAAAACAATATCAATCACTCTACCAATTCCATGACACATTTCAAAGCCTGGTACACCCATGTGATGGACAGAGGTTTGGGAGGTAGGTGTTCTTGGCACGGTGGTGGTGCAAGCACGATAAAGAAATTTCTTATTCAGCATCAAATGATGAAGGTATACTAGGACCAGAATAATTAATATGTCCCTCATAGGATTGGAACCTTGGAGTTTGAAGTTAGCGACCACGTGCTTGTGGAGGTCTCCCATCGACATGGATAGTGGAGGTTTGGTAGAGGGAGTAAGCTTTCTCCTAGATTCACCATACCATTCATGGTGTTGGGACAATCTTGCATGATGGAGTACTAGATGGAGTCGGAATTGTAGTTGGACAGGATCCACAAAGTCTTTCATGTATCTCATATCTATCAATATAGACATGATGACTCCCACTTCATCAACTGTGGAGATTTGGAAACCAAGGAAGATGTGACGTTCATAGATAATCTGGTGAGAATCGAGGACCAGAAGGATAATATGCTTCATGGATGGTCCATTCCCTTGATTTTTTTTCTTATAGAGGCACACTAGACTATAGGATAGTACATGGGATCATGAATCATATATGTGTGCCCAGTACCAAGAGGTTTCATGAGTTTTGATCCTTTTTTTCCTTGTGCCTTTCTTAAGATGAAATGTTTTACCTCGTTTTCTATATGATATGTTGTTTCCCTATTTTATAAATTTGTATGAAATTTCCTTAATACTGGGAGTGGAGATCCTGATCCCTAATAAAGATTATTTAATTTTGATGGGATAAAAACCATGAGAGTGAGTCAGTGCTGCCAAAAGTTGATGGTATCTTTACATGGAGGAAGGAACTCCCTAGTCAATGTATCTCGATAGTGTGAGACTTGGTGTTTACATGATTTATTGGGGACAATAGATCCTTAGTGTATCCCTAGTTGTTCAAGAGATATATGGGAGAGAGAGGATCCTAGATGTTGAGGTTTCCCCTCCAATTTTCAATAAATGGTGGTTTACTACTAAGAGGTATATGAAGGGATAGTTGTTTTGAAATCTTTTCTTCTGGGTTAGTTATAATTTTTTGGGGATGTGAATAGTTTGCGAGGTATCTTATATAATAACTCTATTTTCCCAAGGACCTTCATTTGTGAAAATCTACTGTTGATGTGTTGTGGGAGATATCAGTGGATTACTTAATGATTTTTCCAAATGTCATGTTTTTTCATTGGCATGTCTTTGTGTCATCATGTTAGGGTGTTAGTGAGTAAGGGGCATCAGCTTTAGTGAGTTTGGCGTAGTAGAATCAGCGAGTTAGGGGAGTCAAAATCGACGAGTCAGGGGAATCGACTTCGGTGAGTCATGGGTGTTTGAATCAGTGAGTCAGGGGCATTAGCATCAGAGAATAAGGGGTGTCAATATTTTTTTGTCGAGGGCATCAATTTCAGTAGGTCCTGGCTTTAGTAGTTCGAGGAGTCCATAGGTCAAGGCGTCGGTAGCTCATCATCAGTAGGTCAGGGCTTTGGTAGGTTAAGGCTTCAGTAGGTCGTGTCGGTAGGTCACCTGATGGTGGCTCGGTGTTGGTGGCTCAATGTTGGTGGCTCAGCGTCAGTGACTCACACATCAATGACTCATTTCAAACTTTTCCCAATTTTTCATGACTCACCCCTGTAATGTGTTTTTCTCCATTAAATGTTAATATATCAAATCACATCCATATTTTGGTCTATATCCACCATTTCAAAGGGGAATTATTTAATGTCAATTTATATAGACATGTGAAACATCCTAGCCATTTGGTCAATCCACAATCTAACATTTATGCACTTTTAAATAGTCTCCCTGATTTTGGGATCATGGATCATCTTAAAATGAGGTCCTATATTCATTATTCCTTGTCCTTTCTCTTTTTGTGCATGGAGACTTCCTCCCAAGAGGAGTCATTCTCTCATGTTGTATCCCTTCACAATCATCATCTGAGTTTTTCCTAAAAATTGTGCCATCTCATGTTCTTTGAGAAAGAAGGAACTTTGATTATTGATCATTCTTGTATGGATTCTCTTTGGATTAAATTATATAATCCATCATGAATGGTGGGAATATTAATGGTTACTTATAAAGAGTGGTTGGATAATCTTCTTGAAATGAAAATTTAAACAAGGATTTAATATGATCAAATGATAAATCATATATAAGTAAAATTATGGCTAGGTTGTGGATTAATGTTTGACTGTCTATTTTACATGTTAGACTGGATTCATTTTATGGATTATTTTGGATGTATGCCATCTAAAAATCACAAACATTTGTGGTATTTGATTTCACATAGGTGAAAAAAAATCACCCTATTGGAGATTTGAATAATGGCACTAACATGAAATCTGATTAATCACATACACTTGATTAAATAAAAGGATTCCCCAGAATCAAACATTTTTTGTGATCACCCCAGTTATATTAATGTGGAAATTATGGAACCCTTTTTGGTTAATGTTTAATACATTTGGTTTAATGGTTGAGACTTTGTGACGGGGGTCCCATTGTAGGTTCTTTTGGTTTGGTATGTGGGGTGGTATAGGGGTTTGTCGTTGGCTCAGTCTGAGAGATTGGTTGATTGTGGAATTAATAAACATTGTAGATTGTGGGACTGTCCTTGGAATGATGGTGTTTCAGTATGAAAGTTTTTTTTACTATGGAATCGATGGATATTTAGGCTGTTGAACTGACTTGTGTTTCTATTTTGGTCATGATGACATGTCGAGCTTTTGGACTACGATATGGTAGTGTACTCATTATGCAGTGGGACTACATTGGGGTTTTTTTATGAAATGAGGACTCACAATAAGGTTGTGATTGAAGGAATGGGTAGTTATAATTTGAAGAGAGATGCTTGATGGTTGTTAAATGGGGTTGTGTATTGGGATGGAAATTGTTGTTTGTGTTATTGAGTAGTAGGACTGCAAGTATATTTCTGTGTTATTGTGTAGTGGGATTGAGGGTTGGTTTTGATGGTGTCTTTTTCTGTTTACAGTTGTTAGTTTCATGATAGCTTTTGAATTGTTTAATTTCATATTTTTAAATAAATGAATGGAAATTGAACAAAAGGGGGGAATGGGTTATGCTCTCGAAGTGGGTTTTGTACGACTTTTCATATAAGAGTAGAAACAAAGGAGTGGTGGTTTGGGCTTCTTATATGTTCATGTGAAACCCATATGATTGGGATAAGTTATTTTTTAACTATATATATATATATGTATATATATATATATATTACTTCTTTTGTTTTTTTAATATCAACCCCACCCTTGTGGAAAACTATGTTCCAAACACCTCCATTTCATGGGGGTGGGTGTCTTTTCCCACATCCCAATGGGAGGATTGATGGATGGTTACTAATTTTATTCCTTGCACCCTCTTCTAAATCATGCAGCTCAGAAATATCCGAGTAGGCTGTAATGGCTTGATGCTTAACAAATTCCAAGGTGATTTGTGAAGAGGTTTTTTCACAACCTGGCCACCAGGGCCCATGCTGTGACTACCTCAATCCCTCCTTCTATAGGCTAGGCGATATCAACTAGCACCTGAATTTCATATCCCTTAACAGGAAGAAATTACCATTAAACTATTACAAAAACACCATCCATGAACAAAAAAAGAAAACCCCATGAAGTGAACTGCTGTAGTAAAAAGTGTGATGAATGAAAAATGGGCTGGAATACAAGCCCAAATGGGAAGTACAAGTACAACTGGAGAAGGGAAAACTGGTCCTGGGACGTCCACTGAGGATCCTACCTAACGGGTAGGTAATGATCATGATCAGTATTTTTGCAACACATCCCATTAAATGATCCACCTCTGAGCACCAACCAGGCATTGCCCCCTCAAGCTTAATCAACATTGTCTGTTGTTTGCATAAGACACAACAACGTGCGGGCGAAGCCCATCCAATGGTGAGTATAACAATACTCAGTAGGGACCCCGAGACTCCCGATGGTCTCCCAATGTTCCAAAAAGGAAAAACCACAAAGAAATACCTCAATCACAAAGCACAAAGAAATCATCAACTCTACCTAGGTATATTCCCATACATATACCTAAGTTATCAAGATATACTCATCTCATACATGAAGGAAGAATATCAATAAGGTAACACCATGAAGGTAACACCACAAAGGTAAAAGTACCTGACAAGTAACACAATGAATCTAAAAGTACCACACAGCTATCACTATGAATATACTACCACAAAGATAAAAGTACCACACATGTATCACCACGAAGATATAACCATGAAGGTGAATGTACCACAATGGTAACAAAACGAAGGTAAAAGACTCTTCTCAAAATGGGTGTTAGTGATGTATAGAAGAAAAAATTAATGGTCATGTAGATAGATCATATTATTCTTTCAAGTGTCACTACTACTAACCATATAGAGTCTAAACCACATGTGGTAGGTAGGTACTATCTCATGCAATGATCCATAGAGGATCCGACCCACCTAGAGTCGATAGATACTAACCCCCGCAATAACCCCCACAAGATTTGACCCACACATGATCGATATTCACTGACCCATAAATTATCGTTGAGTGATGACCCACACAGGATCTGACCCATACAAGATCAATGTTGACCCTCACAGGATCGCTTGGTACTAACCTCCATATGATCTATCTCAAATATCCGCCTCACTGTCAGCCACTAGATTCCCACTCATATCTCTTTTCATATATCTTCCCCTAAATCCATAGGTTGTACCTAATTCCCCAAAATGTGCCAAGAAGAAGTATCCCAAAAAACTGATATGTCATAAGGGTTCCAATGCGACAGACGGCGCATCAATCGGGCGTCTAGTATGTGACTTATAAGCATTTATGTACCGAGGTCTTGGTTGGATACGAGTTTGATCCAACCTGGACGTAATCCAAAATTTTCCAAATCTCAAGTGGATTATAAAAAATACCATATCACTCCAAGGTTACTAGCTCCATATACAATTCGTCAAACGGACACCCGAATTTCATGTTATGGCTCTTTTAGCGAACCGGGCCTTGAAGGTCCCGGGTCCGGTCAGAACCGATCAGACTGACGTAGTCCAGATCCGACCCAACTGGGATGGGCCGTGGTGGTCTCAGCCTGCTGGACCATGGTCCGTCCTGGCCTGCAGGGGGTGTGGCCCATCGGGCTTGCACATCCTGGTCCATAGAGGCTCAACCCATTGGGTGCGTGTGGCCCGACCTGCGATGGCGCAGTCCGCTGGAGTGAGTCCCGCCCTAGCTCACACAGGTGGGAGACCACTAGATTTTCTTGAATGGATGAGTGTCTCTTCTTCTTGTGAAGAAACGATGCCATAAGGTACTGACCAGGTTCCGTGGAACCAGAATGTGGGAGGGTCCCTCCACTGCTGCGACATTGAGTCGTGGCCTCCTCCAGCGACGCGCGACGGCGCGACGACACACCGCTCCACTTTCCCTCTGTGGAAGGCCCATACTGGCTATACTGCTCGAACGATCACGGCTAAAAATCCATGACCCTTCTCTGCGGGCAGTGCATGAAGATTCCCTGCATCACCACTATAGTGAGCTGGTGCTTGCCTCTCTGCTGGCCGCCACGACATAGTTCCATGGCCTCCTCCGGCAGTGCGTGACGTCACGCCGCCTCCATCAAAGCCATTCAGTGCTGGTCTCCACCATTATCTTCTGATGTCGGTCGCTGGTTCCATGCCGATGTCATCCATGGAGAAAAGAAGTTTAAAAAAATGTAGAAAATAGTCCAGGCCATCATCGTTTTGGTCCGCAACCTCCGCGTTATCCTGAAAACATGAGGTAGGAAAAGGCATTAAACAATATATTGAAATTATAACAAAATAAATCCCGACCTCATGTTCTTTGGGGAGCCTCTGTGCTTAAGGAAGAGTTAGTGTTCACCCTTATAGGGCAATCATAACCTCCCTCTTGAACAGGCTCCATCCTCCAAGGGGATGGTGTCACAGAACATTGTCAGAATATCTACACTTGGTGAATCCATGTCAATACCTCTCCCCAAGATCCATATTAATAGTAGAGGGGGAGGGTGAGTAACGCCCTTAGAGTTAATGTGGGGTTAATTTAATAGGATCCTTCCTAATTCAAACGGCACTATTGCAAATTATTTGGGGAGTGAAGTCATTGAATGTCTTGGTCCCGCCACTACTGCTTTTCCGTTGGAGGAAAAGAAAGAAATAAATAAAATATCAAAGATATTTTACTATTCTTTAAAAAAGTACAAAATATAAATTTTTCTACATACATCCTGCGATCGAAGTTATCCCTCCCTTAAGCGAATATATGTGCTGTGGATTCAACGGTTCCCTCAAATTTTTAATTTGAGAATTGGTTCAATATATACAAAACGCCGCTTGTGGGTTTACTGAATGTATCATAAAAATAGTTCGGAAATTTATTCCGGGCACACTGGGTCTTGGATCATGTGTTGTCAATATTTTTAGACTTGTAATAATTCAATATAAATTATGAAATACTAGGAAAATAAGTTCTTTACATTCTCCCCACCTTAGGTAATTTCTTCCTCGAAATACATAACATTTACTAAGGAAACATATGGGGGTATTGGGAATGAATCTGAACCTCCCACTCCCATGTCCTCTTCTGGAAGTTAATGTACTATTAGAGAATGTGCACCATACGTATTGATCATCCACTATGGTCCCACTCCTATAGATCCTCAATCACCATTGGAACGTTCTTAACATCGCCCCATCATAAAAGTCCCTCTCTCCATGGTCGATGAAGTGAGATGGGTCATGTACATATTTCCTCAGCTATGATTTGTTGAAGACGTCGTTCACCATATCCAACTGAAGTGAAAATTCCATGTGGTATGCTACCTCACCAATCGTATGAATTATCAGAAATGGTATGATAATCCTCATGGATTGTTTGATGCCTCAGACAAATATCCTCAAACCTCACTGAGGTGAGACTCATAGGAAGATGTGGTTTGCCTCCTCGAACTCCAAGGACCTCTGTCTTATGTCATCATAAAAATTATGTCTACTCTATGTCGTCTTCATCTGTTGCTGGATGATCAACACCTTCTCAGTGGTATCCCATACCCACTCTAGACCCATAAGTGCTGACAACCCTTGGTTTGTCCAGAATAGAGGTGATCTACAAGGTCGAATGTATAAGGCCTTGAATGGTGCCATACCGATGGTGAAGTGATAGGTGTTTTTGTATGCGAACACCACCAAGGAAAAGTCATCCTACCATCTATAGACAGAATCGAGGATGCAAGCATGAAGCATGTCCTTGGGTGTCTATTTGGTCCACTCCGTTTGTCCATCCGTCTGAAGATGAATGGCAGTGCTCCAACATAGTTGAGTCCCGAATGCCATATGTAATACCTTCTACAACCGAGATGTAAAACGTGCATCACAGATGGAGACGATATTCGATGGAATCTCATGAATTCATACAATCTATTGTATGTAGATGTGTTCCAATCCCTCTACTGATCCCTGCTCATAGATGGGTAGGAGATGGGCTGACTTGGTGAGTCGGTCAAAGATCACCTATATGGAATCATGTCTTCTGGATGTATGTGGAATCCTTGTAACAATGTTCATAGATATACCATCCCACTTCCACTCTGGTACCTCTTGTGGCTGCACTAAGAAACATGGCGTTTAATGCTCGAACATCACTTACTGACATTTGAGGCATAGTGAAAAAAACCTTTCCACTGCCTTCTTCATCCCTAGAAACCAGTTTTGATTCCAGAGATCCTTGTATATCTTTTCCACAAAAGGATGTACCGCCAAAGGGTACATATGAAAATTCCTCAACACCTCCATCCGTAGACACCCTGGTACCATGGTGCGACCTATAAAGAGGATGATGTGTTCCCAAACATCATAAAATACATCAGGTGATTGTCCCGTGGATATCTGAGCACATAGAGCCTCATAGTCAATGTCTCCCACCTATGCCTCTCGAGCCCGCTGAAGAAGTGGAGTTGTGATATTCATAAACTGGAGGTATGCTACTCTATCTCTATCCCCAAAGGCTATTTGAAATGCATCTAGCTTCTTTATCCACTCACTGAAAAACTCTAGACCAGACCTCCTGATGAGCTTGTCTGTCACTATGTTCCCCTTCATAGGAGTATAGACTATCTCAAAGTCCAAGTCTTGGAGGAACTCTATCAATCATCAATGTCTCAGGTTCTGGACGTTCTGTAAGAAGATATACCTGATAATCTATGTGATAATAAAAGATTTAAAAACATTTTCCCATTGTGTAATCTCACCTCATATTCATGGAGAAGACAACTACTTCTAACTCCAGGTCATGTGTAGCATAGTTATGCTCATACTGTCTCAACTTTTGAGAGCCATACACAATTACTACTCGCTCCAGCATCCAGAAAAATCTAGGTCTGGTCCCGGATGTGTTGCATTAGACTACATACCCAACAACCTATTCTGGCAGCCTCATGATGGTGGAACTCATCATTCTCTATCTCATCTCCTGAAAACATTGCTGAAATCTCTTCGTCGACAGGAAGGGTTGTCCAGTCTTCATCAATGTTGACAAGGTTGCCTCAAATGTGGAATAGTTGGGTACGAATAGATGGTAGTTCCTAGCCGACCCTAGGAAACTCTGCACCTCGGTCACACAACTGGGTGGATCCCAAGCTAGTACAACCTCCATATTCGCCGAATGTACTATCACTCCAGCCCTAGAAATTACATTTCCTTGAAATTGAAACTCTCATATCCAGAAATGTAACTTTGAGATATTACCATAAAAATGGTTCTATTTGAGGTTATCTAGAACTATCTATAGATGATAGGAATGATCCTCCTCCATCGCTGAGTACACAAATATTTAGTCGATGAATACCATCACAAAGTGATCAAGGTTTGGTTGGAAAATCCTATTCATGAGTCCTATGAACACTGTTGGGGCATTGTTCATGCCAAAAGGAATAACCAAGAACTCATACTAGCCACACTGATATTGAAATGTCATCTTATTTACATCCTCATCTTGTACCCTGAGCTGATGATAGCCTAATCTAAGGTCTATCTTCGAAAACCATCGAGCTCCCTTCAGATGATCAAACAGATCATCAATCCTCATAAGTGGATACATGTTCTTCATGGTCACCAGGTTTAGGCACTGATAATCCACACAGAGCCTCAAACTCCCATTTTCCTTCTTAGTGAAGAAAATCGAGGCTTACCATGGAGACACACTAGGACATATGGACCCCTTCCCCAATAAGTCCTCCAATTGTAACCATAACTCACAAAGCTCCACGGGAGCTATCTGATATGATGGTGTAGATATTGGTGTCGGCCTGGAGTACAGGTCAATGTAAAATTCTAAATCCTTACATGGAGATAGTCCTAGAATATCATCACGAAACAAATTGACATTCTGGTCCACCAATACATGATTTCTCAGACTCTCATCATTAACTACTCTAAGGGTAAGGCTAGCCAACTATGTTTTGATTGGATGCACCCTCCTCAGAGAAAGTCCATCCTGTGCTGCAAAGGTTCCCCTTTCACCGGTGAAGGAAAACCTGGCCCCACCCTTGCGGAAAAACCATAAATTTTGCCTAATATAGTCAATCTGGGCATGGAATATGGATGATGAGTCCATACCCAAGATGACATCATATGTCCTTGATGCCACTACTAGAAGATCCTAGCTGACACTCTCACCTCCTAGAGTAAGCTCACACTTCAAACACCAGTGTGTAATCATCGAACCCACTCTCATAAGAGTCTCAATCCATAAGAATTGAGATGATGGATCCATCATAATATCTAAGCATCGAACAAGGTCCATGCAAATAAAGGAGTGTCTGATACCAGTGTCTATATGTCATGCATCTAGGGTGGTGTATGAATAGATCTTACCTCTTATAATCTCCAGAGCACCATGGTTGTAGGCATCAGCTTCCTGGATCTAAGATAGTTCTGATCCTCATTCTCCCTGTGGTCGGGGTGGACTACCTAGTGGAGGTGGCGGTAGAACCTCAAATTGATGCGAACTGCTTACAGCACAAACAACTCCACTGCCACGTCCGCTGCCCTGCTGGCCTCCTCACTCAATCCTCTGCCTCTACCTTGGTGGTCCCTAGACTGTTATCTGGTCATCTGTATGACAGATCTGGAAATCGCATGTTGTGTGACCCTGACCACCGCACGAGTACCACCACCGTATCCTCAACTATCCTCCTTTAACTCGTGAACCCCTCACCACCGCCCTTGTATCATGAGGTCATCCACTAGAAGGTTTCCCACTTAGGTCCCTACATCATTTGTCTACTTTCTTCTACAGATGGCTACACTACCAGACATTCAGTGGTGGCTCTCGCTACTGATGCCAGCTCAGCTAGGAATCTCTCCACCAAAAGAACTCTATCAAGCACCCTAGCCTGCATCTGAATGCTAAGATATATCATCGATGATTTGATCTCCCATCAAATACCATACTCAAAGGTCCGGGATATGAAGAAAGGGTCTCGTACCATGTCAGTGGTGTAGTGGGAGATATCAATGAACCATTCCAAGTACAGGGCCATGACTATGATGCCCTACTATAAGTGAGGTAGCTCCTATATACCCACTGAGCATAGAGTCGGTGGGACGAACTCTACCCTGAAAAGTCCCTTGAAGTCCGCCTAGGTGAGAGTTTCCTCATCGTGTAGCTGCAATGTCAGACTCCACCATCTCCCATCTACTCCTTAGAAGAGACTGGCAGCAAAGATCACAATCAGACCACCTAGTGTCCCCACTAAGTGAAAAACTCTGGCCACAACGTCCATCCAATCCTCATCCACATATGGTATCGTCTCATCCTGTAACCTCAGAGGCAAATACTGATGGAATTTGTGCAACGCGCTCAGTCGACCTGCATCCTCTACTAGTGGCTCTGGTGGAAACGGCTGCCCAACGTGTAGTGGTGTTACTATTATACCACCCGAAGGTGCTAACAACGTACGAGGGCCCTACACCGAGACCTGATCACTTGGTGGGACATCATTATGAACTCTATCAAAAATCCTATCATGCTATATACATGAAAACATCTGCAAAGAAAATAGGTGCTCCATGGTTAAAAGTTATACCTGCTGAGCAGACTCAAGAGTTCCAAAAATATTATCAAAAAAAAATCAGTGTTTTCATGCACTGAGTCAGAAATCAGAGTCCTGGTGTATTGATATTTCTCAAATTAGAGTCATAAATCATAATTTAGGGTCCTGGTGTATGGATATGTCGGCCGCTGCAACAACACTAGATTCCCGAAATATAAAACCGCACTCAAAACACAGAAAACTATTGCATCATTAAAAAATATCAGAATCCTAGTTTTTTCAGTAGAACCAAATCCTCTAACACAACTTTGTCATGACCCGTCCCCCAAGGTCAGTTCCATGACTACCCCTAGCCCGCCTTCCAAATACCAGGGGCTAGCGACTAGAACAAGAAAGGCGTATCTCTTAATGGGAATCAATTTCCTTTAAACCTGTACAAACACAACATCCATGAACACACCATGAAGTAACCAAAAATCAACTGATGCAGTAAAAACTATGCTGAATGAAAAAGGGGCAAAAATAAAATCCCAACTAGAATGTACAAGTACACCTAGTAAAGGAAAAAAATATCATAGGATGTCCACCGAGGATCCTACATAAATGGTAGGTACAACTCACGATCATTAGTCACGTGTCACGTCACGTCAAAAAATCACCCTATGCGCATTGTCCAATCCTGGCTCCCTCAGCCTTGATCAACATTGTCTGTAGTATGCACAAGACACAACAAGGTGAGGGAGATGCCTATTCATGGGTGAGTATAACAATACTCAGTAGGGACCCCGAGTCCCCCGAAGGTCTCCCAGAGCTCCACAATGGAAAAACGACAAAACAAAACCCCAATCACAAATCACGAAGTATTCATCACATCTACATGGTTATTTTACCATACTTATAACTAATTTATAATGATATACTTCAAACATATATGAGACAAGAATATCAAAAAGGTAAAACCATTAAGGTAACACCACGATGCTAAATGAACCACATAGGTAACACCACGAAGATGACACCACAAAGGTAAAAGTACCACATAGGTATCAATATGAAGATATCACCACGAAGGTGAAGGTACCACAAAAGTAACACCATGAATGTACAAGACTCAACTCACACCAGGTATTATGAAATTATATAAGTACTGATGATTAATCGCAATGTTATATCATCTAATACTTCCTTAGAGGTACTGATGCGGAACATATGGAGTCTAACCCACACATGATCGATAGGTACTGACCTCCTCAATGATCTAGTTATGTTATGACCTGCTCGGAGTCGATAGGTACATACCCCCACAACGACCCACACATGATCTAACCCACACATGATCAGTATGCGATGACCCACATAGAATCACTAAGCGCTGACCCACACATGACCTGACCCACATAGGATTGGTATGCACTGACTCACACAGGATCGTTGAGCACTAACCCACACAAGATTTGACCCACATAGGAACGGTGTTATCCCACATAGGATCACTTGGTACTAACCTCCGTATTATCTGTCTCCATCCTCAACCACACTAACAATCACTTAATTTCTACTCATAGCATGTTTAGTAGAACTGCTCCTCAACCCATCGATCATACCTCATTTTTTACAATTTTCCACGAACAAGTATCCAAGAGGTCCACCATGTTGTATGGGTTTCAATGCGACATACGACGTATCAATCAGACACCTAGTTTGTGACTTATAATCATTTTAGTTCCATATGGATTCAGGTTCGATCCAACCTGGTCATACTCCAAATTTCTCCAAAACTCATGTGGATTATACCAAGAGGACCATCTCCCTACAAGGGTACCAAATCCATAGAGGGTTCGTCAAACGGACACTCGGATTTCATGTTATGGCTCTTTTAGAGAAACTAGGCCTAGAAGGGCTCAAGTCTGATCCCACTCGGTCTGGGTCTACCTGACATGGTCAGGGTTCCACCCAGCTGGGCTAGGCCATGGAGGGAAGAGCCTTTTAGGCAATGATACACCCCAGCCTACTGGGGGAACATTCGTGCCCACAAGGGCGCGACCCGACCCATGGAGGCGAGGACCCGCTGGGTGCACATGGCCCGGACCGTGGGGGTGCGGCCCGCTAGGTGCACGCGGCCTGACCCGTGATGGCGTGGACCGCTATAGTAGGCCCTGACCTAGCCGATGCGTGGTGGGGGAGAGTCTCTGCATTTTTTCTGAACGGCCGAATGGCTGTTTGGAGTGTGATGTAGAGGCACCACGGGCTAACACCCGATCTCCGTAGGACCCTCTAGAGGGTAGGTCCCTCCACCACTGGGGCTTTGAGTCATGACATCCTCCAATGATGTGAAACGGTGCACCTATTCACATCCTCTGCTGCGACTGCACTATCTCGGACACCCTGCTCGACCACCGCAGTTGAAAAGCCGCAACCCTTCTCTGCCGGCGGCGCACGACTTCGCGCTGCATCACCTCCATGGTCAGCCTATGATGGACACTCAGATGACCTTCCTGACCACCTCCTTCAGCATGTGATGGTACACTGCCACCATCACGGTCGGTTGGTGCCACCTGACACCATCATCTGCTGGCGTCGTTCATCGGTGCTGCACCGACGTTCTTCCACAGATAAATCAAGGGTAAACAAGGAAGTGGTGGGTTCATGCCATGTTATTTGGACTGCTCCCTCCATGTTAAAATGGAAAAAATATGGAGGAAAATGAATTCCATAGTCTCATGAAATTTTAACAAAATAAATCCCTATATCACGTTCTTTGGAGAGACTTCGTTCTTGAGGAAGAGTCGGTGTTCATCTTTCGGTGGTGCTCGTCAATGCCCTCTAGAACCGGCTCAGTCCTCCAAGGGTTTGGATTCACGACACATTGTCACAACTTATTTTCATGGGGATGTCGTGCCAATACCCCTCCCCAAGATCCATGTAAATTGGAGAGGTAGAGGGGGAGTAATGCCAGTGGAATTAATGAGGGTTCATTTGATAGGAACATTCCTAATTCCAAAATTGTTGTTATAGATTATTTTAGGAGTCAAGCCATTTAATAGCTTGACACATCATTGGTCCCACCACTACCACTTTTCCATAGAGGAAAAGAAAGAATGAAATAATATAACAATGTTATTTTATTATTCTTTTTAAAATTCCCAAATCTAAATTTATCTCCTGACATACTACGGATGACATGAACCCTCTCTTAAGAGAATCTCGGTGTTGTGGATTCAACAGTGCCCTAGGAGTTTTAATTCGAGCACCAGTTCAAATTATTGAATACACCGCCCATGAATTTACGGAACATACATTAATGAAGTTCAGAAATTCATTCTTGGAACAACGGGCTTCAAAATCATGGGCTGTCAATTTTCAAAAACTCATAATAATTCCATATAATTTAAAAAACATTAAATGGAAAATATGGGTCTTTACAAGATTTTTGTGGATGAGGGGATCTGGTTTCTACAGTCCAACTATGTTTTCCAAAGTATTTTCGGGATGAGGGCCAGGTGTCTTTTGGACTCACTAGTACAAACATGACATTTATCGGCCACCAAAAGCCGTCGCTAATGGTCTATAGCGGCCGCCTAGCATCCACCAAACGGTGGGCACTTTTGGTCCGTCGCAGTTACTACTAGCAACCCCTATTTTGCGGATTCTAATGGCCAGCAGGTATGACCTACAGCGGCCGCCATTTAGCGGGTCCTTTAGGTAACCCGAACACAGGCTAAAGCGGCCGCCAAATAGAGGTCGCGTTAGCTTTTAATGTTTTTTTTTAAAAAATTATCAAAAATACTATGAATACCAAATAAATCTCATCATCATATTCCATGATCCACAACCCTCATCAAATATAACTACATATCAAAATTTATTAATAAAATTAATACCCAATAAAACCTATAAACAAATAATTGAAACAAATTAACATATTTAAATTCAAACTTACTATAACAGATCAAAAGTATACGATTTTCAAAATATATTCATAATTTTGATTATCTATTTAAAAATTTAATATAGTTAATTATGTGGTTCTAATAATTTTGTTCCTCTATGATTTCAGGTCAATCCGATGTCGTACGCTCTAACTTTGACCGTTAGAGGCCCGTTTTGGCCGTTTATGGCACCAGAAGTGCATTATCGTTAACCATGGACACAAGGAACCTCCTATTGGCGTGTCTTCTGCCCAAATACATCAAAATTCACTCACCCATTGTTGTCGTCCAATTTCAAGCCAATCTGACGTCGTTTGGCCGGTTTGGACAACCCCACGGGCATTTCCGAAGCGCGCCCAACACTTAAAAAGCGCATATTGAGCCATTTCCTACAAACAACACATCCAATTGATGTGATGTCTCCTCTTACATGTCAATAATAATAATAAAATTGTTCCCCTATTATTTAAGGTCAATCTGATGCCGTACGATTTGAATTTTATCGTTGGAGGCCCGTTTTGGCCTTTTGTGGCATCTAAAGTGCGTTCTCGGCCAGCGCGGGAACACGACACCTTCGATTGGCATGCAATCAGCCCGACAACTTCAAAATTCACTCACTAGTTGTTGTAGTCAAATTTCAGGGCAATCCGACATCGTTCATCCGGTTTGGTCCACCCCACACGCGTTTCAGAAGCGCGCCCAACACTTAAAAATTGCATATTGTTCTATTGCGCGCAAACCGCACGTCTGATTGATGTTTCGTCACCTATTACACCTTATGAATAATAATTACATTGTTCCCCTTATGATTTAAGGTCAATCCAATGTCTTAGGCTCTAAATTTGACAGTTAGAGGCCCGTTTTGACCATTTATGGCACCTAAAGTTCGTTCTCGGTCAGCACGGGCACACGGCACCTCCGATAGGCGTACCGTCTGCCCGAACAATTCAAAATTCTCTCACGCATTTTTTTGGTCCGATTTTAGGCCAATCCGATGACATTAGTCTGGTTTGGACCACCCCACGCGAGTTTCAGAAGCGCGCCCAACACTTAAAAAGCGCATATTGAGCCGTTGCGTGCAAACCGCACGTCTGATTGAAGTTTCGTCTCCTCTTAGACGTCAAGAATAATAATTAAAATTTTCCCTCTATGATTTCTAGTAAATCCGATTTCATACTCTCTGAATTTGACAGTTAGAGACCTTTTTGGCCTTTTATGGCACCAGAAGTACGTTATCGGTCAGCGCGGGCACACGACACCTCTGATTGGTGTGATGTCTACCCAAAGACTTCACAATTCACTCACCCATTGTTGTCATCCAATTTTAGGCCAATCCGACATTGTTTGGATGGTTGGGACCACCCCACGCGTGTTTTGGAAACGCACGTAACACATAAAAAGCGCATATTGAGCCGTTGCATGCAAACTGCATGTCTGATTGACATGTTGTCTCGTCGTACATGTCAAGAATAATAATTACATTGTTCCCCCTATGATTTCAGGTCAATCCAATGTCGTACACTCCGAATTTGATAGTTAGAGGCCCATTTTGGACTTTTATGGCACCTGAAGTGCGTTCTCGTTCAGCACACGCCCACGGCACCTCCGATTGGCGTTCTGCCTGCCCAACCACTTCAAAATTCACTCACCCATTGTTGTAGTCCGATTTCAGGCCAATATGACGTCGTTCGACTAGTTTGGACTACACCACATGCATTTCGGAAGCATGCCCAACACATAAAAAGTGTATATTTAGCCGTTGTTCGCAAACCGCACGTTTTTTGATGTTCCCTCTCCTTTTACTTTTCAAGAATAATAATTACATTGTTACCATATGATTTCAGGTCAATCTGATGTCGTACGCTCTGAAATTGACCGTTAGAGGCCTGTTTTGGCCATTTATGGCACCGAATGTGCATTCTCAGTCACCACGGGAACACGACACAGCCGATTGGCATTCTGTCTACTCGAAAAGTTCACTATTCACTCACGTGTTGTTTTCGTCCGATTTCAGGCCAATCCGACATCGTTCAGCCGGTTTGGACCACCACACGCACGTTCTGGAAGCGCGCCCAACACATAACAAGCGCATATTGATCTGTTGTGTAGATACCCGAAGCTTGACGTACATAGATATTACATTACTTTTGTGGAATACAAAAACAGACACACAAGGACCGTATTAGTTTAGTGTCTTTGGAAACTTGGAACGTAATCTTCTAATCGTGGTGAAAGATCTTCACCATCTCCCATAAAGATCTTCAACTTTTTGTTTCCTTACCAAAAACCATTCTTTTAATCCTGGGGGAAAATAAAACATAAAAAGGGTGAGCTCAAATTCTAAGTAAGGGTAAGCCTGGATAAAATAAAAAATACCATATACATTTGAACTTAAAAACATGAACATAATGTTTAAACATCAAAATCTTGAGCAACGACTTAAAACATGGAAGTACATAAGGCATAGATCATAATGGAAAATAAATCATGACAATATAGCATGGAAATAAAACATGTAATTGTGGCATCCATTAATCACATGTAATGATTTCCATAGAAGCCAAGGCATTGCTGCCACGACCATCTTTGTGGACAAAGTCCCTTTCTAAATCGAGTTCACTCCTCGTTTCAATCCTGTAATACTGAACCAGATTAACTTACCGTTACAGCCGGTCTATCTCATGAGATATAAATATTTACCCAATGCATTGGAGTTAGAAATAGGTCCCACCCATCTAATAATTAAATCATTATTACTTTTTCCACAAAAAAAACATCAAACATTCATCATAACCCAAAAAATAAAATTGCTTTCATAAACATCATCCCATTATCTCATAATTCATATAAAACGAATGGAAATTTCATCATAAGAAAAGTGAAACAAATTAAATCATAGAGACATTAAACTTGAAACATACACATATTAAATAATGTCATCTTAGATGGAAAATGGTTTTGATAAAACATTTGAAATGAATTCTTGAGGAAAATATCATTTCATCTTCAAAATCAATTTCTTTTCACAAAACGTCATGATATATTAAAAGAAGGAGATTTTGTTGAAAATATTCATGAAATCATTTGGAGGAATCATCATGAAAATAAGGCTTTATAAAACCGTAAAAATTCTTTCATGCCGTAAGAAAACATTATTCTCGTACTTTTGATGGAAAAGTCCAAAAAGTACTTCGTAACATAAACAAAAGAAATATTACTTACATACCACGTAGTAAAAGTCAAAAAATGGGTAAAAATGGCTTTAAATATACATGAAAACATTTTTATAAAACATGTAGATGGATAATAACAATAACCCCAGTAAATACTTACGAATAAACAATCTCGGATAAGAATGAGATTGGAATATGTATCCCTTACCTTAGGTATGATATGCTTCGTACGTATTCGAAAATCATGTATAATGATTTAAATAATGTCATTGACTTATTACAGAATCATATTCATTGTTATGATATCATATATGGTTCACTTATGACTTTATATTACCCTTCCTTTTGTAAATTCCATGTTAAAGAGCATTTTGGGTAAAATCGTTTCATTTTTCATCCGTGTTTTGACTTGTAATTATTCATATGACTACATAGATCATGATTACATAATTCCAGAATATAAAACATGATTTATATGTAATATATATTCAGAATATACATATATATAATATATCAATGAATGGAAAGAAATACACCGTTCATGGAGACGGTAGGCCGTACGTACGCATGATCGTTGTTTTCGTTTCCTCATTGAATTGAATGGAATTAATTGGATGACATGAATATATATATAAATAAATAAATTATCATTATAATGTTATATATTTCATTATTACTTATTATATATACTTTATAATCATTTATGAATGGTTAATCATTGTGAATGAATCTCATCGCGTCGTGGAGACGGTATTCCATACGTACGCACGAGCGAAGATATCGTTCCCATGATCGTGGAATTTTATTGGAGTGTATGTATACTATTATAGAATCAAGATAATTTTAAAATAATCATATATTGTTATTATTTACACCATTATACCCATCCAAGTAAGGTGGTGGTTGAAAATAGATTACACCACGGCGTGGAGACGGTATTCCGTACGTACGCACGCGCGGTGATTTCATTTTACGTAGGATGGATAGATGGTGAAATAAGGTTGTTTCATACTTATAATAACATATTATTATATGAGTTACACTGATGTTATTACTTCATAATGAAACAACCTAAGAAGAATAAGTGGAAGAAGAAATAATGTTGTAAGAATCGGTAACGGACATTACCTCTTCTTTGAAGCGCCTCTTTGAGACATCCTCTTAGGGAACTAAAATTGGTCTTTGAAGAATACCAGGAACTCTAGGATGTTTCTAGGGAAGTGGGGAAGTAAAATTGGAAGCGGTGTCCAAGCTTGATGGCTCAAATTGGTGTGACGAGGAGAGGGAGGAGGTTCCCTTTTATAAGGGAGGAGAGGGGAACCTTTGGAAATATAAGAAATATTAGTTTATATTAAATCGAAACCCCACATAAAAACTTCCAAATTGACTCATATTCGAATTTTAGATGAGATTGGGTTGTTATCTCATCAACCAATAAAATTTAGACATGATAGGAATTTAATTTAAACATTATCAACTTGATTTATCCTTATTTAATCAATTGAATTTTATATGTGGTAATAAAATTATAAATTGAAAATTATAACAAATAATTACTTATTGGTTGTGAATTGTCTATAATTAGATAATTTATAACATTTTAGACCATATAAATTTAAATTTATAATTTATATATATTTTTGTGATTTTTAAACAATTTTATAATATGCTATTTTTATAAAATAACAATAGTGTTAATTTTGACACTATTCATTTATTTGAATATAAATAAATTATATACAGAAGATATGTTCGAACTAACAGATTTAATAGATTCATAAAAGGACATATGTATCTATAAAATTAGTTTAGAACATTAAATAGTTCATATAATATTTATTTTATTATTTTTAAAAAAATTATTTGGTTTATCTCTTAATAACAAGAATTACTACAACATTTTTGTATAATTATTTAATATAATTATTTGTTGCATAAAAATTAAAACTAAAATACGATGATAGATATAAATCTATTTAGTTTCACAATAATTCTTTTACTCGAATTTATCATCTTAAAATCACAATATTTAAATTGTTATATTTATTAAATTATTAAGGTGAAAACTTTGGCATCATTTAAAATAAAATAATATAAGTGTCATAATCAACTTAATAAGGAGAAAAATGGTTAACAATTCGGCAGGTGGATGATTTGGGTTTATATATACACTAATAATAAGTTTTGTGCAGATTTTAGGGCCTTTTGATATGTATTACTATTTCAATAAAAACTATATTATTGATTTTTCACTAAATAAATAATTTCTGCATCATTAATGTATAATATAATAAGGTAATTAAATAACTCTTAAAAATTACAAATAAATTACCATGACAATGAAAAAGATGTTATATCTCAAATGAGTATTTATAAACGAATTTATATTCTGTATAAACTTATGTTAAAAAATACTTTAATTAATAATGTTGAGTGAGACATATTTCACTTTCCTTTAAATAAAAAAAACTAAAGGTCTTAATCCCCTCCATGTGGGTTATAATGGGTTACATTTCGACCCCAATATGACTTTGGACAAATTATAATCATCCAATTGTATTAATACAAGTATTAGGATAATTTTATAATATTATATTTACCCTTAATTACCCAATTTATCTTTTACTATGGTAAATAAAATTTACCATTGTTACTATTCATAAAGCCCAAAAACAATTTGTTTATTAAAATAATTTGGACACACTAATTCCAAATATGGAATCCATTTTCCAAATTCAATACACGGAAGTTGCAGATATTAAATTAAAATTAATCGAGTTGTTAAAGAAAACAAGTTTTTGTTTAAAACATTGCAAAAGATTGAATTTATTTAACCTACGAATTTAATATAAAATCAAGGCTAATGACATAGATTATATTAAATGGTAAAAATATATTCTCTTTATACTTTAAAAAAATTAAATATTATAATTTAACCACATAAGTTATAATGATGATGAATGTTGTTTTTAATTAAAATATAGCGTGTTTTTACTATTCATTAAAATATGAATGTGATCAGAATAATATGAAAAATTTATCGAAGGTAAAATTTTATATCCTGATTCCAAATAATAATTTTATTTTGTAAAATTGAACTAATAAATATGTAAAAAATTAGATTTAATGTGGGTGCGCCATCAAAAGGCGGCAAAACTGCATTTTTTGAAAAATACTTATTTTAACCGAAAAAATTATTTTGTTATTATACCATGTTCTAGAAAATGTGTATGATGACTAATAATGTTATAAAATTCAGAATTTAGTTAATACTATTCATAAAGGCTAGTTCATAATAATTTTATAATAATATATCGTTGTTTAGTAAAACCCGGTATTGCATACAACACACACTATCGAGGAAGGTCGTGATTGTGTGTAATGAAAGCCAAGTCAGCATTGCGTATTGTGCAAGAATCCTTCATTGTTTCGTATAACATAATCCAACCATATTTCATTTATACATTGAATATATATATACACACTCAATGTTGCGTAGAATGACTATTATAAAACGAACTTGAAATTGTGTGTAACATGATCCAAGATTAGTGTTGCGTATACAACAAGCTAATACGGTGATGCATATAACACAAGATAATCTTTGTGTAGCATTCTACAGAAGATATGAAAGAAATTAAAATGAATATATCTTATAAAATCCTGGGTTGTTACATTATACGCCCCTTAAAATGAATTTCTCCCTCGAAATTCGTTGGGGTTATAAATCGTTTACTGTTCATAGAAACCCACATCGTAAAAAGGAATACTAAAACATAAATTTAAAAACTAAAGTATGAAATGCAATGATTATCCAAAGTAACTCATCATTGGGTTTCCATATATGAGAACATAGGTGAAAATATGGATATGGAAGAAAAATCTAACCATCAAGTTCTGAGGGAGAGTGGTAAAGGACATGGCTTTGAAAAATCCAAAATTCACAAAGCCATAAATTTGTGATGATCTAAGGTACCATCTAATTCATAGGATATAAGATAACTAGGACAATATTTTTGGTTTTCAAGATCATTTCCCGAAATTTGATGAATTAAAAGAAATACTTACATTAATTTGGTACAATCTCATTGTATTTCGTGAATTGAAAAATTTCCACTTCATCTCTTAAAGAAATAAGTTGAATTTTTTATTCGTGAGGCGTTATCAAATCATGTGATAGAATGATGGTTCATTCCATCTATTTCAAACAAAAGGTTAGAAAAACTTATCAAATATACATAATTCCATCTATGGTGAGGTTAATCATATACGATTCCAAACATGAATGTGTACTTCATATATCATACCGCTTAATAAAATAAAACTAGTTTCCACTAACCAGGGAATTCTTGTAGGCTAGTGGTTGGCGATACATGCCAGTCGCACATCGGTTGGGGGTTCGATTCCCACCGCCTTGTTCGACATGATGGGTTGTTGCCCATCCTGCAGGTTGTCATTTTCCTAAAACTACATTACTATAACATCCCATCAATAATATCAAAAAAACTTATATCCTTAAACAATACTATCTTATGTCCAACGTAATCCATTCCAATCTTTTGGATTATCCATAATACTGCAGTCCAATTTCATATTATAGTGAAAACGATTACCAGATATTTCATATAAAAAGCATGTTAATAATGTCGTTGATCCCCATATATCATAAGATATGTCTTGTTGGTCACATTCCAAACATTCGAAGGCCTTAATCTTGTATTCTCTTAAAAATGAATATCCATTGAATCTTAGTGAATACATGAGTGCATTCAAAAGTTAACTCTTTCCACATACCAAAACCCCAAAATTATATATACTCAAACCATGATATAACTATTTATTAATATCAGTCATGAGCTCATGAATACTGTCAAACATTTCATTTTCTCCTTATCCCTTAATTATGCGCATATCATCTTTTTTCTAAAAATATCTCAATCAATTTACATGGTTAACGGTACCATAAAATTATTGAAAACCACAATAGACCAATACATAAATATTCCAATATTCCACGATACTATATACATCATTATTTTGAAATCCCATTGCATAAACACTTATTCATTCCACCACATCGTTGTCATATTAAACATCGCCCATAGTGATCGCATGTGACTTCCCTTTGTCCTTTGACTTAAGTATTTGCTCATGTTGATCATCACTAACCCTTGGTTTAGAGAATTTATTAGCATAATTATCCATTTCCTTCTACTTGAAGCATTGAAGTGTTGGTGGTGCGTTCTCTGCAGTCTTTTCTTTATTGACATCATTTTCAAACCTTTTTCCTTTACATCGACACTCAGCTGCACGATGACCTTTTTTTTCACACATAAAACATTTTATATTCCCTTTAAGACAATCTCCAACATTCTACTTTCCACACTTTGAGCATAAGGAAACATTCATCTTCTTTCCACCATTTTTTTGAGATTTCTCCTTGAACTCTATCTTTTGTTTCTTGTCAAAACCATGAGATGGATATGTAACCCCAACTTCCATTTCTACATTGATAGCACAATGCACAATTTCTTCATAGCTACTGAAGTCTCTTATAGCTAATGCCCTTCGAAGATTTGGTTTTAAGCCACTAAAGAATCGATCAACTTTACTTTCAGGTTGGATGATAAAGCCAGATGCATACCTTGTAAGCCTTTTAAAATTGTCTTCGTACACACCAATAGATTCATCATCCTTTTACTTTAGTTCAAGAAACTCCTTCTCTATCATTGTTTGATGAATACGAGGGAAGTACTTGTTGAAAAATAAGTTCTTGAACTCGTCCCATTCCATGGACTCAATTTCATCTCTTGGACTCGTATTATTGATAAGATTCCACCATTGATCAGCTTCACCTTCCAAATGATATTCTACTAAGATGAATTTAACATGTTCAGAGCATTGAAGAACTGAAAATATCTTTTCAGTGGTACTGATCCATTGTTTAGCAACAAGTGGATCAGAAGACCCACTAAAAGAAGGTGGACGTTGCCTCATGAAGGACTCAATAGAATATTGTTCCCTTATATGCTCATTTGGAAGTCCAAAATGATTCATATTTTGTGTAAGTATAGAAATAAGACTTTTCACTCCATCTCCCATAACATTTTTATGTTCAGGAGGACAATAATTGCATTTTCCATTTCATTTATCAACATGGTTCTTTCGGGTTCCAGCCATCATCTAAAACCAAAAAAGAATAATGTGAGAGACAAAAATCATGCTAGGGAAAACAACATAATAATGGGGGAGTAACATCAATATCTAACATCATAGGTTTAATTCTAATATCGTTACCTTAATTCTAGGACTATAACCTATACTTATACTTAACCTTAGGATCATCCCTAGACATACCTTAGAAATATCTCTAGGGATCTCACTAAAGTTCTCGCATCCTAGTTTCCAAAGGTTGACTACACCTTTCCTCTAATACCAACTGTAGAGTCCCGAAGAACGATGTACATTGATATTACATTACTTTTTCGGAATACAAAAACAGACACACAAGGACTGTAATAGTATAGTGTCTTTGAAAACTTGGAACGTAATCTTCTAATCATGTTGAAATATCTTCAACATCTCCCATAAATATCTTCCAATTTTTGTTTCCTTACCCAAAACCTTTCTTTTAATCCTTAGGGAAAATAAAACAAAAAATGAGTGATCTCAAATGCCCAGTAAGGGTAAGCATGGATAAAATAAAACATACCTTATACATTTGAACTTAAAAACATGAACATAATGTTTAAACATCATAATCTTGAGCAACGACTTAAAACATGGAAGTACAAAAAGAATAGATCATAATGGAGCATAAATCATGATAACATAGAATGGGAATAAAACATGTAATTATGGCATCCATTAAGAATATGTAATGATTTCCATAGAATCCAAGTCATTTCTCCCATGACCATATTAGTGGACAATTTCCATTTCTGAATTGAGTTCACTCCTCGTTTCAGTCCTGTAATACTGAACCGGATTAACTTACCATTCCAGCCATGTCTATCTAATGAGATATAAATCTTTACCCAATGCATTGAAGGGAAATATAGGTCCCACCAATCCCATAATAAAATCATTATTACTTTTTCCACAAAATAAACTTAAAACATTCATCATAACCCAAATAGTAAAATGGGTTTCATAAACATCATCCCATTATCTCATAGTACATATAAAACAAATGGAAATTTCATCATAAGAAACGTTAAACCAAGTCAATTATAGAGACATTAAACTTGAAACATACACATATGAAATAATGTCATCTTATATGGAAAATGGTTTTGATAAAACATTTGAAAATAATTCTTGAGGAAAATATCATTTCTTCTTCAAAATCATTTTCATTTCACAAAACGTCATGCAATTTTAAAAGAAGGATATTTTGTTGAAAATAGTCATGAAATATTTTGGAGGAAGATTCATGAAAATAAGGCTTTATAAAACCGTAAAAATCCTTTCATGCCATAAAAAAAACATTCTTGGTGTACTTTTTCCGGAAAGTCAAAAAAGTACATCGTAACGTAAAAAAAAAGAAATATTCATTACATACCACGTAGTTAAAGTCAAAAAGGGGTAAAAAGGACATTAAATTTACATGAAAACATTTTTATAAAAATTGTACATGGATAATAATAATAACCCCAGTAAATACTTACGAATAAACAATTTCGGATAAGAATGAGATTGGAATATTTATCCCTTAACTTAGGTCTGATATGCTTCATACGTATCCGAACCTCCTGTATAATGATTTAAATAATGTCATTGACTTATTACAGAATCATATTCATTGTTATTATATCATATATGGTTCACTTATGACTTCATATTACCCTTTCTTTTGTAAATTCAATGTTAAAGAGCGTTTTGGGTAAAATCGTTTCATTTGTCGTCCGTGTGTTGACTTGTAATTATTCATATGATTACATAGATCATGATTACATAATTCCATAATATAAAACATGATTTATATATAATATATATTCAGAATATAAATATGTATAATATATCGATGAATGGAATGAAATACACCGTTAATGGTGACGGTAGGCCGTACGTACGCATGAACGTTGTTTTCGTTTCCACATTGAATTGAATGGAATTAATTGGATGACATATATATATATATTCATTAATCCAGTATCATTATTATGTCATATATTTCATTATTACTTATTATATATACTTTATAATAATTTATGAATGGTTAATCATTGAGAATGAATCTCATCGCGTCCTGGAGACAGTATTCCGTACGTACGCACGAGCGATGATATCGTTCCCATGATCGTGTAATTTTATTGGAGTTTATGTATACTATTATAGAATCAATATCACTTTAAACTAGTCATATATAGTAATTATTTACACCATTATACTCATCCATGTAAGGTGGTGATGGAAAATAGATTACACCACGGCGTGGAGATGGTATTTCGTACGTACGCACGCGCGGTGATTTCATTTTCCATAGGATGGATAGATGGTGAAATAGGGTTGTTTCATACTTATAATAACATATAAGTATATTAGTGATACTGATTTTATTACTTCATAATGAAACAACCTGAGAAGAATAAGAGGAAGAAGAAATAAATTTGAAAGAATCGGTAACGGACATTACCTCTTCTTTGAAGCACCTCTTTGAGACCTCCTATTAGGGAACTAAGATTGGACATTGAAGAAGACCATGAACTATAAGATATTTCTAGAGAAGTGGGGAAGTGAAATGGGCAGGGGTTTGCCGAGAATTAAGGCTCAAATTGGCGTGAGGAGGAGAGGGGGGAGGTGCACTTTAATAAGGGAGGAGAGGGGCACCTTTGGAAATATAAGAAATATTTGTTTATATTAAATCCAAACCCCACATAAAAACTTCCAAAATTACTCATATCGTATTTTTAGATGAGATAGGGCTATAATATTATCAACCAATATCATTTAGACATTTTAGGAATTTATTTTAAACATTATCAACTTGATTTATCCTTAATTATTCAATTTAATTTTATTTGTGGTAATAACATTTTAAATTTTAAATTATAACAAATAATTACTTATTGGTTGTGAATTGTCTATAATTAGATACTTTATATCATTTTAGACCATATAAATTGAAATTTATAATTTTTTTATATTTTTTGATATTTAATCAATTTTATAGTATGTAATTTTTATAAAATATCAATAGTGTCAATTTTGACACTATTCATTTATTTGAATTTAAATAAATTATATAGAGATGATATGTTATAACTAAAAGCATTAATAGATTCATAAAAGTACATATGTATCTAGAAAGTTAGTGGATCACATTAAGTACTTCATATAATATAGATTTTATTATTTTTAAAACCATTTATTTGGTTTTTCTCATAATAAAATAATTACTACAACATTTTTGTATAATTATTTAATATACATATTTTTTTGCATAAAAATTAAAACTAATATCCTATGATGAAGATAAATCTATTACCATTCACAATAATACTTTTACTCGAATTTATCATCTTAAAATCACAATATTTAAATTTTTATATTTATTAAATTATGAAGGTGACAACATTGGTATCATTTAAAATAAAATAATATATGTGTCATAATCATCTTAATAACAATCCAAATGGTAAAATATTAGGCCAGTAGATGATTAGTGTTTATATATACACTAATAATAAGTTTTTTGCAGATTGTTTGGCCTTTTGATATGTATTACTATTTCAATAAAAACTATATTATTGATTTTTCACTAAATAAATAACTTCTGCATCATTAATGTATAAGATAATAAGGTAATTAAATAACTCTTAAAAATTACAAATAAATTACCATGACAAAGAAAAACATTTTATATTTCAAATGAGTATTTATAACCGAATTTATATTCTGTATAAATTTATATTAAAAAATACTTTAATTATTAAAGTTGAGTGAGACATATTTCACTTTCCTTTAAATAAAATAATCTAAAGGTCTTAATCGCCTCCAAGTGGGTTATAATGGGTTCCATTTAGACCCAAGAATGATTTAGGACAAATTATAATCATCCAATTTTATTAAGAAAAGTATTAGGATAATTTTATAATATTATATTTACCCTTAATTACCTAATTTACCTTTTACTATGGTAAATAAAATTTACCGTTGTTACTATTCATAAAGCCCAAAAAATAAAAAAGTAGTCTATTAATATAATTTGGACCCACTGATTCCAAATATGGAATCCATTTTTCCAAATTCAACACATGGAAGTTGCATAAATTAAATTAAAATTAATCCTGTTGTTGAAAGAAAACGGGTTTTTGTTTAAAACATTGCAAAAGATTGAATTTATTTAACCTACGAATTCAATGTAAAATAAAGGATAATTACATAAATTGTATTAAATGGTAAAAATATATTCTATTTATACTTTAAAAACATTAAATATTATAATTTATCCACATAAGTTATTACGATGAAAAAAGTTGTTTTAATTAAAATATAGCGTGTTTTTACTATTAATTAAAATATGAAAGTTATCAGAATAATATGAAAATATTATACAAGGTAAAATTTTATATCATGATTCCAAATATTAATTTTATTTTGTAAAATTTATCTTATAAAAATTTCAAAAACTAGATTTAATGTGGGTGCGCCATCAAAAGGCGACAAAACTGCATTTTTTTTAAAATACTTATTTTACCCGAAAATTTTATTTTGATCTTATAACATGTTCTAGAAAATGTGTAAGATGAATAATAATGTTATAAAATTAAATATTTAGTTCATACAATTCATAACTGCTAGTTCATAATAATATTATAATAATATATCGTTGTTTAGTAAAACCCGGTATTGCATACAACACACGCTATCGAGGAAGGTCGTGATTGCGTGTAATGCAAGCCAAGTCAGGGTTGCGTATTGTGCAAGAATCCTAATTGTTTCGTATAACAGAATCCAACCATATTTCATTTATACATTGAATATATATATATATATATATATATATATATATAAACTCAATGTTGCGTAAAATTACTATTATAAAATGAACTTGAAATTGTGTGTAACATGATCCAAGATTAGTGTTGCGTATACTGCAAGCTAATACGGTGTTGCGTATAGCGCAAGATAATCTTGGTGTAGCGTACAACAGAAGATATGAATGAAATTAAAACAAATATATCTTATAAAATATCGGGTTGTTACATGTTGCGTGCAAACCGAACGTCTTGTTGACGTGTCGTCTCATCGTACACATCAATAATAAAAATTACATTGTTCCCCTATGATTGTAGGTCAATCTGATGTCGTACGCGGTGAAATTGAACATTTGAGGCCAGTTTTGGCCTTTTATGGCACCTAAAGTGCGTTCTCGGTCATCGCGGGTAAACGACACCTCCGATTGGCATGAAGTCTACCGAACCACTTCAATATTCACTCACCCATTTTTTTAGTCTGATTTTATGCCAATCTAACATCGTTCGGCCGGTTTGGACAACCCCACGTGCATTTCGGAAGCACACCCAACACTTAAAAAGTGCATATTGAGCCATTGCGCGCAAACCGCACATCGGATTGAAGTTTCTTCTCTTCTTAAATATCAATAATAACAATTACATTGTTCCCCCTATGATTTCAGGTCAATCGGATTTCCTACAATCTGAATTTGACTGTTAGGGACCCGTTTTTGGCCTCTTATGGCACCAGAAGTGTGGTCTCGAACTGCGCAGGCACACATCACCTCTAATTGGCGTGTCCTCTGCCAGTACACTTCAAAATTCACTCTCCCATTGTTTTTGTCCAATTCCAGGCCAATCCGACGTCGTTCGGCCGGTTTGGACCACCCCACGCGCGTTTCGGAAGCGCGCCCAACACTTAAAAAGCGCATTTTGAGCCGTTGCTGGCAAACTGCAGATCCGATTGATGTTATGTCTCCTCGTACAGGTCAAAAATAATAATTACATTTTTCCCCCTGTGATTTCAGGTCAATCCGATATCGTATGCTCGGAATTTGACAGTTAGAGGCCTGTTTTGGCCTTTTATGGCACCTGAAGTGCGTTCTTAGTCATCCCACACCCATGTCACCTCCGATTGGCATGGAGTCTGCCCGAACACATCAAAAATCTCTCACCCATTGTTGTTTTCTAATTTCAGGCCAATCTGACATCGTTCGGCCGGTTTGGACAACCCCACACATGTTTCAGAAGCGCGCCCAACACTTAAAAAGTTTATATTGAGCCGTTGCATGAAAATTGCAAGTCCTATTGATGTGACGTCTCCTCATACACGTCAAGAATAAAAATTACATTATTCACGTGTGATTTCTGGTCAATCTAATGTCGCACGCTCTGACTTTGACTACTAGAGGTCCGTTTTGGCCATTTATGGCACCAGAAGTGCGTTCTTGGTCACCGCAGGCACACGGCACCTCCGATTAGCGTGCTGTCTTCCCGACCACATCACAATTTACCTACCCGTTGTTGTCGTCTGATATCAGGCCAATACTATGTTGTTCAGCTGGTTTGGACCACCCCACAGGCGTTTAAGTAGCGCGCACAACACTTAAAAAGTTCATATTGAGCCGTTGTGTGCAAACTGCACGTCTGATTGATGTGTTGTCTCCTCATACACATCATGAATAATAATTACATTGTTCCCCTATGATTTCAGGTCAATATGATGTCGTACGCTGTGAATTTGACTGTTGGAGGGTGGTTTTGGCCTTTTACGGCACCGGAAGTGCGTTCTTGATCAACGCGGGCACACGACACCTCCGATTGGTATGCCTTCTGGCCAACCACTTCACAATTCACTCACTTTTTCTTGTCGTCCGATTTCAGGCCAATCTGACATCATTCGTCCAGTTTGGACCACCCCACTCGCATTTCAGAAGCGCACCCAACACTTAAAAAGCGCATATTTAGCTGTTACGTTAAAACCGCACGTCCGATTGACGTTATGTCTCCTTGTATAGTTCAGGAATATTAATTACATTGTTCCCCCTATGATTTCAGGTCAATCTGATGCCGTACTCTCTGAATTTGATTGTTAGAGGCCCGTTTTGGCCTTTTGTGGCACCAGAAGTGCGTTCTCGGTCAGCGCGGGCACACGGCACCCCTGATTGGCGTACCTTCTTCCCAAACACATCAAAATTCACTCTCCCATTTTTTTCGTCCACTATTAGGAAAATACGACGTCATTCGGCTCATTTGGACCACCTCATGCGCATTTCGGAAGCGCGCCCAACACTTAAAAAGTGTATATTGAGCCATTTCGCGCAAACCACACGTCCGATTGACGTTCCGTCTCCTCGTACAAATCAAAAATAATAATTATATTGTTTTCCATGTGATTTCAGGTCAATCCAAAGTCATACGCTCTGAATTTGACCGTTAGAGGCTCGCTTGGGCCTTTTATGGCACCAAAAGTGCGTTCTCGGTCAGCGTGGGCAGACGGCACCTCCGATTGGCATTCCATCTACCCGACCACTTCAAATTTCACTCACATGTTGTTTTTGTCTGATTTCAGGGCAATCCGACGTCATTCGGCCAGTTTGGAACACCCCATGCGCATTTCGGAAGCACGCCCAACACATAAAAAGCTCATATTGAGCCGTTATGAGAAAACTGCACGTCGGATTGACGTGCCATATGTAACATCCCAAGTAAGTAATGAATAATATATATTTTTATCTATGTCCATTAATGAATTAGATAGTGTTTTAGAGGCTTAAATTCAAATAAATCCAATCTTAAGCATGAAATACACTAATATTCTTAAAAGATTGTTTTACTGCCTTTTGATGGCAAACCATTTTTAAAATCTATCTTTTGACAATTTTATAAGCTATGTTTGTCAATATAAAATTATTATTTATGATTGGGACATCAAAATTTACATTGTGTGAATTTTTGGTATTTTTCTGACAATGTTCATTTTTTAATGAATAGTGAAAAATACTGCATTTTACATCATAACTGCTTCTTAATCTAATTTATTTATATGATTAGATTATCTTTTGAATTGGTCTTAATGTTTAATCTGAATATATTTTTACCACTTAATCGAATGGTGGTCATTGGAATCAATTTCACTTTGAAATTGGACTTAAACTGGTGTCAATCTTTTGATACTTATTGTTTCATAAAACACGCTATTTGCTCTGACAACGGGAATTAATTATTAAATTAATTAATGTGACTTATATGAATTGAATTTGGAAAAATAGACTTCATTTTTTAATTTAGAATATCAAATATATCTTAGGTTGAAGTTTTGGTATTTTTCTGAAAAACTCAAATTTTTGATGAATAGTGAAACCACTAAGTGGTAATCAAGCAAACTGATTTTTCAGTTAAATGAATGTTTACCACTAATGTGTATTGAATTTTGAAAATCCGACATACATGGTTTTCATTAGTATGTAAAATGTGGTTTGATGGTATGAAAATAATTTTTTGGTGAATAGTAACTTTTTTTTCATTAATCGCGATTAGAGGTAATTAGTGTAGTTTAAGGTAAAAATAATGCTTTAATAAAATGAGATGAGCTTGAAACATGTCCTAACCCTATTGGTTGTGTCATGGCCGACCAATACAACCCATGGGTCGATTTAGGGGACCCCATGGAGCCACATGGGTGAGTAATGACTTTAATGCCTTTTTTTAAATATAGGTGAAAATGACACTAACATAAATTGTTTTACTAAAACAATTTTTAGAAGGGGTTATACTAATCATATTTTTGTCTATAAATATTCATTATAAATCTAGAAATATTTTCTACATCATATTAGTTTTTTTATAATTTTTAGACATTAAATTAATTAAATTATTTTTGACATCATGATGATGCAGTGATGACCTCATTATTTAACGATTAAAATAAAATGGAAAGATAATGTAATATCAAAGACCTAAACTTGTCCAAAAACTATTGGATGGGAATATTTCGAAGTCTTATCATCTTATCTTCGAAATATATCAATGTGGGACCTTAAAAATTCGAAAGACTTTTGAAAATAAAATAATAGTTTCATGATTTCCAAAAGTGCCCCTCCTGTCCTCTTATTAAAGGCCCCCACCTCTACCTCATTTCACCCACTCCTCAAGCCTTTGGCTCAGTCATCCCCTGCCCATTTACTCTCTCCACATCCCTCTACTCATCCTAGAGGATTCCTTTTGGGCAGAAGCCTTTCAATGGAAGCCTTTAGGCTCAAATCAAAAAGAGTTACACTTTTAAAGGTAATTCACTCTCTCATGTTCATTTGTTTTATTTTGCTTCTCCAACCCCCTAAACTATTTTTATTTACTTATTTTGTAACAAAACCAGTATCTTCAATATACTAGGATGTTGTTATAAGATTTATTCGAGCTGAACTCTCACACAACTACATCAAATGGTTAATGAACATACGGTTTCCGTGGATGGAAAATTCTGCCTCCCGACACGATGATTGTTCAATACTCATTTTACACCTTCAATGGTGGCCATTATGATGTCACTATTTTTATATATGATATATAATATGTTTATTCTTTCTTTAAGCTTCTGTATTTTTCATTTATGGCATGCCACTATTGTTTCCATTATGGGTAAACACGATATCTTCATTTTAGGAAGTGCAGACTACCACCCCCTGAAAGTGGTTTGATTCGTTAATACCATATGTGGGATGTGTAAAGGATAAAGTTAATGATATTATATATGTTATTATAGAAGAATATCATTATTATTCCATTACATAAAATACGAAATAGAAATGGAAGTAGCGTTCATGCGTACGTACGGCTTACCGTCTCCATGAACGGTGCATTTCATTTCCTACCTCTAAATGTGATGTAATATTATAAATACATGTATATATGATATATATGTTATACAAATAATTAATATAATTCTGGATATATCTATCCTTTGACCAAATTAACAACATGTATGTGTAAGAAGTCTATTTTTGACTTAAGAACCAAATACTGACAAAATGAACATTATTAACTTAAATGATTACATGATCTTCATAACATGGTATAAAAAGAATAATGAACTTGAAAAAGGATCTTAAGAAATTAGATATTAACTCAAGTTTATTATTCAGGAGATTAAAGAACGACCGAGTTAAGTCGGACCCGAGGTAAGGGAACTTCTTAACCCAATTTCCATTCTTTGGGTTAATCTCCTAATTTCAGATTACGTCATGATATTATTATGTCCTATCTTGTATTTGTACTTTCTTTATGTGTAATTGTAGTGAATACACATAATAGATATATATTATTTAAAAAAAGATCCTTGTATTGGACTTCGTCTCAATATCTTTTCATTGAGGCATATTTTATTTTATACACAACTTTCTTTTATACGGTGTATAAACCCCTTTGACTTTTATGTTTATTGAAAAGGAATATTTTTTATATGAAGAGTTTACTAAATGACAAAAGGGAATGTTTTTGTCTTACGTAAGCGGCGACACTGACTTCTCTGCCGCCATGACTGTTATTTGAGTTTCAGCTTCCTCTACAAGACATACCTTATTTTTAAAAGAAAAATAAATACCATGTTTTAATTTTCTTTTATTTTGGTATTGAAAATGGTTTTCATGATGTTTTTATATCAATGTGTTGTATTTATATCTTGTTATTGAATGGTGGGAATGTTATGTTTCCTTTATACATGTTTTATGTGATATGATTATGTTATGGTTCTTGGGAATTATTATGAAGATGGGTGGTTCTGTGATAAACTAAGGGCAGGTGAGCCCATTATAGCTCTCCAAAGCATTGGGTAACGCGAAGGAGTGAAACGTTATTGTTTCTCCGAATAGATTTAGGGAATATACTATGATGGGTATTCCAAATGTAACCAAGATGGTTACTCCCTACGTAAGAAAGTTATGAATGCCTCAAGTTACCTTTATGTCTTATGATTTCTATGATTTGTTCATGATTTTATGAGGTATGTAAAAGTGCCTATGTTTTATGGGTAATGTATGATTTCATTATTATGTATATATGAACTCATGTTTCCTTTCCTTGTTTTTTTTATATAACACATACATAGCTTTTTATTCTCATCCCAAGTTTTTGAAATGTTTTTCACAGGTCACGGGAAAGGTACATGATAAGATGATAGTGTCAAAGAAGTGTCAAGAAGGAATCCATGTTTTAATTTCAATATGTTTCCGTTGAAGGGAAAAAGAATACTATCTTTTATTGTAACCACTTTGTATAAATGTGGGTTGTAATGCATGTTTTAAGATCTAATTCTCGAAAACTCTAAACCTGAAAAGAACCTCAACGTGTAATATTGTGATAACTCAAGATTATGTAAGGTTTAAGGCTGGGGACTTATAGTTGGTATCAAAGGCCAGTTTAGATAACTTTAGGAGTTAGAATTCTATGAAATAATTATCCAAAAATATTTTTTTTATGGTAAAATTGAAGTGTTATAGCATTTGAAGATTACCATGTTGCTTCATCTAAGACATGTTTGTTCAGAATGGTTTTCCGCAGTGGAAACAGGGAAGCAGTGCTAGGAAGGCATACATAAGGATATAACCTTCCGAATCAGCATCCTGAGATGGTCAGAATTGGAACTGAACAGTTTGTTGCAGAAATGGCGCAGTTGAATCAGGCTATAAATGGTGGTGGTATCCATGCACGAGATCAGCCAGATCAACCGCAGAGGAACATGTCAGCGGTGGAACATTTCATGAGGCAACATCCCCCATCATTAAGAGGATCATCTGACCATGTGTTAGCTGAAGGGTGGATTAAAGCACTAGAGAAGATTTTCGATGTCATGGGGTGTTTAGACAATCAAAAGGTTAGTCTTGCTATTTACCGTTTGGAGGGTGAAGCAGATCAGTGGCGGTCTCTCATTAAAAACCTCAGGGATGCTGATGAGATTTATTCTCTCGACTGGGATGAATTCAAAGGTATTTTTCCTAAGAATTATTTTCCTAAGGCTATTCGACATAGGATGGAAAAACAATTCCTGGAATTGAGGCAAGAGGATGACTCAGTGGCTGCCTATGAAGAAAGGTTCACTCGATTGGCAAGGTATACTCGAAATTTTATCCGAGACATTGATAGTAAAATCAATCGTTTTTACTCAGGATTAATGCCAAAATATCGAAGGGCATTACCTTCTCGTTATTTTAAAAGTTATGAAAAGATTGTTCGATGTGCTGAGAAGGTGGAAATGGAGTTTTCCGATGATCAAGTGTTCTATAACAACCAACAGAAGAAGAGACCGAGGTGGCAGGAGAAAGGTAAGAATTCTTTAAAAAAGTCCGATGGTAAGAAAACTAAGTTTCCAGTTTGTGATAAATGTGGAAAAAGGCATGCTGGGGAATGTCTTTTGAATTCTGGAAAGTGCTACCGATGTGGTAAGATGGGACATAAGGCTCGTGATTTCACTGAAAAGGATCAAGGTGAAGGTAAGACCAAATTCGATTAACAGTTAGTGAAATGTTATAAGTGCAATGAGATGGGTCACTGTGAAAATGAGAGTCCGACAAAGAGCTTGAGTGATGGAAAGAATTTAGACTACAAGCAAAAAGGGGTGGTGAAATCCTTTTCAACTAATTCAGTATATGTTGGGCCAACGAATTAAGTAGTATCAGGAGTTGAAAAGAAGATTGGTGAATGCTCCAGTTTTGGCACTACCGTCTAGGAATGGTGAGTTTGTTATCTATGGTGATACTTCATTGAAAGGACTTGGTTGCGTCCTAATGCAGAATGATTTGGTAATTGCTTATGCTTCACGACAGTTGAATACTCATGAGGTAAATTACCCTACACATGATTTGGAATTAGCTGCTGTTGTTTTTGCTTTAAAAATTTGGAGGCATCATTTTTATGGAGTAAAGTGTGAAATATATACCGATCACAAAAGTTTAAATTATATATTCACTCAGAAATAATTGAACATGAGACAAAGGAGATGGCTAGAATTAATCAAGGATTATGATTGTACAATTCATTACCATCCGAGAAAAGCAAATAAAGTGGCTGATGCTTTGAGTCGAGAAAGTAATGCTTCCTTAGCAATGTTGTGTTTGGAACGTGATCCTTTGGTTAAGGATTTGATGAACATTGGCATAGAAGTTGTTGGTGCAGGATGTTCTTCTATTTTTTTCAGGTATCAGTAAGATCATCTCTATCAGATAGAATCAAGCATGCACAGAAGCAAGACAGTGAGTTGCAGAAAAAGGTAGAGATGGTTCAGAAAGGTAAGTTTCCTGAATTCAACATTGATAATGATTGCGTTTTGAGATTTGGGAAGAGATTTTGTGTGCCTTGTGATTCACAGTTGAAGAGAGAGTTGTCATGTGAAGCTCATTGTTCTCCGTTTTCAGTTCATCCTGGCAGTACTAAAATGTACAGAGATCTGCGGGAGTATTACTGGTGGGATGTAATGAAAAGAGATATTGCTGATTTTACTGTGAAGTGTTTGACATGTCAACAGGTTAAAGCAGAGTGGCAGTTACGGAATGGGATGCTTCAACCGTTACCAGTGCCAGAGTGGAAATGGGAGAATATATCCATGGACTTTGTTGTGGGATTACCGAAGACATCTCGAGGTAATAATTCAATCTGGGTTATTGTTGATCGCTTGACCAAGTCTGCTCATTTCCTTGCTATACGAGATACTTTTTCCCTAGATCAACTTTCCCGTTTGTATCTTAAACTGATAGTCAGGTTATATGGAGTTCCCCTCTCCATTGTATCTTATCGTGATCCCAGGTTCACTTCTAAGTTTTGGAAAGGCCTTCAGAAGTCATTGGGTACTGAATGAAATTTTAGTACATCTTTTCATCCTCAATCAGATGGGAAGTCAGAACGAACAATTCAAACCTTAGAGGATATGCTACGAGCTTGTTCGATGGATTATCATGGAAGTTGGTACCAACATCTTTCTTTGGTAGAATTTTCATATAATAATAGTTTTCATTCCAATATACAGATGGCACCATTTCAGGCATTATATGGGAAGCGGTGTCGAAATCCAGCTTTCTTGGATGAAGTGGGTGAAAGGAAGTTGATGGGACCAGAATTGGTAGAAGAGATGGCAAAAATAGATCAGCTGATTCAGAAGCACATGAGAACAGTTCAGAGTAGGCAGAAGAGTTATGCAGACAACAGGAGGAGGGATCTATCTTTTGAGGTAGGTGATCATGTTTTTCTCAAAGTCTCACCATGGAAAAGTGTGATGAGATTTGGTAAGAAAGGAAAGTTGAGTCCAAGGTTTATTGTACAATATGAAATTATGGAGAGAGTTGGATATGTTGCTTACCGAGTGGCTTTTCCTCTGAGTTTATCTCAGGTACACAATGTTTTTCACGTTTTGATGTTGAGAAAGTACATGCCAGATCCATCTCCTATTTTGAGTCCAGAGGTAGTTCAACTGGAAGAGAACCTATCTTATGAGGAACAACCGGTTCAGATTCTTGACCACATGGAGCAAGTGTTATGGAATAAGGTGATTAATCAGGTAATGGTTTTGTGGAAAAACCACATTATGGAAGATGCAACATGGGAATCTGAAAATTGCAATGATGGATAAGTACCCCCATTATTTCGATAAGTAAATAAATTCCAGGGACACAATTTTCGAAAGGGGGGAAGGATGTAACATCCCAAGTAAGTAATTAATAATAGATAATTTTATCTATGTCTATTAATGAATTAGATAGTGTTTTAGAGGCTTAAAATGAAAATAAATCCAATCTTAAGCATGGAATACACTAATATTCTTAAAAGATTATTTTACATCCTTTTGATGGCAAACCCTTTTTAAATCTATCTTATGAAAATTTTATAAGCTATGTTGGTAAAAATAAAATTATTATTTGTTATTGGGACATCAAAATTTACTTTGTGTGAATTTTTGGTATTTTTCTGACAATGTTCATTTTTTAATGAATAGTGAAAAATAATACATTTTACATCAAAACTGCTTCTTAATCTAATTTATTTATATTATTATATTATCTTTTGAATTGGTATTAATGTGTAATCTGAATATATTTTTACCATTTAATCCAATGGTGGTCATTGGAATCAATTTCACTTTGAAATTGGACTTAAACTGGTGTCAATCTTTTGATACTTATTGTTTCATAAAAACACGCTATTTGCTCTGACAGCAGGAATTAATTATTAAATTAATTAATGTGACTAATATGTTTTGAATTTGGTAAAATAGACTTCACTTTTTAATTCAGAATATCAAATATAGCTTAGGGTGAAGTTTTGGTATTTTTCTGAAAAACTCCAATTTTTGATGAATAGTGAAACCACTAAGTGGAAATCAAGCAAACTGATTTTTCAGTTAAATGAAAGTTTACCACTAATGTGTATTGAATTTTGAAAATCCAACATACATGGTTGTCATTAGTATGTAAAATTTGGTTCAATGGAATGAAAATAATTTTTTGGTGAATAGTAACTTTTTTTTCATTAATCGCGATTAGAGGTAATTAGTGTAGTTTAAGGTAAAAATAATTCATTAATTAAATGAGATGAGCTTGACACATGTGATAACCCTATTGGTTGTGTCACGGCCGACCAAGACAACCCATGGGTCGATATAGAGGACCCCAAGGAGCCACTTGGGTGAGATAATGACTTTAATGACTTTTTTTTAAAATAAAGGTGAAAATGACAGTAACATAAATTGTTTTACTAAAACAATTTTGAGAAGGGGTTATACTAATCATATTTTTGTCTATAAATATTCATTAGAAATCTAGAATTATTTCCTACATCATATTTTTTTTATTATAATTTTTAGATATTAAATAAATTAAATTATTTATGACATCATGATGATGCAGCGATGACCTCATTATTTAACGATTAAAATAAAATGGAAAGATAATGTAATATCAAAGACCTAAACTTGTCCAAAAACTATTGGATGGGAATATTTCGAAGTCTTATCATCTTATCTTCGAAATATATCAATGTGGGACCTTATAAATTCAAAAGACTTTTGAAAATAAAATAATTATTTCATGATTTCCAAAAGTGCCCCTCCTCTCCTCTTATAAAAGGCCCCCACCTCTACCTCATTTCACACACTCCTAAAGCCTTTGGCTCTGCCATACCCTGCCCATTTACTCTCTCCACATCCCTCTCCTCATCCTCGATAATTCCCTTTGGTTAGAATCCATTCAAAGGAAGCCTTTAGGCTCAAATCAAAAGGAGTTACACTTTTAAAGGCAATTCATTCTCTCATGTTCATTTTCACTATTTTGCTTCTCCCACCCCCTAAACTCTTTTTATTTTCGTCTTTTGTAACAACAACAGTATCTTCAATATATTAAGACGTTGTTATAAGATTTATTCGAGCTACACTCTCCCAAAACTACATAAAATGGTTAAATAAGATACGGTTTCTGTGGATGGAGAAATTCTGCCTCCCGAAACGATGATTGTTCAATACTCATTTAACACCTTCAAAGGTAGACATTATGATGTCACTATTTTTATATATGATATATAATATGTTTATTTTTTACTTAAGATTCTGTATTTTTCATTTATGGAATACCACTATTGTTTCCATTATGGGTAAACACGATATCTTTATTTTAGGAAGTGCGGACTACTGCCCCCTGAAAGTGATTTGATTCGTTAATACCATATGTGGGATGTGTAAAGGATAAAGTTAATGATATTATATATGTTATTATACTGAAATATCATTATGATTCCATTCCATAAAATACGAAATAGAAATGTAAGTAGCGTTCATGCGTACGTACGGCTTACCGTCTCCATGAACATTGCATTTCATTTCTTACCTCTAAATGTGATGTAATATTATAAATATATGTATATATGATATATATGTTATCCAAATCATTAATATCATTCTGGATATAATGAACCTTTGACCAAATTAACAACATGTATGTGTAAGAAGTCTATTTTTGACTTAAGAACCAAATACTGACAAAATTAACATTATTAACTTAAATGATTACATGATGTTCATAACATGGTATAAAAGGAATAATGAACTTCAAAAAGGTTCTTAAGCAAGTAGAGATTAACTCAAGTTTATTATTCAGGTGATTAAAGAACGACCGAGTCAAGTCGGACCTGAGGTAAGGGAACTTCTTAACCCAATTTCCATTCTTTGGGTTAATCTCATAATTTCAGATTACGTCATGATATTATTATGTCCTATCTTGTATTTGTACTTTCTTTATGTGTAATTATAGTGAATACACATAAAAGATCTATTTTATTTAAAAAAAATATCCTTGTATGGGACTTCGTCTCAATCTCCTTTCATTGAGTCATATTTTATTTTATACACAACTTTCTTTTATACGGTGTATAAACCCCTTTGACTTTTACGTTTATTCAAAAGGATTCTTTTTTTATACGAAGCATTTACTAAACGACAAAATGGAAGGTTTTTGTCGTACGTATGCGGCGACAACGACTTCTCTGCCGCCGTGACCGTTATTTGAGTTTCGGATTCCTCTACAAGCCATACCTTCTTTTTAAAAGAAAAATAAATACCATGTTTTAATTTTCTTTTATTTTGGTATTGAAAATGGTTTTCATGATGTTTTTATATCAATGTGTCGTATTGATATCTTTTTATTAAAAGGTGGGAATGTTATGTTTCCTTTATGTATGTTTTATGTGATATGATTATGTTATGGTTCTTGGGAATTATTATGAAGACGGGTGGTTCCGTGATAAACTAAGGGCGGGTGAGCCCGTTATAGCTCTTCAATGCATTGGGTAACACGAAGGAGTGAAACGTTAAGTTTTCTCCGAAGAGATTTAGGGAATATACTGTGATGGGTATTCCAAACGTAACCAAGAGGGTTACTCCCTACGTAAGAATGTTATGAATGCCTCAAGTTACCTTTATGTCTTATGATTTCTATGATTTGTTCATGATTTTATGAGGTATGTTAATGTGTCTATGTTTTATGGGTAAAGTATGATTTCATTCTTATGTATATATGAATTCATGTTTCCTTTCCTTGTTTTTTTATATAACCCATACTGAACTTTTTATGCTCATCCCAAGTTTTTGAAATGTTTTTCACAGGTCACGGGAAAGGTACATGATAAGATGATAGTGTCAAGGAAGTGTCAATAAGGAATCAATGTTTTATTTTCAATATGTTTCTGTTGATGGGAAAATGAATACAATCATTTATTGTAACCACTTTTCTTAAATGTGGGTTGTAATGCCTATTTTAAGATCTAATTCTCTAAAACCCTAAACCTGAAAAGATCCTCAACGTGTAATCTTGTGATAACTCAAGATTATGTAAGGTTTAAGGCTAAAGCCTTATACCGTCTACTCATACACGTCAAGAATAATAATTACCTTGTTTCCCAAGTGATTTCAAGTCAATACGATGTCATATGCTCTGAATTTGACCATTAGAGTACCGTTTTTTTGCCTTTTATGGTAGCAGAAGTGCATTCTCGGTCAGCGCGGGCACATGGCACCACCGAATGGTGTACCATTTTCCCGACCACTTCAAAATTCACTCACCCATTGTTGTCTTCTGATTTCCGGCCAATCCGACGTCATTTGGCTGGTTTAGACCACCCCACGTGCGTTTCAAAATTGTGCCCAACACTTAAAAAGAGCATATTGAGCCGTTGCGTGAAAACCACACGTCTGATTGTCGTGTTGTCTCCTCTTACACATCATGAATAATAAATACATTGAATCCTAGGAACCCTAGAAATCTATAGATATCGAAAGAGTTATCGGGCTTCTCCCAAGAAACAACTGCCTGAACATTGTCTCCATCCACTAAAACACATTCCTCTGCAATTATTTGACCCATTACCTATATCTAATCAATACAAAATTGAAATATATATATATATATATATATATATAGTTTGGCGTATAATCGATGCTCAATAAGTGTAATCTGGATGTTGTCAAGATATGGGTATGATAACATCAGTTTTGGAGTTCACAAAGATTTCATCCACAAATACTAGATAAGTCATCAACACAAATGAAATTACCTCATGCATGGTGTTCATCCTCATCTGGATCACCAATATCACTGCGATGTCCACCAGCTGTATTCAGAGCCTACAATATATATCAATATTATGTATCTTAAACATATCAATAAAAGTCAATCTGATTATGGTTTGTTTTAATGTTTACTTGTGCCGTCACTTGTTGCGTCGTCATTTCCTCGATACATGATGACATCTGGGACAACCTCTCCTCATACTCTACACGCAACTGTTGAAACTGCGCATCCATATTACGCTGCATATCCCGCATGAAAGCATCTATCTCATTTTGTGTGTGCATCCCTGAATCTATGAATGCACCCATCAAATTTTCCCTCACAACTGCACATCATGGGACACCACTACCATAATTCAATGAATAACCATGACCATCACGCCCCCCGACATGGTGAAATATTTCATCTCTATGGAGAGTACCACGACGTTGCTACTCTGGAAACTCTGATAACTGAGCGTCAAACTGATCCTGTTGCATATAATAAATCAATGAAAAATATGAATAATTTATATAAAATAAAAATACATTTATTAGTAAATAATTTTCTTACTATAACACCAGCAACATCAGGATCACCCGCCCTACGAGTCCTCACCCATATGGAAATCTTATCGATCATATCTCCACGTTTGTGTAACTATATTAATGGGGTTCACCATGTCATACTACAAAATTTTTAAAATATTTATGAATTGTGAATTTTAAATATACTTCATGTGTGAGTTGTGACACATGTCGAGTGCCAAGTCTAGAAGGTGTGCCCTGCATCGCCAGATTATGTGAATGACGAGCAGACTTGGTCTACATTCAACATATTTAATTAATAGACATTTGAAAAATTAGTCATGTATAGATTAAAAGTAATAAATCTTAGCATCACCGCCTCACTTGACCAAAACGCAACCAAATCCTGCCACAGCTCTAGAAGAATGCCCGAAGGGACTCGCTATAGAATGTCGGACACACCCACAAATGGTGTCCAGTGATCTCTATTCACCCTTGAATTGTAATACTTCCATAATTTTTGGCAATTGGACATACATACAACTCAAAACTCATCTGGATAGGATGTCAAATTATACTGTTAAAAAATTGTCAGTAGATGGGACAATAATAATAACAATATCATGAAAAATTAAACAATGAATTTACTTGAATCTCCTTCCATAAGCTGTCCATAATATCTTGGGGGAAAGAACTCCATTCTAGAATTGTCAGAGGAAATCTGTGTGTGTCTCGTATCATATGCCCAAACTGACGGATCAATACAGTACCACCTTCTCCGACTGGATGAAATGTGTCATCAAATAACACATCCTATCGGGCTCCAGAGTTCCAGGATCAAACCCCTCTACCAGGACCCTACATCTGCTGGAAGGTGCACTAGATCCTGATAAACATAAATTAATAATTAAATTACAATATAAATTAATTATTAGAAACTTTTAGGGAAATATACATAGAACATTACAATCAATAAATTAATAAAATTAAAACATACATACCGACATCATCAGGTGAACCACTATGACCACCCTATGACATGCCTACATTAAATGAAATTATAGTTAAATCATGAAATTTTTATATATATACAACTCACAAATATTATTACAAACAATAAATGGGGATATAATTACATTTTTCACTAATCATGAATGACTATCGTATCTCTTTCAATATTCTCTTTAGACCATTTTATATCTTCATCTTGTATAGCTATTATTGTTTGTTCAAGTGTTTGATTAGGAAATGCGAAAATGCCAGGTTCCTCTTGGTCAATCAGAAAAACCTCTCTTCTAGACATTATCACCACATCTTTCTAATCAGAATCAATGCTGACAAAGTAAACATTTTCTTCCTATGATGTCAGTATGAAGGGATCAATACTTACTCAGTCATCATTATATAGCATATTGTTAATATTTACTAATGTAAATTGGAAGTTATCAACTTTCGTTCCACGAACCGGATCGACCCGATCACAACTTAGCAATATGTGTTTTAAACCACGACCATAAACAACATCAATAATATCTCTCAGCAATCCATAATAATAACCTACATCAACAAAAGAAAAACCAACACAACTATTATATGTGGCTTGGTTCATGTAAACATCGCTAATACGTAATCAGAATCCGTTAGCATCCAAAAACATGTAGCGTCGAGCTGTAATAAATGGACCATCAGCTAGTTTGCTGAGTTCTTCACTCACAGGATGGGTTAAATCACTTAACTTTTGAATCTGAAAATTTCACATATATAGTTTAATGGATAAATGATTGTGGAAATACAACTAAGTTGCACTATAAAAATATTAAATCAATTATACGCACATGAGTCTTGAACCACTCATGAAATGTGTTGAGATGATGTTTTTGGATTTGATAGTAAGTTGCATGGGGCCTTTCACATTTCAACTCGACAATATGCATCCTAAATCACAAAACAATATAAGGTAATAAATAAAATGAATATGGAAACAAAATATACATCAACTATGAACCTTACTGTATCAATGGAAAAACCAATGGATTGTTGAACAACACATATCGATGAGCTTGAAACCACTCATCATTCCACATATCAAATGTTATTCCTTCTCCAATTGGACCCTCATTATTCTGGGAGGGTTTATTTATATTTGTTTCAACCTCATCAATATATAAAGCAAAAAATTTAGTACACTAATCTATTAAATATCCCTTGGTAATTAAGGCCTCCAGATGAGTTTTCTTGTGCACATATCATTTCAATGTATTTAAGTATCGCTCTATTGAATACATCCACCTGAATTGTACGGGACCATCAGCAGTGACTTCACTAGTAAAATGAACGGTCAAGTGAAACATGAAATCAAAAAAAGACGGTGGAAATAGTTTTTCTAGGTGACATAGTGAAAGAAAGTTCTTATCCAGCAGCCTTTTCAAATCACTCATGCGATTATTCCTTAATCAGAGTTGTCTAAAAAAATATAAACTTCAATCAACGACTCAACAACCTAGGTAGGTAAGTAATCAAGAATTTCTATAGGAATTAACTGTTGAAGCAGAATATGATTATTGTGACTTTTCAACCCCAGTAATTTCATGCTCGTCTTATTCACATGCATGGAAATATTAGAGCAATAACTATCTGGAACCTTAACAGTCTTCAAAATTGATATAATTTTTTGTTCCTATTTTTTACTCATTGTGTACTATGAAGCAGACATGTATGCATGATTTCCTTCACCCGTTTATAAATGTAAAGGTTTTATCAATCCCATTTCTTTCAAATCATTTCAAGCATTAGCACAATCCTTTGATTTCCCCTTGATGCCTAAAATGGTGCACAATATATTATCACATACATTTTTTTCAATATGCATCACATACAAATTATTTCTTAAAATATTTTATTTCCAATAAGGGAATAAAAAAAATACACCATTTCTTCCAATTATGACTCCACCGTCTATTTGCAGCAGGAATAGAAGGCAATGTAGGAGCCAATAAATCATGAAAATCATAAATTGTACGGATGTTTTCTTGACCGAGTTGTGCACAAATTTGAACCCTATACAATATTTGTGGTGATCGTTCATACTCTCTATTCCCATCAAATTATAAATGGTCTTTTCTGAACCTGTGAAATGGAGGAATAGATCGCATGTGACCATGATATACCCACTTTCTACAGTTATTAAGCCATAAATATTTTTTACTCTTATTACAACAAGGGAATGAAAATTCTCCTTTTGAACTCTAACCTGATAAGTTAGCATATTTTGGGAAATCATTAATTTCCCATAACAAAGTGGCCCGAAGTCTAAACATTTCATTATCTACCGAGTCAAAAGTCATTACACCATCGACCCAAAATTCTTACATCTCATCAATCAAAGGTTGCATGTTATCATCGATTTTATTGCCAGGTCCTCTCGGTATATCAATTAGAATTGATAGTAACGAAAAAGGTTTCTTCATACATTCCCATGGGGGAATTTTGTATGCAATCAACACCACTAGCCACATACTATGTGTGGCACCAACCATGGACTTAAATGGGTTAAAACCATTTGCTTCCAAACCCAGTAGAATATTATGATCATCTCAGGAAATGTATGGGAGTCTTTGATCAAACTATTTCCATGCCAAAGAATCTGTTGGGTGAGTTACTTTATCAACCTATTAATTTCTCTCTGAATTCCAATTCATCAATTTAGCAATTTTAGTTGTCATGAATAATATCTTCAGTCTATGTTTTCATTTGAAATAACGCATCTGTTTAGCGGCAACTTGTTTCCATTGATTCAAAACTCTCCCAGGAAGAATCTGACTACCTTTATTAATCACATTGATCTTCCACCTGGATGTATAGAAAATAGTACAAATATTTAATTGTGCATTCTCTTTTCTGAACAACATAAAATTATTGTGACATGAATCAATTATATCATATGTAAAACCAATATCACCGGTCAACTTCCGATCTTGATAGAATGACTTCTGAATCTTCACTCAAGCAGGGAGTACTTTCTTCATCAACACCAACAACATGTCGAATGAGGTGTCTGACCACTGGTTCAAAGCCTTCAAGTGTAAAAATTCAACTATGAATGAAATTTTACTAAATTTAGTGCATCCAGGATATAATTCAGTACGTGCATCGTCAATAATTTAAAAGAATTTCAATGCTTCTCCATCTATAGAAGAACGGGGATTACTCGATCCAACGTCGTCATTTATGACATTACTGTCTTCAGGTTGAAACCGGTGCATCATATCATTGAGAATTATGTTCATCAGATTAACTTTTCTCGAATCAACATTCATATGAATACTTTTCGAGCGATTACAGGAAACAAAATCTTCTCCATGACGTGTCCATGTCTTATTGTTTTTCAAAAACACATTCAAAAACAACTGTTCTCTAACACTATCTCATTTGAAGAGATATATATTTTCACATTTTCTACATGGACAACTAATCATCTCGCTTGGAAATCTGTTGGTTAAATCCATAAATTTCTTAATCCCCTCAAAATATTCAGCTGAAAACCTATCTTGCATATCAATCCAGCTCTTATCCATATCTGTATTTAATATAAATCAAAAGTGAAATATCTTATTTAAATTCTAAATAAACTCATATCATTAAATTTAAAAACCAATGACTTCAATGATAAATTTGAAGGATAAAAAACATTACCTGCATAGGTCTCGACCGCGGGTAAAAGGGTAGGACTCGATTGCAGATTCATGATGGTGTAGTGACTTGACGATAGGGGTTTGAAGGCTGGAATCGAAAGTGGTGGACCCACTAGACGAAGCATGGGAGGGTCTTAAACTATGGGGAATGACAAACCGGAAGGTTCAGACGGAGGCATGACGTGAGGACTCACCGGAGGGATGTAGCGGGGTCATGAGGGGATGAAGTGGGATGGATTGTTCAAAGGTGCAGCGCAGGCTATCGGGGTCGCGGGTGGTGTAGCACGGGGATGAGGGTGGAAAAGGGGGTCACCGAGGTTGCGGGTGGGCAGTGCGGGGTCGGGGTCGTCGGGGGTCGCCGGGTGTCAGGTCGCTGGGGGTCGTCGGGGCGCACCTGGGGTCGGGATCACAGGGTTCACCGGGGGTCGGGGTTGTCGGGAGAGGGGTCGTCAGGGGAATGGTCACCGGGGTCGGGGTCGTGGGGTCGGGGATGGTCATCGATGTCGGGGTCGTGGGGTCATAGAGGGGTCACCGGGTTTGGGGTCGCCGGGGTCGGGGTCGCGGGGTCGGGGGGCGGGGTCGGGGAGGGTAATTGTGGCGGGGGGGGGGGGGGGGGGTTCGGGATGGTCGGGAAGGGAAAAGGGGTAAAATTAGGTCTTCTACGTAATGGCTTCCAGTAGGCTATTGTTGTTGACAGCATTTGCGGCTGCCAAATGGCAGCCGTTACAGGTCTCCCGCCTCCAAAAGAAAAAATTCTAGTAGTGCATGCAATGTGGTTTTTGAGGCCCTTTTTTCATCAAGCGTGATGGTGTTTGTTGAGGCTCAGGTGTCTCATGACGTGGTTGTGTGTGTATGAGGCATATGTTTGTGAGGGTACGTTGTAGTAGTGGAAATTCATGATGGAAAAATAGGAGTGTTAAGATGTTAGATTATTAGGAATGAGTAGGTAACCGGTGGGAAAGTGGTGTATGGGGTACCCAAATGTCTATGTGCATATATTATTACTTTACATGATTTGGGTTAATTGGTTTATTGTGCCTTAGGGAGGTTTGGATGGTTAGTATTCCTTGGTATGTGGGTGAGGTTCTAATATTTTTCTCAGAAGGGTATTAGTATGTTCCCTCACTTGTGAACAAGTGGAATTAGTTTCCCTACTGAGTATACCTGTATTCTCACTCTATGTTTTTAAATATGCATTTAGGTTTTCAGGAGTACATTGGGGACCGTGTTGGACCTTACTATCTCTTTCATTATGATAATCGGTGTTTGATCTTTGTTTCCATCTTTTTTGGAAAAAAAATTTGGGGTTTTTTCTTTCCTTGTCTATGTTTTACGTTTGATCATGCATGTTGGAATGGATTCATGACCTTACATTTATAATTAGTCTATTTTCTTGCTGAGATTTACCATATTATCTTCCGATCTTGTTCTATAAAAATTTTAATGCCATCAATTATTTATGAGAAACTATACCCTTGGATATAGTCGCCACTCATGGGCCTACTGAAGGCCGAACTGGGGGGGACATCATCTCTCCTTCAGCATGAATAAGGAATGGCAGGGGACCTTGCCATCCCTTCCCTCATTTTGAGAAGGTGGGTCATGAAATTATTTCATTAATATAATATATATACATTAAATCTATTATTATAACAATTTACAAGAGAAGTGATAGGAACTAAATTAATCATCTCATGTGGTGGTAGTATGATGTACACATGAATGGTGGTTATGATTCCCATTTGATGGTAGAAGAATAAGATATATTTTAATAAATTATCATAATAAAATTTTATTATATCCAATCAATTATATATATTATTTTTCAATTGTTGATGATTATAAAAATAGGTTTAAGAAGAATAAAAATTAAAATTAATTGTTATGAACTATACGACTTCCTTCAACAACCTCTTTAAGTTTATACATAAAGCCTTTCTATAGTTGTTTTCTGATCAAACCAAGACTCTATGACATGGAGTGGGATGAATGGAATGTATTTGGTCTGACATAGATGGAAATAAGGCTCTTGATGTTTGAAGGGTGTATTATAGTCGATGTCCTTTTATTTTCGTGGGAGAGGACACACATGAATTTTTATAAAAAACAAAATATATTTATGTATTACTCAAAAAATGGTCTAAAATGGACCATTACTTAATCTTATATATGAAATGATAAAAATATTACCATAAAATAAAATGAGACACATTTTTAGGTAATTTATACTATTATCTCTTTAGTTTAACTGCATGTAAACTTGCTTAAACATTTACTATGGTAACATATTTTTAATATTATTACTATTTATTTCGATAAAAATTAATTTTCCTTATGAAAAATATAAATTGTTATAATTCAAAAAATGAAAAAAAAAATTATCAAATTATATTAACTACTGTGGAGGAATTAAATTTAAAATCAATCTTGAAATACGCTTTGAAAAACTATTTTTCAAAATAATTATTTTTATTGAAAATAAAAGTATTACACAAAATTAAAGTATTAAAATAATTAAAAAATCCATAATTGGATTATTTACAATATAATTGAAATAATTTTTCTTTTAATCTATTTTAAAAACGAATTTATCTATTTAAATTCTATAGGCGATCAGATAGTTTGAAATAAACATCTATATTTTTCATCATTCATTGAAAACCCCATCATGTTAAGGGAAAAAGCATTCGCGTTGATATAATTTTTACAAGATGAATTACTATTTTTTTCCATATAAAATTCTAAAATATGTAAATTGTTTTTTAAATAATACCATATTTTGCATCAAAATACAATTTTGAAAAAAATAATGATTTATTTCATTTTAACAAAAAAGTAACTAATTTTATTATAACTCTATAAGTATAATTGATTAGAATTAATAATACATGAAGGCGATTTATTCTAAAATTAATTGTATTGTGACACCTTTAATATTTATGAATAATATTTCTTAAACAGTTATAAAATTAATTATAAACTATTTATAATTAATCAATTTATATAGAAAATCCATATAAGTTAACATATACAAAAATACAATTTATTATGATTTTAAAAATATTTTTAACCCATATAATGAATTAAATATTTTCAAATAAGTAGATATATTTTTCTTACCCTTACGCATAGGCCCTATTCTATGTATATCTATCCACCCATTACCCATATGTAGATGCTCTACATAAGGGTACTGATTTTTTTAGCCTATTTTAAAAAGTAATATAGAGAGTACCTATTCACAAATCCCCCACAAAATGGTATTAACATTACACATCCCCCTAAAATAAGGGTTATATCTACATTTCATACGCTATGTAAAGGTAAATATTAGATACATTATATAATATCTACAATTGTGTGTAAGTGTAAATCACTAATGACCCTTATATAAACCCCTTATGCTAGGGTGATACCATTACATAACTCCTTTTTGTATGTTAAAAAATTATGTCACCCTAAAAAATTAATTTTTTTAATGGTATAATAAAATGGTATACCAAATTTACCTTTTCATAGTACTCCGCTGAAATTGTACAACATTTATGAATAAAATTTATGTAAAGGTATTACCGAGGTTACCCGTATGTAGATGTTCTACACTAGAATATGAATTTTATGAGACTAACTAGTGTGAGGGTTAATCAAATGTGTTATTATGCATCTCATGTGAGGGTCTTGAAACTTATTCATTTTTATGAAAATGATGTTTATTATTTCTCTTTAAAAACAATTGACTCAATCAAGTTAAACTCCTGAAGAAACTCACTCTAATAACATTTATGGGTTTCATATGATCAATTAATGATCATATATATAAGATTAAATCCAAATATTTTAGGTAGGTCTATCTTCATTTTTCAATACATGAATAAATAAAAAAATAGAGTCCTCGATACTTATAAGACGATGAAACTATTTTCTTCCATTTGGAGGAGAATGTGTGGGAGAGAGAATGAGGATAAATGAATGAAAAAACACTTCCACTGAGGTGGTACACATGATAATTCATCCAATAAAGTATCATAAAAATAACCATGAAACTAAAGGGGTTCCAGAAGCTTCTTGGGTCATATGAATAGTTCTTTGGGGGGAATAGAGATCCAGAAAAGGCTTTAAAATTATTCCATAGTAAAAACAATTAGATGGTAGTGGATTATATAAGAAATAAAAATTCGTCTTAATTTCCACATCATATATCAAAACATGGAAAATTATGAATAGATACTATATATTCATCATATAAATGAATAAAATCCATTACATTTCTTCTTATGAAATTATTTTTGAATTAATTACAAACATTACAAGAAAACAATTTTGGGAGAGAAATGAATAATATATATATCATAATATATATATATATATTATCCTTGCATTTTATGCATCAAAAATACATAAATCATAGATTCTATTGAATATATTATTTATATACACATAATATCAAATATGATATATTTATATATTTAATGCATCATATGAAAGTTTCCATGATTCTTATGGATTTATATTTTTGGTGAAAAGAAAAAAAATATCACAACTTATTATGATCACTACCCTTAGAATAAATATCAACTTTCTAGTGATTTTTAAGACAAATATCTACCAAATGCCCATTTATTCCACTACTAACAAAATGAATTGAAATTTATATTATATTATTACTCCAATCATCTAGGGCCCCCACGATACATTATTAAGATATAATTGTTTGTTAACATGGTTATGTATTTTAGACATGATTTTCATTAATTAATATGGTAAATCATCATGATTACATTTCATTATTTGAACTCAATAAAGCTATTAAGGTAATTAGTGATAAAAAATTAGTTTTATAAATAATATATAGAATTTTAAAAATAAATAATGTTTAATAATATTTTGAGATTTCCATATATGATCCAAATATATATTCTATTTTGGTGTTGAGAAATATGATATATGATTTAGAATTTATAGTTTTAATTATTTTTAAATTGGTAACTTTTTTTAAAATTAATAAAATTAGATTGGGTATGAATAAATTTCATTTCCATTGACTATATAGAATTTCATTCTACTATTTTTTTATGTAACGCATTTGAATATAAATATTCTACAAATATATATACAAAATTTAAAATTTGGATTTATTTTGTTATTATTGATGTTTTTTAAAAAAACCAACCGTTTATCCAAATAATGAATTTGGAAATCATGATTTTAAAGCTTCTCATTATTATTTTTTATTTTAAATGGGATCATATATCATTGTACGATGGAATCAAGTATTTCAATTTAAAACATTGTATTACTAAATGTTATGTTGATTCGACTATTTTTATAAGAATGATTACAATATATATTTTTATCATAGAAATCAATTTTGATGATATTTTTATCCATACAGAGAAAAATATTTATTGAAAATTTTGAAAACGTTTTATAAAATTAATTAGAATTTAGTTTAGTAATGGAAATACAATCATTAAATGGATATTAGATTTGTTAAAAACAAAAATATTTTTTTTATTTATGAAAATACAGATAATATGTTTAAAAATATTTTATAATCAATACTTGTAATTTAAGTTATAGTGTTTTTCAAAACTATGAGTTTTGGGGTTTTAAAAAAAATGATAAATTTATGTCATGTGAAAATCTTAAGTATGGCATAATGAAATATACTTCAAAAAATATAAATTATAAATAATACCTTATCATAACATCATTGGTAGCCATACTCTTTTAAGAGTGAATATCGTTAATTATTTTTCGATAATAGTTTATGTTCGTACACATTTCAATATTAGATCCAAGTCATATTGTTTAATAAAATTTAACTTATTATTTGATTTTTCTTTTTCTTCCAATCCACTAATTTCACATTTTTTCCATCCATAAAATGATATACTTTTTAATACTCTTATGAGTGATAATAATTAATTTTATTTGTATACAATTGTCAAACTATTCGACTATAAATCCATATAGTTTGTCTCTAGAATTTTTTTTGTTTTTATACTATATAATAAGATATTACATTTAGTCATTGGATATTTTTTAGATTACTTATACACTCTATATAATCTAATTTTTCTACAATTGATTGAAACATTAAATTCCTTTGTTTTACATTAAGTTTTACTTACTATAAATTAAATGAAAATATATTAATACAGTTCTTTATTGAAATGAAAATTTTAGTGGTATAAAATTGTATCTATAAAGTATATCTAAAAATTCTCATTATTTAAATAATTATTTAGTATCATTATATAGTAAAATTTTCATTTCTGTATTATTTTTTACTATTGATGTTGTGTCTATTGATAAAACTAGTAATTCTGCATTCTTTTTATGGATGATACATGATTTTACTATATAATGGATTTTAATTTATATATTCCCATTTATATTAAGATGAAACATATTGTAATAAAACTTATAATAATATAATTTGTTAAATTAAATAAAACCCATTTTTAATATACATCTCATTTTTAATAAATTTTTATCTTGATGTATATACCACTATTGAATTCATTGCTATTGATTTATCCAAAAAGAATCCAAAAAAAATATAGAATACATATATATGGGTATTAAATTAAATCAAATATAAAAATGAGATATTTAAATATTATTATGGTATATTATGCCTATGTTTTTTGGCCTAATTATGTAATATATTAATTTATTTATGAAATAAAATTCACTTGTTTTGTTATATTGATTTTAATTTTCTGAATTTATTTTTATATATGATTTTTATATATACTATATTATAAATAGTTAAACCTAGATGGATCATAGTAACATAATAAGTATGGATAATCTATAATGTACTAGACCATGGTCACTAATAAATTGTAATTGATAAACAATTATTAAATTATTATAAAAATTCTCCTGTCATTATAATTTATATAATGTGGTTTTTCTTCAATATTTTATAATTATCTAAAAGTTCTACTATATAAAAATTTAAAACCCATTCAGTTATTTCAAAACCATTTTTATGATAAATAATTCTTCTAAATAAATCTGAACATACTTGTGTATTTCCATATATCCCTTGACTTAATTTAATCCCTCACTCTATCTCTCCCTTACAATATTACATTCCCTATGTCTCTCTCAACATCTAATTTGATTGAAAATAAAAATCACCCAGTTGTTATGTGGCATCCATGACACTATTAACCCCAAGATGGTGTCTTACATTATTACATTGGTATAAAATACAATTATTAACATCTCGATGTATGAAATATATTAAGATCCTTGATAAAATATATACAACCATGACTCACATATTATAGTTGAATACCGAAATTACAAAAAACATGTTTCCAGAAAAATATTATTCCCCATAAGATATCCTTTCATATCATTCATAGTACACTTGTTGGATTACTAAGAACGAAAATAAAATTATGGTGATGATTAATACGGGGTATGTATATTGGAAGCCATCATTAATAAATAAGAACAATCATTGAAAGGTAAAAAAATTAATCAAAACACCATTTAAATAATTTAAATACAATAATGAATATAAAAATGTAAATTACTAAAAACATGTGTCATCTGGTCAACAATATGACTATAATAACTCGATAATACATAATCAATATGGAACATTGATTAACATAAAACACATGCAATTTATCCAATTAACTAAGAAATAGATATATCTAGATATAATAACCCTATGAAAATTACACGGACAATAATAATTAAATTTTTTATGAATTAAATGCTTAATTATTTGACTTAATCAACCCATACATCATGATACCTCTACTATCTAGACCTTACTGAAGATAAATTTACATTGATGGGTATTTATACACCAGAAACCCATTTAACTAAGATTAGCCAAATAATTGGTCTCATTAGAAAACTAATTCATTGAGCGGAAATATATAACTTCCCAAAAAAATCAACACTTCTAAAGAATTAATCATATATTCAATAATCTATTTAATTCAGGAATATCATTCCATGTCAATTTATATCCATATTGAGTAAAGAATACATACAGATCAATATTTCCATAGTTAATCAAATAACAGTCAATGTAAAATACTAGAATTTGAAATGTTATATAGTTTAATAAATAATTATATCCATGATAATTAAAATGGATAATTTGGGAATCTTAGATATCCAATTATCACAAGAATGTCGTTATTTATTGGGAAAGTTAATCGGCACAAAAAATATAAATATAGTGAATGTAAGTAAATTACATAGTCAAAGTGAACATAAACCATACATAAAAATAATATTGATATTTTTAATAAATAAATCCCCTATGTAGTATATTTAAAATGATATGTTTTTTCATTTATTAATAGAAATACAATTAAAATATCATTAAAACATTCATTAAAAAATAAAATTTTATCATAGAAAATAATTTTTTATGAATAATTATGTCAATAATATTATCAATAATATTTTATTTTAAAAATATATTGTTTTAAATTGTAAATTAATACTCAACTGAACGAGATTTCATTATGGGAGTAAATTCTTTTTATGTAGAATAATTTAAACGAACATTCTATACACATTGTAGTAAAAGGGTAAAAAGATCCTCATATAGAATGCGATAAAAATATTCCTTTGAATCCATTTTTTTAATGTAAATAATGCGAAAGAAGGAATTTAATAAATCATTTGGATAATGTTTAATAATCTCTGAAAGAAAATTATAAATACATTGATTTCGATGTTGAAGAGTTTTTGAATGAAGAGAAAAATGATGGAGGGTTTTATTAAAACAATTTCAATATTATTAAGTAAAAAAGAAAGGAAATGTTTTACTATTAATTTATTACATCATGAATAACTAGATAATAATTAAACTAAATGTTTTTATTAACTAATGATCAAAACATTTTCATCAAAGAAAATGCATGTATAATCAATTATAACTAAAATGTTGTTGTGAAATAATCCATTAATGATATCATTAAAATAAATAGATAAATAATGAATGAATGAATTATGTGTATCATGATGAGAATGACCTAAAATTTGTGGTAAAATAGACATATTATTTAAAAAATTAATTAAAAACATAATTTGATAATATCCAAGATAACCATGAGATAATATAACCTAATTATATGAAATTGAGTTATTATATTATTTACACTTAATAATTTCCAATTCAAATACCCATAGATGAAATAACTAAACTTCATATTTAAAATACATTTAATAATTAATTATTCATTATATTACATGATAAAGTGTAATTATATACACCATATAAAATAAATTCAACGTCTAACATTGAAATAATCCTCAATGGAGATAATTTGAGATAAAGTCCATTACATTACGCTTTATCTTGTTCAAACATAGCCTAAAATCATATTAAATGGTTTTATTCATGTGATAAATTTATACTAGAAACCTATATTTATTTTTAATACAATATATGATCCTACTATTATATCATAGCTCTCGTTCATTATTATTCAGTCATTATTTTCATCGTTTCACCTATTAATCTCCATGTTTTCTATGGCATGTTTTTTCATTTAACTTCATGTTGTTGGGTATAGGATGTATATCCATATTATCAGGCAGTATAATAATTTTAAAAATATAATTCTTTTCCATTATATACATTTTAATAATCATATATTATATTCCAACACTGAGAATGTAACACATTATTTCATGGAGATGGTAGGCCATATATATATATATGCGATGATAAGTTTCCTTAATAGGTGGAAGCTAAGGGAATTGGGTGATATATTAATATTATATAATAAATATAATATCTTATATATCATATATAATCATTCAATTTAACCTTATTACATTCTATTTAAATCAAAAGGGAAAATTAATCACATCGCTTTTGCAAAGTAGTAGTCTGTCTTACACATAAGAGACGTTATTGCATTTGAAATGGAATGGAAAATAAGATTGTATAAGTGATATTTTCAATTAAGTCATAAAAATAATACCATAAATATCTTATAAATTTGTTAAATATATTATTATATCCATCCTTTAACAGTGGTGATGGAAAATTAATTACATTAGTTCGCGAGGTAGTTGTTAGTTATACACATGATCAATCGTTTAATTTTGCATTTTATAGAAGATGGATTGATATAGGTTATTATATTAACATAATAAAATGTCAAAATGTTGATATATTGTTTTTATTAAAGTATAATTTGATAAATAATATTTTTGGGATATGGAAGAATAAAGAAAAATAAAGTTCTTATTTAAGAACGTTACCTCTTCTTTGAGAAATTTCTTTTTGTTTTTAAGGTAAGTCATTAAAGGATAGAATTATCATAAATAAAAGAGATCAAGTATTTTGGTATGGTAGTAAGTAAGTGATTTTTTTATTTCATCAGGGGGAAAAAATAACTTTGAATGTTCAGATGATGGAGGATATATGTGTCCTTTTAGAAGTGGGGGAGAGGACCCACATGTAAATTTTTTATACATTCAATTACACACTTGTTTATATCATGAATAAATCATAAAAAATGGTATAATATCAATCATTATATGTTATAAGGTCTATATATTTCCATTTAATTTGTTTTATATAAGTTTTTATGTTCTTTTTACCCCTATGTTTTCAATTTAACCCCCTAGTAATTCATTTTTATCCATAATCGTGATAATTATTTGGTACTGATTTAACTATTCGTAATGGTCAAAAATTATATATAACACATTATAAAATATAATTTCTTGTGATGAAAAATATTGAATCCATTTTTTACTATTCAATTCCAAAAGATGATGAATCCAATTTTAAATTATACCAAAAAATGTGATGAAGAAGCAGGATTTCAATAGTAAATTTATCATAAGTATAAAGGGTTTTAACATCAAAATTGAATATTAAATTTATTAAAAAGATATAAAATAGATAAATTTTAATATATTTAAACTAATTTTACGTTCAAAAAAATAAATATTGAATTTAACATCATGAATTATTTATATAGAAAGGTTGTTTTAAAATAAATCACAATTTTTCTGTATGTAACAAAAAATGAATAATTTCAAACCCTCCCCCCAAACAAAATTCACCCTATTGTAATTATAAAAGAATTATTCTAAAAATTAAGATAATTTTATAAAATTATCTTTTTGAAAGTGAAAAAAATTAATTTAAAATTATCTGCGCGAATCCCGACTAAACCGTCTTTTAGAAACAAATTATTTTATGTAATGAATATTTAATTTTTTTTTGAATGATTCTTATGTTATTAATAATAAATAGATTATCATATATTACTTTATGTATTTTTTGCTATAAATAACCACCAATTTAACAACAATGGTATTACTATACACTATACAATGTTATATTTAGACTTGGGGTGCCCGATCTTCATGCTATTGAAAAGATAAAATTTAAAGAAATATATTTCATGTGTTGTTTAAGATCGTTTTTTGTGTACCACATTCCATAGAATAAAATTATATTCATATATAAATTTGGTTTGATACATTCTATTGAATATAGATAAATGTAATTTTATTAATTTTATATTGTGCTTAAAAATCAATGGTTTAGTATTTGAAAATAATTTTTTGAAAAACCAAATCAAAAAATTGGTGAATAAAACATCCTAAAAATAAGTGTGAAATTCAAATAGAATGGTCATAGTGAATAAAAAATAATTAGGTTTATAATTTGATTAACAATTGTGCAAAGTGATTATATGGAGATGGAATAAAATATTAAATAATTATACTGAGTGATTGAGTTCGATCATTATAATATGGTGAATGATCATTGGAGAGTTGGGGACATAAAAACCATAAATATTTAATGATTTAAATAACCATTTATCCATAGGATATGAAGGTAATATGATAAATTTTTTATTCAAGATAATAATTTTAAATTTGAATAATTATTTTAATATCAATGAATATAATGAATTATACATACTTGATACATTTTTATTTCATAATCCCACTTTATCCTTTAGTTATATTTTTATTAATTTCAGTTTCATTACTTACTCCAACAAAATACTCTCCAAAAATAACATTTGTTTTCTTAAATCACTAAAATATATTTTTAAGATACTATAAGATCCATAAATGAGTGAAATTTCTTTCTTTATATCTCAAACTATTTTCCAAAAACAATACTATTAGCACGATTTATCCAATAGAATACATTAATCATGAAAATTCTATAGTAAAACTACTGGGTAATCATTAATATTTTTTTATTCAAATTGTTTTACTGAAAATAGTGACATATGAAAAAGGACATCATGTATAATATTGGTTATTATTTGACCCTTATCACACTTTTTTTGTCAGTTCATGCTTCACGACCTTATTGGATATGATGCGATGTCACCCAATATATGAGTTTTCCATTTTGTAAAACAATATTATTATAATTACAATGATGTTCCAATATTGTGATGACCCATAATTAAGACAACATAATTTAAAAGATAATCCTTTATACTCACCAATTCCTTGAATATTTTTATCCAAAATATGTACAAAAAATCTTTTTAAAATGAATTATTTTTGTGAAAACAATTTGTTTTATTCCATTACTGTTTTCAAAAAATAAATATAATCATGATATTTCTACAAATAAACAAATTTGAAAGGGCTATTGAAGCCTTTGAAATTCTGACCAACCTTAATCTAATAAGTTCTTGATGTTATCCAAAGCTCTTAAGTTAACGAATACATCAATTATTATAAAATTTGACACAATCCATAGATAATTAATAATTCCTATACCTGAAATTCCATTTGAAAAAAATACTTTGACAACATAATTTTTGATATCAAAAATAAAAATACTTCATTAGATTTATTTCAACATATGTTCATCATTGGTCTAGGGGTTTACCCTTAAAATAGTGAATTGTCTTGTATAATTCATAGGTTCCCCAAAATTTGAAAAATATACTATAAATGCATCCATTATATGAAGTGTATTTACATTCATTGTCCTGTACATTTTTTTAGATATTTAGTCATTTATGACCATATTTTAAACAAATAAAAAAATTCCCCATTAATTCCATAAATATTGCTGGGCGTATCATTACATATTTCAAACGTGAAGGAAATCTAGCCTCTTTTCCTCTTCAGATTCCATCACTCGATCTCTTTGAAAACATTATCATTCTATTATTTGCTGATTATGGGAGATGGTTATGGAATAATATGTTAATAATTATTTGGATAACTGATTTGGGAAAATTAAAATATAATTTAATGTTTCGATCATCCGATTTGGTTACTCATATTCATCCCATTTTCCTTAATATTCAATGTTCGTATACAAATACATTGGGTTTCATGCATTTAGTAAAACAAAAATGCATAGTGTGAGAAATAATAATAACATTTGGATAAACATATAATCATTAATAGGATTTCTATATCATGAAAAATTATTTTAAAAATAATCCAACTTAGTATTAATCAAGGTTATTCATTTTCATCATCTATTAAAATTCATCATTATGGTTTGTAATGAAAATGTAAATTATCTTAAGCATATAACCTAGGCGTGTCAATCTAGGTGCATATAATGCCTTTTAGTTTATTATAGGTAATGATTGAGTCAATCCCAATGTTACCTTTTGGACTTATTACCTTTAGTTACATCAATTCCACAACTATTTAGACATGTATTATCTAGATATGGATGTTTTTATGGTAAAGACCACACAATCTCAACCTTAAAAAAATTCAATGTTTGTATATACACATAATCAACATTCTTCATATATTTTTGTTCCAACATCATTGTATTTCTAAATCTTGTTCCAAATGTTTCATGTAAACATACCATGATTCAAACGGTATTAACTAAGAATCGAGTTACCTAGAACCGGTGTGTTCATTTATTACAATGGCATATGTTATAAGGAATCAGATCCCAAAAGTACGAATAATTTTTTTGTCTTGGTAAACTATATAAATAAAAGATACCCATATATTAATTGAGAACACTAATTAAAATATAGTTTTCGTGAATATCATTATTCCCTCTAGAATATATTCATCGATTATTTTTATTACGCTTCCTGGATTCCTTAGAAATGAAAAAATAGAAGGGTGAGCTAAAATTTTAGGTTAGGATTACATATAGAAGAATTTAACATGGCCATGTAATTATAATAATGATAAGGTAAATAATTTAAGAAGCAATATTTTTACATAATCTTACTACAATAATCAATATGAAAATGGAAATAGTCGAAAACACATATCTATTAATCAATTACATGACTATCATAACTTGATCTGGACTAATCAACAAGGTAAGGTACATAAGTGAAAAAAAATCAATTTTAGCATTAAATATAGAATGAAATGCATCCAGAGATTATATAATTGCAAACATATCATGGTTAATAATAAATAAGATCTTTAATAATTAAATGATTAATTATTTGATGGTCATGATCCCAATCATCTTGATTGCTCTATAATAAAGACCATTTTCAAGATATCTAAAAATAAATGGGTAGGTATGCATCCGAAACACATTTAACTAAGGACATCCAATAATTTCATCTCATGATATTAATGATGCATAGAGGTAATATCTATAATGATGACCCACCCATATATTCATTTCAAAATAATTCCTTGTATAATGAATAATCGATTAAATTCATGAATAACAAGACTTATCATAAAATATCTCTATTGAGTGAGGAATAAAAATTTTCGTAATTTACTCAATCAATCAGATAAAATTCTATGTCAAGGACCATATGTAAAAGGAAAAGAAAATTTTAAAAATATAAATATCCATGATAAATAATTTTTATATTTGGTTAAAATTTAAGGACACATAATCAATGAAAATTTGATATTTCAAGGGAAAATTATTTACTATAACCATAATAAAGAAAGTAAATGTTGATAATTTATGATCTAAAAATTATCATAAACCATCAAACTAAATAATTATGATTTTTTCAATACCGAATCCATACATTAGTATAATTAAAATAATGTTATTTTATCATTTAATATTAGAAATTACAATAAATTATCGTTAATTTATTCTTGCGGATATTATCATTTTAAAATTTAAATTAATTTAAAAAAAATTATTTTGATATTTGGAAAATAGATTTATTTTTAAACATGTAATGGAATCTAAATATAAATGAGAGGTCTTTATGGTGGTATGTTCATCATATTTAGTATAAGTAAGAGCACATTCTTTTAACATTGTAGTAAAAAGCTAACAAGCCCCTCATACTGAAGGTGAAAAAAATCAATTCAAAAAATTTATTAAAAATTAAAATATCAATAATATTATCATTAATAGATAATTGGTATAATTTGAAACAATTTTTGAAACAATTTTAAAAAAAAATTGATTTTGAAGAAAAATGTTTTTCAATCGAAGATAGAAATGTATTCATCTTTTATTAAAATGATGTTCTTAGTCATTTTATGAACCAATGCCTGAAAAATGGTATTATTACATTAAAATTCATGAATAACTACAGGAGAATAAAATTAAAGGTTTATTTGGTTGAATAATCAAATAATTCCCCTTAATTTAAATTCATGCACCATCATTCCTGAATAAAATGTGGATTTTAAAAAACACTTACAAAGAATATAATGATGATGTAATAATTTAGAAATGAATCAATTATGTGTTTCCTATGTGGATCCAAACAAAACAACTGTAAATAAAATATAATATAATAAAAACTAATTACAAACATAATCTAATAATATCAACAAAAATAAAGAAGTAATATAACCTAATCAAAGGAAATTGAGACATGAAATTCATTACCACATGGTAATTTTCATGTCAAATACCTTTAAGTGAAATAATTGAAATTATAACATCAATTAACATAAATTATGCATTATTCATGATATTTCATGAAAACGGTGTAGTATATATACTATATAAATGATATTATATGCATACAATTACAAAATGTATCAATTAATAGAAATTGAGATGAGCTCCCTTAAATCAAAATTCCTTTTGGTCTAACATGGTTTAACATAATATATAATGACTTTAAGCATGTAAATATTTCATACCAGAACCATATTAATATTTAAAATACCATATGTAACCCTATTATAACATCTTATAACCCATGATTTTTTATCATTTAATTATTTTATATATTTCGGGTGTTAATTTCCTTGTTTTCTCATGCATGTGTTTTCTTGATGGATCAGGTTATTGGATATAGGATATATATTGAAAATATATATAATTATATTAATTTAATATGTATAATTTTTTTATTAGAAATATTATGTATAACATGACCATGCTTTTCACTCGAACACTGATATGAGCCAGTATTCCACTAGGCCTTAAGTGCGCCACTTTGTATGCCAAAGGATGACGACGAGAAAAGAGGGTAAAAGATATGATATTATAGATACTATACATGCTTGTGGTTATAATTATAATGTTTCAATATTAAATATATAAGTGGAAGGAGACCATTAATCAACACAAGTAATAGAAAAAACTCAAACGAATCATAAACAAGAAGATGAATAAATAAAAAATCCCAAACGCACAATACCATTTGCATAAACATATACCACAATAGGTCATAAAAAATAATAGTCATTTAGGGTCTCTAGTGGATAAAAATATCGGTACATATATACAATAATGAATTTTGATACAAAATGAAATCTCTATCTGGTGCAGATGAACCAATGTGGTCCACTATCATCCGTCGCATGCTTGATGTCTGAATCGATCATAAACATCTATCTCCTAATCTTGGTCCCTTACCTAATCTCATAGAAATAAATACTACATAAATTCTAAGATACTTGCATAGGTTTTGATAATAATCTCAATAGGTCACAACCAACATGATTATATCTTAAATACATAATTATATTTTTGTATGATAAAAATAATCATAATCGTTGCACATGAACATTTAATAAAGGACCTTCATCCCTATTGCTCAACATCGAGAAAATAGTGATCACCCACTTTGTCCATTACTAATAATCTATGAATACCTTCCCTAGTTTAATATATAGGATTAACTACATGTGGATATATATATAACATTAATAGAAGGATCCTTGGCTTAGTGCCCAAGGAATCCCCAAAATAAATTCAAACAAAGTGAACCCCTATGTCCAAATTTAATCATATAATTGGACCAAATTACATAATTAAAATTCTTAGATTACATACAACATACCCTACTAATATGATATTTGTCACTACAACCACTTCTCAAATAGTCCCAATCGACTCAATATCCCTTCATACAAAGGAACAATTTTAATTTTCTTCTAAATAATAAGAAAAATCATCTCAATAACCTACTTCCCCATGCACTTGAATATATATCCTCCAAAAGTCCTAGCACCTCAAATTAAACTATCATGGTGAGACTCAACCCCTAACTGATTGTTTCTTAACCATCAACCTATGGTCTATCATAATCCTCATGGAATTCTATAGTGAGAACCCAAAAACATGTCTTTTGGTCAATACTGTCACCTAACCCACATATTTCATAGTGTCTCCACCCATAATGATTAGCCAAAACCACCTCATTTGGGTCAAATATATGCACACAAGATTACAATGGTGAATTAATTTAAACATTGTGGGGAAAATCACATAAAAATTCATGCCACATCATCCTGCACCTCACACCTATGCGAATATGTCGATTAATCATGATGGTCAAAACTCTCTATAGTCACATGGGATATTACCTCGTACAGAGGACCTCATCATATCAATTCAATTTCCATGTCACCAAACCTGGTGATCACCACCACCCTAAATATCCTGGTCCCTACCCAACCTGAAAAACAATGTTTTTTTGTCCCTATGATCTACATCACATCAATCCTCGAGCTTTTAACATCACATTACCATGGAATCAAATATATCAATATAAATAATTTAGTATAATTTAATTGATACTCCTCTCCTAAACTACACATGATATTCAAAACCCCTAACCCAATTAGATCCTTTTGTAGTTTATAAAGTGAATGACCACAGAAATCTCATATAATATTTTGAATAAATAAATAATCAATAATTTAATTAATTATGGTCTCACTCAAAAATCCCCACTGACTATATTAATTCACCCCTGAAACACTCACAAATTCATGTATATAGCTATAAACCAACTAACTTTTACTAGTATCCCCTCACTCATCTAATATTAACCTCTAACTTAACATAAATTACAAGAAAACTCTATTTTAGAAGAAGGCCCTGAAAATAGGGGAAAATAATTCACAAGGATTTAGCATTTCTTCTAAGTGGATAAATAAAACGAAAAATATATTATATTTCAGGTCTAGCCAAGATGAATCTTTAGCCATGAGAAGATCAAATACGGATGACTGATTAGTGGAGTTGGAGAACATTCAACAGGGATGGAAATTCAGGCTCTCCCACTGTTGTGTTTCAAGATGGAGAAGTAAAAGAGGGTATGAAAAAATAAATATAAGTAGGTAAATATCAATAAATACACCCATTTATATGACCCACATAGTTTTTTACATGGTTTGGATAATACTATGTCAAACATGCAATGCTCTCTGCCAAAGCACCACACATCCGTGGGTTAGGCACACATTTTTTGAAACTGTGTGAAGATAGTGTGAAAGTACTCTATTAATAATTAAATATTCCTCATATGGTAGTGCACCCCAACACATACTATTTGAATAACTATGTCTAGTGTTGTAGGTAGTTCACACGTTTACTCTTTAGAGGTTGAAGAGTTTTTCCAAACTGTGCACCTTTATTTGTTCTTTCCTGAAAATAAGATTCAGCCCCCAAAATATCACCCAAAATCCAAAGCAATGTGGAATGGAATAAAAAACAAGTAAACCCAATGAAATATTTCAAAAAACACAAAAAATTAGGTTCCAAAGAAAAAAAATAAATTACATCCACTCACCAATCGTGAAAATTCAAACAATTTTATTAATTTATACCCTCTCAAAAAATCATGATGTTATAATATCCCCACATTAACACATTTCATCCCCAAGCTATCAAAAAATTCCTTGAGATCATTCAAAACATATCAATCTAATCTACATCACCCGGTTCAACCCCAGTTATTAGTCATAGGTTAATACACCACATGGTGCACCCCACCTTAGGAGTTATATAACTGATCACTTTCGTACCTATAATCAACCAATTCTGATTGTCTTCAACTGTCCTAGGAACCAAAAATCCTCACAAGATGCATATTCATTCCTACACCTCATTGGGTTCTCAAATCATGTATGTGTTATATTAGAATCCATTTATGTCTACCACCTTATCAGACGACCATATGTATGTATTTCATACATGACACTCAGAAAACCATATATCTCATTAGATTCCCACAATTTCTTATATATTAATTGATTGTCATAATATCACCACATCATATATACATATTCATTATCATTAAGAACCCAGTGCCTACACACCTCATTCTAAACCCCAATTTCATCGATGCCTATAAAAAAATCATGTCCCAACATACCTCATATATATATATATATTGCATCATAATTGATTCTAAACAACAAAACAACACAATTTTAGTACAAAACCACATATATGCACCTTCTGAAACTGGAATTGGACTAATACATAAAAAATAAAATCCTGGTCATTATAATAAATAGGGAATACATCTATCTATTGTCAGCATGATAGTCTTATATACAGTTGGATGTTCCACTGTGTGCTCCTAGAATGAATCCCAACAACCGAAGTCATGGCCTCCCTATATAGTTTTATCAAATAATAGCCATTGAACTAACATATGGTTCCCACATTGTTTTCCACTTCCACCATGTGTAGATAAATCCTACCTAGTAGCTCCATGAACCACTCTTAATCTGACCTCAGATCTTATAGTTTGCCCTGATCCCTAACTCTCTGCTATTAGAGAAGGATTCCTAAAGAAACTATCCTGATGGAACATCATGATTTATTCTTGAAACTGCTAAATTACCCAAAATCATTGGGTCTAAACATGTCAAGGATTCCCACACTAAAATAATTCAACTAATCACCCACTCACTGAGGCTCTTCATGAATATTTGTCTTTAATACCCTACTAAGATTCCTCAAATCCCTACTTCTTTCCAATGTGATCATCTCCACTAAAATATCTTAATATTGTCACTTGTCTCAAATATGACCGCTCTATCATATTTCCATTTCACATTAGGGCTGGGTTTACCACATCTAATATTGGCATCGTCTAGAAGATATTTATTTGCATCTTAATGGAATTCCAATATCCATCGTAAAAATGATACACCCGGGTGATGTCATCACCCGCCATAGCATGTGAAAATTAAGATAGGTTAATGTAGTTATTCTAGTAGTCCATGAAATAAGTACCCCTTCGAGATATTCCTATAATAATGCTCTAGGTATTCCCTTAGAGTATCTATAAAAAAGTGATAAAGATCCATGATTCTAAATCCTTCCAATCCATTCCCTTATGTCTACCTACATGTTCTTATACTTTACACTAGTGCTTTGGATATCTAATGAGGATGTACATAATTACATTCACCCTCCACATTGGGGGTGCCTCAAGCTTATTGAATATACTTTGGACCGACTCAATCCAGTTTGCATCCACTTATTATAAACCATCACCCTAAAATAACAGTGGGTTCTATGACTGGAGCTCCCAAGTTAGATAATATTTCGATTCATTAGATCCTTAAGTTACCCTATCGAGGATATGTATGAAAATAACTAGGATCACCCTGATATGATATTTAATTCATGGACCAAAGTCTTGTATATTTTATTTTAATACATAAATAGAAGTCTATACTTGTTTCCCATGATATATCTGACCCTATAGGTCCTCATATCAACCCTATGGGGCATCATCTCATGCATTCTTATGAAGCATCGAACCACCACTCCTCATTAATCTATATTAGTATCCGTATTGGTGGAATCCTACTAAATACTAGTCATAATGGTCCAAAATCTAAAATATTATATATATATATATATATATCATATGTAGAAAAAGTTGTAATAGGGAGTGCATACCACCACACATATGCTCCGCTACCACACAATGTCACACAACATCCTTCCAAAAAGATCCTTACACACCCATATCAGGGTTATTTATCAAGTATAATCCACCCTGATAGACCCATTCATACCCACATAAGAGTCATGAATGATGTATAATCCAGACTCATTGCACATTTCCATTCCATAATAGAGCCACACATCAAATGTATTGTATCTAAATCAAAGGATGAATAGTATAATTAAACCAAAGAGGATATATAGAAAAACTATGTTTAGATTCATCTTTGGATCTTTAAAAACCTCACTCCATATATCATTATCTATGACAGATCATACCAGATTCTGGCCAATATATCACATTCATATAAAGTCACATATATATCTCATTAGAACCATGTTTCTGGAATGATAGAGTATAATACCACAGAAAGAGTCTATGAATGAAAATACCATTTTGATTCCATTTTGACACTTTAAATAAACAAACAAATCATAGTTAATTATTGTTTTCCAATGAAAATCACAAGAAATGATACATAATATGAGCCAATGTGGAAATGAAGATGCATAACAAAACCTCCCATTCAATACGGGTCCAACTGTCAAAATCTATATAATAAGTAAACATAAAACCCATGTGTTCCACATGAGGTGGAAATTAATAAACTATAAAAGAACATATTATAACATAAATTTCACACCCCTGGATACTTGGTCTATCCCCCATGATTAAGGCTATATCCACCCAAACATGAGATATGTACCTAGTCCAGACTACATCCTAGTATCTAATCAACCATATCCCAAATAATAAGACAAAAAATAAATAAAAATATTATGATGTGGTTTTTGGAACCCAGAACTGGTTTTCAACACAAATAATTCCTGAGGCTAGTTTCCCAAAAAGGCCTTGGGCACACCTATTCAAAATCAATGGCATTAAAAATGATGGGAGGGTCTGAGATGTGATAGGTCTGACACTATAAGATCTCGTTTTGATAATAATAATGGTCAAATACAAAATATCACAACATTAAGAGACCATAAATCATCATAATCAGTTGAACAAACTCAAGACAAGAATAAACAAGTATAAGAATAAATAAACAATCCCAATGTAATAATTCAATTAGTTGACACATATACCATATAAATTCATACAAACCAATTTTTATGCAGGGTATCATAGAATATCCTAATTTTTAAATAAAAAAAACCAACCTTTGTTAAAATATTACATATATTTTACGGTCAAAATTTAAATTTTAAATACATGTGATTATTATGGAATAACGAAAAGGTAAAATCCATCTTTAAATAATTAAAATATTATATGAAATATTTCATATCCAGATGCTGAGTAAGTGTGGGATTTTGAGGCCTGACGACCCTCGATGTTGATAGAATTAAAATATTAAATATATTTTGATCATATACTTGTGAACATTTATTCCATAAAAAATGTAATAACTCTCAAATGTTGCATTGTATGAAAAATATGATAGCACTGTTTGGTTAAGAATGCATGGTTTAGACTATATAGTGTGTATCCTTTATGTGCGTTGGGTATTAGGAAACATCATACGTGATAAAACATTCTTTATTTTTAATTAATATATTATTTTTATTTTTATACAATAATAATTAATTTATCATACACAATTCATTGCATGATAAATATAAACCACTATTAGGTTCATAATTTGGGGTTTACCCAAAAAATTGTATAACCTTTATGTGTGTCATGTATTTGGAATCATCATGCAAGACAATTCCTTCTTTATTTTTAATTAATTTATCATTCTATTAATATCTAAAAAATAATTATTTTCTAAAAAAACATTGTATCATATGAGTAATATGAGACCACTATTAGGTCGTGAATGTGGGTTTTACCCTATAAGGGGTATAACATTTGCGACCATCAATGTTTGTTCAGATCGTACCTAGAGACAGTTTTATTGATTTTTAAATATTTTCTATGGAAGTTAGAAATAATATTATTATTATTATTATTGTTGTTGTTGTTGTTGTTGTTGTTGTTGAAAAAAATGAAAATATACTTCTATTATTAATAAATTTTACTATGGTGTAAATAATAAGTAGGAAATGTAAAAACTCTGATAATATTTATTGTATCAAGTAAATGAAAATATGTAATCAATATTAATTTCATAGCTATTATCTATATTTAATCATTATTGTTTTTCAAAAGCTAATGGTGACCTCAATGTGAGATAATTAATAATAATAATAATAATAATAACCTATTGTTTTCGTAGTATATCTTAATTTTTGGAAATAAATTGTGTTAAATATATATATATGTACTAATATACATGAGATATTTTAAATGTGTATGTATAATATTCATATATATATATATATATTATGTGAATATATATGTGGGTTAAATAAATAATTGAATTAAAATATATATATATATCTCTAGGGGTATATGTGTGTGTATATATGGATAAATTTTAATATATATATTTAATGAGTTTCTAAATGGAATTAAGAGGAGATAATAAATATGATATACAAATAATAAATAAATAATTGGGGGCCATGAGAGGCTCTACAAGTTGAATAAATGAGGAATTTAAGGTGAAATGATATAAAACCTTATGATAGAGATGAGTGTATTAATTATGGGTTATGAAAATATATATATTTCAATATTGGTCGAAATGAGGTGGCACAAAATTCATTCTCATGAATATCCCTTTTTTCCCACACAATTCATGCCCCTCCCCTTTATGACGCCGCTCTCCTATTTGTTTATAATTTATTCCAATATTCGATCATTGATATGTCCTAAAATATTAAACATCTTGAATCACCATTTGTGTTGTTATATTTGTCTTGAGGAGGGTATGATTAAACATATTTTTTTTATGAATTCAACGAGGTTTATGTGGTGTCATTAATCTCTAATATCAACCCTCGTCGTAAGTCAACCTTGAACCTAAGGTAAGAAGTCCATATCATTTTTACTTGTAATATATGGGTTATTGATATTATATTCTATGTGCATATGTGGCCTTTTAATTAACTTACCTTCTAAACATTAAATTTAAGAATCATTTAAGTGTTTCATTGATAAATTTTATTATTCATTCATAAAGAAAATGATTACTATATTAAATGAATAGTTCAAAAATCAATTTCATGATTATATAATAAAACCCATTAGATGAGGTTCACTATCTTCTGAACCAGAAGGTATTTATTAGTGACTAATATCCTAATTTGGATAAATGATTTGGATTTTTATCTCTTTGTTTTTTTCCATGTCATAATGAAAATTTAATGAGTTGAATAAAGTAAAATGGTTTCACATGTGGGATTTCCTTCTTAAAATGTTTAAATATTATGCCTTAACTTTTTTATCATGACCATGATGACCTATTTTCCTAGATGTTACATATTAGTTAAATTATATGGAACATATTATGGCAGTATCCCTAATGCTGTTATTATAATTCAATAAGAATGATTTAGGTAAACATTTTCCATAATATGATTCTAATGTATTTAGAAAAATATTTTATGGTGGTTGCAAGACTAGAAAGAAAATATATTGGGTGGTCTAAAGTAAATCTATTTTTATCTGATAGATTTATTATATTAATATTGATATGTGGGCTCTTTTTGTCATTCCGCGAGAACGGCCAGATAAATTTAATAATCCATGTTAAATTATTATTTTTCATATTAATCTTCCCCATGGATCACCTTGGGTCTATAGGCTTAGTGACTTAGACCTACGGCTGACCGATTGGTATGTCAGCCTTGGACATTATTATGACATGTTTTTCATGACATTAAATTCATTAAAAAAACAGTATAAATTGGTCTAGTTGTGGATTATTCTTTGAGTTTTCATAATAACAAGTTGTGTGATTTCTTATGAAAGAATCAAATTGGCTAGTCAAGAAAATTAATATATTAAAAACCATAGGGTAAAATGATTTCTTAAACATTTTTGATCTAATTATAATGATAATTAGAAACCTAGATTAATGAAATGTACTAGTTTCAAAGATGATAATTTTTTAGAAATTGATTGTTGTATCTAATTAATATAAATCTAGTATTTTTTATACTAGGGTTCTGATTTGTCTTTCTTAGCTTTTGAGATTATATGATATTACTGTGATTAATACCTGAGGGTTTGATATTGATCAACAAATTGATTGTGTTTGGATAAACACATGTTTAACATGGACTCCTATGGGATTGGTGCATGTACGTTCATACTGTTTATGGCAATGATGCATAAGTTTTTGATTTTTGAGGGTATAATATATGATTATATGGAATATATGAGGAATAATTATTGGTGTTGACGCCTGAGGGCTTGGTACATGCATTCATATCACATGTGGTCTAGTAGTACTGGTACTAAATGCCTAAGGGAATAGTATATGATTATGTCTAATGACTTAGGTCTAGGTGTACAATTACACGATTCCTAATAGAGAGGTTCTAGTTATACCTAAGGGTGAGGTTTTTGTTGGCCTGAGGATAGAGGCTGTATGTTATGGTATATATTGATTGATTCACCTCAGTAGTAAAATCTTCCACTAATTTGGTTTATCCTTCCTAATTAAGTATTATCTACCGACAAATATTGATATCTAACTTAGGTCAATGTAGGTGGTAAGGGATGGGTTTTAATTTAGGTTTTTGGATCAAGTATTTATTATTTAATTTTTTATATGTTTTATTTTTTTAACTATGTTAAATACGATTTTTTTATTAATCAGACAAAATGATTTAGTTTTTTCATCATGGGTGGAGGCCTAATGTTTTTTATATCACAAATATACATGGGCACAATTTGACACCTGAGACGGTCTTCATTCTTGTATGTCTTTTGGATTCATAGAATGTTTTGTGTTGGGTACATGGGAGCTAGAGTGCATATGAATGGGATCATTCTTAGGATGTTTTATGAGTTGACTATTTGGTTTTTATTTTATATTTTAAATTTATAAAGGTTGTACTGATAACATCATTTGTTATACATTTGTTGTTGTAAATTGGAATTGGCCACTTTTATTATGATATTATATTATTCTTATACATCATTTCTTCATATTTTTACAAATTATATAATTAACTATTTTTCATTATATGATTAACTAATATGATTCTCTGATCTATATTGTATTGTCTCCCCTTGATAATACTAATGGACCATCTCCGCTAGTCAGATACCTCTAGCATACAAGGTGGTCCAATTGAGACCATGTGGTTAATGGTTTGGCCACCGTCATAGTGGTGGGCCTGGTTGGGATGTTACAAAGTTGTATTAGAGGTGTTTTTCATTTTATCCTATGTATTAATATTGGGGTTGGTATATAAGATACTTTGACTATGTTGGTGATTGGTAAATAACTGTTCCTGGGAGTGATCACCACACTTATGAGGAATGATTAAGTGGCCTAGGATGGGATTTTTTCTTTCAATTTTTGTTGTTACTACTGATATGATTTCACCTTGAGTAAATGGTGTCAATTCCACTACTAATCGATTATTAGATTTATTTTATTTTATCCTTGGACTGGTATGAAATTGATGAATCATTGCACGCATCATAATAGGCACATCTAAATATATATGTCTTGAAAAATCCATTCCATTTAGTTTCATATATAGATTTATTTCTCATATGAATTTTTTCCTTGAGTGTAATGCAATTCATGATTGTATAAAATTCTTAGATATTTATTTTCCATGTTTCCTGAATTCTTAGAATACATTCCCTAATTAGTATTACATGGTTCATTGATTTCATCATGTTTCTCTATGATAAGAGTTTGTAGAGACATGATTCACATTGTTTTAAATATGTATTTAATGGAATGGGCTTAATGAAATTGTTTGTGATTAAAATGGTATCCATTTTTTAGATTTAATGTGTATTATATAATTAAAAATTGGAAAAGGTAACTTTTATACTCGATTCATATTCAAGATGTAAATATGGTTAATGGTTATCCATCTTTAATTTTAAATGAACTGGTTATCCATCTAAATTCTCAATTAGACTGAAGAAGGTCAGTTGGGGAATAGTCTTTATGGGATAACCCTTAATGGGTGTTTACAACATTAAATATTATGAAACTACTCTTGGTTTTCATTCAAAGGATCCTAGGATGGCTTAGTTGGACCCTCATAGGTTTCCTTATCTTTAATAACTTAAATGAATTTATTTAGTAAATTTCATTATTATGGATGAATTTTAATAATATTAAAATGTTTTTTAATGGATGTTTGATGAGAATTGCCTGTATTTAATTGATTTTTTTGTTAAATATTTTAAATTTTTAATGATTAAATTGTGAAAAATGAAATGACATGATAATATATACATTATATGTCTCATACATCTAAACACTCATATTAGTGTAGCTTGAAAATCTTATCATAGTACACTTAAAACAAAAACATTATCATTTTCCATCGGTTGTATCCTTTTCCACAATTGATTAAACGATTAACCATTGAGACTATTTTTTCAGTTTTGTTGAACTAATGATAGGATCGATTCTTGTTCTTTCATAAGGGATTGTCCCATAGTAGGTATAACCATATGAAATTAAAGTATTTGATAAATATTGGGATTTGCTAACATTTTGAGTCATTTTCCCCTGATGAACTCCTAGCTTGCAGTCACTCCCTTATTCGGATGGGTGCTCATGGTATTCTTGACCATGTTATGGGATTGATAATCACCTAATTATCGTTTTAATATGTAAAACCTGGCTAGAGAATGGTTTACTTCTTCGTAGGTCATTTGAATTTTATTCCATTTTTTTATAAATGGACAAATTCGTATGTCGTCATCTAGGTTAACGGTCATATGAGGCAATAAGAAGTTAGGCTAAATCTCTTGTACAGGACATCTGATAATTGAATGCACTATGAAGAAAACCATTGGGTATTATCCAGGATATACCGTTTATTTATAACACCTCTTGGTAGTATGATTTCACGTGTGCAGTGACAATTTAGTGTTGAGTTCCAAAAAAAATGATGAGGCTTGTATTGTTTAGTAAATTATAAAGAAATATCCATCATAGAGTAACTAGGGTGTAAATAAATCAAGTTAATCTCAATTATCGGGATGACTTCCTTGGTACTTGTGTGTTTTGACATGTTGATCCATCAGGTTCTGATGTTTTTGTCTAATTATCGACCCCCTATGAGGGTGACATGGAGGAGTGTCACATGTACGTTTAAACTGCATTTTATTTAGCATACTTTTGTGTAAAAATCATTTATTTTTTCAATCACTAAGACTCTCCTATGGTGGAGAGATTCATTTTATTTTTTCAATACAAGTCCTTTTGAGTAGAAGAAACACAATTGAGAGGACCAGTTTGAGATAGTCAGTTTTGCTAGAATTCCTTCCGGGCTCACATGTTTTGAATGATTTCTGGGCTATCTCGATAGTACGAAATTTTTGTGGTTATTTTTGTATGGATAATTAGAGAAACACCTTTTTCCATGGGTGTTATTATATGGTTAATATTGAAAGATAATAGGATTCCTCGTGTGGTAAAGGTTCGATGATTGAATAAGGACAGCGCATCGGAAGTTGAAGCTGAGTTTCCTCTATGGTATCGATCAGTAGGGGTTCAAAAAAATTTCTTCTAGTAAACTTTATAATCATCTTAGTTTACTCTTCCTTGATAGTTGAGCATGTCCCCTATATTGACGTCATTTTTAATACAGTGAGATAATGTGAGTCCAACATCACGCCATAGTTTAATAGTTTTTAAACGGTTTAAGTATTCTTCCTATTAAGCACCCCAATTGGTTAGGGTGGGTGTGGATCAAATGTTTACCTTGTCTTCTTAAGAATCATGAACAACCAGTTATATTTGGTTGATTGATAATTTTATTGTTTATTTACTGTGGGGTTCCCAATATGACCTCAGAAGTAATCAGGCTCTATTTGTTGAAGAAAATCGTACTTGGAGAGTCACTCAAAATCATAGAGGCATTCTTTTTATAAAAATTTCAATAACAGAGGCGTCATAGCTCAAACATTTACCCCATTTTAAAAGTTTGAGACCTATAGTGGGGGGAACACTAGTTAGTTGATTCAGGAGATGTTAACATGGTCATGTATTTAGCTAAATGGGATCAGATAACAGTTTTTTCAATGTTTTGGTTGAACAAATTGGCATTAGATCATATCTTAATGGATTAGGTTCCACTTTTATAATCAATGCTATAGGATGTGATGGTTGTTTAGAAGGGAAACATAGCCATATGAGTGAGACTTTACAAACCTTGTAGGTTAGGTGGGGTTTTCATCGTTCCCAAAGGATTATTGGGGATGAGAAGTTATAAATTGTACAGGTTGTAATGTCCTCATTTTTAAATAATAAAATAACCTGAAATTAGTACGAATGGGATTTTTTGACCTCTTAGACCCTTTATGTTGATAGAATAAAAATATTAAACATATATTATTCATACACATGTGCGTTTTTCAAAATAATTTAAATAACTCCCCAAAGTTTCATCGAATGAGAAATTTGATACCACTATTTGTTTTAGAACACGTGTTTTATCAAAAGTAGGGTATTACTATTCTATGCATTGAATATTTGGAAACATCACACATAATAATACTTGATTTATTTTTTAATTTATTTATTATTATTTTTTATATAATGAATATTTAATATCAGTGAAAAGGAGTGTCCTTTCAGAAGTTTGAGGCCGCCTTTAGGTTATGTACATGGGTTTTACATTAGGCTATGTATAAAACATTTATAAATCAGGTATTTAGAAACACCGAATGTGATAATAACCTATTTATTTTTAAATAATTTAATATTCAATTTTTATATAATAATTAATTAATTTTCTACAAATAGTGCATTGTATGATAAATATGAGACAACTATTTTCTCTAGAACGCAAGGTTTATCCTAGACGTGGTATATAATTTGAGAGTGTCTTATGTTTGGTCAAATCACAGTTGAAATAAATTTAATTGGTTTGTAAATGTTTTCATGGGTAAATATAAATAATAATAATTATTATATTATTACTATTATTATTTGGATTGAAAAAAATGAAAATATACTTACATAATTAATAAATTGTGTTGAAATGTAATTAACAAGTGGGAAATGAAATAATTGTGATATTATTATTTGTTCCAATTAAATGAAAATGTGTTGTCAATATTAATTTATTCACTGTTATTAGTATTTAATGGTTATTTTTTTAAATGTTAATGGTGAAATTAATGTTAAAAAATTATTTATGATAATAAAATATATTTGTTTTTGTTTTTAATTTAGTAAAATAAAATGTCTAGAATATAATAATATATTTATATACATATACGAGTTTAAATGTATGTATATAATATTCATATTTAAATATAATATTTCCATATATATGTGGGTTAAATATATATATATGTAGGGGTATATTAATGTTTATATATAGGGATAAAGTTTAATATATTAATTTAATTCTTCATTTTCTTTAATTAAGAATACATAATAAAAATGATAAAAAGTTTATAATATAATAATGGGTTGTAATTAGAGGCACTATAAAGAGAATAAATGGGGAATTTTAAGTGAACTAATGTAAACCCATAAAATAAAGAGGTGTGTATTAATTATGGGTTAATAAAAAATATAAATTTATATATTGATGGATATGTGGAGGCACTGATGTCTTTCTAAAGAAGGTCCCCTTTTCCCACAAAATTCACGCCACTCCCCTTTATCACCCCTCTCTCCTCTATTATTAAAATTTATTCTAATTTCAAAACTTATTCCAATCACAATTCATCGATATCTCAAAAAATATTAGTCGTATTGAAGTGTCATCGGTTTTATTAGATTCATCTTAATGAGAATATTTTTAAACATATTTGTGTTTTTAAATGGAAATATGTTTTGGTGGGGTAGTTAAACTCATACTTCAACCATCATCGTGAGTCTTCATTTCACCTAAGGTAATAAGTCCTTAAATTTTGTACATGTAATATACGAGTTATTGATATGATTTTTGGTGTGTGTGTGTATGTAGCCGTAGGATTCCTATACCTCCTACTTTTCAAATTTAAAAATTTTTATGTTTTTTTTAAATATTTAATTATTTATTCTTAATTGAATTATTTAATATGTTAAATGAATTTTCTAATAAAAAATTTCATGGTTTTATAATAAAATTCCTCGGATGAGGTGAATTGTCCTCTAAACCAAATGTTATTGATTTGTGATGTAAATAATGACTTGGATTGATGATTTGGGTTATTACATCCTTAAATTCATCCATGTTATAATGAATATTGAATGTGTTGAATTAATTGAAATAGATTTCACATGATGGGTTTCCTTATTTAAATGATTAAATATCATGCCTCAAATTTTTTAACATTTTCAAGATGGTACGTTTTCCCTAAAGATTGAAATGATTTATATTAAAAAAACATATTATGGTGGAATGACCAAACCTATTTTTATAATTAAATAACTATTGTTTATTTTAAATGTATCAGTGATATGATTTGAATATATTCAAGGAAATATTTTTTGTTGGTTGTAGTCCCTAAAAAGAATTATTATGCGTGGTATAAATTAAATCTGTTTTTAACTGATACAGTTGTTTATAGTAATTGTGATAATTGATATCACATCGTCATTCTCCGAGAATGATTAGATAGATTCCATAATTTATATTAAATTATACTTGTTCATTTTAAACTATACCTTCGAATTCCGTTGGTATATAGTCATAGAGATTCAGAACTATAACCACCCTATTGTTGTGCTAGTCTTGGCCATTATTATGACTTGGAATGTTTTACTTTAAATACCTACAACAAATTTGGATAAATTTCATGATTAATCACTTATACTTTGAGTTGGAATAATAATAAATTGTGTAATTTCTAATGATAGAATCACTTTGGATAATCTGGTAAATTTATATAAGAACTTCCTTATAGTTAAATGATTTATTAAAAAGGTTTTATATAGTTATGATAATATTTAAGAATTGAGAATAATAAAATTAATTGTTTTTATATGTGTTAATTATTTATAAATTGCTCATCATGTCTTATAATGATATGTATGGTATGTTTGATTCTAGAGTCATGATTTGTATTTCATATCTTTTGAACTTATATGACATCAATATGATTGCTACATAAGTATTTTATAATGATTGGAATATTCTGAATTTCTTGATATGACACAAGTTTATCATGGATTCATTAGGGCTTTGTGCATTTTTTCGTACTTCATGAGGTAAATTAGCACATGTACTTGATGCTTGAGGTCAATGTATATGATAATATGTTATGTCTGGGTATTCATGATTGGTTTTTATGCCCAGGGGCTTGGTGCATGATTTCGTACCACCTATGGGCTGGGCACACAAGTACTAAATGCCGAAGGGAATAGTATATGATTATTTGAGAAGCTTGAGGGCTATATGTACAGTCAAAAAATGCCTAATGGTGAAATTTTTAATATCATGAGGGAGATGTTTAATTATCCTACGGGACGATATTGTATGATATGGTATATTATGATTTATGAATACTCATTAAGAAAATCTACCAACAATTTCGGAGATCCTTCCTGATCCATGACGATCAACACATAGACATATATATCCCACTTAGGTCAAAGATGGTGGTATGTGACATGTGTCCAATTAGTATCCTAGACCATGTTTTTTTATTTAATTTATCATCACTTAATTTTACAATATCTATAAAACTATATTTTATAATTAATTGCACTAAATGGATTGGGATAGACACCATGGGTTCTAGATAATTGATATTTTTATCTCACACCCACCGCGAGCACTATTTGGCACCTGAGTAGATCTTATTTATTATAGGTATTCATAATCATTGAAATTGATGTGATATTTACTTAGGAACTATCAATAATAGTACTTGGATCTTTATCAAGATTCTCGAGGAGTTGACTGATTTTTTTTCATTTTATTTTTTAATTTTGGACTGCTTGTACCTATAGAATAATCTTTCATATATGCATTGTTTTAAATTGAAATTGGATGTTTTTATTGAGATATTATATTATTCTTGCACATCTTTTCTTCATTTTATTACTACTTTCATATTTGTCCATAAGTTATTACCTTGTAAAACATTGTTCTACTTTGATATAGAGGGTATAGTCTCCCCACTATACGACCAATAGACCTTACCTACTAGTCACCAACCTCTAGCATATGGGGAGGCACGCTTGAGGCCATGTGGTGACCGGACCGACCATCGTCTTATTTGTGAGCCGATATGGGATGATATATCTATAGTGGCTGACCAAAAAAGTACATGTATATAATAAATCATGTTGTTAAAAAAGGGAACTCCACCTGATGTAGAGGAACGTTTAAAGTCCACTTTCATCCATCCTATACTAATGGTCCAAATCAATTACTATAGTTTAGCTCATGAGATCGGTCCCTTACATGGCCTTAGAGAAATAAAGTCTACTTTAATCTTTAGGGCCTTGTGTAGGGAGTGAGAATAAAATCATTAGAAAAATTCCAATGTGTTCAATTATTACTAAAATATTAATTCATGTGTATGTTGAAACTAAAAAAAAAGTCATCACATTCACATTTAATAAAATACATGCTTCCCTTATGACCAAAAGCCAGAAGGGAGTTATCATCTACTATAGACATCACTGATAATCTCGGAATATTTTCTCCCATATATATATATATATATCATTCAAAACCATTATGTGTATATATATCTATTTTGGTGAGGATCTATGGATCAATGAGTAAATCATCATCTGAAGAAATTCAAACTTGGTAAACCCTCAAGTCCCACATATAATCATTTCACTAGAAAATAATTCCATAAAAAAATTATTGGAGTCCTTAGTTCATGCCCATCCAATAAGATCCATGTCCCATGGACCTATACTCAATGTGTCCTAGTCGGCTCTACAGAATGATGTCCTATGGCAGCCAATATCTATCCTCTGAATAATAATCATAATTATCTCAACATTGTACATCCTAAGGAATGATGATATCTATCCTCCTAATGTCATAAAATCATGACCTCAAGTACCACAATGAGCCTAAATCCCCCATCAATGGTTTTAATATCCTCAATCGATGGTCCAGCACCATCCAAATGTCATTATATAATGATAAAAACTAAATATGTTTGGTGGTCATCACCATCAAGATATAATCATAGTCTATGGGGAAACCACTATCAAATAATGGTCAACATCACCTCATCAATGTCTTATTTGTGTCTATATGACACCAAAAGCATTCAAGACAATAAATAGTGTGTTGAAATCACTAAAACGTATAATACACATAACTCATTACCTCATTCTCCTACCAATGTTCTACTAAATCATGATGTTCAAAAACATATCTAGTCATGAAGACATTTCACTCATCCTAACAAACGCATCATTAAAATCTAATAAACATGTCCCCAAACCATGTGATCGTCATCACCTTAAGTATCACGATCTACTTCCAACCCAATGAACTATAACAACTTAGTCTTTGTGTTTTTGGTCACCTCAATCATCGGTCCGTTCCCATGAAATTCACATGAAACCATACAAAATTTAAATTTAATATAATTTAAATAATATGCCATACCTAATATGCATAAGCTAGTCCAATCAGCTTTCCCAACATGAACCTTTTGTAGTGTATAATTTACATGCCCATAGGCATATCAAATAATATTTATAACTATTTTATAACAAATATTTATTTAATTATGTTCTCGGTTAGAAAACACAAATGTTGTACATGAATTCACCATTGAAACACTCACAAAACCATTTTAAAATATATGAATTGCATACCTTGTATTATTATATCCTCATTAGTCTAATATCAACCTCTAACTTATAAGGAATCAAAATAAAATGGTATTTTAGAAGAATTTATTGATAATAGGGAAATTGAAATTTCATGTATTTAACATTCTATATAGATAAATAAATTGTGAAAAGAAGATATTTTATTGAAGGTATTGGAGAGATGAATCTTTAGCCACCAATGGATCAATGATCAGAGTCCAATAAGAGGAGTTAGCTTAATTTATTCAAGGATAGAAATTGATTCTTAACTAGTGTTATATATGTTAAAGAATAATGAATACAGGAGATAAAAAATAATTAGAAAGATGGAAAAAATATATAAATTCATGCTTTTAAGTGACCTATGTAGTTTGGTAGAACAGTTTGGATTATAGTGTTCCATCTTTGAGGTGATATCTGCCTAAGAACCACACTTGCACACACGAGTCATAGGGTTTTCCAAATAGTGTGAAAATAGTATGAAACCCCTATATTAATATTTTTAGAGGTCTCACATTGGTGTGCAACCCTGCCCACATGATTTGAGGAACAAAATTCGGCTCTATAGGTTGGTCACATAGTTACTCTTGAGATGTTTCACGGTTAGTAAAAATCGTGTTCCTTACTTTTCACTTTACCAAAAATGAGTTTCTAGGGAGAACCACACCTAAATGTTACCCAAAAAGTCAAGTCACATTTCAATCATTAAAAACAATCTAAAAACCTAGTCATCAGTCAAAGAAACTCTTGGAATGAGGTTCATAAGATCAAAATTAATGTTGTTCCACTCACAAAATGTTAAAATTTAAACAATGTTTGAATTGCTAGCCTACTAAAATATTTGGTAAATTACACATTTTTTGATTCATTATTTAAATTTGAATGTTGTGAATGGATCAGATCACTTTGTGGAGAGGGTATGTCTGATGTATACACGAGGAACATTATCATTCCCTTAACAAGAATAATTAAACGAAATTGGGTGATATATTAATCATCTAGAATCAATATCATCTAATATATATCCCATATATTAATTAAATTTATCAAAATTTCTTTCCTTGTAATGAATATGTTAAAAATTAATCGCATTGCTTCATGAGGTGGTATTCTTCCATACACATGAGTCACGTTATTTTATTTTAAATTTCATGGAATCTAAGAAGGTATGATTTGTATTATAATTTCATAACTATAATAATAAAATTAGTATTATATATGTGTTATGTACATCATTCTATCAACCCCTGAACTGTGGTTATGGAAAATGAATTATATTGGTTGGTGCGACGGTTACCAAATGTTTGCACGATCGACAATTTCATTTCCCATTAGATTGGATAAGAGACAGATATCAATTGTTACATTAACATAATAAAATATCATTATTTGTTAGAAAATTAATTTTTATATTGTAATGATAAAATATGATTTTATGGATGTTAAAGAAGAAATAAAATGAAAATTCTCATTTAAGAACATTGCCACTTCCTGGGGAACTTCTTCTGGATTACATGAAAATATAATCTAGGTTGGATTTATAAACAAATTTATGACTCTAATATGTTTGGAAAGGATCAATTATATAACATTTGTAGTTTTTTCTATACCAAATATTGTTTTTAGTGATATTTGGGGAGGATAGTGGGTGAACTTTTTGAGTGGGTGAGATGTCACACATGAAATATTTGTATCAATTCAATTATTTCCAAATTTTCACCATTCCAAAAGCCTCAAAAATAGGTAATTATTGACTCTTATAGGTAATAAGGTTTAAATATATCAATAAAATTGTTTTTATATATTTTTATTTTTATTTTAACTCTTCATGTTTAAATATAACCCTCAATAAATTCGTTTTTACCCGAACTGTAGTAATTAATTCTTAATGCATTTACTATTTATAATGATCAAAAATCAAGTTAAAATTATTATATATTATATATTATAATTATTCCATACATGGAATACATTTTTCTATATAAAATTAATACAATTTGAAAATTTTAGATTTAAAATTACAGTCACAGATGCGATGAGAAAACAAGTTTTTGATGTGAAATTTTCAATATGTTTATAGGGTTTTAACAACAAAAATAATAATTAAATTGATTTAAAATAAATCAAATAGAAAAATATTAATATTATATATTTAATTATACTTTAAAAAAATAAAATAAAATTTATCATTATTATTTATTTAAATGAAGATTTAATTTTCAATAAATATCAGAGTTTTCCCTTTTCATCGAAAAATGAATCATTTTACAAAAATTCCCTAAAAATAACCACAAAATAATTTTTAAATGATAATTTAACAAATAATGTTAATTTTATCGAATAATATTTTTTAAAAATGTGTTGAGATTTTCATCTAAATTATCTAAATAATGAATGACTAAACCACCATTTAAAAAAATATCGTTTTTTAAAAAAAATATTTCTTTATTACTTTTAAAGGGTTATTATGTAATTTAAAATAAATATTTTATCATATTTTTCATAACATAACTTATAAAATTAATACCCTCAAATTTAATGTCTAATTTATAATTTTATACTATATTACAGTTCAATTTGACTCGAGGTGTGTGTTCCACAAGAAATCGAAGAGATTAAATTTTATGAAATATATTTCGTGGGCTGTTTAAGCTCTATGTTGTGTGTCACAGAACAGATATAATAAAATATTGTTTTTTAGGATTTAAATTTGTTAAAATTTATATAATCATTGTATGTGGAATATCGATCATCAATGATGCTTCAATGTAGTGGATTAACATCTAATTGGATAACGAATTCCAATAAAATGGATCTATTAGTAAGTAATAATAATACTGTGAATATAGTATTGTTGAAGACATATAATTTACAATCATGGATAATAATAAATAATAAAAAAAAAGCATCCCCAAAAGAGGATTCAGAGCAGGTGCACTCACCATAACAGAACCAAACGGATTGTCAAAATGAGAGGGTTTGTCTATGACATCAGTACCATCTTGTGATTGCATGGGAAGCCTAGACAAACAACCATGAAATGGTGGATAGCTACTATCATGTCGCAGATTCTGGGGAGGGGCAGTTCCTTATAGATAGTCTGGTTGAATTCCCTAAGACCTTCGGGTCATGTAATCTCCTTAGCCTACGGGCCTTGTAATCTCTGAACCTACGGGCCTTGTAAGGGTTCCCCCTCATCCCTTGAAAGGGGGGTTATCAAAAATCATTAAAAATGAAGGCCTTTGGGCCATTCGGGTATGAATATGTATATAATAAGATGAAATATTTAATTCTGTAAAATTTGAATTAGTAGAAAATGAATCATTATTCAAATAAATATTTATCAAAACATAATAATTCGTATTAAAATGAGTTTAATAATTATAAAATATTCATATTATTAATTCCATTTTTTAAAATAAAGAGGCATATATAGTCTTTAACCAAGAATTTTATGTTCAAAATTAAAAATTTTAGAGAACTGGATAATGAAATTTGAATATTAATAAAAATTTGTCACTAATTATTTCACCAATAAAAAAGAGATTTTTATATCATATGGTATCAATATATATTCAGATTATATTTGATAACCACCATTTATATAAATAACATTTTTTAGTTTCACAGAAGTCGAATGAGTGTGGTTTATCAACAAATATAAATTATGTTGACTATGCGTTATATATGATTAGTCTGAATAGATTGGAAATAAAACATTTTTATCAGATGCGGTGATTTATCTAATAAAATTTATTATTTCCAAAATATATATAATACTATATAGTAATATATTAATGTTTAATATAAATTGTGGAAGAGTTTTTGTCATATATAAGAGTGATAATGCTATGATATTTTTTGAGATCTTATGTACCCCGCTCTACTAGATGTTATGGATTAATCAGAATTGAATATTTTTGATTTGATTAAAAAATATAATGATAATGTATAACTATTAAGATATCATGATCAAATTTTACAATTAAAATTAATTATTTGTGGGACATAAAAACTACATGATAGATAAGAAGAGGAATAACAACTTGAAAGTGAATATCCTTTATTAAAGTATAATAAGTACATTCTTAGATAATTATTTAGGGAGTATCATGAAAATATATCAAATTTAATACTATTCTATCCAGGTGGTAAAATTGATGATGAAAAATGATTTTATATTTTATAATTTAATTAACTAAATGATTTTCATCATGTGTTTATAGTAAAAAATTAAATATCCTCATTATATGTATAGATAATCTAATAAGTAATTGAACTATAATTATATATGCAAGATATACCAACTTCTAATTTTCAAGATACTATTTTATATGAAGATGAATTTGAAATGGGAATGTACGAAATTATTTAAAAAAATATATTTAAATTTAACCTATAAATGATGATATAGAATCAACACATAGTGAAGAATAAAATACAGATAAAATAATTGATGTTAAAAAATGTTATATATTTTCAGATACTAAAATATTTGAAAATGTAGTTGAGGATTATCCATATTCCTTTGATGGTAATTACCAACACTTTTTTTATCATTATTATATGGATTTTTCATATAAAAAACTATTGTTGAACCAAATGTCGTTGCATCTAACCACAATGGTATTGTATTAATGGTTATAAACAAATAATTAATTTTAGAAGTGGATATGTGGAGAGAATTATATTACCTTTATAATATAATATGACATCCACTCAACTAGTATTATACATAAAATTATTTATATAGTTTAAATATATTATTTAATTACATTAGTTGGTTAGAGATAAAGACGTATCTATAAAGTTTCATCTTTTTTTTCATATATTTGTCATTAAATATTTATAATGACATATATTCCCACATTTAGGCTTGATTATTAACTTGTGGATGCTGCAATAATGTAGTGGGAGTTGAACAAATAGATGAAAATTTATATAATTTATCCTTTAATGTTATTATTTCAAGTTTATTTTAATCATTCAGAAATAATATCTACTTATTTATATATTAATGATCCTATAGAAACTATTTTCCAAAATATATATCCTTAAATATTCAATTGGAGGAACTTTATATTTGTACATAGTGTCTTTATACTATAGTTATTATATTTTATGAATACTATTTCAAATCATGACTGTATAGAAAATGAATAATAATAATTATATAATTCAATATATATTTAATTAATATTTGAACACAATGGAAAATATAATGGTTTCTCACTCTTTATATCTTGAGAATATATCAATACTATTTACACAAAGATAGTAAATTGATTTAATAATTGAACTAATTTAAAGAACATGTTCAATAATATAAACAATGAGATAAAAATATTTAAAGTCACTAGTGGTTTTTAAAAACATGTTTCTATAATATATTTCACTAAAAATACTATTTTTCCACAAAGTAATGTTTTTAGCAGAATGATGCGAAAACAATCATCATTCATTCAAAACTACAAAAAATATATAATTATTGTTATTTAGGAGAAATGAAAGAAAAAAATCTCTTGAAATATTATATAACTCTTGAAAATTTTTATTTTTTTATCTATTATATTATCTACACATAAATATAGTTTATCTAAATCATCTCTAACATTATCTAATATTAATGAAAAAAAGGGCTAATTTTTTCCTCTATAGTATATTTCATCCCCTGAAAATGTAATGGTAATAATGATTTTGATTATTCTTTGGTTTGTTTAATTACATTTTTTATATTTATTGATATTGACGTAAGAACCTATATGATATAACATCAATAACATGATCCCCAATTTTTAAAACAATGTACACATATCATGTTTTAATCACATATATCTTATTACTATTATTTAGTATCTAAAAAATCAATTAAATTTCATATATATATTCTATTCTCTAAATCAACCATTATAATTTCTTTAAGAAATAATAAATCCTAATTATTTAATCTAAATAACATGTTATATATATATATTATTTACTATTTTTTCATATCTTGAACTTTTACAATTTATAATAAATGTTACATCATATTTTAAGATTCACATTTTATTAAAAATCATTTATTTTATGTGAAGCCATATTCATGTTTTGTACCTAAAATTTCATTCTCTCTCTATATTGGTTTATGTTACTTACAAAAAATTTCATATTTATGTCATATAAATTATTTTTTTAATGTATTTTGGATATTCTAATTATAATTTATTTTTTATGTTAACTACTTCATGTTTTATTACAAATATATTTATATATTGTTATATGATTAATATTTTTGTTTTATGCTTAAGATGTCCTCTTTTATACTCAATGTAATGATAGATGATCACATATATTTTTGTGACATAATTTAGTTTATATAAAGCATTATATCAACACTTTTAATTTAATTTTAAGTTTATTCATCCAAATTGTTTTGTTATATAGTAAAACATTCATGATTAAGTTTATATATTTCATTTTATAAGATCATATGTGTACATTATTTCATCCAAATAATATAATATCTATATAAATGGTTATGTTTTGGGATCAACGATTTATATTTTTTATTTTATATTAATCATATAATATTTTATATATACCATATAATTTTTAATTCAAATTATTTTTCAATTATGCTCGATTATCTGTATTACGTCAATAACATACTATGATTCATTTAATTTACCACTAATGTAAATTTGTATTAGTATATCTTATCAAATAATATATAAATTACATGAATGTCACCGAAATATTACTAAATTATTTATAAATAAATTATTCCCTTAATAAACCAAATAATATTGAGGTCTAATGTATTTTAGAGAATAAAACCATAATGAAATATCTTAGAAATAATCAACACTATCATTTAATCATATCTTAAAAAAAATTCTATATATGACCAAATTCAATTATTATATATTGTATCATTAGGGAAAACAAAAAAGTATACAGTAATATATAAATTCTTGTAATGAAATAATTTGAGTATGGCTTGATGATGAAGTAAATATATGTGTAAAAAGGTATAACATGGAATAATTAAAGAGGATGATCATATTTAGTCATATTGAAACATATAAAAAATTAAATGAAATCACAATATTATAGAATCATATAAATGTTTCACAAAAAAGTGTTTTATCAAAAATAATAGTAATGGATCACTACCATGATATCATGACAATATATGAAATAATAATAACAAAATCATATACATGACACTATGGAAAAAAAATTATATATGTATATTAATAATGAACTTATAATATATAAACTGTTAACTATAAAATTATAGTTTCCTAATTATAATCCCATATTTCACATAACATTGAGTCATTATCACATATTCAATATAATAAAAAATCATGCATAATGTATAGGAATAATAAACTCCCTGGGAAGGTAATGGACTATATAATCATAATAAAAAGATTAAAAAAATGAAATATTATAATGGTTTCCAATAAGATATGGGATTAATGAATAAAATACATTTACATTTGAATAATTTATCATTTTAATGAATATAGTTCTTAAGTAAAATAACAATTATAAAAAATTTTTTATCATTTTTATATACAATTTTATGTCATAAAAACTATTTTTGGAAATTAGTAAAGGATCAATAATGCAGACAACAGAATTGGATTTTACTTAAAAAATATATAATTTACTATAATTTTTTAACAGAAATATTGATTATTTTTAGAGATCATAGATTAGTAATTCTTTTCCAATAGAGATACATTAAAGTAAATAAGGAATAAAAATTTCTCCATTACTATGTTTGCATTAATGAATTGATTGGGATGGTGTTTTGAAAAACAGGGATAAAAAACAAATATATAATAAAAATATATATATAAGAAACAAATATGCAGAAAAAAAGAAAATGAAATGTGAATAGGAGACAAATAATGATAGATAAAAAGAGTTATAGTGAGTATACCAATAAAAATGAACTGTTATTTTGGAATTTACTCACCTCAAGCCCTGAATCACTTATACACTTATCTATAGTCTAAAATAATTGAATTAAATATGAGTAATTCATAATCCAAAACCATAATTATTTTTATAAAATCATTATTTATAATTAATTATCACCTGCTATATATTTTGAGGTATTATTATGTTCATGTGAATGGTTTCAGGTAGTTTAGTTTATTGTTTCAAAGTATCGTCAATATAGAGTTACAATAATTTTTCATTACCAATTTATTTCATAATATCTAAAATTTTCATATTGACAGTAATGTCAATCTATTAGTACAATATTTCAACAATTCAATAAATATTCTAAAAATGTTAAATTTCATAATATGTTACCCTATAATATGTTTTTTAAGTTATCAATCCGACTATTAAATTTTTTATATCAACAATATCATGAAATATTTATCATTTAATTATTTAAATATATCATAATTAGATTATTAGTAATATTTGTATACATTAAAATTTATTGAAACACTATAAATGAACAATGATAATTAAAAAACTCATTTCCTTATAAGGGTTGAATAATCCATTAATGGTATGAACTATGTTTTTATGAGTGTTTTGAAAAGAAAGCAAGACTATTATATATTAGTCATTAATAAATAGATTATAGTATGATTATATTACCTTTTAATTTCATTTAATGAAACCTATGTATATAAATATTTTTTAAAAAATATATATTTTTCATGAAATTTTGAGGTAAACCTCTTTCTTTGATACACCCCCTTTGTATTCGCAAAAAGTATTATCTAGATGGTCTTAAAATCAATACCTTCTTTGAAAACATGATATGGATTGTTTCCAGGGATATTTTAATTTATCAATGGTTAGGAAAAATGATTGTTTGTAAGGAGGAATATGAATAAAGGTGATTTATTTATTATAGGGGGATATTTTGAAAAAGAATATTTATTACATTATTAATTTTTCATAAGATTATGAATAATTTAGAGTTTTGTAACTAATAATAATTTTTCAACATAAAATATGATTTTTATTTACATTTAACCACTTCTAAAACTGAACGGTATAATTTTTATATATAATTCTATTTAATGATTTATAAATATTTTTGCATTACAATAAATGTAACTTTAATAATTGGATATTCAATTATAATATTTTAAATGGTTTTTATACATTTAAAATGCATTATATTAAACATTAAATCCATTTTATCTTCTGAATAATTATTTATAAGATATTATGTTTTATATCAACTTGGTGTTATGGAACATACTTTATAAATCGATTCAATATTTTTACAATTTATAAATAATCACTATTAGAATAATATATAAATAACAAATAACATACAAATTATAATTTAAAAATCCAAAATTACATTTAGTTTTGTCAAAATATATATGTAAATAATAATTTATAATATTTAAAAATTAACATTAAATTTAATTTTTAAAATAATAATTATTAAAAAATGTTTTCATAAAAACTATACATATACGTATTTTGAGTTTTATAATTTGTGAAATAATTTTATGATCTTATAATATTAATGAATTTTTATTTTATTAATGTCAAATATTATATATCATATATTTTATAATTTTTAATAGTTTGTTACTAATCCAACAGTTATTTTATAGATATAGTTACATTAAATTGATCTTATTTCATTTTTTATTAATTATCACTAATTATTACGTGTGTTTTACATTATTTAGTTTTTAGAATTATTATATATTTAATGTATTTTATTTTTTTATAATGTTTTTTGGGTATTATAATTCTTTAATATCCCAAAGTACAAGAATTTAATAATATTATTATATTATGTACATTTGTTTTATATCTTGTTACTATTGTAAAATTAATATAATGTATTTATACTTTATATTAAATGTTATATACTTAATAAATAACATAATTTTCAATTTTTATAGGTTGATTGATTGTTATTTTATAACTTATACCTAAATATTGAACATACTTATATTCAACATGTTACTTTCATATATAAAAACATGTGTCCTTACATTCATAATCGGTATATAAATTCCAACCACTAAATTTCATTTTAATGTATATTTTTAAAATATATGAGGGTACATACATTCTTCAACATGCTAAGATTTCCATTTTACCTCTTCATACATTTGATTTCACCAATGTTTTTTGAGCATGTGAGTTGTCTCAATGTGTTGAAATTTATCTCTAATGTCCCAGATGATTAGATACTTCTAATGGTAAGATTTATCATGATCTAAAAACACCACTAACAATAATAATTAATATATGAATATGTTCTTTCTCATTAGAAATATATGGAATACATATTGAATATTAGATTAGTCTTTTGGGACTGTTAGTGGATATACACATCTACAATATGGGTTTGAATATAAATAGTGCCAATATATATGGGAAAAAAATTTCCATTCCTCCCAAACATCGTAATAACATAAATAGAGAAATAGTAAGGATCACAAAACATTAAAACTTATACTCCAGGTTTTATATGTAAAACCCCAAAATTTTAGAATATAAACATCATAATCAATTTAGTCTATGAAAAACAACACCAATCATTGAAGGGAATATAACATCCTAAAAAATAATGATATATTTATATGTAAATAGTCCAAATCTCTTAAATTTAATTCATTACATGAAAAAATTATTTCATCTTTTTTTACACACATGAATGAGTTTCTTTGAATGTCAGTGTATCAAGTAAGACCTTATTTTACAGAATCATAATATATAATACATATTTAAAATTAATAAGATAATTTACGCCTATCCATTATAATGGTGGTAATTAATGAGATAAACTATGTAATGAAATTAAATTTTTAACTGATTTTTATTAGTCATCTATTTGGTAGTTGTAAAATTATAGTCCATTAAAATAATCAAAAATAATATCAAGAAAACTACATTTTTTCTAAAAGATGGTTAAGTTATGCTTTTGGCACAAAATAAATTTTTAATTTTAAGAACTTTTAGAACATTATTATAATAAAATAAATATATTTTTTAATTATAATATTAAATTTTATTATGGTGAATTTTTGGGAATTTTTGGGATGTTCCATTTTTTGATAAATAGTGAAAACCTGGAATTTAATTGAAACCTGTCTTTTCATTTAAATAATTTATTATGATTAGTTATTTTCTAATTTTTTTCAATGTAATATTTTGTCAATTTAATATAATTTAAATCAAATATCAGTTATTTCAAGAGTTTTTGAAATTATTTTTGATATAAAACATTTTAAACATTTAAACATTTTCACTTTAAGAACATATTTTCTCATTGAAATTTAGGGAATAATTTTAAATTAAATTCATTAAATGATATAAGTTTAGTTAATAAAAATGATTCATAAATATAAGAAAACATAATTTATACTATATAATAAGGTGAAATTACTTTTTTACGTAATTATTATTTAAAATAATTAAATATAATTATTGCGATTAGGGTTAAAACAAGAATTTTCACGTTACATTCGCTTGTTTTAAAATTAATTTTAAAAAACATAGATTTTTAAATTGATTTAAATTATTTTAAATTTTAAATAATTATGAATATATTAACTAATAAATTTCATTTTAATTTTATTATTGATGTATTAATTAATTAGGTAAATAAAAAGATACAAGTTATCGTGGTAAAAAAAAATCTATAATTGAGAAAACAATAATTCTATGGAACAATAGGATTCAAATGTGTTTAGTTTAATGCCTTGGAGGTTTTTATCTACAACATAAATAATAATATCCATTATTATTAAATTTTATAGGAATTTGACATAAGGGAAACCTCAAAATAGTTAATACACTTAGGTATTTGGAAAATTGTAACTCCTTCTCAACGATTCATGGGAACTCACTCCAGTCAATTATTGTCAACAATAAATCCATTTTTATTGACATGAAAATCCAAAATAATTTCAAAATATACCTCCCATCATCATATAATCATTATTTTGGTAAAATCACAATCCTTGGATGGATTTTTTGAAATCCTAAAAAAGATACCCAAATAAGAAGTAACATTCTTCAACGAGCGTCTTTAATTTATTTATTCCTCCACCTCCTTCAATTATTATTTAAATAAATTATATAATAAGCTCAGTATATTAAATATACTGATATTTTTTTTTGTTATGGTAATCACCAAAAACTGTCCCCACTTTAATCAAATACGTTACAAAATCATTGTCCATGTTTACACCAGACTACCTCATCGCAAACAATTGTCACTCGTTCATCCATTACTACCATTCAAAATTGGGAATGATATGGATGTAAAGTATATATATGATATTAATAACAGACAGACACACAACGAAACTGACACAGAAATATATATATATATAGTCATTTTATCATATTTAGGATTTTAATATTCATTCTATAGGAGATATGATAACATCGCTCGTGTGTACTCCATACTATCACCACTTGATGCAATGTGATTTTTATTTTTATAATTCTATAAATGGATAGTGATGAGGAAAACTTTTAATGATTATAAGTGATATAAATAAAATAAATATAATATTAAAGACATGTTAATGATTATGGAAAGACAATATATCATTTTTTACACCTAATGATGATAACATCTATGTGTTCGTGTAGACTACCACCAACATGAAGCAATGTGAATATCTTTTCATCACCATAACATATAGATGATAAATATATGTATATTTAAAGAGTTTTTATGATTTTAAGATATAATTATAATCTTATAAATGTAATTTATTAATAAAATCTGTTGTATAATGATCATTAAAAAATGGAAACATTACTCATGCATATGTACGACCAACCATCTCTATGATCGTACCATAATTATATTATGAAAAAAATATTTCATGATTGGTATTAAAAGTGTAATTGATTTACAAATATTTGGATTATTCCATGATAAATATTATGGATTTCATTAAACTATTTAATATATGAATTAACTGGATCCTTCATGAAAAAACATGAATGAGAAAATAAGTCAATTAACACCAGAATCAATGAATATAGTGGATGATTATTAACGAATGGTTGATAATATTTAATAAATAGATAATATATTATATTGTTTATATTAATATGGTTCTTTTATAATTTAATAACATTTTTAAAAATATTATAGATGGTGTTAAATCACATTATCCAAAAAGAAATAGTGAGGTAATTGATTTCCTCAAAATTTCATATCATTAAGGTATATATAAGGTTATGAACTTTGTTTCCTTTGTAAAGTGTATATACTACTCCTTTGACACGAAATATCATTAATAATTTATTTTTCAAGGAATATAAAATTTTAACCTGAATTATTTCATTTTAGGTGATTTTAATTAAAATTTACAGTGTGGTAAAGAATTTCATACCTCAATTTCATTACGCAGTGTCATATTACTTCTTCTTCGTCATTAATATTCTAGGATTATGTGTGTAGTGAAATTTCACTATCATATGTTATGTTTAATTTTTTTTTGATTTATATCTCGTACACAATCATTATTCATTGAAAAATTATCACATTATGATACGATCTTTTCAAGGGTTTAAATCAAAATATCCTTTTAATCAATATCGTTTAATATTGAATTTAAAATAAAGGAAATTATTTTATTATTATTTAATTAAGAAATTAATATTATTATCCTCTAGTTCTTGATGTTATTTTCACATTTTAGATCCATTTTCCCACTATTTGTTACTAATGTATTTTGATAAAATATTTTTAATAAAATATTAATTCATTTCTCTCTTCTGTCAGAAGTCTATTGTCATGAAAAACCAGGTTCTCAAAAAAAAAATTCCTTTTAATAATGATTTATTAACTTAATTTTTAACCATTTTTACTATTTATAATATTCAATGGAAACTTATTTTATGTTTCAAACAGTGAAAGTTTGAATTTTACCAAAAATAAGAATTAAATCTTCATGTATTTTTTAAAGAATACAATTTCCAAACCATTTTAACTATACCAAATGAATTTTATTTTTATCTTTTATAGAATGTGATGAATTAAATCCATTATTTACATTATCTCATTTATGATTACTATGTATTTTTATGTGCATCTTTTTAAAGAAAATAATTTTTGAAGTGATTTTCAATGAAATAGAGTGTAAATATTTTTTCTAAATTAAAAGTGATATATTATGAAATAATTTATTTAAAGATATATTTAGGGTATTAATATTTATAAATAACAAAAAAAAATTATTAATCTAATGGGTATATGTTAATTCCATTTTTTTCGTAGGATGGCTTATGATTATTTTGAGAACTAATAATATTATCAGTAACATCCATTTTTTATTTTGTAATCATTAACATCCCCATGAAATATTCAAATTCATGTGATAATTAAAAATTATATTTTCCCTAAATAACCATATTATGTTTCATATGTTTTCTTTTTTCTTAAATAGTATAAGAATTTAAAATATAGTGTTTGTATTTATAGTTATTTATTTGTCTATGTAAATATTGATAATTTTGTTTTCATTACTCAATATGGATAACTTATTATAATGAAAATTGATTATGAATTAAATCTATTATTCTATATATGAGGAATTACGTGGACCTTAAGGAATGGGTGAGGAAGGATATTACATATAACCTCAATGTAACATTAGGTCTCATGCCACCATCATATTAATCTAGTATTAAATGGGTTTTTACTTGCAGTTTAAATTGTTCTTTTCATTGCCTTAATGATAGAGTTATTATGTTCCCAATAAATTAAATCCAAAAATTAAGAATTTAATTCATTCATTACTAATTTATTATTATCTAGTAGTGATTAAAATAGATATTATCTATAAAATTATGCAATTATAAGTAAATATATTATAAGGAATGTGTTATCTGTTGTTTATGTTGTTAGATTGATTATCAAAAATTTATTGATATAAATTCCATCTTTGTTTAGTTATCTATATTTCTATATTTATTAATCATTATTTATTATTAATATATTCAAAAATTCTTGACCTTTACTATGCATTTTTTCTCACTGTTATTTGTTTTCCTCTCTCATAAATCTTTTATGTATAATATATTTGATATACACAGAATTATATTGGGAAAAATGATATCCTCTAGAACAATTATGGTGAAAATTTTGTTTTAAAATTTAATATATGAAATATATATGTATCTAGTTTACAAATAATAGAAAAAAAATTACTACATTAGTATATGATTCCATGAAACACATTCCAATGTAATGAAGTAAAACACCGACTCTAGGATACTAGGGTCAGGATTTATACTATTGCAATCAAAGGAACTTTATTATAAACCTTGTAAACAAGATTTTTTAAATGAGTAGATTATGGAATTTTACACTATGATAGATGTTGAGGATAATTTTATAATAAAAAACAAATGTTTGTGTATGATAGCAATTATGTGGTGTTTCATGAAAATAATTTCCTATTTCCATAGGAAAAGTGGATGTGGTTCTGGAACCTATGTACCTAGATGTAGTAACTCAGAAAATGGTTCAATAAGTGTGACCTGATCATTACCCATTGAGTGAAGACATTCCTTAGTACCCAATTTATTTTACAGTCATAGGGGGTATGATAAGGATAATTCATAATTTCATTACAAATCATCAAGAATGATTTGACAAGGTAATGAAAATGAATGACATAGGTTAAAAAATATACGACGGTCAGAGTAATGTTGAAATAAAACTAATTTTTTATTTATTTATTTTTATTCAAGAATTAAACGGAAGAATTATTTTTACAAAAGATATTTTTTAAGATTCATGAAACAATTACGTATTGAGTTAAATTTTATAAGAAAATTTCACTTTATTAACTAAATTGTTTTTAATATCATCATGGGATAATTAGTAAAAGACTTTTCATAAGTTTAGTGTCTTAAAAATGTCTTTTTAGATTCAATGTGATGAGGTTCTAAAATAATTAAGGATATTTTGGGAAAATCTTATAGAAATATAACCCATGAGTTTTAAAAAAGGACAAATCATATACTAGGTGATAAATTATTGAATCTAGATAGGTCATCCATATTGAACCAATTAATGAATAATGATAAGGTTTTATCTCCTACCATTGGTGTGCATGGTGTCCTTGTTAATGTGTCATTGTATCTAGTTGTATGATTAAAAAATAATAATTTTTTATGATGAACTATGGTGTAACATGCGAGGTTTAGATATAATTTAATTTTTTTAGATAACATTTTTTAATAATATTTGTTTTTTAAAATCACTGGAGACATATTGAAATAATTTTAACTCATTTTTTACATATGATTTGTTAAGAATTAAATTTTAGGGCTTCATGAATAAAAAATAATTTTTATATATTCATTTCTTTTAGTAATTGGATTAAACGTAAATTAAAATAAGGTTATACAAAGTATGGAATTGTTCTTATCATAAAGAAATGTATCAATTATGAATATTTACTTATAGTTTTATCATTAAAATAATTCCTCAACTTTATGAAAATAATCATAAAATAACAACATATCATTTTAACCAAATACTTAATAAACCAAATGGTCTTTTAAATAATCAATGATTTATTGATTTAGGACCCTTATACTTCAATTTATCATTCACTTGATTGTGATCAATTTATATATTAACTATATATAATTATTTACAACATTTCTCTATGTCCATATGTTCACATTCAATATATTTTCTCTTACATGGAAACCAAGTTATGTGTTATTTCAGGTGACCTATGTACTTCAAAATCTACATTATTCTTATTATATTTTATTAACCCCTTTTAGATGTGGGTTTTTTTTCTAAAAAATAACTTCAAAATATAAAATAATTTAACACTGTGATAATTTTGAAATTGAGAGGAAACAATTTATTTAATGTGGGGAGAAAGTGACACCCTAAAATTTTAAAATACAAACATCATATTTAATAGCATGTATAACACGAAACACCCAGAATAGAATGGAATAGAACAATACAAAAATTTAAAAAATATTTAGTTTTAAATAGATTCAATACCTTTATTATATTTCAATCTAAAAAATTTTGAGTTCATCTTATGTTGAATGAAATATTAAATTTCATTAAACCATTCATTAAATGAAATACCGAATTATATTAAACAAAAATTTACAATTAATATTAATTTTTAATATGATATTTATCACCAATACATTAGAATAGAGGGTATGAATGAGATTAAACAAATTATGAAAATATATAATCTATGAAAATTTATTAGTTATAAATTTATTTAAAATATTAGAAGAATTATTCAAAATAAAAATAATTTTTTTTTACAAAAATTGAATTTTTGTAAAATATTATTTAGTCATAATTTGGGAAAAAATATATATATTTAATTTTAATAAATATTATAAACTAATTTTTAAAAAATAAAATATTTTTTTAGATTATAAAAATAAAAATATTTTAGATTCAATTTATTGAAATTTTTTAAGATGTTTAATTTTTTTATTAATTGTGAAAAATAATGAATTTTAATTAAAATATTCCTTTTCCGTTAAATAATTTTACATGTTAAGCTATATTTTAAATTGGTTTTAAAGTAAAATTATATCATTTTTATATCAATTAATCCATTTTAGGTTGTTAGACTAATTTTCATTTTGAATTTTTTTATAAAAATAGTTTATACTTTTAGAATTTTAACATTTATACTTGTTTTCTAATTAATTGTAAGGGATTAATTTTAAATTAAAATTATCTACTTTTGTATGTGTAATTATTGAAAATGGATTCCATATTTTAAATATTCATAATTTATATTATCTATTAATTTCAAATTAATTTTTTACCCTTCTAATTGGTGAAAATATTTAAATTTAATTATATTGAATAAGGTAAAAATAGAGTTTTTTGTGTTACATGCACTTATACTGAAATACATTTTATATAGACACATGATATTTGATAAATAAATTTTATTTCATACTCAAAATACATAGGTATAAATTACCTAATAAATCTGATTTTATTATTATAAAAACATAATATCCTTGTAATATATAATGCTACAATATAACATGTTAAAACATAAAAGGGTAAAAAAGAGAAAACACAATGACTAAGGAATACCATGAAAATATTGTGTTTATTTTTATATGGTGTATATTTTTCTAATGAAATAGACCATAAACTAAATTATTATTCAATTTTTGGGGCACATGTGGTAATGTAGACCTCTAAATTTAGAATCCTTTAGGGTATATACATAAATATTGCCCCTCATCAACTATAAATTGGAATTAACTCCCATAAATTATTCACATATATCAAGAAATTTGTCTTAAAAAAACCATCACAAATAATATAACAAAATTCCTCCCCTCGTCCTATAGACCTTATTAGGATAATATATACATCCTTTTAAGGATATGCAACAATTCTAAGGAAGAAACACGAATAAAATGAAACACTCTTCAATGAGAATTTTTTTATTTCTTCTTCCACCTCCATCAATACATATTAAAACATGATTATATATTAAATTCATTATATAAAATAGAATGATATGTTTTAATTTTTTTTAATTACCTATATCCACTCCACTGCTATAAAATGGGTTACAAAATAGTGATTCTTTTGTATGATGGACTACAGCCTCACAAACCAATGTCCTTCATTCTTCCGTTACCACATTTCACAATTGGGTATGATGATTGATATAAATTATATATATATATGACATTTTTTTAAAAAAAATTAATCCAATGGAGTTATTATATAATATTTACCATTTTAAATTCCATTCTGTATGAGATATGATAACGTCTCTTGTGTGTACGACGGACTGCCTGCTCGCGAAGCGATGTGACTTCTCTTTTACTAATGATATAAATGGAAGATGATATGGAATAACATTAATTATTAAATGTGATATAAATGAAATAATTATGATATTAATAATATATTCATTAACCATTAAATGTAATATATCATTTTATTTTTTACACTAAATGATGATAACATTGTTTGTGTATGTGTGGACTACCGCTGTCATGAAGTGATGAGACTCTCTTTTCATCACCACACCAGAAATATGGTATATATATGTATATTTACTGAAATTATACTTTATTTATGATATAAATATCATTCTAGAGTGGTAATTTACTATCTACCTACTTTATGTAATGATCATTAATATATGGGAAACGTTACACATGTCTATGTATAGCATACGATCTCAAGTATAGTAAAGTACATCATTTCTAGAATAATTAATTATATATATTAATTGTAAAATCTATTTAAAAATATAACAATTATGACATAATTATTACTATTATATTGGTCATTAAACCATATAAACTTTTCAATAACAATATCTTTCATGAACAAATATGAATATAAAATATGTCAATTATCACCCGAATCAGATAAAATAAAATACTATTATTGATCTAGAGATAAAATGTTATAAAATTATAATATATTATATTCTAAATATTAACATTGTATTATTATAAGTTAATAATTTTTTTAAAACCACTATACTTTATTTTATATCACATTAAACAAAAATGAATCGTGGGGTATGGGATTTCGTCATAATTTCATTTCATTAAGGAATATTTAAATGATATGAACCATGTTAATTAATTTGGTGTATATATTGAGACACTAACCTGTAATATAAATAATAATATATTTTTTTTTCCATTTTCCATTTTAATTTGAATTATTTCCTCAAATGGGATTTGAATTAAATGTTACTAAGTGGTAAATATTTTCATAACATAATTTAATTTCATTAGGTTATGTAAATTACCTATTGTCATTTTTATTCTCTAATTATGTGCTTAATTAATTTTTATTATATTATATACTATTTTATGTTATTTAATTTCAATTTAAATTTGATATACATAGTTGATTGATTGGTTTATTCTCACTTCAATGTTTTGATATATTTAATGGTTAATATCAAAATATCATTTTAATAAAGATTGTTTCATATTGAATTTCAATTGAAGGAAAATTATTGATCATTATTTAATAAACACATTAAATTTCATACCCTCAGGTAATTAAATACATTTTCAAGTATTATTACAAATTACCACATTTTAGTCCTTAAATTAATTTATAATTTTTTAATAAAATCTGATATCATTACTCTCATCAGTTAGAGAATTGTTCTCTTCCAAAGTACTATTTCCAAAATATGAATCAAAAAATATATTCATATTCTAAATAATGCTTTAAAAAATAATTTATACCCATTTTAACTCTTTAAAATAAATTTAAAAGAATATTATTTTAGTTTCAAACCAATTCCCATTTTAGTTATATTGAAAATGTGAAAACAATGTTTTTTTTTGTTTTCTTAAAGAGGCACTTTGATAACACATTTTAGATAGCCAAATTGAATTTTATTTTCATCTTTTATGACAAGTATGGAATTACCAAATTTATTGAACATCATTTATATGAATATTAATTTAAATTTTTTAAATGTTTATTTAATGAAAATGTTTTTAAAAGTTATATTCGAAGAAATGGATGTTCAAAATGATTATAAAAATGAAAAGTATATTTTCATCAATAAAGTTCATAAATAAAGTTTAATTGTATTTATATAAATAAGTAATAAAAAACCTTTGTTAATACGCCAATGAATTTATTTAAATAAATTTCTTATTCTTTTTATTTGTGGTTTATGATTATTTTTAACAATGATATTGTTGACATTAATATCCAAGTTTCATTTTGTAGTCACTAACATCCCCTTGAAATATCACTTTCCTAGGATGACTAGATATTAAATTTACCCTAATTATAAACATTATTTACAATTTATATTATTATTTTTTAAACCATATACCATTTTAATATAATATTATTTCATTGAATGTTATTTTTTTATCTTGAGAAATATTGACAAATCCTTATTCTTTACTCAATATAGAAATTTTTTTGTTATGTCACCTTTTTATGAAGTAAATCAATTATTCAATATATGAGAAATGTTTTGGCCCTCAAGTTATTAGTGGGGCTCAGTATTGTATATAACCTTAGTAAAAGTGTAGGTCTCATCAGAATATCAATATAATATATAATTAAATGAGGTTTACATATAGATTCAACCTTCTTGTTAAAGGTATTGATTGTAGACCTGTCATGTTCCTGAAACATGAAATTAAATAAGTAATAATTTCCTTCATTTATAATTCAATTTTTATTATCCAATATATTTTCACATTGATATTATCTATGGATAAATTTAATTATATGTTAATTAACTAAATAGAGTATATTTTTGGTTATTTAAATTTTCAGTATTATTATTCCAAATATTGATAATTAAATTTCATGCGTGTTAAATTAATTTCCTTGCATTATTAATTATTCATTATTAATTATTGTTATATTTAACTATACTTAAACCGTACTTTGAATTTTTTCTTACCCTTATATTTTCCTTTCTTAGGAATACATGATGTTTATTATGTTTGATACAAAAGTATGTTCTAAAGGGAATAGTGGTATTCTTCAAAAAATTTATGTAGAAATTTGATTTATCAAATATAATATGGGAATCATGAATGAATCTAGTTTACCAAGACTACTAAACTACATAATCCTTCGAGATAAGATGGCTTGTATCATATTAAAATTTAATGATGTATAAAAATGGAATAGGGATACTAGGGTTAGGGTTGCAATAGTTCGTATCAAATTTTGTTTAGTAGAAACAACTGGAACATGATTTATAAAAACATATATTAGGGTTCATAACCCATTGATATAAATTTAGGATAAGTTTATATAAACATACAAATGTTTTTGTAAGATATATATTATTTGTTTTTCATAGAAATATATCCATTTTTAGATACTATATGTTCCTGTGGTTTTGGAATAGATGTACCAATGGGTAATGAATATGGAAAATAACATTGGTATCTATATTGATCATCACCAGGTGAATAAAAAATCCCTTCATATGCACCTTGTTGGACATTCCTAGGGGACATTATTAGGATAATTTGTATTTTCAATATAAATCACCAAGAAACCATTGAAAATATAATTAAAATTAATGACCATGAATAATACATAGACCTTGAGAAGACCTATTATGAGATATAATAGATGTAATATTTTTGATTTTGGTTCCATGAATGGAAATTTAGATTTATCTTCACCAATTGTTTTTTTGTTATAAAGAATCATGTAACATCCGATGAGTGTGTTGTGTTTTAGAAGCACATTTTCCTTAATTAAACCATGAGTGATTAATACCATCATTATATAATTATTTAAGGATTTATTATAAGATCAATGTCTTAAAAATAATTTTTTAGGTTTTATTTTATGATATTATACCAATATAAAGGGTTTTTTGTGAGAATATTATGAAAATATGACACATTGGTTTAGTGTATAATATAATTAAAAGGTAATTTGAGGAAAAAATACCTTCAAATTAAACTCACACAATTTTTAGGTTATAGGTAACCAATTGAGGGACATATTTAATAATAGTCACATAATATTGTTTGTCTTTCTAAACGTTTTTTGGAAAACCATAGTAAAAATGTAATTTATTGGTTAATTTTATTTCAAGGATGTCCACTATAGTATTTTAGGAATATTATATGAATTATATTAATAATATTTAGAAAAAGTACTACCCATATGATGTGTAACAATCCATAATTTTTGGAAATTTCGTGGTGATTGAACCCATGATTGAAGGAAAAAAGCGTTTAGTGCCTACCATTTTCCCATGTGGTGTCCCGGTTAATTTTCCATTTTTTATTTTAAAGATTTAAATAAGAACAAAATATAAGTGATGAACTTTTGTTGTATAATTTTAGGTTTTGAGAAAACTTTATTGTTTTAGATAACATATAAAATCCATATTGGATTTGGGAAAATGATAAAGAGAGAAAAAAAATAATTTTCCCTCTTTTATGGATTGCAAGACCATTTAAAAAGTGAATTTTAGTTCTTTAAAGATAAAAAAGTTAATTTTTTAACATTTAATTTTTAGCCTAAAGTGTTACATTGGATATAGGTATAATCACAACAAATGGATTAAATTTTATCTGTTAAATAGAAATATTTCGACTATATTTATTTATATTTTAGGATAGTAAAATAATCCCTTGACTTAGGAAAATGATCTTAAAAAAAATATATTATTTTTACCATAATACCCATTGAATCGTCGAGTGTTTCAAATCACCATAGAATTATTTGATAACCTTAAAATTGAATTTATCCTTCAATTACTTATGATCAATTACTTAAATTACTCCATATAATTATCATTTAATTCTATCAATGTTCATATCTTAACACTACACTTATATTCTCCTATATAGAAATCAAGTTATGTGTTATTCCATATGACAATTTCACTTCCATATTACTCATATTAAATATATATTCTTAGCCTTATTTGATATATGTTTTTTTAAAATAAATCCCAAATTTTAATCCATTAAATTCAAAGATCAAGTATAGATTATGAGGATGCAATTTATTTTCATTGGGGATAATTTGACACACCGCATGTTTATAATATAAACACCACATTCAATAGCGTGTATATAACAAAATATCATTCATGGAAGGGAATATAAAATCAGATAACATATATGATATATTTAATTTTAATGTTTTTAAGATCATTAGTTACTTTCAATACATGAAAAATCTATTTTACCTAGCATTACATGTAATAATCAGTTTACATGAAATCTTGTGTTATATGCAAGACTAAGTATTAGAGAACAACATTATACTATTAATATTACTATTTAATATTATAATTATACCCAACTAGTTAAAATGTAGTGTATTAATGGAATTAACTAACCCATAATATTATATTTTTGACAAAAAAATTTTAAATATATATTGATGAATATAAAAATAAAAATCATTTAAAATAAAAATATATATTTTCTGAAAAACAATATTATTCTAAAAACGATGTTTACTGATTCATTCTTTATATATTTTATAATTAAAATTTACCAATTATATAAAATTAATTTATTAAAATAAAATTAATTTTAGAAATCATAATACAAAAATTATCATAGGGTGAATTTCTTGGATGATTATGAGATTTTTTTGATAAATAGTGGCAGATACTGAATATTAATTAAAAGTTTCATTTTTATTTATATATGATATAATTTTATATTATATATTAAATTGGATTTAAAGTAATATTATTTCAATTTTATATCAATTAATTATTATTATGTCATTATATTATTTGTCATATTGAATTTTTATAAAAAAAGATTGTACGTTGTTGAAAATTTTCATTTTAAAACCCCACTTTCTCATCATGTCGATGGGATTAATATTAAATATAATACTAACACTTCAATGAGTTGAATTTTTCAAAATATATTCTATATTTGGAATAATAATATTTTATATTATATAATAAGGCAGACTCAATATTTTACCATAATAAGTAGTGAAAATAGCTAAAATTAATTACCGTAATTAATGTTAAAATAAGTTTTTTCATATTACATGTGTTTGTATTAAAATTAATTTTACATACCTATTGAATATTTTTATTAGATGTTATTTAATATTTAGGATAATTATTCATATATTAGAAAATAAGTATCATTTAAATTTCAGTCATACTTGTTTAATTATAATGGTAAATAAGAAGATACTAGTTACTATGATAAAAACTAAAAGGTTAAAATTGAGAAAACTTGAAGAATAAGGAATAACATGATAAAAATGTGGGAATTTTTGTGTTGTTTATATAAAACCTGCTTTTTCATTAATAAAAATTGTAATTTATGATAAACCACACAATATAGATACAAATCCAAGAGCTAGAGTTTTAGTGTCTTTGAAAAATTAGGCTCATACTGGACTTGTATGAAATAAAACATAGAAATTTATTTAAACAATTATTATTTATTATTATAAAATATCACCTTATCCTAAGTATATTTAATCACTATAGTATATATTTAAACCTAACGGGTTACCAAAAATCCCAATAAGAATATTAACATGGGATATGAATCAATATAACCTGGGTAAGCATACTAGTCAATATCATTTAATAAGCTTGGGATCTTCATCAACATCTTGATGGAATACCAAATGGAATGTTTCATTACATTAAAATGAAAAATCATTCAATAGTTGTAAAATACCACCCATTATTGAGAACAAATCAATCATTATGTTCACATATAAAACATGTTTATAATCAGAACATCATAACTGTGAACAATGATAAAACAATGTTTATGCATAATACACATTATCTCATGATATAAATAATTTTATACAATGAATTGGATTCATAAATAATTTTTCCCACCCATAAAATAACAATATTTACAAAATCAGGCACGCCATAAAGGACATTTGTTAGTAATAGTCATTAAATAACCCATGGTATGAAATGGTATTCATATGGATTTCATAAATAATTATATATTAAATAAACATGGCATTACCAATTGAAAAATGTGATAACATATTTTTTATAATAATTATCATTCTTATGCAAATAATAAACAACTCAATATGAATAACAGATTGGTTTTTGAAGGAAGATTTCTTTTTGAAAATCTATATATTTTCCAAATAATCATGTTGGAGACATGGATATACATAAAAAGAAAACAGAATAATAAATTAATAATATTTAAGAAACATTAATGGAATATACACATATAAATTTATGTTAAATAAGGATCACCAAAATAAATGTAGTTGGGTTCATTAATCCCCATTCCTTAAAACCCGCCTAATTTTGTCACTTTTCCTCCTTATAAATAATAATCAATGAATTATTTGAAAATTTATAAAAAATTTAATTATATTCATATATACAACCATTTATCAATTATGATAATTTTACTATATTTCTTAATTTTCATTATTGAAATTGAATCATATTGATATCATTTTTAAGTAAAAATTCTATTGTTTGAATTTGATTTCTTTATTTTATTTCTAATTTATAGAGAATTATAATTATTCCCATAAGAATATAATATATTTAATTAGTTATTTATAAATTATATATGTTTAATATTATCCATCCATGAAGGTGGTTATAATAATTTTCATAACAATATCTTAGTAGGTGGTTAACTGACCTTTAAAGAGATGTTTTCGAAAGAGAAGGAAATGGAACATTGAAATTTATATTTTTTATAAATATGAAAATTAAAGTATGTTAAAATAATTAATATAATATTAACATACTATAAAATTAATTTTATAGTATATTTTTTTGAAATCATTTTGTAAAAAGATGAAAGAGTTGAAGAAAAGAGGAATGATTTGACAGAGACTTACTATCTCTATCACATTTCATCTCTTTTATGACACTATAACTCCCATAGTGATGGGATTTGGATTTCTCCTAAATTTCCTTAAGTATTATAAGGGTATTAAGATGGAATATTGTTTATATTAATTTACTATATTAAGGGATGAAGGACTGGATTTCAAATTGGAGGGATTGGGGTTATTTGTATTTGAGGATAGAGGTATTTTTAGAATAAAATATTAAATAAAATTTATATCATAGTTAAATCCTGTAACAGGGAGTTTTTGAAAATATAAATATAGTATAATGGTTTTAGTACATTAAATATCTTTATAAATATCAATCAATTATTCTATTAATAAATGAATGTGGAATGAAAGATAATTTTTTATTTTAAGGAATCAATTTTTTGTGTAGGTTTTGAAATATTAATTTTAGATTTGGAAACTGAGTTTATTTTATATTAATGTATAATTTATAAAATTAAATATACCATGGTAGATCCTTGAGTTGTAAAAATTAATATTTCATTATTAAAATTTGAATTATGTAATTTGAGAAAAATATTTTTTATGTGAAACACTATATTTTTGCTATTCTTCTGAAAATTGGCATGTTTTATAAAATTAAAAAAAATCACCCTTTTATGGTTTCAAAATTGGTATTAAATTTAACAAAATAAATTCTAATATAGGTAATTCTAATTTTTTAACATTTAGATTATGATTTTTACAAAATAATTAAAAATGAAGTTTATAAAAATGTGCTTTAATATTATTTGAGTGTTTTAATTAGAAAATTAATATTTGACATTATATTATTTTTATTTACATAAATTACTCATGATAATTATTATTTATTTCCCATTTTTTAATTTTTATGTTAATTTACTATTCCAATGGCTATTCTGTTATTCTAACGGCCTTGTTATTATTCCCAATGATCATATTACTATTGCCAATTGTCAAGATTCTATTGAAATAGATAAATTATTATTACAATGGTTTCATTTGATCTTATTAATATCTCTTCATACCTACAATAATTATTCAGTTAAATTTATCTCAATGTTATACATTCTATTTTCTATAATATCAATTAGTTTATTGAATTTTTTTATTTTATATATTTTGTTTACTGTGGGGGATGATTATACTATATTGGGTTATCTATATTTTCCAATTTTTTCTTTTCAATTTTATATTTTTTCATTTTAATATTTTAATTTTAATGGGTTTATTTGTTGAATAATTTATTGATTCTCAATAATTGAAAAACGCTGTGTTGGTTTCTCTTTGTATTGTATGTGTGTGATAATGTAAAATATAGTACACATTTATATCATGAAGAAAATAAAATTTATAAAATTTGGTTCATTATGTCATTCCACCTTTATAAATTTAATCCCAAAAATTTGAATTCATATTATTGGTTGTGAATAATTTATGGTAATTTTGCTTCATTATTTCCCCTCATTCCTATATCACCTCTTCATACTTATAATTCCACCACAGTATTGATACAATGTCTGTTGTCTTGTTGTGTATAAATTTGTCTCACAGGTCCAAGATTTTCACCACCCAATCCTCATACAAGAGACCATTATCCAGTTATAAAACATCTAAATTCATTACATGTGAGTGTTGAGGTATGTAGATCCTCGTGAAAAATAAGTGGAACACATCATGAAAAAAATCCATACGTGGGGGAAGTCAAAGATGATAGGTCACTACAACCATGTGTTCAAAGATCTCAAAGGGGATAATTTTTTTTGGGATAATTTACCATTTTATTAAAATCAATATTACTCTCATCTATCATGATATTTGAATGAATAATTTGTGCCCAATTTCAAACTCCATGTCACTTCGACTATTTTCAACAATGATTGCTTTATGACTCTGAGAATATTTTATAGGTGGTTGTATAGTTTGATCACTTTGGTCATTTCATTCACAATATTATGTCGTAAAAAATTTCATTCAATAAATTCATCCCAACATGATGGAGTTCAACATTTATTCCCATACAGAGATAAATATGGATCCATTCGATACTTGAGTGGATGTGTTGGTTGTATGAAAAATCAAATAATATAATATGATGATCCCATCCACCATAGAATTCATTCGAGTAGACTCGTATAATTTCTTTGAAATTCTAAATAGTCAATTCGGATTTTCCATCAGTTTCGTGTTTATCGGTCATGTTGAATTTCAATTCATTACTCAAATAATGTTGGAGACATAACCAAAATATACATGCGAACCTTGGATCATGATCAGAGATTACCAATAGTGGAATCCCATGTAGAGTCACCACTTCATTTAAATAAATCATGGAATTTTTTTCAAGAAATAATTCTTCCCAAATAGTAATAAAGTGGGATGTTTTAGTGAGTCTATCCACCATAACCCAAATAGAAATTTTTCCTTTGGATATCTTCAATAGACTAGTAGAAAAGTCCATAGTAAAATTCTCCCATTTATATGTGGGTATAAGAAATAGTTCTATCATCCCATTGGAAATTTATCACCCTACGTTAAATATTTGACATACCATGATTGTTATGATATACTGAATAATATCCGTGATTCTATTGTCCTAAACGATGTGAACTAGAAGATCATGGTACAACTTGGAACTTCCAGGAATGAAAGAGAAGGGTCATCTATGTGAATTATCTAATCGATCCATCTCTATATCAGGAGATAATGGAGAAAAAGTCATGTTCCAAACTGAATCATATGACCATCATCTATGTGTAACTAATTTTTCTTCCAATTACAACTTTCAACATCATTTAATGATGGAAATAATCCCTTTGTGCCTCCTTGATTTCTATGGGATATATGGTTGGGAAATAATTTGGGAAATGTAAGATGTATTCCATTACATTGTGATTTCCAAATACAATATTTGAATATCCGTTATTATAGGGTATTTCTTAATCATTATTATGGATAGAATGGTAGGTATTTTTATTCTAACAGCATAATCTACCTTATCCATATTTCATATATGGTAGTGAATAGAAAAATTGCATTCATTGATTAAAATCTTCTTAGATGTAGGTTGATCTCCTTTTGTATAAATATATACTATAGACTATGTTTATTAGTATATATGACACACATGAAACCATACCGGTTTAAGAAAATAATTATATAGAAGATCACATATACTAGCTACAAATCATGTGTTAGATAGTTCTTCTTATTTATCATCAACTTTCTTGAGGTATAGGTTATCCCTTCATCATTGTACATGTATAAAAAATGAATAAACTTTTTGAAGTATAAATTTATATCACGAACCCTTCTCCACTTGTTGGTAGTGCAAGTACAGGTGTAGTGATTATCCTCTTCTTAATCTATTTGAAGCATTCCTCACATTCTTTCATCTAGAAAAACTTTACCCCTTTTAATGTTGACTTTGTTAGCGGGATTGAAAATTTGGACAAATGTCTCAAAAAATGTTATAGTACCCTACAAAGCTAACAAAACTATGAATTTTAGTGACACTAACAAGGATAAGCCATTCCATACTCTGTTTTTTCTATGAAGAGTCTAGAAAAATTACCTTTCTTCTGATGATATGCTACAAGAATGATAATTGATGCGTTCAAAAAACACACTTAATAAAATTAGCATTCATTTTATCATTATTTAATTTAAACATGTCAATCCATATATACTATTTATGATCATCCTTTCAGTTATAGTAAAAGAGAATATTGTCGATAAAAAAAATCAAAACATTTGTCGATGTATCCCTCAAATAATCTTTTTATAATAACCATGAAGTTGTAGGGGAAATTTGTATGTCCGATGGGAATCACTATAAACTCATATTGACCATAACATGTAGGTAATTTAGTCTTCTAGATAAATTAATTATTCCCATTCATTTGACTATATTTATAAATAAGATACTCATTTTATAGAAACATAGCTCTGTGATGCTGATCATACAAGCCATAAATCCCAAGAAGATGATACTTGTTCTCTATGGTGATCTTTAAGAGATCCTAGAAATTTACTCACATCTTAATTGATCCATTAATTCTCTTTAATAAGAGAATTGGATCACTATTTGTGATGCACTAGAGAATATGAACACATTTTCTAAATGCTCTTGCAGCTACATTTTATCATCCCCTATTAGATCGGGGCCATCCTGTAGTGGCAATGTAAGATAAAATTAACTCTGGGAATCAGCTCTATTGAAAACTCTACCTCATGATATAGTGATTATCTGGGTAACTATTCAATATTTACATCAATTTATTCCCTAAAAATGGTAATTTATTCTATTTTTAATCTAATTTTGACTAAATACTTTGGGAAAGGCACAATTCATCATAGGAAATCAACAACTATACCAATGAGGGATTTTGGAAAAGAGATTCATGATCAAACTTGCATTTGGTGAGGAGAAACAGATTTTTTTTAGTATTAAAGGATAATTAACATTCCTAAAATTAGATGTGTGATCTATATAATGAGATCCAATACATTCCATGTATTGTTTCACATAACTCCAAGATGAGTATTATGAGATACACTAGAATAATCATCCGAAAAAATTTTAAAGGCTATGAGTCAAACACATGGGTTGACATGATATCACCACAATGTGTTTTTATAGATATCTCAATATCATGGTATTCGGGCATCAATTAAATAGTTCAATAAATATTTTAGGATATAAATAAATGTTTAGAACAAGAATAAAATAAGAATTATTCCATTATTGAGTGAATATGATGAATACATTATATGAATATGTTTTCATATTTCACTTCAGAAATAATGATAGCAAAATACTTCACTTGATTTTTTGTATTTCGGTGTTGTTCATGTATTTTACCCACAAGGACTCGTGGATCATTGCACTAGGTTGAATAGTGATATTACTCAATCCAGTTCAAGTATTAAACTATTGGTGGGGGATCAAGAGTTTCTCTACATTCGTCCTCCCCTTTAGCCAGATTTTTTGTGTCTCTTCAAAAATCTTTAGCATTATGATTTTGTCTCCAATAGTTGAAGAATTTAATTATCTGATAGAGTCAATTCCCATGATATTCTTCCCATGTTTTAGAGAAGTGGGTTGTTTGATCATTATTCCTCCTATTTCATTTCACCCACCATCTTGAACCTCAATTATTACCTTTTTATTTACATAACCATAGGATCAATCTCTAAAATCTATCTCAACATTGAGTGAACATCAACTGAATTCTTCAAAACTCATGAATTCTGGTATTACAAGATACATTCAATGGTTTGGTTTTAAACTGATAAAGTACTTGTCTATTTTTTCATCTTTATTGATAAATAAACCCTGTGGTTTATTTTTAAAACCTTGGGATCATTTCCTCATAATCCCTTATAGATTCACTATACATTTTAAGGTATATTAAATATCTATTCATCATTGTTTTAAGAGTTCATGTTAAATACATGTTAAGAAATATTTTCATAAATTATTCCCACACCATATTGTTTATTTAATCTTTTAGCTTGTTGTTCTAAACAAAAACAAACCATTGATTGGATACTCCAAATAATCGGTATATTTATAGAGTCACCTTATCCCTCTCATAATTATGGACAATATAACCGACCTTCTCCATTGGGTTAACCCATTATTTTATGATAGCTGGATCAGAATTTCTACTAATTAGTGGTGGTACTTGCCTTATAAAGGACTCAATATCCTGTTTTTCCTTCATGGTTGATTAAAATTGTTCCATGTGGTTTAGGTTATTGTTAATTTATTATGATAAAAATATATGAATCACTATACAGTTTTTAACTCCACTTCCCATGGAATTGGGGATGTTGTCGGGGAAATTATTTCATTGTACCCCACATGGGATAAAGGTCTTGTTTCTCCAAGATCCCATCATTTTCTATAATACAATTATTTTGAACAAAACATAACTCATAAAATCTTGAATAAATTATTCATTATTTTATGAAATTAACTCTAGGGGAATATTTTATGGGATCCATATGTTTTTAATTTTTTAGATACATAGTTCCATGGATGCTTACATATGCAGAGACATATCCTAAGGGTTGTAACAAACATTCTCTAATCCTAATTCCTAAATTACCTATAACTTGAATTGATACCAACTATGTAGACTATTATTATTCATTCAAAACTATTACAATTTATTATTATATACATCATAATATATATATAAATCAAGGATACATAGGTATAGTATCCTAGAAAAATTATGCTCATACATAAATTGTACATAAAAAACCAAAACATTTATTTATATCCTTTTTATTTATCCTTCTTAAATATCACCATGTTTTTAGTACATGTAATCACCTGCGTATGTACATCAGTGAAATTAGTGATTTAATATCCCAATAAGAGGATTAATAAGGGAAGCAAATTAATATGAAATGGGTGAGCATAATAATAATCATACTTCTATAATAATTGTGTCATCCTCAACATCATGAGGGAAAACATGTGATAAATATCTGGAATGTGGAAATTTATAAAAATGATAAACCATGTCATAGGTTTAAAATACCACACATTCTTGTGAACACAACTAACATTAAGTTAACGCATAAAATATATGTGTAATAATAACATAGTCTTTCAAAAAAATGATATAATCATTTTCAAACATAATACACATTATCTCATGAGATACATAACATTAACCAATGAATTCGAGGGATATATAATTTCGTTACCACCTATCAAATCATAATATTTAAGAAATCACACATTCCATAAAGAATCTATATCAGTCAGTATCTTTAAATATCCTTTGAAAAAGTCTTGGTTTCGTAAGGAGTTCAAATATAATGATATCATGAATAAAAATTGGGTTCACAAATGAAATATGGAAAAAATATCTTCTATAAGTATCATCATTCTTGATAATAGAAGAAACAACTCAAGATGGGTCAACGATGTGTTTAGGAAGGAAGTGTTCTTTTGGAAAATATTTTTATTTGTAATAAAATAAAATTACAAAACATGTATATCCTAGAAACGATACATGAATAATAAAAAATAATATTTTGGTACATTAGGGTAATATCCACAGAGAAATTTTTATGAAAGAGGGATAACCCAATGAAAAAGAGTTCTTTTCAAGAATTACCTTACATTAATGTCCACCTTATGTTGTTGATTTTCAACCTCATGAATTGTAAATAAATATTTATTAACAAAATGAAATAAAATCCAATAATATAAATTTATAAAAATATTTATAATTAATAATCATTGTGTTATGTTTCTTAATTTCCATTTATTAAATTGAAGCATTTTGATATCATGTTTTTCTTAGAAGTTCCCCCTTTCTCATTGTTTTCTCAATTTTTATTAAAATTTATTTATAGAAAATAATATTTTACTAAATAATCATATAATAAAAGTAATTATTTTTTAAATTATAAAAAAAATTATAATATCCATCCATAAAGGTGGTTATAATAATTGAGTTTATAATGCATCTGTAATTGTTAAACCAAACTTTAATATGATGTTTTTAAATGAGTATGAAAGAGAATTATGGCAATAATATTTGTCTTAAATATGATAATTATAGTACGTCGAAATAATTAATATAATTTTAATTCACTAAATAATAAATTTTATAGTATATTTTTTGGAATTGAATTGGGAAAAAAGAAGAAAGAGAATAAGAAAATATGGAAGAGTTAATAGAGACATTCTCTATCCTTGGTGCAACTTATCTTCTAAGAAACTATAACCCCCTTGTCAATTGCATTTAGATATATCCAGAATGTCCATATGTATTATAAAAAGATTAGTATGGTGTATTTTGGCATATATTTTGATCTATAATGGGGGTAGGTTTGGATTTCCATGTGGAGGAATTTGTGTTATTTATACTTTATGAGAGGGTTATTTTAAGAATAAAATTTCAAATAAAATAATATATCAAAGGTAAAAGTAGTAGTAGTGAATTTTTTATGATATAAATCATATATAAAGATTATATATTGGTTTTAGGAATTTAAAATACATTATAATTATAATTAAATAATCTTATTTAATAGTAAAGTGGAAATAATGAAAAATTGTTATTTAAATGAATTACTTTTGATTTTCTGTTTTGGAAAATGATTTTTTTGTTTGGAAAATTTATTTAATTGTATTTTAAGGAATAATATGTGAAATTTAATATTCCATGGCCTAAACTAAATTTATAGAATGTATTAGGACATTATAACATCATGAATGATGTATTTTGAGATACATCAGTTTTGTGAAAAATTGTATTTTTACAATTCACCTAAAAATTGATGTCTTACCGAAAAAACAATGAAATCCCCTAAAAACAATTTTGATGTGATAATTTAAAAAAATTATATTAATTTTATAATATAAATTTATAACATAGATAAATTTAATTTTTGAATATAAAAATTATGAATTATATGAAATACCTTTAAATATCATTTATTTAAATTGTCTATATATTTTATTTGATTGTTTTAATCATGATATTAATTTTGTGACATTATAATATTTATATTTAAATAAATTAATCATGATAAATATTATTTATATCACAATTTATAATTTGGTTGTTAATTTAGTATTCCAACAACCATGTTACTATTTGAACGGTCTTGTAACTATTCTCATTGGTTAGGATAATATTCCCAATGATCAGGATTATATTACAACTATTGAATTAATGATAAAATGGTCACATATCAATATATAAATATAATGTACTATATTTTCCAAAAGGTATGAACCATTATAATTTGGGTTCCATTCCTTCATTTGGCACTAATAACATGCCTAAAATTTTCAGGGAGGTCTCGGGTATGTTTGGGGATAATTTGGATCTCAGAGCCACAAAATGGGAAGAGGAAGATGGGGCCACATGGTTAGTAGACACTATTCTTCCCAACCTGCTTGGATTTATTATAACATGTAACTATAGAAAGTTGGGACCTTGGGGCCTCATGATTTTTCTTCAACTGTGTTACCTAGGCACACAACCTTCTTAGCCACCAATGATTTTTAGAAGAGGATTTCAGCATGGCTTGTGCATGCATGATGAAACAAATTTTTTCCTACCCATGTAGAAAGTACCTTGGATGAAATTTCATGGCACATAGTTTGGAAAACCATACTTCCAAATCATGTGCCCTTGGTTTTTAGTGTGAATTTTCAATTTCAACCGTCTTAAATGATAATAAACCCTTTTTCATTATCCTTTATTTTGTTCAACAACTAGCTCCCTCCTCCAACATAAAAATCTATCCTCCTAATTCATCATATTTTTTTAGAGAAATCCTCTATACATACTCTGAATTAATTTTTGTCATATCTAATAGAAATATAGAGGTGTGATCTTCAATCCTCCCCCTTTAATTCTTTGTTCTTTATGACATCTGTTGCGCTATCTCGGTACAAGACCATTTCCCACATTTTTGGTAATTTTAATGTTTCATTGATTTCATATGACCTATATTGAATCAAAGGTTGATGCTTAATGAGGGAAGCTATATTATACTAAGATAAGTTCTCTATGACCAGTCCCATACTTACATTGCATAATATGAAATGCATAATTGTGCAATATGACACACCCTTCTAGGGAAACATTTAGTTTTTCAAATGAAATTGAATGAATTGAATTTCCATTCCCCTAGTGACCCATGTTAACCTAAAATCAACCACTCTAGTTGATCTAATTTTCATGTGGATACCTAAGGGTGATCTTCAACTTAGTGGCATATTTCCTATTTTCACAAATAAGTCATAACAACCCCATGATGTGCGTTTCTTGTAATTAATGACTTGAACCTTGATTTATTTGAATTCAAGGTTTTACCATGAGTTGGAAGACACACCTAATTCAATAATTTAAATGGATGAACATTGTGAGTTGGTAAATTTTTTATTTCTATATCGTTGTTCTATAAATTTTTTCTTAATAATGTTCCTTGACCAATATTACAATTGTGATATAAATTCTGGAATTAAATGAAATTTTCCCACTTGATAAACTTATTATAAATTGCTTAATTTTTTGATGATTTAACATTAGTTTTGTGGGAGAAAAAAGAGGTTTCTACTTACAAACCACTACAAAAAACTCTCATACTATTTTTTATAATTTTTATTGTTTATTAACAACGATGGGGGTGGTAGAAGCTATGCCTTATATGGGATCATTGTTCATTTTTGGTTTTACCTATAGATTAGTAACACTGGTTCCCTAGGGTAGAAAACTTGGATGGTCATGATGGAAAATGGTTGTACCATTCCAGGAGATAAACTCAGGCCCCTACATGTGATACCTAATATGAACACATAGATAACTTCCTTACATGATATCACCATGCGTGGAGTGAACCATTTGACTTCATTCATGTGTCACTTTGGAAGGACTCTATGGAATTGTACTTTTACAAAGAAAATCGATTGATAAATAGAAATTTTGATTTAATTTCTAAGGACAAGAACATGGTGACTCACTATAATATATAAATAGGTATTCTTAATTTCAATTTAATGGAAAATAAATATTATTAAAGGTGAATTGATCCTTTATTTTTGGAAATGTAGGGGGATTTATTCCAAGCACAATGACATTGTTGGGTATCTTCCACCCTCTCACATTATACCACTCAATTTATATTTTCAGTTTCCTTTGGTACAAAGTCACTTTCTTCTTCCAAATAATGTATAATTGTAAAGGTTTCATATGGAAATCAAGCCCAGTTTATAAATATATTTATTTAAATATTGTATTTACATATTACAGAAAATTGATAATTTTATATTTCATGAAATGAATTGGCCTATACACAATGGGTAGCGGCCTACTGAAATTTTATCTCAAACCCTTCATACGATAACTTTGGTTCCCAAGTAAAAATTATTGTCGCAGGTGTAGATAAAGGAATATAGACATATTCCAATTCATTATTTTATAGTTCTATGTTGGAGAGGTGAGAATAAAACCTAACCAACAATTGAGATGATATTTATTGTAGTATTTGTACCCTTTTTATTATTTTTTAGAATGTGGAATATTCATGGATCACATACCCCTTGCATGTTCAGTTTTTATAGTACATGACATGCCATCACTATATTGAGATTCTTTTATTCTATTTCATCTTAGTATTTATTTACCTTGCATGTTAATATATATTATTCTTAGTGATTTATTTTGGTTATTACTTATTATATTTCTTATATATATATATATATGTTCTCCACTCTGATAAATGAGGGAATAGACTCCCTATAAACACATCCCAGGACCTTGCTTCTAGTAGGCATCCACTAACATTTGGGGAGGCACAATTGAGGTATTATGGCCCACCGTATTGGGTTCCATTAGGTGGAATCTTGGGTGAGATGCTCAAAAGTGGTATTAGAGGTTTTGTTTAATTTTGACTTATTTATTGGGTTTAAACAAGATTCTAGGATATATGAATTTTATAATGACCCGATGACTAGGAGTAGCTACCCCATATACATGAGAAAATTCATATTGCATGGGAGGGGTAAATGCATATATTACTTGCGTTGTTACCATTTCATGGATTTCATCATAGGGTGATGAAAATTCCTTGAATTTTTTATATATTGAATGGATATTAAATATTTATTTCTGCTAATATGAGGTCACATTGAAGAATTAATTTTACTAGGCACTATATGGAATAATATTTATGAATTATTCCATGACATAATTTCTTTTTTGAGTTCATTTCTCATTTAACATGTGATTATCGTATGTTACTTATTTTTTGTACCTTTTAGTGATTTTTCGTTATATATATATTGAAATAGGTTTTTATTTCCTTATAGGTATGACAAAAAATTGGCACATAAATAATCTTCTTTATCAAAATAATTTTCCCTCAATAGGTTAAAGAATATTCCTTCAGCAGTAAATTGTTGTATGTTGAACCATATACTAATAGTAACATCTCCTACAATGTGTTCTAGTTTGGATTAAATATACAACACCATCCAACATATAAAATGAATTGACTCTTATAAATTTGATATATTGATTCATCTAATTCTGCCAAATAAATTAAAATTATATACATAATGAACTTTAATAAACATGATACGTAACATTATTATGTTACCTTATATGTTTGAAATGCGGCCTTTTCCCATCCAAACCATAGTAGCGGAATGTTGGATTTGACTCCGATGTTCCTCTTAGGAATCATTCTGATCTCCTTGAACTGGCTCTCGGAGTAGGCTAATGGTTGTAACGTGCTTATAGGAAGGCTGGTACCTATCCTTTCATTATTACATTTCCTATCTATTATAAATCATGTATAAGGTATGCAAGTGTAAATTACAGAGCATAATAGTAAAAATAATTTAATAATAATGGGATATTCATCAATATCTTGTGAGAAAAAATAATAGAAATTTACAAAGCATTAAAATGAAAAATTATTCAATAGTGGTAAAATACAATACATTATTATTAACATATAAATCATTATGTTCACATACAACATCTCTTTATAATAAAAACATCATCATTTTGAATAAATATATTATAGTGTTCATGCATAATAAACATTATCTCATTGAATAAATCACATTACCCAATGAATTTGTGTCCTATTTAATTTTGTCCCACACATCCAATCATAATATTTACAAAATCAAGCACGCCAAAAAGAACGTTTGTCAATAATAGTCATTATATAATCATTTGTATATAATTGGATTCAAAAATATTTCAAAAATAAGTATATCATGAATAAACTTTGGGTTACATATTGAAAAAGTTGAAAACATATTTGATATAGTAATAATCATTAATAAGAAACTAATAAACAACATAATAGGAATCAAAGATACATTTTGAAAGGATTAGTTATTTTTAAAAATAATTTTCTTTGTCATAAAATAAAGTTGGATACATGGATATCCATAAAATTAGAATGTAATAATAAATAAATTATATTTAAGAAACATTATAGGAATATCCACCTAATAATTTATGTGAAATTGGGATCACCCAAATAAAAGGAGTTGGGTTCAACAATCCCCTTAACTTAATTCCCACATTATTTTGTCACTTTGTCCACCTCATAAATAATAAAAACACATTTATTAGAAAATTTATATAGATTTAAATTATATTAATTTATATGACTATTTATCAATTATAATAATTTTATAAAATATATTAATTTTTATTATTGAAATTAAGTCATATTGATATCACGTTTTTTCATAAAAATTTTCTTTTTTGGATTTGAGTTATCTATTTTCATTCCAAGTCATTTATAGAAAAGTATAATTAACCACATAATAATATAATATATAAATTAGTTATTTACATATTATATATATTGAATACTATCCATCTATGAATTAGGATATAATAATTGTCCGGAAAATGTCTTTGTAGGTGGTTAACTAACCATTAATGGAATGATGTCGAAAGAGAAGGAAAGAGCTATGAAAATTATATTTTTCAAAAAATATAATAATTAATATAGGATAATAATAATTAAAATTATAATAAGGTACTTAAAATTAATTGTATTGTATATTTTTTTAAATGAATTTGTAAAAAGAAAAAAGAGTAGAAAAAAATATGGGTGATTTAACAGAGACTTACTCTCTCCATGGTGTTGCTTCTCTTGTATGAAACTGTAACTACCTTGGTGATGGGATTTGTATCACGCCTAAATGACCATAAGTATTATAAGGGGATTAAGAGAGAGGATTTGGGAAATTAATTTCCTTTTTTAATGGTTAGAGGAGTGGATTTAAAATGTGAGGGTGTGGGGTTATTTATACTTGAGGCGAGATATATTTCTATAATAAAATATTAAATATAAAATATAACACAGTGAAATATTATGATAGTGATATTTTGAAAATATAATTTAAATATCAATATAATATAATGCCTTTTGTACATTACATAACTTTATAATTATTTTATTAAAAATGAACGTGGAAAGAGAGAAAAATTAAAATTTTTATGAATCTATTTTATCTTTGGGATTGGGAAAACAAATTTAGTTGCAGAAAAGAATTTATCATATCATAATTGATTATTTATAAAATTAAATATAGCACCAATGAACCATGAGTTATAAAAATTATTGGTTCATTATTAAATTATGAATGATGTAATTTGTGATACGCTGGTAATGTGAAAAACTGTTTTTTTCATATTCTTTTGAAAATTGGTGTATTTCAAAAAGTCACCAAAAAATAAACCTTGGAAAATATATACATTTTATTATCAAAACTAAATTTAAATTATCAAAATATACTCTAATTTAGCTACTTCTAATTATTTAATATATAAAATTTAGACATTTATGAAACAAATACAAATAATGTTTATTAAAATGTGTGTATATTTAATGTGAGTGTTTTAATTTGAAAATTCTTTTATCGAAATTGTAATATTTTTATATACAAAAATTACACCTGATAAATATTATTTATATCACAATTTATAATTTTTAGGTTAATTTACTATTCCAATGGCTATTCTACAATTCTAACCGTCATGTTACTATTCCCAATGATAAGGTTACTATATCCAGTTATGAAGATACTATTTAAAAATTCGTATTTATCTCCTAATGGTTTCATTTAATCCTTTAAATTAATATTAATTCCTTCATTCAAAATTTAGTTATATTTTTCTCAAGTTTCTACATTCCATTTGATATTATATCTATTGGTTTATTGATATTTTTTCTTTTCTAAAATGTTGTTTGTGTGAGGGGTGATTATACTATATTTGGGTTATCCATATTTTCCCATTTTTTCTATTCTATTGTATATTTTTTCCCTTGTAATATTTCGAATTTCATTGGGTTTAATAATTGAATAATTTATTTATTTTCAATAATGAAATAATGATGTGATGGTATCTCTATGTTTTGTATGTGTAGAATAATGTATAATTTAATACACATTTATTTCATAAAGAAAATAACATTTATTCAATTTGGGTCATTACATTATTAACCCTTTATAAATTTAATCTCGAAAATTAAACTCATATTATCATTTGAGAAGAAGTTATGGTACATTTTTATCATTATTTCCACTCATTCCCATATCGCCTCTTCATACTAGTGATTCCACCACAGTTAATTTACGAGGTCTGTTGTCTACTTTTTTATAAATTTGTCTCTATGTATTAAGATAATCACCCCCCAATCCTCATTCAAGAGGCCATTATCCATTTTTACCAACTCCAAATTCATTACATATGATAGTACATGTATGTTTCTCCTCATAAGAGATATTTGGAACACATCATGGAAATAATCTATACATGGTAGAATTGAAAGCAAATAGACTACTACTGTAAAGACCCGTAAAATTCAAGGGAAATTTTTTCTTAATTTCCTTTAGAATTTTACAAGGGCGCGGTTTCAGACGGCACCTGATTCCGAGGCCCGGTGTGCCCGGAATTAATTTCCGAAGATTGGCTCGGGTACGTTCAGTGAACGAACGAGCGGGAATTCCTAACTTTTGATCCGGTGCTCGGAATTGAAATCCGAGGGCACCGATGAACTCGCAGCGCCGATATTCGCTTAAGGAGACCTTTCCCGAAGTTGCGTTCTCACGAGGGGAGTTGTAAAAAAAAATAACTTGTGAATGTTAAAAATAATAATTTAACTTCAATTTTTATTTTTATCTTCCATAAGTTTTAATGCATGGTGTTAATGTGTTAACGGTTTTCAACCTTTGGAATTCCCAACGTTAATAAATTAATAAGGAGTTAAGTCTTTTTATTTTGGTTTTGGGGCTTTGCTGTGCGGGGGAAAAGGAGAGTTCTCTTCTCCTTTGAAGACCATCTTCCTCGACGAAGAACGCGAAGAACTTCTCCGCCGAAGAACGTGGTTCTCCCGCGAAGCGACGGACTCCTTCTGTGACGGCATCGACGTCTTCTTCCGCGACGAGGAAACCACGACGCGTCGATCTCCTTCTGCGACGCGTCAACTTCTTCCGCGGCATCCTTTTTCTGTGGCGTTCTTCCTCAGCGACGAACCCACGTCCGACCTCCGCGACGCTCACCTTCCGCGGCCGTCAATGAACGTCGAGCGATGAATCAAAGGTAGGGGGTTTATTTGAAGTATGATAAATACATTTTTTTGTTTATTCCTCTTGTTATTAATTCTCAAAGATGATGGCCAAACAAACATGACCATCAATATGGACACTGTCCATGACCTTTTTTTATATTTCATTCTTCGCACGTTCTCCGCGCGTTCCTTCGCACCAAATAATTAAGTGCGTCAAAACATCGATGTTTTGTTGAGAGCGATATACGAACGTGGAGATCTCGACTCAAGGAATGCGAATCTGCGGTCGTCACAATTTTCTGACTTAGAACGAAGGTGCAGCGGACCACGGAAGGGGCCACGTGGCGATGCAATTCCAACGCGTCTTCAGAACGCGGCTTCCGACGCGGGTGCCAGCGGTCCAAGGTGACGATTCGGTTGGGCGAGTAGGCGACCGTGGCGGCTGGTGCAGGCAGAAGGCGGCGCAGAATGGGGAGCCACATGCTAAGGCACGTCGGAGAACAGTAGAGCCGCGGCCCTTGCCGCGGCGGAGAAGAAGGAGGCGGCCGGGCTCGCCGGCCGCCGGAGAACAGAAGAGCCGCGGCCCTTGCCGCGGCAGAGAAGAAGGGGGCGGCCGGCTGTGCCGGCCGCCGGTTTGCTCGGAGGCGGGACCCGCAGGTCCCGCGGGTGGACGAACGGCCGGCTTCAATGCCGGCCGTGCTTTGAATTCCGGGGGTTTGAAACCCCCGGCAGCCGTGTAACGGGCCCCCCTCACGTGGGGGGGGCGTTGATTGAAGTCACGGGGGGCGGCGCCCCCCGTTTCGCGCGAAACAACCCGCTCGGCCAAGCTGGCCGAGCGGTTCTGAGCGGTCGGGCCGCGCGACCGGCCGGGCCGGGTCGCGCAGGCCGGGCCGGATTGTGCCGGCTGGGCCGGACCGCCCAGCCGGGCCGGGCCGAGCCAACCGGGCCAGGCCACGCGGAACCGGGCCGGACCCGGACCCGGTTCGGGCCGACCCGGATCGGACCGGTTCAGGGGGTACTGGGCCGGGCCGGGCCGGGCCCAGACCCCCGTTTTCGGACCTTTTTAGTCAAAAGCTCATAACTTGAGCTGTAGACCTCCGAACGACGAACCGTCTGCGGCAACGCGATCCTTGGATCGAGACGGTCGTTTCGGTATATCGCACTTAAGGTTTCGGATTACTTTGAGTTCGGCCGGGTTGGTTCGTTCACGAAACCAACCGGGCCTTCGGAGCGGAAACGCTCATATCTTGAGCTACGAACGTCCGATTGACGCACCGTCAATCGCGTTGTGTTCCTTTTAGTGAGACGGATCTTTTGGCATACTCTGCCCGAGGTTTGGACGCAGGTGGAGTACGGTCGGGTTGGTTTTGCCATAAAAACCAACCGGGCCCCGGAGACGAAAATGCCAATAACTCTCAGACCGGGCGTCCGATCGACGCACCGTCTGTTGCGTTGAGTTCCTGTTTACGATACGGAACTTTTGGTATCCTTCGCCCGAGTTTTGGATTCAGTTAGTAGGGGCCGGGTTGGATTGTACCCGAAAACCAACCGGGCCCCTGGAACGGGAAAGCTGATATCTTTCAGACAGGACGTCCGCTTGACGAGCCGTCAGCGGCGTTGGTGGTTACGTTGAGTAACGGTCCCTTTGAGTATACCCTATGGGAGTTCGGGGTGCAGTTGAGATACGGCCGGGATTGGTTTCGCTCACGAAACCAACCGGGCCCCTGGGACGAAAAGGCTAATAACTCACAGACCGGGCGTCCGATCGACGCGCCGTCTGTTGCGTTGAGACCCCTGTGACGAGACGGACATTTGAGACACTTCTTCGCGGGACCTTGTGATACTTGGAGTATCGACCAGTAGCTCGTGGAGCGGACCCGTGGTACTTGACAATGGTGGTGCGCTTGGATGCAGCAGCAGATCCTTGGCGGTGGAGCGCTTGGTTGTAGCGGCGGACCCGCGTTACTCTACGGAGTGTGTGCGCTTGGTTGTAGCGACAGACCCACGACGGTGGAGACGAGCGTGCAGAGTACGGAGACCGTGTAGCCGGCTGAGACCTGACGACTGCTTGACCGACTCGACTTGGAGTGAGTCGACTAGCCCAGTGGACGGAGCGCCCGGTATTTGGCGGCAGACCCACGGCGGACGGAGCGCCTGGTAGTTGGCAGCAGACCCGCGGTACTCGACAGGAGGAGTACCTCAGCAGGCTATCTGGGTAGCGCCCGGTATTTGGCAGCAGACCCTCAGCGGACGGAGCGCCTGGTAGTTGGCAGCAGACCCGCAGTACTCGATAGGAGGAGTACTTCAGCAGTCCTAGGTTAGTGAGCGGCAGCCTCGGAGTCGTGACAGGACCACTGTACACTCTAGAGACGGAGCTCTTCAGCAGTTACGGTTTCGATAATGAAAATCCTGGTTTGAGCTGAGACTTTTGACCTTGTGTTTACTTCATGATTGAGAAGGGTCACTTGCTAACTTTGGTATATGTATGGGCATATACCCGGGTAGTGGTTATCCGTCGATTTCTCAATCCTTGTGTTTCCTCATGATTGAGATGGGTTACTTGATAACTTAGGTATATGTATGGGCATATACCTAAGTAGGGTTTATCTGTTGAGATCTTCGTGTATTTATCCTTGTTGGTTTTAGTGAGACCTTGAGGGTCTCGGGGTCCCTACTGAGTATCGTTATACTCACCCCTGCACGGGCTATGCCCGCACCTCGTTGTGTTGGTTGCAGACGACGGCCAGTACTGGCAGAGGCCGAGTGTTCGAGGACTGGACGGTACCTGGAGGTGGACTATACGACGAGGCGGTACCCAGAGGCAGACCACTGGGCGGGTCATACTTGGAGCAGACGGCGGGACCCGAGGAGCAGAAGAGCTATCTGTACCCACCCTTCAGGTGGGATTTTCCAGTGGACATCTCAGCGTAGCAGCTTTACTTTTCAGTCACTGTTTTCCCTTTCGAGTTGTACTTTACAGTTGGGCTTGTATTTCCGGCCCCTTTTACTTTTCAGCTCTTCTTTTTGTACTTAGTGTTTTACTTCCGCTTGTACTCTGTGGTGATTGTTTTCTTTATAAAGGCAATGCCTTCCCAGTTATTGGGATTTTACGCCTTTGGTGCTAGTCGCCAGCCCCTGGCCTATGGAAGGCGGGCTTGGGGTAGTCACGGCACGGGCCCCGAGGACGGGTCGTGACAAATTGGTATCAGAGGAGTTCGGTTCTACCGCGAACTCTGATCTTTTCTATGTGAAGCAATAGTGTTTAGTGTATTGAGTGTGGTTATCAGTCCAGGGAGTCCAGTGTTGGTGCGGCGGCCGACGTATCCGTACACCAGGACCCTGACTTCTGATTTCCGACTTTATGCACGAAAACACTGATTGCGTGTGTGTTTCCCAAAAGGTTTAAAATCAGCTCAAACCAGGTCAGCTCACCAGGTATAAATCGTTGACCGTGACGCAACTGTTCAGGATGTAACCATGCATATAGTTAGCTGGAGTTCCGAGAGAGTTCTCGATGATGGCCCACCGAGCAGCGAGACTCCGGTGCAGGGCCCTTTTTCAGTGTTGGCACCTTCGGGTGGTGTACCAGCAGCACCACCACCCGTTAGGCAGCAGATGCCACTAGCTGACGGTGCACGCTAGCAGAGCGCGATGCACGAGTTCCAGCAGTAGAGGCCTCTGAGGATACGAGGCGAGACAGATTTCCCAGGCAGCAGTGGACTGGATGGAGACGAATGCTAGAGTTCTACGCCTAGCTTGGATACTAGTAGAGCGGATGATGATCTTAGCTCCAGGTGTTTCCAGAGAGTGACCATGAGGTTGGTCCTTTTAGTAACGAGGCTTCGGTACGCGAACCGATACCTGGATTAGTACCTACGGGTAGAGCGCCAGCTATGTCACTACCTGTTGGTCAGCAGACACTACCGGCGGTACCGGTAGCAGAGACTCACAGGCTTAGTGCCTTACTTATGTTTTAACATCAGATATCCCTCAAGTTTCGAAGTGAGCCTGACTCGTAGGCGGCTGAGGACTGGCTTGAGGAGGTGGTTGTGAGTTTTCTGGAGCTAATACAGCTTCGACAGTACGACATGTCGGAAGCAGAGCACTCAACGTGGCTTACCAATCAATCTTGGTACTCGTTGGTTACGTGGTGATCAGTTCTTTAGACTCGAACTTCTGAGCGAAGTGTGTCTAAAGGACATCCGAACCATTTCTTTTCCTCTATGCATTCCTACCTATGCTAGGATGCTAGAGAGAACCTTTGTGGTTGTGAACGTTAGCAGTGAAAGGCAGGAGACTAGCGCCAGTCTCAGAGACTCGGGCGTGTAAAATGTTTCAGGAGGAGGAAGTGCTAAGGACAGATGAATCTGCAGGGTAGCAGACGTGGAAGCAGAGCTTGGAGAGCAGCATGTGGTGGTGTACATTTCGACATGTTACGACCACCCGACTTAGTAGTCCCCGCCAGGCTCAGGGAGCAGGAGGGCTGGGGAGGAGAATAGCTGCATTGCGGTCAAGGAGTGTGACCCAGGAGCTCTAAGAATGATTCGGGGTACGAATTATGTCTACTACGAGCTGCCATATCTATAGACATAGGAACCAATCATTCTACCCTTCCACGAATCATGTCCCAGACCTAGAGGTTCCGGGTAAGCCGTAGACTTGACCCTCACGTCTGGAGATACCTTTGGGAGGAGACTCGATAATCACGCTTACGCCGACGGTGTGATTTGACCTCGAGGCGAGAGTTTCGGTTGTAATCTCTTGGTGGCAGCGTAGAGGCCTTACGACGTTGATCTGGGTATGGTTTTGATTCACAAATCATACCCCGGTTGACTGTTTTAGGCAAACGTCGGAATGGGTTTTCCTTGGTCGGCGAAAAGGAAACCCTGGGCAGCTCATGTTAAACTCAGACATAAGAGGGTGTGACCGATCACTCTTGATTTGGTCAACCCTACCCCTGTGGCAGCAGGAGTTTGAGTTCAGTTCTAACCTAAAAAAAAAGGGAAACCTCTTGAATTCGAGGGTGACGAACACGTTCTTATACGGTCTCAACCCGATGAGGTTTCGGAGATGTGGCCGAGGCGGCATGTTATCTCCGAAGTTCGATGGACCCTTTTGATCTTCAGTAGGGTAGGCGAAGAGGTTTACCGCTTGACCCTACCACCTCAGTCGCACCGGGTGCATAATGTCCACCACGTGTCTCAGCTGTGGAGATACGTGTATGTTTCTTCACACGTCATCGACCCCGGGGAGTTGGACGTCGATGACAGGGCGACAAGCACAGAGGTTCTTGTAGAGATCGAGGATCGACAGGAGCAGGATCTACGTGAACGGTTGCTTCCTCTGGGGTGCTTCTCGGGTAGCACGAGATCTACAGGTGAGCATATGGGAGCGGAAAGCTCAGTTGCGTGCTCAGTACTACCTTGTTTCCCTTAAGTGTGAGTTGAAGCTTTACGGGGACGTAAAGCCCTGAGGTGGGAGTAATGTAAAGACCCGTAAAATTCAAGGGAAATTTTTTCTTAATTTCCTTTAGAATTTTACAAGGGCGCGGTTTCAGACGGCACCTGATTCCGAGGCCCGGTGTGCCCGGAATTAATTTCCGAAGATTGGCTCGGGTACGTTCAGTGAACGAACGAGCGGGAATTCCTAACTTTTGATCCGGTGCTCGGAATTGAAATCCGAGGGCACCGATGAACTCGCAGCGCCGATATTCGCTTAAGGAGACCTTTCCCGAAGTTGCGTTCTCACGAGGGGAGTTGTAAAAAAAAATAACTTGTGAATGTTAAAAATAATAATTTAACTTCAATTTTTATTTTTATCTTCCATAAGTTTTAATGCATGGTGTTAATGTGTTAACGGTTTTCAACCTTTGGAATTCCCAACGTTAATAAATTAATAAGGAGTTAAGTCTTTTTATTTTGGTTTTGGGGCTTTGCTGTGCGGGGGAAAAGGAGAGTTCTCTTCTCCTTTGAAGACCATCTTCCTCGACGAAGAACGCGAAGAACTTCTCCGCCGAAGAACGTGGTTCTCCCGCGAAGCGACGGACTCCTTCTGTGACGGCATCGACGTCTTCTTCCGCGACGAGGAAACCACGACGCGTCGATCTCCTTCTGCGACGCGTCAACTTCTTCCGCGGCATCCTTTTTCTGTGGCGTTCTTCCTCAGCGACGAACCCACGTCCGACCTCCGCGACGCTCACCTTCCGCGGCCGTCAATGAACGTCGAGCGATGAATCAAAGGTAGGGGGTTTATTTGAAGTATGATAAATACATTTTTTTGTTTATTCCTCTTGTTATTAATTCTCAAAGATGATGGCCAAACAAACATGACCATCAATATGGACACTGTCCATGACCTTTTTTTATATTTCATTCTTCGCACGTTCTCCGCGCGTTCCTTCGCACCAAATAATTAAGTGCGTCAAAACATCGATGTTTTGTTGAGAGCGATATACGAACGTGGAGATCTCGACTCAAGGAATGCGAATCTGCGGTCGTCACAATTTTCTGACTTAGAACGAAGGTGCAGCGGACCACGGAAGGGGCCACGTGGCGATGCAATTCCAACGCGTCTTCAGAACGCGGCTTCCGACGCGGGTGCCAGCGGTCCAAGGTGACGATTCGGTTGGGCGAGTAGGCGACCGTGGCGGCTGGTGCAGGCAGAAGGCGGCGCAGAATGGGGAGCCACATGCTAAGGCACGTCGGAGAACAGTAGAGCCGCGGCCCTTGCCGCGGCGGAGAAGAAGGAGGCGGCCGGGCTCGCCGGCCGCCGGAGAACAGAAGAGCCGCGGCCCTTGCCGCGGCAGAGAAGAAGGGGGCGGCCGGCTGTGCCGGCCGCCGGTTTGCTCGGAGGCGGGACCCGCAGGTCCCGCGGGTGGACGAACGGCCGGCTTCAATGCCGGCCGTTCTTTGAATTCCGGGGGTTTGAAACCCCCGGCAGCCGTGTAACGGGCCCCCCTCACGTGGGGGGGGCGTTGATTGAAGTCACGGGGGGCGGCGCCCCCCGTTTCGCGCGAAACAACCCGCTCGGCCAAGCTGGCCGAGCGGTTCTGAGCGGTCGGGCCGCGCGACCGGCCGGGCCGGGTCGCGCAGGCCGGGCCGGATTGTGCCGGCTGGGCCGGACCGCCCAGCCGGGCCGGGCCGAGCCAACCGGGCCAGGCCACGCGGAACCGGGCCGGACCCGGACCCGGTTCGGGCCGACCCGGATCGGACCGGTTCAGGGGGTACTGGGCCGGGCCGGGCCGGGCCCAGACCCCCGTTTTCGGACCTTTTTAGTCAAAAGCTCATAACTTGAGCTGTAGACCTCCGAACGACGAACCGTCTGCGGCAACGCGATCCTTGGATCGAGACGGTCGTTTCGGTATATCGCACTTAAGGTTTCGGATTACTTTGAGTTCGGCCGGGTTGGTTCGTTCACGAAACCAACCGGGCCTTCGGAGCGGAAACGCTCATATCTTGAGCTACGAACGTCCGATTGACGCACCGTCAATCGCGTTGTGTTCCTTTTAGTGAGACGGATCTTTTGGCATACTCTGCCCGAGGTTTGGACGCAGGTGGAGTACGGTCGGGCTGGTTTTGCCATAAAAACCAACCGGGCCCCGGAGACGAAAATGCCAATAACTCTCAGACCGGGCGTCCGATCGACGCACCGTCTGTTGCGTTGAGTTCCTGTTTACGATACGGAACTTTTGGTATCCTTCGCCCGAGTTTTGGATTCAGTTAGTAGGGGCCGGGTTGGATTGTACCCGAAAACCAACCGGGCCCCTGGAACGGGAAAGCTGATATCTTTCAGACAGGACGTCCGCTTGACGAGCCGTCAGCGGCGTTGGTGGTTACGTTGAGTAACGGTCCCTTTGAGTATACCCTATGGGAGTTCGGGGTGCAGTTGAGATACGGCCGGGATTGGTTTCGCTCACGAAACCAACCGGGCCCCTGGGACGAAAAGGCTAATAACTCACAGACCGGGCGTCCGATCGACGCGCCGTCTGTTGCGTTGAGACCCCTGTGACGAGACGGACATTTGAGACACTTCTTCGCGGGACCTTGTGATACTTGGAGTATCGACCAGTAGCTCGTGGAGCGGACCCGTGGTACTTGACAGTGGTGGTGCGCTTGGATGCAGCAGCAGATCCTTGGCGGTGGAGCGCTTGGTTGTAGCGGCGGACCCGCGTTACTCTACGGAGTGTGTGCGCTTGGTTGTAGCGACAGACCCACGACGGTGGAGACGAGCGTGCAGAGTACGGAGACCGTGTAGCCGGCTGAGACCTGACGACTGCTTGACCGACTCGACTTGGAGTGAGTCGACTAGCCCAGTGGACGGAGCGCCCGGTATTTGGCGGCAGACCCACGGCGGACGGAGCGCCTGGTAGTTGGCAGCAGACCCGCGGTACTCGACAGGAGGAGTACCTCAGCAGGCTATCTGGGTAGCGCCCGGTATTTGGCAGCAGACCCTCAGCGGACGGAGCGCCTGGTAGTTGGCAGCAGACCCGCAGTACTCGATAGGAGGAGTACTTCAGCAGTCCTAGGTTAGTGAGCGGCAGCCTCGGAGTCGTGACAGGACCACTGTACACTCTAGAGACGGAGCTCTTCAGCAGTTACGGTTTCGATAATGAAAATCCTGGTTTGAGCTGAGACTTTTGACCTTGTGTTTACTTCATGATTGAGAAGGGTCACTTGCTAACTTTGGTATATGTATGGGCATATACCCGGGTAGTGGTTATCCGTCGATTTCTCAATCCTTGTGTTTCCTCATGATTGAGATGGGTTACTTGATAACTTAGGTATATGTATGGGCATATACCTAAGTAGGGTTTATCTGTTGAGATCTTCGTGTATTTATCCTTGTTGGTTTTAGTGAGACCTTGAGGGTCTCGGGGTCCCTACTGAGTATCGTTATACTCACCCCTGCACGGGCTATGCCCGCACCTCGTTGTGTTGGTTGCAGACGACGGCCAGTACTGGCAGAGGCCGAGTGTTCGAGGACTGGACGGTACCTGGAGGTGGACTATACGACGAGGCGGTACCCAGAGGCAGACCACTGGGCGGGTCATACTTGGAGCAGACGGCGGGACCCGAGGAGCAGAAGAGCTATCTGTACCCACCCTTCAGGTGGGATTTTCCAGTGGACATCTCAGCGTAGCAGCTTTACTTTTCAGTCACTGTTTTCCCTTTCGAGTTGTACTTTACAGTTGGGCTTGTATTTCCGGCCCCTTTTACTTTTCAGCTCTTCTTTTTGTACTTAGTGTTTTACTTCCGCTTGTACTCTGTGGTGATTGTTTTCTTTATAAAGGCAATGCCTTCCCAGTTATTGGGATTTTACGCCTTTGGTGCTAGTCGCCAGCCCCTGGCCTATGGAAGGCGGGCTTGGGGTAGTCACGGCACGGGCCCCGAGGACGGGTCGTGACAACTACACCCATGTTATCAATAATATAAAAAGGACTAATGAATGTTGGGATAATTTTCCATTTCATTACAAACAATATGACTCTCATCCATTGTGATATTTTAAGGAACTTTTTTTCCCAACATCAATCTCCATGTCACTTCTACTGTTGTCACAGAGCTCTTTTTCTGACTTTTAGTAGCTTTTATTCATTGTTAGACGACTTGAGCTTTCTTTGACATTAATTTCACTATATTAGGTCCTAGTATAATTCATTCACCAAATTTTTCCCAACATGTTGGAGTTCTACATCACTTCCCATATAGAGATTAATATCGATACATTTAAATACATGATTGGATGTTATGGAAGTATGAGAACTCAACTAATGGGATATAATGATTTAATCTACCCTTTCATTCAATTCAGTAGTCTCTTAGAATTTCATTGAGCTTTTGAATATTAATCTCAGAGGGGCCGTCTATTTTGGGTTTGTTGTTCATGTTGAAATTCAATTAATTACTCAATGAATATTTGAGACTTATCAAAAATTTAGACATGAACCATGGATCATGATCAAATATGATCGATAGTGGAATGCCATGATGACACACCACTATATTAACATATATCATGGAATGTTTTTCAATAATGAATTCATCAAAAATATAAATAATGTGGGTAGTGTTAGTGAGTCTATCCACCACAACTCATATTGCATTATATCTATTGGATGTCATCAATAGTGTAGTGGAAAAGTCCATAGTAATATTCTCTATTTTATAGGTGGGTATAAGAAATGGTTGTATCATCCCATTATAAATATATCACGCAACATTTAAAATTTTCACATACCAAGATTCTTAAGATATACTAAGAAATATCCCTGATCTTTTTGTCCCACCAGATGTGAACTCAATGATCATGGTACATCCAGGAAGTTCCAGCATGGAAAGGTAAGGGTGAGCTATGTGGATTATCTAATGAATCCATATTTATCTCATGTGAAAAAGGAAAAAATTCATGTTCCAACCTTAATCCTTGAATAACCATTGATGTAAAACCCATGTAGGTTTCAATTACTACTTTCACCTTCATTTAGTGTGTAAAATAATCCCTCTGTTCCTCCTTGATCTTCTCTATAATAGATGGTTGGGAAAACATTTTTGAATGGTAAGATATATTCCATTCCCTATTGATATCCAAATATATCTATTCAATATCCATTATTATATTGTATTTCTAAATCATCATCATGTATAGAATATAGTGTTCTTCTCTTATAAGAGCATTATCTACCTTATTGATCATTCCTATATGGTTGTGAATATGAAAATCATAGTCATTAATTACCATCCTCTTTGATGCATATTGATATATTTTTGTTTGAATATATACTATAAACTCTTTTGTTCATTATATATGTCACACTTGTCATCATATAGTTCTAGCAAAATCATTATAGTGATGATCACATATACCAACTCCATATCATGTGTGAGATAGTTCTTCTAATGGATCTTAAACATCCTTGAGGAATTTTCTATCCCATTAGCATTGTGCATGAGTAAACAATAACAAAATATATTTGAAGTATAAATTTATATCACAAAACATTATCCACATGATGGTAGTGTTAGTATAGGATCATTTATTATCCTCTTCTTAATCTCTTTGAAGCTTTCCACATAATCTTACTTCCATAAATACATTACCCATTTCTGGGTTAACATTTTTAGAAGGATTGAAGATTCGGATAAATGTATTACATAATGAATATAGTACCCAAATAAGAATTAAAAATTATGCATTTTAGTGACACTAACACGTCTAGTAAATTCTATTATTGATTTTTTCTTTGAAGGGTCAATTGAAATTCCCTTTCTTGTGATCACATTCCTCAAGAATGATACTTGCTACATCCAAAAGTTTCACTTGCTAAACATAGTGTACATTTTATACTTCATTAATTTCAAAATAAAAATCCATATATACTCTTCATGATCATCAATTCTATAATAGTAAATGAGAATATGGTCGATAAAAACTTCCAAAAATGTGTCAAGGTAACCTTTCAATACTCTATTTATAAAATCCATGAATATATAGGGGGAGTTAGTATATCCAAAGAGAAAATCAATGAACTCATGGTGCTCATTAATTTAATGTAATATAGTAATCCAGATATATCACTTCTTCAACATTATTTTATTATATTTTGAAGTAAGATCCTCTATTTAGATAAACTGAGCTCATCGAAGTTGATTAGAAAAGACCCCAATATTTGGAAGAGGATACTTATTCTTTATGGTGATCATTATGGGACCTTGGAAATTTATTCACATCTGCATTGATCCATTGTTTATCTTTACTTATGGCATTGGATCACCCTTGGTGGTGCACCAGGTTATATGAACCCATTGTCTATATTCTCTTGCAGCTACATTTTAATTCCACCTATTCGATCAGGGCCATCCTATATAGTAAATTTGAGATAAGAGTAGCTTCAGGAATGAGCTCTATTGAGAAATATAACTCATTATATAGTGGTTGTTTGGGAAACTATTAGGGAAATTTATCAATTTATTCCCTAAAAATGGTAATTTTCTTTATATTGACACCTTCCATTGACTCAATCATTTGGGAAAGGAATGATTCTTCATAGGGAATCAACAACGATACAATTGAGGGATTTAAGAAAGCAGATTCACAATCACCCTTGAATTTTTAGAGCATCAACATATGGTATGGAAGATTAAAAATGATTTAATTTTCCTAAAATTAAATTGTTGTTCTATATAATGAGATAAATCCATTCCCATAGTAGTTTCAAATTACACCGAGGGAAGTATTATAAGATTCACTGGAAGAATATTCAGGAAAAATTATAAAGTATAAGAGTAAAAAAATGGGATGAAATGATTTCACCTTATGCTTTTTTTCTAGATATCTCTATCTCAAGGTATCATGTAATCGATTCACCAGTTCAAGAAAAAATTTTGTATGTAAAAGAATGTGTAGAATAAGAATAAAATAACAATTCTTCCATTGATGAGTTAATATGAAGTGTAAATTTTATGAATTTTTTTTCATGCTTCACTTTAACAATAGTTATGAAATAATATTTACCTTAATCCATTGGATTTGGGAGTTGATTATGTTTTTATCCCTAAAAGAGTTGTGGTTTAGTTCAATAGGTTTAATTGTGATCTTACTAACTACCGTTCGAGAATTAAACTGTAGGTGATGCATTAATTGGTTCTCTACATTCCTCCATCCCTTTAGAAATATTTTTTCTGTCTCTTCAACATTCATTAAAATTATGGAATTTTCTATCATAGTTGAAGAATTTCCCCATCTCATATAGTCAATTCTGATGATATTACTCCCACATTTTAGTGAATGGAGTGGTTGGATCCTCTTTCCACCATTTATATTTCACCAACCTTCTTGAAAATCAATTATTCTCTTTGTATTTCCATAGCCATAGAAACAATCACCAAAATATTTCTTCACATTAAGAGCACATAAAAATACTTCTTTATAACTCCTGATGTCTGGGATTACTAGATACTTTTAATTGTTTTGTTTTAAACTATTGAAGGACTTGTCTATTTTTATGTAATTATTGATTAAGAAACCCTAAGGTGTATTTTTCAGGCCTTGTGATGTCTTCCTCATAAAGCCTTATATATTCACACTCCATTTTCTTCAGATATATGAATTTTCTATTCATCTTTATTTGAAGAGTTCACAGTACATACTTGTTAATAAATATTTTATTTAATTCATCCCACACAATATCATGTATCTCTCCATTTATCATGGTGTTGTTAATCAATATCCGCCATTGATCGGCCACTACATCTAAAAAATAGATGGATAGAGTCACCTTCTAATTCTTGTAATGATGGGTCAAATAAAATTACCTCTCTATTGAGTTAACCACCTATTATGTGGTAAGTAGATTTGAAGTTCCACTAATAATTTGTGGTCCTTTCCTCATAAAAGAATCAATATCTAAATGTTCATTCATGGGAGAATAAAAACCTTCAATTTGGGTTAGGTTGTTGATAATTTCTGGTGATAACAATAGATGAATCACTATAATGTTTTTAACTCAACTTCCCATGGAATTGGGGATGTCGTTCGAGAATTTATTGTGTTGTACCAATGATGGGTTGTTGCCCTTGTTTCTTTTAGATCCCCCTATTTTCTAAAATAGATATGTTTTGAATAAAATAAATCACATAAAATCATGAATAAATTATTTATTAGTTTTTGAAATTAACTCTTGAGGAATATCTTATGGGATCTCTATTTTTTTTCTTTTTTAGAAACAAATGTTCCTGGATTCTTACATATATATAAACATATCCTAAGGTATATCACTAAAATTTTCTGAACCTAATTACAAAATTAACAAAATATTTATCTCAAACCAACTATGGAGACCATGTTTATTCTTTCAAAAATATTACATCATATTATTATATACAAATTCATAGATTTATTAATCAAGAATACAATGGTTTAGTAACCTAGTGAACTTAGGCTTATACATAGCTTCTATATAATGAAACCTAAACATTAATTTAAATCCTTCTTATTTGTCCTTATGAAATCGAACCCTATTTTTTGTACATGTAATAACCTGAGTATATACATCAATGGAATGAGTGACTTAATAGCCCTGTAAGAGGATAAATAAGGGAAAAGAAACAATATGACATGGATGAGAATAATAATAATCAAACATTCATAAGAATTTGTTCATTATCAAAATCAAGAGGGAAAACATGAGATAAATGACTGGAATGTGTAAATGCATAAAAATTAGAAACCATGTCATGGGTATAAAATACCACACATTGTTGTGAACAATGCTAGCATCAATTTCACGCATAAAATTTATGAATAATAATAAAATCATCATTGTGAAAAATGAAATATTCATTTTCAAACATAATAAAAATTATATCATGAGACAAATCACCTTACCCAATGCATGATGGGGATATCTAATTTCGTTCCCACCCAACACATCATAATATTTACATTATTTTTGATTCCACAAAGAATGTTTATCAATTATACTAAATAAATTACCCACTGAAAGGAATGGGTTTACTAAGGAGTTCATAAATAATGTTAACATGAATAAAAAGGGGGTTCACAATTGAAAATGGGAAAAATAGATATTCTATAAGAATCATCATTCTTGAGAAATGAATAATTAACTCAATATAAGCCAATGATGTGTTTTTGAAGGAAGTATTCTTTTGGAATATACTTTTATCTATAATAAAATAACTTTATAAAAAATGTATATCCTAGAAACAAAACAGGAATAATAAATAATCTATTTTTAATAATCATTAGGGGAATATCCATATAGAATTTTATATGAAAAATGTATAACCCAAAATAAAATAGTTGTGTTCAAGAATACTCAACATTATTTCCCGCATTTTTACATCACTTTTCAACCTCATAAGTAACAAACAATTATTTATTAAAATAATATTATAAAAATGAATAATATTAACTAATAAAATATCATTTTAAATCATTTTATTATGTTTTTAATTTTTTTTATTACATTAAATCATTTTGATATCATGTTTTTCTTAAAAATTTCCACTATCCCTTTGATTTTTATATTTTCATTCAAAGAAATTTAAAGAAAAGTATAATTTACAACATAATATTATAATACATGTAATTAGATTTTTATATATTATATAAAATTAATAATATACATCAATGAAGGTGGTTATAATAATTTTCTTCATAATGTATTTGTATGTGGTTAACCGACCATTAATAGGATGTTTTTGAAATAGTAAGAAATAGAATTATGGAATTTCTATTTTTTGTAAATATGATAACTATAATATGTTGAAATAATTAATATTATTTTAACATATTGAATAATTAAATTTAATGTATATTGTTTTTAATGGAATTGGTATAAATGAATAAAGAGAATAAGAAATGACAGAAGATTTAATAGAGATATACACTCTACTTGGTGCACCTTCACTTGTAAGAAACTATAAATCCCATGGTAATTAGAGTTGGATTGCTCCATAATGTCCATACGTTAGGAGATTATAAATGTGTATTTTTGTAGATATTAATATTTTAAATGGGTGGATTTTTGGCTTTCTAATGGGAAGTATTTGGGTAATTTATAATGTATAAGATGGTGATTTTAGGAATAAAATATTAAAAAAATAATATATCAAAGGTAGAACATGTAATAGTCATTTATTGACAATATAAATCATATATAAATATAATATATTTGTTTTAGTACTTTAAACAAATTTATAATAATAAATAAATTATCTTATTGAAAATAAAAGTTGAAAGAATGAAAATTTTTAATTTTAATGAATAACTTCTCACTTTCTATTTTAGAAATTGATGTTTAGGTTTGGAAAATTGATTTTATTTTATTTCATTTAATAATTTGTGAAATTGAAGATATCAAGGACTAACCTCAATTTATAGAATGTATTAGGTCATTATAACATCATAAATTATGTAAAATGAGATACACTGGTTCTGTGACAAATTGAATGTTTACTGTGCACAAGAAAATTGATGTGTTTTAGAAAATTTCCAAAAAATCACACTCAAAAAACTATAATGAGATGATTTAAAAAATTGTATTAATTTAATGAAATAATATTATAACATAGATAAATTTATATTTGTATATAAAATTATCATTTTATGAAATAAATTAAAATATCATTTATTGAAAATGTGTATATATTTTATTTGAGTGTTTTGATCATTATATTATTTTTATGAAGTTATAATAATAGTATTTAATTAAATTATTCATTATAAATATTTTTTATACAGCAATTTATAATTTTTTGGATAATTTAATATTCCAACAACCATATTATTATTCTGAATGTCAAGTTACTATTATCATCAGTCAGTTTAATATTCACATTGATTGGGTTTCTATTCAAACAATCGCATTAATGATTATATGGTCACATATCCACCTATAGGAAATTTTTTTTTATTTTACAAAAGGTATGAACCATTTTATTTTGTTTTCAATTCTTTTATTTGGACCCAATAATATGCATAGACTGTTCATGGTGGTTTTGTGTACATTTGGGGAATACTTGGATCTCGGGGCCCCAAAATGGGAAGTGGAAGAAGGGTCTTCATGGTTAGTAGAGACTATTTCCCCCAACCCTCATGGATTCACTAAATCTTGTGACTACATAATGTGGGGACCTAGGGGACTCACAACCTGTCTTCAACTGTGCGACACTAGGTACACATCCATGTGATCCACTATCAATTCTTAGTATAACATTTCGCATGGGTTGTGCATGGTTAAAAAAATTGTGTGCCTATCCATATAGAATGAACCATTGAAGAAATTCTATGGTTCATTGTTTGGAAAAACATAGAACCAAACTGTGTGCCATTGGTTTTTAGTATGAATTTTCAATTTCACCCCTCTTAAATGATATTAAACCCTTTCTCTTTATCCATTGTTTTTTAAAGCATATGAGCTCCCTTTTCCCATATATGAATATCTCCTCCTCCTTATTCATGTTTTTATGTAAAAATCCTCCATACACAATCTGAATTGATATTTGTCAGATCCAACATAAAGTTGTTGGTGAGATAATCAATCCCCCCCATATTTCATTATTATCAAGCCACCTATTGTGATATCTCAGTATAAGATCATTTACCCCATTTTCATGGAATTTGTCAATTTCATTAATTGTGTACCACCTAGATCAAATCAAAGGTTGATGCTGAATCAGGGTAGCTATATGATTCTAAGATAGGTGGTGATGTCCTTTCCCCAATTTTCACTACATAATATGAATTGCATCGTTGTGAAACATGATGGAACCTTCGGGATTCACCTTTAATTTTTCAATTGAAATTAAATTTAATGGATTACTTTTTTTTAGTGAAAAACTATAATGGGGAACCAACCACATAGGATTATTTCATTGTCATGTGGTACACTAATGGGTGAGATAAAACATAGTGTCATATTGCCCATTTTTACTATGAACTCTTAACAACTCTTGAGGTGTGATATTTTATAATTATTGTATTGAGCCTTTTTAAGTTGAATTCAAGGTTGAACCATGATTTGGACGACATATCTAATTCCATTATTGAAAGGGATGATGTATGTGAGTTGTTCAATTTCTTATTCCTTTAAGCTAGTTTCATAAACGGTTTCATAATAATGTTCCTCGACCCACATGCCAGTTGTGATATAAAATCTCCAATTAAATCAAATTTTTCCACATGATGGACTTGTTATAAATGCCTTAATTGTTTGATTCATTAACCTTAGTTTTGTGGGTAAATAAATGGGTTTAAACATAGTTACCCCTTAAAAAACTATCATACCATTTTTTTGAATTTCTTATTGTGTTTTAACCATGATGGGGGTGACCTACGATACCCCTTAGTTGGGACCATTTTTCATTTTCTGTTTTACCTCTAGATGATTGACACCAGTTCCCTAGGGGAGACTATTTGGACGGCCTCTAGGGAACAATGGTAGTACCATTCCATGAGAGAGACTTTGGCCCTTTTTTTGTGATGCCATGTACGGACACTGTGACTATTTCATTACATGGTCTCACCATTCCTTGAGTGACCCCAGGGACATCATTCTTGGGTCAATTTTGATGGACACCATGGAATTATACTTTTATTGATCCCATCTATCGATACATGGAAATTTAGATTGAATTTAATTGTACGAGCATAGGGTGACTCACTATAATATATAAAGATGTATTCATTAATTTAAATAAAAATAAAATAAATTTTTTTAATTGAGAAATGATCCTATGGTTTTGGAAGTGTAGGTCAAATTCTTTCAAGCACAATGGCATAGTTGGGGAAATTCCACCCTCTCACCTTATATCTTTTACATTACATTTGTAGGTTCCCTTGTTACAAAATCACCATATTAGGCCAATTAAAGTAGAATTGTTGTGGTTTACTATGAACATTGAGCCCAGTTTATTTATTTAATTATATAAATATTTAACTTACTTATTATGGAACACTGATCATTTTATATTTCATGAAATGGATTGGCCTATACACCATGTGTGGCAATCTACTGACATTGTATGTAACACCTTACATGGGATACCTTTTGTTCTCAAGTAAACATTATGGTTGCATGTGTAGATAAAGGGATGTAGCCACCTTCAAATGCATGATTTTGAGTTCTAGTATGGAGATGTGAGTAGAGGATCGAGCTTATAATCATGAAGCTACTTGAATTAGTATTTGGAACTTTTTTATATTATGTCATCATGTGGTATATTCTTGGATCCCCTACCCCTTGAATGTTCGCTTTTTATAGTACATAACATTCCATCATTATATTGTAGCTTCTTTAATTCCGCTTCCTCATATTAATTATTTAAAATTCATGTTTATATATATTATTATTACAGCTACCTCTTGTTTATTACTTATTATATTTCTTATATATAAATATATATATGTTCTCAAATCTGATAAATGAGGAAATTGTCTCCCCATTATCACATCCTTGTCCCTTGTTTGTATTTTGCATCCTCTAACATTCGGGGTGGCACACTTGAGGTCATATGGCCCATCGTATTGGGGAACCATTCTGTGTAACCTTGTGTGAGATGATACAAAGTGGTATTAGACGTCTATTTTTCATTTGTATTAATTTTTTGGGATTATATATGATTCCAGGGTATGGGAATTTTCTAATGACCCTATTCATAGGAGTAGCTACCCCACATACAGGAGAAAATCCAAATTGCCTAGTATGGGTAAATGCATCTATTACATGAATTGCTACCATTTCATGGATTTAATCTTAGGTTAATGAAATTTCATTTCATTGTTTATATATTTAAGTGATATTTATTATTTAAGACAACTAATATGATGTCACATCATTGAATTCATCATGCTAGTCACTAAAGGAAAAAATAAATATGAATTATTCCATGACATATTTTATTTTTTGCGTTCATTTCTCATTTCACATGTGATTATTGTATTTTCCTTCTCTGTTGTTATTTGATGTGATATATATATATATATGTTAAATTTTTTTTATTTAAATAGAGGACTGGGAAAAATGAACTTAAATGATCTACCTTTTCATAATAGTGTTTTCCTATATAGGTTAAAACACATGCCTTAGGCAGGAAATTATTGTACATTGATCCATGGAATATTACTCGCATAAGATAAACTGTGTTGTGGTTAGGATTAAATATACACCACTATAAAACATGTAACATAAATGGACCCTCATAAATTAGATATAGTGATTCATCTAATTCATCCACAGAAATTCAATTTTAATTCATAATGAACTAAAATGAACTTGATAATTAAAATGATTATGTTACCATATATGTGTTCCATGAGACCATGTCCCGACCCTACTAATGTAGTGTAATTTAGGATTTGTCTCCTATTTTCCTTAAATTAATTATTATAATGACCTTGACCTAGATCCTAGAGTAGACTAAGGTTTCTTAAGTTCTTATAGGAAGGCTTGTACATATCATTTCTTTATCACTTTTCCTATCTGCTATAAATATTTTCTATGGTATGGACTTGTAAATTTTGTAGCTATGACACCATGAAAAAATAATATTGTACGCTAGGAAATTGGTGATGAGAATACTCATGAGGTGGTGGTCCCTAATCAAACAATGATACATATTTAGTTCCACATGAGGTACCTCCTCTTGAACATCCACTAGTTGATAACACCCTGTATTGTGATAGATTAATCTATTTTATACATACCGTTTAGCGTGTAACTCCTCTGGTCCCTTCTAAGTCCAAGTAGACCTATAAGTTTTAACAGTAGAAACTTCCCACCTTCATGGGGATTTTAGATCATTGGTTAATTAATTCTGTATAGAGGCAATGATGTCAATCATTGAGCATATCTTGATGCCTCCAGATCATAGGTTCATGATTTCAATCTGTATGATCCGAAACTCCACCAATAGTTGGTGGGAAATTATATCATAGGATGGTTGACATCAAGTTATGGATGGGTTGGAATTCCATATAATGTTCTTATACTACTTATATAGACAAAATTGGACAATAGATGGTGTTTAGGAAGTCAATAACCATTATAAAGGTGACATGTCAGTGATGGAATACAAATATTTCTTCACTAAATTGGAATGTTTTCACCGAACATGATTACTGATTATGTGTATAATAAAATGAATTTTTATATGTAATTTAAAATATCATTCTCTCATAGGTGAATTTCATTCAGATAACCACTTTTCAAAAATAGTGAACAAGGCCCTCATCACTGACCGGAACCTGAGGGAATCATGTGATGTGAAGAATGGAATTTTGAATTCTAGGAAGATAAATTGTTTATATATAAGTATGAAGAGAAATTTAAAATGTACATGTGGTGGAAGTACAAACTAGGTTGAACCCACCGACCCCAATATGGGTTTTCACCAGTGTGGTAGGGTAGGATACAAAATCCCTAGTGTATAAGGAACCTAATCGAGTGTTGGTATTGCAGTAGGATGGATCACCTATAGATTTATTTCCATTATTTCCCTCTAGTTCCATGTGAGGATGTTTTTTTCTATCATTTCCTTTAGGTATAGGATCAATGACACCACGTTTTTCATGGACCATGTATTGTACATTCTATTCAGTCCAAGAAGATGGCCTCGACTAAGGATGTCATGATTTAAATTTATAGTGACAATATAGGGGACCTAATCGTGCTACTCATGTCGAATATAGAGGTCGTGGTTCATGCCTTATTTATGAACTACATTATACACTGGAGATGTATAGTACATTATCATCTATGGTTTGAGGCACTATTATGGTAGCTTCTATTCTTGTATCTACCATGTATTATACAAGTTAATCACACTCTTTTCTATCTAATGCAATAATGGGAAGTTTACATTTATTGATATAGTAATCCAATGGTGTAATGAAACTTGATATGTCATTAGGAGTTTGAGAAGACGGTGTACACCAGTGAATGTAGTCCTCATGTAATTGGTGGGTACCATTTTCTATATAGTATCTTCATCCTCAACATGATTGGCATCCATATCATTCACTACATGGATTATCTTGTTCCTTTTCATGCCATGATGGATTCAGATAACTATATGGTATCTTTCACATCAACCAAGGTAAACAAGTATATTCAAAATGGTGAATGGGATATTCCTGCTAGTGGATACAGACTCAAGAATACTGGGATGGGCAGGGTGACAACAACGATGGATAGTCACCGTATAAGAAATCAGGGGATGCAACTTGTTGAATTGCCTCCTCTTCTAAATTGTTTCTGGGACATCTTCTATGTTGATTTTTCTATCATTCCTCCTAAGAGAGAGGTTAGGTTCACCATTGAGCTTATTCCAAGTGCAAAATGAGTGACCAATAATATGTATAATATGGTACATATTGACCTCCTAGAATAGAAGAAGCTTCTTTAATACATAGAGGCTAAGGGTTTTATCCAACCCAACACAATATGTTGGGGTTCAACTATCCTTTTCATCAACAAGGTGGGTTGTACCGTTTTATTGTGCACTTATTACAACCTAATAAACTATCTTATGGTCAATACTAGGTGCCAATTCTTCGTATAGATGATCTATTTAACAACATCTATGGAGAAACATTTTTAATCAAGATTTATCAGAGCTCATAATACCATAAGGTGTGAGTGGGGCCATTAGAAATATCACATACAACATTCTAGTGAAGTTACGACTTATATGAGTATCAGTTCATGTATCTCCTACTAACAAATGCAATGATAGTATTCATGGATATAATGAATCAGGTATTTCACATTTACAATGATTCCATAATTGTAGTCTTATTAGAAAAAAAATATGCAATCAAAAAACAAATAAGGAAATTCCAATCATCTTGATATCATCAAAAATATACTGAGAAAAAACCAGTTATATTTAAAATCCCAACAAATTCTACATTTGGTTTAGTAAGATTCACTTTATGGGTCATATCATATCAATAGTAAGAATATATATAGACCAATATAAATGAGAAATGTGGATTCTTGTAAAATTAATAGGAATGTGTTTGATATACATAACTTATTAGGTTTGTATGGATATTACAAGAAATTCATCAAAGACTTTTAATTCCTTAATGAACTGCTTATTGGAATGAACAAGAATGGTGTGATGATTGACTGGAATGAAGATTAGGATATATTTTTTTAGAACTAAAATTGAAGACTCGCTTCAATATCAATCCTGATTCTTCCAAAGTAGGGTATATGTTATACAGTCTATTTTGATGCGTAATGAGTTAGGAAAGGTGTAGTTTTGATGGAAGGTGATCATGTTGTAATGTACATGACATTCCAGCTAAAACTTCATGAGTGGAATTATCCTATTAACGACATAGATCTAGAAATGGTGGTTCATGATCTATGCTATAGGATACATTATATATTGGGTGGGAAGATCATTGTTTACATAGATCATAAGAGTCTAAAATATATTTCCACACAACAATAAATGAATCTGACATAGTGAAGCTAGCTGAAATATTGTGAATTTTTCAACATTGATATTTCATACACACCCAGTAAGTATAATATTAGAGATTGTAGATTGATCCAGAAGAATTAAATACATTCTATCAAGGAGGCCATACTAAGTTGAAGATGATGGATCTATTTTTTGAGTTTCATCTAGAGGATCATGAATAAAATCACAATAACATATTAGAAGATCTGGTAATGAAATCCCCCCAAATGGATTGGGTCCGGATGATGATGTTGTTTGATTATTAGCCGCTCTTTTTGAGGGAGAGAGTCACCACAGATAACCCACCTATTTTTGGGTTGTTGATTGCAGTTAAATCCTACTCTTCCTTCGCCATGTATGGGTTCCTAAAGATATACATGATGATTTTATAATGGAATATCATGCCACAGTTTTGAAATTTTATCCTTGGCTCACCAAGATATAAAGATATATATATCGTCTGTATTAGTGTCCATGTGGGAAGAAGAAAATTAGAGGATTTATCACTCATTGCACCACCTTTCAGCAGGTGAAGGATGATCACCAGTGGCCTAGTGGCCTTCTAAAATCACTATAAATTTTTGAGTATAAATTGAACAACATAACCATTGATTTCGGGACTGTATTATCGAGTGTTTCTCAAGGAATCGATGTTTTATGATTGATCGTTGTCTTTATGAACAAGGTTTCACAATTCCTACTGATCTGGGAGACCTTCTATGTTCATGATCAATGAAGGCTTTACATCTTGGATATAGAGAAACCTCTTGCTATTCCCCTATCTACAATTTCAGACCGATACTACCAGTTTACTAAAATGTTCTCAAAATAATTTAAAAAGGCACATGGTTCATGAGTGATCATGAGTATGACATATCACCCTTATATATATAGGAAGTATGTATGGAATAAATGTGTTCTATATAATGTTCCTAGATCCTGAATAAATGATTTTGTAGGATTATGGTAAAAAGATATCCCTCTAGTTAATTTTTCCAAAAATAAAAGGTTTCATGAAACAATTCAAATTTCTCTGTACGACGCCCCTTATGATAGGCTATTCAGTTCAACATTATGTTGTTTTTTGGTAGGTGTGGTAGCTCTACTAGGTCACCATCTCATTCAGGGGACATCTGAACACATTCAACTGACTCATAAGCATATGGCTATAGAATTTTATTAGAATAATACATATACCTACCAGCATCATAGACCTCTCGAGTTAGAGGTGGTATATTGGGTATTTATATGTGTATTTCCTAGATTGGGTCATAAACGAATATCGAGACAAGGAATGTTATCACCGTGATATTTCATGATTTTTTATATAGTGCAGAAATTCAGGATTGTATTCTATTAGTTGTTGTTACCATAGAGGTAACATTACATGCAGTTTCTCTTCCATGTATTGGAGTTTCAACAATAACATATCAACCTGCCTAATTTGTTTGAGCCCAAGGATATTGAGTTGGATGTAGTTTCATCCTTCAACAAGAATCTTATATGTATCGTTGATCAGAGTATGAAGTATCTCAGAGGCATGTTGGTTTCTATTGAATAGGTGTTATAGAAGAATGAATCCTTACAAGATGATACATTGGTGTTAGAGGTCTATGTATGCACTCAATGTCGAGAACACTTTTCAAATGATGTTTTCTCACCCTCATAAGGGAACTATGGGGATGATTTTTTGTAATAAGGTGAGTATGTAACCCACTAGATTTTATAAAATGTATATACCATTTGAATTTCATTTTTATTCTTTCATTATGCCCTAATAATGATTCCTATAATGTTCAAGTGTTATTCTGTGCATCTAGGGCTCGTTTGGAGTGGAGTTCCCTGAAATGGGAAGAGGAGGAATGGGTCCTACATTTAGTAAAAATTGTACCGAATAACACACATGGTTTTTTGAAACTATGCGACTACAGACTGTGGGGACCTAGGGCCACACATCTGTTTACAATCATACAACCCTAGGTGCACCATTATACTAGATACCTATATTTTTTAGGAGGGGATTCAAAAATTATATGGTTATGAATAACCCAACTATGATCCCATCCATGCCGGATACCCCACTGATGTAGTGTCTTGGCGCACTATTGGTACATGGTTTGGCTGACTATATTGCCAAAATGTGCACCTATTTTTGAGGGAAAATTTAATATTTCCCCCATTTTTAGTAATTTTAATCCTTTTCGTCTTTTTCCTTTTTTTATACATTGGTTGAATTCCCTCCTCTCATAATGATGTCATATTACTCCTTAATAGGTTTTGAGATAAGTCCTCCATACTGACTCTAAATCAATTATCATTAGATACATTGGAATGCTAATGGTTATATATTCAATAATATGCCTTTTATTTCATGTCATTCATCCCATATATTATTATATCTTGATTTTATCTCATTTTCCCAATTTGCAGGGCATTTTAGGATTTCTTAAATTTAATAAAACCAAGATAGAATCAATGGTCAACACGGATCATGTTAATCTATATGAGGCTAATGTACATGGTCTATGTCATTTACACTCATTCTATAACATTAAATGAAATGCATTGTCATTCCATGAGCCAAACCATTCCTTCAATGCTTCTAATTTGTCTAATTAAATTAAATTTAATTCCTTACCTAGTATTTAGAAACCCAAGAAAGAGGTAAATCAACCACATGGGTTGATCTTCATGTCTTGTTCCACCCCAATGGATAAGCTACAACTTAGAGACTTATTTCCCCTTTATACTAAAATATACTGATACACCCTTGAGGTGTGTTTCCCTCTAATTGATATCTAGAGTCTTTTTTTAGATTAATTCAATGTTTAACCATGATTTGGAACCAATTAATCATTCTATAAATAAAATGGATGAACTAAGTGTGCTTTTCAGGTGAATATTCCATTTACCATAGTGAAATAAATGTTTTCTTAATTATGTGACTTGACCAATATGCAAATTGTGATAAAAAACTTGGATTTAAATGAAATGGTACATTTTCAAAGTCATTTTATAGATTCCCTTATTTATTTTATTATTTCAACTTAGTACTGAGGTTTAAACAATGGTTCTTTACTTATAAACCCCTTGCAAGAGCACTTGTACCCTTAGATGAGTGACATTGGTTCCCTAGTAGAGACCACATGGATAGGCTCAATGGAAAAATGGTTGTACGATTACATGAGAGTGGATTAGGACCCTTCGTGTGATACCAAGTACGAACATGGAGTTTAGTTCATGACATGATCACATCAAACATAGAGTGACACCTTGAATTTCATTCTAGGGTCACCAGGGATGGAATCCTTGGTAATGGACTTTTACAAACTACCTCGAGGTATACATGGAAATTTACAATGAATTTCCATGGATGGGATCAGGGTGACTCACTATAATATATAAAGAGTATATCTTATACTGAATTAAAAGGAAAAAAATTGATTAAAATGAGAATTGATCCATTGGTTTTTGAAATATAGGAACACGACCTCCAATACCAATAAAAATAGTAGGGATATTCCACCCTCTCACATTATAACCCTCACAACACCTTTTCAGGTTCCCTTGGTACAGACTCACTGGATTAGGGCAAACCTGGTTGAATTGGATGGGTGCCATATCCAAACCCATCCCTGTTTATTTATTAAATTAAAGTTGTATTGAATATATATATAATGAAGTAAGGATCGTTTTTTGTTGCATGAAATAGATTGTCCAAGATACCATGGGTGGTGGCCTACTGGGATTGTATCTCACCCTCTACATCAGATAACTTCACAAGCCAAACATACTTCTTTGTTGTATCTATTGATAATGGGTAGCATCCAACATCCAATGCATGATTTTGAGTTCTAGGATAGATATGTGATCATAGGACTGAGCTTATGCTCAAGATAAGAATTATATAATTTTTTGGACTTTTTGTATATGATATATTTTTGTGGTATCTTAATCGATCCCCTTCCAATTGATTTTTCATTTTCAATAGTACAAAACATGTCATCATCATATGGTATCGTCTCTTTTTATTCTTCTGGTTTGTATGAATTTACATTGAATTTGATGTATCATTTTTATGATTATATTTTCTAGTTATTACATATATCTATTATTATTATATATATGTGTGTGTGTGTGATTCAATCTAATAAATGGGGTTATAGTCTTTCCACTTTCACAGCCTTGTCCCCCACTACTAGTCAGCAACCTCTAGCATTCAGGGAGGCACGATGGAGGTCTTGTGGCCAGCCGTCATTGGGAATCGTTTGGTAGCAATAGGGGCAGGATGCTAAACCAAAATACCCCTTAATTAATTAAATCATTATTAAAATTATTTTCTATCATGTTTCTACATTATATTATCTTTAATTTCAATTGGTTTTGTAATATTTTATATATTTTCAATAGTGTTGTTTGTTGGATGGATGAATATAGAAGACTGTGGTGATCTATATTTTCCCATTTTAGCTTTTATATATTAATTTTTTTTATCCCCTTGTATTATGTGGAATTTTATTGGGTATATAGATTCACTAATGTAATTATTTTTATTAATGTAATAACTTCATCTTATTTTCATTATGTATTGTATGTGTATAATAATGAGTAATATAAAACCAATTCATTTAAAGCAAAAATATCATTTATAAATTTTGTGTCATTACATGTTGGATGTGGGTATCTAGCGTATAAACTCGCCACTATATTTATATTATATTATTATGTCACCTGAGGTAAGGGATACCTCTGAATTGTGAATATATATTTTTTTATTTACACAAAATGAAACTCCTCCACATATTTTAATGGTAATATACCCCCCTCACTTATTCACACCTCTCAGTCCATTTAAATCGACCATCCCCTTCTCAAATAATTTCCCAAAATCAATCCCCTCATCCTATATTACATATATTACATAACAATCCAAACTTTTAAGTATTTGGATTTAACCTAATGATGATACCTGAATTAGAGGTAACAGTTCTCAAGGTGACTTTTTATTTCACTTATTCTTCCACATAATTCAAATATTTTAAAACAATGATTATATAATGAATATAGAATATTCCATATATTTAGATTGTTTTATGTTAAATGCATGATCCAACAACACTTCATCTTCTATAAAATGTGTTATGAAATCCTTATTCATTTGTATAGAAGACTGTCACCTCATGAACTGATGTCATTCATTCTTCCATTACCAATTTTCATGGTTATGTATTTTGATGTATAATATATATATATATATATATTATTTATAAAAAAATTATTTCTATGGAGTCATTATACATCCAACGTTACTTTTCTATTTTCAAAACACTTTAAAAGGGGGAAGTGAGAACCCTCACAAGATTAAACACCAAGATATATTACAACATTGTTAAAAAAAGGTTGAGCCTATTGGAATCCCTCCCCCTAAACAAAATCCATGGGATTTAATATACCTGTGAGTCAGGGAAGCCATTAATTATTCCTTCATACTGATTCCCTATGTTTTCCCAAGCCTTCACAAATTCCTCTAGGCTGATCTTCCCCATAGTGAAGAATCTCAGCAGAATGTGGGCCTATATATTAATCCACTCACCAACATCCTTATTGATGGTCACACAAAGTGTTCTACCCGTCTTCTTCAAAGCATTAAATCCCATTGCTCCTTCTTCCATTACTTTATCAGGGTGTATAAGTAGGTCCATGTGTTCAAACACTGAGCATATCTACTGTTATGGGTCTCTAGTCGAGCTTGACTCACGTCGCTATCCCGGATCCCCTGTCTCTATACAACTCAGGTGGATGGCCTGGACAAAAGCCTCACCACCTACAGCCACCATGCCACATGATGTGTTGGGTTCTGTATACAGGTTTCTCACAGATTTGGGAGCCTTTGGGGGAAGCTTGTCCTTACTTGTAGATCTAGTTGTAGGAGGAATGGGTAGGTTGGAATACTCCTTATGAAGCACCCTCCGATTTTTATTAATAAATCCATCTGAATCGATAGTAGTATAAATTCCTTTCCTTGTGGATGATCTTAGATATTCCGCCGCAATGACCATTTCCTTGGATTCAGCAGGGAAATCCAAAGGATCTTCATTCTCCTCGTGGGAAGCTCCCTCATCTGCCAAATAGTCCGTCCCCTCTCTATGGATGCCATCTATTCCATCCCATTCTACGCTGGCTTGGCATTCATCCATTCCCAATACTGCAAACTGGTTTTGATAGATCATATTTGTTCCCCAGTTATAACCTTCTCAACATAAGAAGGGGTCTCCTGTATGGCCTATCTTGGAAGCACGTAGACTCCTTCCTGATGAAGGCCTCATCCCATTAACTGTTACTACATTTTTTTAATCTATGGATCCAAACACTGAGATCTGCCAATAGTGTCTTGGTCCTCACAGACTCCTTCAATCACCTTGGTAACCAGGGCTCCATTTTCTGAAACAATCTAGATTCCCATATCCACTTGAAGGGCCTCATCCACTCGGTCACTACTACCACCATGTGCGCCACATTATTGAAACATACGCAAGTCTTTCAATGCCTCATCACTGCAACATGGAACTACATTATAATAGGATACCACCTTTTCAACACTAATGTCTGATGTAAAGACTTTTCTCTACATTTCCCCATGAATGCGCACCCACGGATCACTCTTTATTCTATCAATCACCTTTTCAACACTCGGGTTTAGATTATGGACCAGAAACTGACTCAATGATCCCAGAACCGCAACACTAGGACTATGTCCTCGGGCCCCCTCACTTGTCTCTTGACAGTTTCTGGTCCACTGTTGGTGCACAATGGTTGACATCTATAGTATTATCTCTATCTTCGCCCAAAAAAAACTCCCTGCCACCAACGCTTGGATCCTCAACCTGTATAGGAGCCAAATTACTCCTCACACATTTAAAGTAAAACACGGAATGACCTAGTTTCATGCATGAATTTTAGATTTCGAACCATGTTTTATAGACTACATGTTGTTTGTGTCAAACATCGCCCTCCACTGTCATCCACACATACTCTGGAGGAATTTTCGAGACATAAAGTTCCACACATAACCGCAGACAAACCGGATGGCAGAGCGCCCTTTTTCTCAAATCAAATCACAAATATCAACCGACAAGATATCCATGCATCCTCAAGATAGCGGGGTTCTGAAAAGGAAGAGGGAGTTATAGAAAACTAACCCAAATCACAACCGTAGGGGAATAGCGTTGCAAGTGGAAGTCATATGACCATCTATATTAATAGAAAAAATGACCATCACAACAGCGCAAGGCATTAGACCAAGCTTAATCCAGATCCTCCACTGAAGCGAAGTGAATCCAGATATTCATGGAATCAAGACAACCTAATGTTTCTCTGTCTTGAAAGTCCCATGACCCAAATATGTTCCTTTTGGAGGAATCCATCGAGGGACTCCGCTTATTCAAATGTAAAATAAGGGAGGAATTCAACAAACACGAATCTCCATTGAACTCTGAGGGAGAGATCAAAAGGTTCATAAGTCAATTTATCATACATGGAACTATAGGGATAAGAGAAATCAGAGGGAAGTGGGGAAGAAAAGTGGGATTCGAGAAGGGGGAGAAAGATGAAACCATTCCTATGAACGTCAGAGATCCCTCCCCCATAGGGGGAGGAGGGACCATCCCGGGAGCTGATGCCTTCACCGGTGGGGGAAGCCCTCACGAATCATCCATTGGGGGAAGCCCACGACATCACGCTTTTTCTTTTTTATGGATTCATTATACAATATATACAATTTTAGTTTCCATTCTATTGGCTATTTGATAATATATCTCATGTGTACTGTAGATTACTACCTCAGGAACCAATGTGATTCATCTTTCACTATCGATTTACATGGATGGAGTTGAGGAATAATATTAATGATGTTCTGCGATATAAATGACATGATTTTCATTTTTATGAAATATTCATAATTATGGAAAGATAAAATATCATTTTATATTTGTACACTTAATGATTATAACATCATTCGTGATCGTTTGGACTACCACCTTCATAAAGCGATGTGACTCTCTTATTATCACCACAACCTGTGGATGATATTTATATATATGTTTGTGCATGTGTGTGTTTGTGTTTCTGTATTTATATAAATATTATGGTATTCATGATATCATAAAAATTATTGAATGGAAGTTTAATACTTTTATCCTTTCTATGATGACTTTTGAAAAATAGAAATGTTACTCATGAAAACATATGACATATTGTCTCTATTATTTTAAAGTAATTTATTTCTAAAAAAAATCAGGATTTGTATTAAATTATTAAATGTTATATAAATATGAGAAATATTTAATTCTTATTATTTTTTATAAGATAAAACTATAAATATTTGAGGAAACAATTACTCTCATGAAAATTTTGTATGAGAAAACTAGGCAATTAACACACGATTCATTGAAAATAATAAATTATTCTTAACAAATGGGTGATAAAATGTTATAACAGGATAATATATATAAATGATATTATATATATTAATATAGTACTATTATAAGATAATAACTTTTTTAAAACCACTATATAAGAGATCAATGATAGTTCACTCAAATAAAAGGATGAGGTAAGATATTTCACCTCAATTTCATTCCATTGAGGAATATTGTAATTTCTTTCACCAAGCATGATTTATATAATTTATATACACCGCCATTGTCTTGTAATATCATGAAAAAATTATAATTTATTCTATTTTAAATTTTAATTTTTTAATTTTTTCTAAGGTGAATAAAATTAAAAGTTACAAATTGGTAAAAAATTTCATATCTCAATTTAATATCATTGGGTTATATTACTTCAATGCTATAATAATAATAATATAATTATCTATATAATGAAAATTTAAAAAATTATTTTATATTTCAGATTATTTTATTTTGATTTATAGTTGACACACATAATCGATTCATTGTATTATTCTCACTTTAATGATATGATCTTTGTATGGGTTTACATCACACTCATGTTTAATAAAGACTGTTTATTATAAAACATAAATTGAATTTTATTATAAGATAATTGTTTAATAAAACATTTAATTTTATTATCCAATGTTTATTCATAAGATTTTCATGTTTTAGAAACATTTTCTTCCATTTGGTACTTAAAATAATTTATAAAATGATTTTAATAAAATATGACATAATTTCACTCATCAGTCGAAAATATGTTTTCTTCCAAAACAAGGATTTCTGATAATTTTTTCAAAATTATTTTTATCCGTTTAAAAATAATTAATGAGAGGAATTTTTTCTCAATGTTTTATATTTAGAAAATGATCTCAAAATAATATTGTGTCTTTTTTAAAATAATTCTTGTTTGGATGTTACTAAAAAAATGAAAGGAATATTATTATAATTTTTTAGACAAGTAACATCCCTACCAATTTTTACAGTAAAAAAATTGAACTTTTTTAATTCTATGGGTCATAAATGATTACATTCATTATGGAAATAATTTATTTTAAGCAATTTTTTAATTATACAATAATATTTCTAAATAAAATGTTTATAAAAGTGGTTTTCAATGAAAATTATTTTCAAAATGCTATTCAAATTCAAAAGGATATTCTAATCATTAATGATATCAAAGATATTTTTTATAGTATTTATATTCATCAATGAAAAAAAACATTATTATTACCCAATGGGGTTTATATTAATCCCATAATAATTCTTTAGTTGGATGCTTTATGATTAATTTGATGAAGTATAATATTTACATTCAATTCCGCATTTCATTTTCACATCATTAACATACCTTTGATATATTAAATTTCCAATGATCATTCAAAAACAATTCCCCTAAATATCCGAATTATTTATCATATATATTATTATTTATTAATAATTATTCCGTTTTCAGATATGTTGTTTACATTTTAAATTATTTTTTCATATGGGGAAATATTGGTAAATCTGTATTGTTTACTCTATATAGATAATTTATAATAATGATCCTGGTTTAAGAATTAAATTGGATATTATGTAACTAAAATGAATTGTAGGGCCCAATATTTTATAGTCCTATAATGCATCAGTAGGTCTTATGATACAATAATGTGTAGATAACATTGAATTTGTTTTACCTGTAGTATAAAACATCTTGTGAGAGGTATCGATGATAGGGGTATCACGTTCTTGAAACATGAAACCTAAAAATTAATTAATTCCTTCATTTATAATTCAGTTATTGTTATACATGACATATTCACAGTGATATTATATATGGATGTAATTCCTTATCTGTTTATTTACTAAATTTCATTTGATATCATTTATTTACTTTAACATACTGATTATGCCTTATCCAGATATTTAAATAGAATGTGTGTTTTGTTATTAAACAAAAAATATTAATTAGTGATTATTAATTTATGATAGCTTCTTCTATAATTAACCCTAATCGATAATTTGAGGTTGAAATTATTTTTTCCATTCCCATCAATCCTTGATGTTCACTATGATTGATATACAAGGATATTATAGAAAATAAATTATGTTATCAAAAACAATTATGGTGTAATTTTTGTTTTCAAATTTCAAATGGGAAGCATGTATGTATCTAATTTACTAGGACTACATAAATATAATTCCCTTTTGTATTTTATTCCATTGTATTATTTGAAAAATTAATGAATTATGACCTAGACTTAAGGTTACTAGTGCTGAGGTCACCAAATAGTCAACTATTTCCAACATAGAACTTGTTTCAACTCTATGCTACTATGATGTGTTACTGAATGGAATTGAACTTCTCTATAATTCATTTGAATATATTAGGTCTTAAAATATTATTCTCTATAACTTCAATAGATAATTTTTCTATTCATCACAAATTTCTATGGAGTTTTTCATTTTGAATCGTGTGAATTCTTGAGTAGAAGTTATCGGTGCATGAAAATTTTACGAGAGTAACATACTAATTATAACTATATTTTATGTTCATATAGTAGGTACTATAAATGTACTCAAAGTATTGAATATAACTTATATATTGATCATCCATTTTAATGTGATATTTCATACTAATGATAAACACTCAATTCAAGGTATACTGAAGATTATCCTAGATAATTAATTTGAACCATGTATATTGAAAAAATATTGTCAGTTTTGGAAATTAATGAAACATCACCACTTATATAATGTATATCATGGTATGTTTATCATTTGATATATATTCTCATATGGAAATTAAGTGAACAAACTAATTAAGATGATCCAACATAACATATTTGTAAATTTTTCATTTAAATTTATTTTAATGATACATGATAAAATTTATGGTTTGTTCTTCCATTTTCATGGTGGTATGGGTAACTGATGCTTCTTCCCCTTATAATTTATCCATTATTCATTAAATAACCACCACAAAAAGAACAGTTAAGTACAATTACAAAATATTTATATATATTATATCACAAGAAGTTCTCTCAAATATCATTACAAAACTTCTATCTCACTATGTGGATAATGAACAGTGAGTAATAGGCACCATTTAATAACTACATACATACAATAGTTTCTAATTGAAGAATCATTCCTGACTAAAATTTTACAAATCCGTAGATATTGATTTTGTACATTGAGATTTTTTCTTTCCTTATTGATAACACAGTTATTGATATCCCATCATTGGCCCCTTGATATCACATATTTTCTCATATACTTGATACTTTATTAATCAATCAAGTAATATTGGATTTTATACATCCCTTTATGAATCCCTTGTCTATAATTTTCATTACTATAATTTTTTGATTTTTTTAATAATCATCAAAGAAACAATTGTATGATCTTTTCTAATTACTATATTTCCTATTTTATTCCCCTTTTTAGGATGGTAATGGGTTGATTATTCAAAATCCTCAATCATCTCAAACCATTATTATTGGTCCATGTATATCTACTTTTATTAGAATATATAATTTAGTATCTAATTATCAATTTTTATGACACACTTCCCTCTTTATAGATAAAATCTCTATATATTTAAGGATTAAATTACATTAGATGACACTATATCATGTGTGGAGTAATATTTATAATATAACATAAACCATTTAAATGAATAAGATATCAATTTATACTTTTTAGTGAGTAAATAACAGAAGTATTCTTTAAAGAATCATTATATATCACAAGTTCCTCCTTGCACGAGGGTAGTATGAGTAAAGGTTTATTGATTGGAATATATTTATACTCTTTTAATGGTATCTTCACGTTCACATATATATAAAACATTAATTCTTTCAATGTATGATTTCATAGTGGGTTTGATAATTGTGAAAATTTTCTAATAACCCATATTTAATACTTATATAATATGATTAGACTATAGTTCTATATTAGAAATATTGGGACCTTCCAATCCTATATTAATATTATCATTGAGAGATGAAAATAAATCATCATTGTTTTGATAAATTAGTAAACAATTTTACTCCATCCATCTATATGTCACATTTTTTATTTTCTTGTATATAACATCACCTTTATAAATTTCATTATAATAATATTATAATTAACCAAATGTTCTTATATTCACTTTAAGTATATTATAATATAATAAAAAATATAGTCATAAATTTATTAGTGTAATCTCTATGGACTATATTTGATATGTCTAAAAAATTTAATTAATCGATATTGAGTTTGTATGAGGTCACAATAAACTCATAGTTTCCATTACATGTATAATACACAGTAATTGGATTTCCCATTTTATCTATATTGTTTTCATGATATCACAATTAATGATCAATCATTTTTATAATATTCCCCATTTAGTTTATCAAAAATGTCACCAATTAATAAAATATTACTCTATTTTATAACAAGATATAGTTAAGATCCTGATTATTAATAAATTGATGAATTCTACAATCATTGTTCTTGATAATGAGTATTAGGGGAACCCTAAGAGAAGTAATAAGTTTTATAAAACCATCATCCAAACATTCTTAAATTTGTGTCATAAATTTTTCATATTTTATATTGGTATTTTTTAAAGGGACTATATGTTAAGAGTATATCTCATAATAAATTTTTTATTAAGAAAAAAACCTCTTAAATATGAAGAACATACAATTGATACTCATCAAATGCATTAGCATATTACCACATGATTGGAATGTCCTATATGATAACCCATTATTTTGAATCAGTAATATGAGTAAGATAATCATGATCATAATGTAATAATATCCATACTTGATAACTATTTTATGAAAGTGATCAATAATTCTCTATAAATATATTTGGAATTAAAGTATGGCATGAAAATTTGAATGTAATTTCCCTCTCCCAAGATATTATATATGATATATAAAGGGGAAAACAATCCTGCCTAAATACATCATAAAAATATAATAAATGGATAATAACATGATTCACTAAGATATTCATCATATAAATTATAATTAAGGTGGATTCATGTATATGAATGGAATAATTTGAACCACTTTTTGTTTCAATATCTAGCTCATAATAATATGTATGGATATATATTTCAATGGAAACTAGTGATTCACTTTTAATTATATGAAAAATATTGTCCTTATTATATCCACTTTCATAGAATTTATAATAAAATAATTTATATTTTGAATGGAATATTTCCCTTGATCCAAGATAAATTGATTGAATGAACCCCAAAATGAGTGAGGTACCTATCCAATAAATTGAAAAACGTATAAAATTATATATGATGATAAGTTTTCCACTCCAAATACTTAATGTTATTATTCATAAGTTGAGAATATTATGGTTAAACATTAATGTGGTTCTTAGTACCCCATTCCATTATATTAACTATGGTTTTTGTCAATCATATCATTTCCCATAAATCATTTTGTTAATAAAATTACTCCCATTTTCAAAAAAAATTACAAAAAATATTGATTCACATAAAATAATTAAATTATATATATATATATAAGTCAAATAATGATCATATAAATTATTACTCACAAATCACTTTTATATAATAAAATAATATTTTTTTGTTTTAATCAAGGTCATGTTTGGTGTATATTAAATTATTATCTTTAACTAGATGACAAATATTTAGTTGACCATTATTTATTAAAAATTGCAATGGCACACATATCAGAAAATTAGAATTATATAATTATTTACATATCAAATACATAAAAATACTAGAAATCAAGACCCTTAATGTTTTTCAGAGATTATAGTAATTAATTAGTATCACAAAAACAAAAAAAAAGTAGTATTATTTATTTACATTTTAATTTTTTTGTCATTTATCTCAATATAGTCCTATAGGTGTATGGGATACCTTGAAGATACACATTAATGACAAGGATGAGCTACAATTTCATGTAATGGAATAATTCAAGTAATTCAAAATGATGAGGTAAAACAAATGTGTCCAAAGAAATAATATGAAATCGATAATGAGGAGGATCATCTACAATCATTTAGAAATAATGAATAAATTAAGTAGTTTAATAATATAATTGAATTATAAGTTTTTGGAACAAGCATAAATCATGGCATCATAATCATTGGTCATGGATCATAATGAAAACATTGTAATATTTTGGTAATAGTTATCAACATAATTACTATGCATAATATTATGTTAAAATAGGACAATATCATGACCATTTATATTGATATCATATTATATAAATCATCTCCCAATAGATTGAGGATGTTATAACTTTTACACTACCAATTACATCATTGTGTATCATGATTATGTATACATCATGGGAGAAAATTATAGATGATGAAGAGGCAATGGAAAACCCATGAGAATGTATTGGGTCACATATTCATGTAATAAATAATAATAAAATATTGTATCATAATGGTTCATTATAATGTATGAATTATGGAATATTATAAAAGTATAAAGGAATAATTTTTTATATTAAGAACATGGTTTTTATATTATATATGGATCTATTTAAATTCAATATTATTATTTATAATGGAGATAATATGGATGCTTAATGAATTTATATAGGTTGTAGGGGTGTCCATGGATTGTTCGGGGATCATAACCCTTACTTGTGGAGACGAACATCGGTTCGAACAGTTGGTAGACAACATGTGACCCATCTCGCATAGACTCACCTAAACCTATAGGGCTAGTGATTTGATTGAGGTAGGGAATGTGGTTTTCTATAACCATGTTCTAGGGGCCACATTCCAATGTGAAATGTCTATTGTTTTTAGATGAAGTGATTCACATTGTTGGCACATAGTTTCCTTAACTGTGTTACCTAATCATATAGGTACCATTTTTTATATAGTGGGAGATGCATGGTTGGAACATGGTTTAGACAACCATACAACCAAAGCATGAAACCTTATTTTTTTGGTGAAATTAATAAATTAAACTTAATAAAATTTTAGATTCTTCTTTTTTCCTCCTCACATTACACAAGATAGGACAAATTCTCTTCTCCCTTTTTGAGCTCCCAAAACATTTTTTGATAGGTTTTTCTATCATTCTTTGATCCTAACTCTAATTCATTTATTGTTCATCACACTATACGTGCATGGGTAATTAATTTATTTATCTTCCTCAATTATCAGTTTATATTTCTCTCAATGAAGTTATTGAGGTGCATGTTTATATTCCCTATTTTTAGGCTATTGAACCATTATTAATATTTCATTTTATCTATGAAAAACTAAGGGATGATACTGGAAAATGATATTTATATGAGTAAAAGATAGGTTTTCTATTAATTATCACTCATGTTTAGTTATTATATAATATATACCAATTTATGGCTTGTTTTTTTCAGCATGTGTTGCTCATAAATAGAATCTATATTAAATTGGGTGCCTTTGTCGAAGCATATATACTTGTTATAATCCATTTCATCTCATGATTTTAAAACCTTAGAGTGAGGCTTTCTTTTTTGGTGTTCCCTCAAAATACCATATTTTATCTCTCGAGTATGTTTTTGAAGAACATATTGATGTTTGTGGTTTTAATTCTAAATGATGATATCAAAAATTATTAATGGATCAATGTTCTGTTGTAGTACGACTAAGGGAACTATCTAATAATCAATTTAATTGTATATAGGTGAGTGTGAATCCCACATAACCTAACTGAATTGAACAATTGTCACTCTCTTGTTAATCTTATTTGTAAATGAATTATTATCTATTCCTTAGATTTGGTAAATGCAAATGATTTTTTATAAAAGATATGAAAAAAGGGAATGATGACCCTTGTGAGTTAAAACGAAATGGAATGATGAATATTATGTATATATTATATAATATTGTAATGAGATCCTTCATAATTATACAAAATGGGAATGAAGCACCTTGTTATATCTTAATAGTCCCTGATTACCCTTGTACATGTTATATCAATACGAGCAGAGCGTACCTTGTGATACTATATAGGTATGGAATTCCTTGTGATACTATATTGGCATCTTGTCACTTATGATACTAAATATAAATGGATTCCCTTGTGATACTAATGTGATAATGGGCATGAAGGCCCCTTTTCTATTGTGATATTGTGAGTTGTGTGGCTAATAAATTTTATGTTTGGCAATATGACCCTTTATACAAATTCAGATTTATTCTAGTACAATATGATGTAGGTAGTGTCATAATTATTTCATTTAAGGAACCATAAATGATCCATTTATTGTTCTTATTACTTCTTTACATTATTATATATGTACACTTCAATATGATATCAGTGGGATGTTTCTTTTTTGAAACTGTTATTAGTGGCCTACTGGGTTTATCTCACTCCCTATCTTGGCCACATACGGTACTCAATATGAAAAAATTATTTCATGTTTTGGTAATGGGTGGTTTCCTCTTATGGATTCTTTAATTATTTAGTAACATTAGAAAAACATTAGTAGATGATGATCATGAATAATATCAGGATGTATGGATATACCTTTTCACATTTTGTACCTTCTTTGTTTTGTACAACATGTATTTTATGCTACATTATTCAGTTTTTCCATCTTTTTAGACAATAAATAATCATTCATTTTTAATTTTTTTAATACTATTTATTAATATCAGTTTTTATTGTTATATATTCATCTTCTATGATGGGTTACTGGTCCAGTCATTTTATTGTTTGCTTCTATTTTACTATTTGACTAATCTTTTTTCTACTTATTTCATTGATCATTTAATATTATCTTATCTATTATAATATAATATGGTAATGAGGGAATATTATCCATAGGACCACACCAAAATCCTATAATAGTAGTCAAAAACCTCTCATGTTTAGGGATATGTTCTTGACGCCATGTGGCCAACTAGGCTTGGGAGACAATTGAGTGGCATCTGGGTCTAGGATGTAACAATGTGGTATTAGAGGTTTAGTTTTTATATATTATTTTGGTACAATATTAATAAGACCTGGAATGATATGAGATTTTTTAAGGATATGTACATATAAATATCTAGCCACTGTACTGAGAAAATCCAAATTTTACCAAATGGAAATTCCTATTTTCTTTTTTTTCTATAAAATTTGATATGATTCCACTATTGGGTTATACAAGTGAATTGTGGTTTAAATATTGATAAAATTGAGGATTATCTTTTTGCTTTATCTCGATAATATGAGGGAATGTATGTATTTATCACACTTTATATTAGGCACCTTGTATGAAATTTACATTCCATTCATATGGCATTCCATATAGGTTCATTGTCTTTATTGGAATGCTTATGATCACCACGAGTGATTTGACTGTTCTAAATATAATTTTTAATGGTAAGTGAGTTTTTTAGGGTATATATAAAAATATATTTGGTAGATAGAGTTCCTATAATGAATAAAATAGTGTGTTCTCTATTATCATATGGCAAACAACCTATGCAGTTAACTATTACACATTGAGTCACATGCTATTGTTCGCATGAACTAGAATGTGTTATAGTATGGACTAACTAGACACTATATTTTGGATCAAAGTAATATTTTCCATTATAAATAAGAAGTGGTGAACTATTTTGTTCGGAAATTTTGAAAGGAAGGTGAAAAAAATGAATGTTCCAAAATGAAATTGAATTTCATACTCAGATCTTGAACCATTCCTCAACATTGTAGTGGGAAGTATGTAGATTATTTTTTGATAAATATAATTGTTTCTACAACCCATACGTAACTCATTGATCTAGAATGTCACAGTGACTATTACATTGAAAGTATGTATTCATATTATTTTTATATACCATGTATTATGTCATTATTGAACTATCTGATTCATGTTCCATGGATTTTAAGACTATTGACACCATTACGTCCTCATGTAGTTCCCCCAAAGGGTGGTGATGACCATGATATAGACTTAGTGGTCCCTGAATTAGTAGGTATACCTCATGTATTTACTCCTATGGAAACTCTTCATATTCTAATCACGATTGATCATGCTCGGTTTCAAGGAATTTTTGTGTATTATTTTGACAATTCATGGTGCTCCAAAATATTCCACTCATTATGGAGAGATGACTAGGGAGTTAATGTAGCAATAGTTACCCACAATTTTAGTGGATAGTGGATAAAATTCTTTAATGTTATGAATTTAGATAGCTATTTTTAATTTCAAGAATCTAGAGAAATATCTTTATAAGAGAGTTAAACTTTATACATTTATGATTCAAGGATCCTCCAAATACAATTGGGATATTTTAAGTTACGATTGTCAATATTATGAAACAATGTTGTTGTTTTTCCATTCAAGATTCATTTATTATTTCATTCCAAAGACCATGAGGTCTTATTCTACAATGGATTTCACGAACCCACAGTAGGTTTAATTAACATTCATGTAATATTCAACTCATTTGAAAGAGAATCAACACATTGTACCTACTTATACTGCTAATGAGCTAGTGAAAGAAAGATAATTTAAGGATGGACTTCAACATACTATTTTTTATCATGTGAATGTTTTCTATTTGACCAGAATATTTGATATAGTTAACATAGCCTTTATCACTGGGAAAATCTTAATGGCTATTGGGGATATGACACTAGACGGTTCAGATCCTATACATAGTAGTATTTCTACTTGTATTGAAAAACAATACATTGAGCCTGCATGTGTGATAAGTGGTAGCCATTTTACACCCATAGATAGTTATAAGGTATCCCATCATTGTGGGAATCCTAGAAAGAAAACAAGTGTCCGCAAGACCCCATTTTTTGATTATGATATGAAATATTGGTGAATATAAAACATTTAAAAAATACATTCCCATATGTTTTCAGTGATAGGGTATCCAATATAACACCACCTTCATTATTAGGTCTAATAGCACCTCACCAGGTAAGTAGCTGAAGAAATATTGGGCATACAAGTTGAAGAGGACGTCACAGTCGTGGTATCTAGATAATGTATTTTTAGATCCAACAGAGAGGAAACCCTATAGGAAGTCAAATCGTAGAATAGGGCCAGTGATTATGACATATATATTCAGTTTATCCTATATAAGAGGAGCCAGAAACAACAATACCTATATAATTGGATTCCATTCCAGTAGTATCTAATATAGTTTATACCATTTTTGATTCAGGTGCATCACACTCTTTCATATATGTTCCTATTTCCATGTTTCTCAGACTCCATGTTGAGTACACTAATGGTGTCAAGATTCTTGACATACAATTGGGTATATGATTAGAGAGTGTATTCCAGTGTAAGGAAATTCCACATGAGGTATGTAGTTTTATTATTTGTGGGAACCTTTTAATTCTTGAGATGAATGTTTTAAATTCCATTCTAATGACATGATGTTTGTTACCCTATAACACCTATATGGTTTTTTAACATGAAGGGAGTAATTTCCATCAATAGATGGTAGTTTTTATATTTAGAATGGATTGTTTTATGTCTAGAAAGGTCATGTTGGGCCATAGAATCATCAAATAGGAAGTATGACCACCCATTTTTCTTTCCATTATATAAACAACTATATATTTTTTAAGATTGAGTTCCCCCCTGTAGTCGACTGATTTAGGGATGACTTTGTTAATGAATTTACCCAAATACCTCTTCAGATAGAGGTTGATTTTACTATAGATATATTTCCTATAGCTACATAAGTATCCATTACTCCTAACATGATAGCTACCATTGATATAAAGGATCTCAAGATGTAGCTAATGTAATTATAGTCTAAGGGTTTTATATGGACCAATACTAATATCATGGGTTCACCAATACTTTTTAGCAAGATGAATGATGGATCTCTAAGAATATTTTTGGACTACTAGATACATAATCATCTTGTTGTGAAAAACCCATATCCATTCCCAAGAAAAGATGATCTTCTTGACAATCTCATAGGATTGAGGGTATTCTCAAAAATTAGTATGAGATCATGTTATCATTGTGATTTATTGAAGACTTCATATATTCCATGTATGCATTTCTATAGTAAGTACATATTATCTCTTGACTTCATTAAGTCTTTTGAATTTTCATTCTACTGTATTGTCTTTGATGAATAGAGGTTTCCATACCAATCTGGATTTTTTGTCATGGTATTCATAGATGATATCTAATTCTATTCTCATACTCAGAGTGACCCTAGAAATAATCTTGATAACATTTTGAATACCCTGATGGAGAACAAGCATTATAAGAAGATTTGTAAATGTCACTTCTAGATTTTAAAATTTCACTTCTTGGTTCAAATTATCTCATGGGATAGAGTTTCAATTGACCAAAATAAGGTTAGTGTTGTGGCTACCTTTTAGAATCCCAAGAACATCATTGACATACAGAGTTTCATAGGGATAGCTTATCACTACCTTTGTTTTATATATGTGTTATCATTCCATGTTTCAAAAATTAATAGTCTTTAAAACATGGTTGTGATGTTCTTATGATAAAAAACATTTGATAAAGCCTTTCATGAAATGAAATATTGTCTTATCATGGCCTCCATCATGATTCTTCCAAATATTGGAAAAAGCTATACATTGTTATGTGATGCATCATCAATTGGACTAAGAGAAGTTTTGATGTAGAATGATAGAGTCGTTGTGTATGGATCTCAACAGTTGATGAATCATGAGATAAATTACCTTGACTCTTGATCTCAAGATAGAATTTTTTTAACACACCTTTCATTGTTGGTGGAATTACATACTCAAGGAGAATTTTGTGGTTTTTATAGACCACAAGAGATTTAATATTATATTTACACAGTGATACATGAATTTAAGTTAGTAATGTTGGGTAGAATATGTACTTTCAATTTAATTTGAGCAATACTATACCCCTAGAATGAGAAATAATGTTATCGATGCTTGGATTAGGAGGAATCATACACAGAAATATCAGGAGGCTAGTAGGGGATGGAAGCTTGTAGCATGATTTTCTAAGATAAACATGGGTGTTCAGGGACATCATAGATTTTATGTAATTTCAATACAATTAGTGAATTCATCAAATCTGGATAATGATATGATGAATTAGTTTTCAGATTATTAGGGATTGGTCCACTGACAGATTATAGCTAGATGGGAACCGCCTCTAGAGTTCAATATAAAGAATGATTACATCCTGAGTATACATTGGCATATATGGATTCCCACAGATATTAGAGAGGATACGATGTGTGAATTTCATGCATCATGTTGGTGGTTCAACCATGTATCTTCATGATGTATCATGATATGTAGCGACGACATTGGTAGCTAGGGATAAAGCTTTAGATATCGTGTTTTATCACTTGTTGTTCCACCAGTCAGCATGTGAAGGTGGATCACCAATGACCTACTGTATTTCTATAGCCATTTGTGGTCCTATAATGAAAATGGGACGATGTTTTTGTGGGTTTTATCATTGGATTACCATGTTAACCTCAATTTAGCAACATATTTTGGTTAATCATGGATCAACTAAAGAAATTATTCCACTACCTCTATATCGTGTACAATTTCTCGGTTTATGAACTAGAAAATTTTTATGTTGTGAGAAAACAAAACTGGAAAGTGTTGTTCATACTATCATTTTAAATATGGATGATCTCTTCACATCATGATTTAAGAAGGTGTTTTAGAAAGATATGGGTATACTAGAGATTCTAAGAACAACCATTAACCCTAAAACTGATGGTCTTTTGAAATATACTATATATGTTTTAAAGGACATCCCCTCAGCATGTGTCCTTGATTTCAGTGGATCTTGGGAGAATATCATCACTCTCATTAGGTTTTCCTACAATAACAGTTATCACAAATTAATTTAGATGGCTCATTATGAGACCTATATGGTAGCCCATATCACTCACCCAATTTCTTATTAGAGGTAAGAGATGAAGTGTTACTGGGTTCTCATATAATTTAGAAGACTCCAGACTAGGTTCAACTGATTAGATTGTGTTTTTCTACTACTCATTCTAGACAAAAATCGTACACATATTATGGTAAAAAACCTCATGAGTCTGAGGACGTTGGTCTTGTTTTCCTACTAATATCTCCCAGATATGTGAATATATAGATTCATAGGAATCAGATGTTTTAATTGTGCTATGTTGGGCCATTTGAGATTTTAGAGAGTGTTAAGAATGTATCCTATCAGTTTCAATTACCTTTGATGTATCATTACATATACAATATCTTTCATATTTCATACCTTCATTGATATCATGTTTAATATTCTCATAATTTTTATCCCGTTGATTTTGAACATGATTTTGATTCTTATTTTGAGGAGTAACCTATCCGAATTGTTGACCAGATAAAAAAGTCACTCTGATGACATCCTATCCCTTTAGTATGGGAGATATTGAATCAAAGCCAGTTACATGATTAGTATTTTGTGCAAGAGGATAATATACATGCTCAATGGGTAGATTTTTTATCATATGATGTTTTATTCACATAAAAAGTGAACATGGGAAAAAGTTCCTTTTTGGGGGGACTCTCTAAGAACATAGTTTTTATCATAGGAATGAATAAAATTTATTGACTTATAAATATTTATTATGGAACTAATATTTATTTTTTATGATGTTACAATGGTTTCGGCGGTGACTGGGGCTTGTTTGGAACATGGAATCCTGATGGTTAGAGAAAAACATTGGGTTGCACGGTTAATACAGACTATGCGACCCAACCTACATATTCTCTCCCTAATGTGTCAGACTAGACCATGGGGTGTGTAGGGAACATAGATTTCCATAACTATTAACTGGGTTCCACATGCCAATGTGAAATACCTATAGTTTTTATTAGAGTAGATTCACACAATTGACACATATATTCCCAAATTTTCTGACCTATCCATGTGTGTTCCATCCTAATGATGTGGGATGCACATGGTCGGCACACGGTTTGGCCGACTACACGACCAAACCATGTAGCCCTAGTGTTTTTGTGAAAATATTAAACTACCCTTAATAAAATGTTTATTTCATCCTTCCACTTCCTTGCCACATTCTAGTAGAAAACACCTTCTCTTCTCCATTTTGGATCTCCCAAACACTTATTTTCTATGTATTTCTTCAATTCACTAATATGAACTCCGATTTGATTCCCACATTTCATGTTTTATGTGCGTTGGTATGTACTTCATTTTTTATTATTTTTTCTCTATTTATCATTCTCTTGATGAATTTATCAAGGTGTAGGATCATATGCTTAAATTTTAGGGTATTGAACTATACTTCATATTTCTTCTGATCTAAGAAAAAATATTGGAACATAATGGACGAGTAGTGTTGTATGGGTATATGGTTGGTGGTCTTCAAATTATCCCTCAAGTTTAGTTGTCTTCTAGTATTTATATTATGTCACCCGTCGGTTTCAACATGGGATTGTCCAAAATTGAATTTTTCTTATGTTGGTTTTCTTTTATGGAATTTAATTACTTATTAGAACACATTTCATATCATTAATTGTAATCCTTATGGTGATAATTTCCTTTTTGATGTTCTCTACTTATGCATAACTGTATTTCTAGAGTATATAGACAAAGATACTATTTACGTGTGTGGATTTAATTCTAAATTTTGATATCATAAATTTTTAATGGATAAATTTTGTGTGGCAGTACAGATAACACATCGATTTTATGATGAATTGAATTGACTATAGGTGAGTGGTAATCCCACATCACCTAATTTAATTAAACATTGGTCATACCCTTTTTAATGGTAAAAGTAAGGGAATTATGAAATATACCTTGTATCTCATTAAATCCAATGATTATTGATCAATGATATTTCATAAGAGTACAATGACCATTTTGAATTATAATGAATGAGAATGAATACCCTTCTGATTTATTATTATTTAATTATAATTATAACCCTTTATAATTATTCAATATGGGATTGAGGAACCCAGTTAAATCTAAATGGGAATGATGACCCTTGGATAAGTTATATTAATATTTTAATGGTGTCTCTTGTTATAATACTATGATTATGATAATGGCCTCCCATTTACTGTTATGGTACTAGGCATGTTGTCCCTATAAATATGATACCTAGTGTTCTGACCCTTAATACTTATTCAAGGTTATTAAATCACGGGGTGTAGTAGGTAGTGTGATCCTAGTTTCCTTTATGAAAAAGAGCTGACCCATATTTAGTTTTAATTACTACTTTACATTGTTATAGCTCAACACTACCGTAAATGAACTAGATATTTATAGACATCATTGGTGGCTGTCTATTGGTATTTATCTCACACACTATATGGGACGCCTATGGTACCCAATCAGTCTATATTCCAATAGGTGTAGAAAAGGATAAATGTCATATTATTTATGATTGATGTCATGTATAAATTATGATTGAGATTTTTAGAATAGGACTAGGTTGGATCTTGGGATACATGGGGAGAATTTTTCCCTTTTTCCCTTTTTTATCTTATACAACACATATTAACATCTTCTGATATCCATGATTTCCAAAATTTTAGACATGAATTTATCTTCCAGTGTATATGATTTCTTTACTACATTTGATCACTATTAGTTTCTTGTTTTTATATCTTCTTCCACCACAACAGGTTATGATCCTATCGTTAGAGAGTCTTCCTTCTCATATATTGTATGTGTAACATTTAAATACTACTTCTGTTATTCATTGTATATTATCTAATCCACTCTGATCCACTTTGGTAATGAGGGAATATTCACCCCACATATACACCCCAGGACATCACAGCATGTCGATAGCCTCTAGCATGTGGGGGGATGTGATTGAGGCCGTGGGGGGATGTGATTGAATCCATGGGGCCAACCGGGATCAAAGCACTATTGGGAGGCATCCGATTCTGAGACGCCGCGTGTATAGGTTCTGTTGTTTGAATTCATAAAAATAATGAAAAATATAAATTTGGTGAATATTTATTCATATAAATGATCCTCTTAAAAGTTGTTTCATTAAATAGGTATAGTTCTATTAATGATTATAATCACATTGGTTTTCCAAAAAAATAAAATATGATACATTCTATTTTTATGAAAATTAATTATTATTTTTGGAATTATATATAAGTTAATGTTAGTTAAATGTGTTATATATGAAAAATAATAAGAAATAAGAAACTATCACTTTTATTATTTTCCATTAAATGATATATTGGGATGGGATCTTCTTTAACATGTATAAACCATGAAAGGAATTGTAAAATAAACTAGGTATATATTGTGGAAACACAGACATAAAGAAAAAAAACATAAATATTTATACATATTATATTAACAGAGACATATAAACTTATATAAAGAGTAAGATATATGGTATGACCCAAAATAATAAAGGTGGTGAGTGAGTTCATTTAACTTGTGTCCCAACTCACTTCCACAAATTTAAATCCTATTAAAATGATCAATTTAAGTAGATTTATTACTCTAAATCCTTATTAATGATTTTTCACCCATTATTACCCATTTCATATCATATCATACAAGTTTTGTTAGGATCATTAAATTCAAGTTTATATTTTAATGTTGGTCTGTCTGTACTTCCAAAGTCACATTGATATGATAGTTACAACGCATTATCATTATGAATTTATAAAAAAAACTCCCAAATTATATATATTGAGTATAACTCCATTAAAGTAGTATAATATTTCAAAAATTCGAATGATGAACTATGTGGAACCCCAGACCCACACTCTGGGATATGATGTTAAAAACAAATAAACATACAACAATATCATTAATACACATATACTTTTACAATATATTTAAAACATTTACAATCCCATGATCATTTTTTTAAGAGAAGTATAAAAAATAACTAACTAAAAATTATATATTATTTTCATCAAATGAAGAATTTTTTCTCCACAATATAATAAGATAATAAATCCATAATGATTTGTTCGGATCACCCACAAACTCTCTAGAATAAATAATTTTCTTAAAATAGTTTACAAAATTCTGTCTTTTTATATCATTGTGAAATGGAAACATAATAATGGTGAGAGATCAAACTCATAGTAAGGGTTCAGAAAATAATAATATATATCATGGGAGGACTAAGGCATAACATGATATCAGAATAGGGATGATCATAATTAGGGACACATTTACTAATGAGATGATATAAAATATACATGGATTAATCCATAATCATCACTACCACAAAACTGGGTTTTCGCAGTTCCACCCCTTAACAACGCTACAAAAAGAGATGATAAAGGGGAGATTTTATCCCCGCTAAAAAGTTCTGATAAAGGGACCTTTTAACAGTTCTAAAAAGTGGTGTTAAATGTGGTCCATTATTATCTCTTTTTAGCACTTTTAATGGGACCCCCAATACCAGTGCTTTTTTGTATCACTGATAGGGGGATTTATCAGTGCTTTTTCCCTAGTGCTGATAAAGTTTATATTTCAAAAAAATATTTTTCATGTAATGTTTTTAAATAGAAGTATATATATTGATATAAATATAATATATATTTTTTAAATATGTTTTAGATTGATTTGATAAGTGTTCGATGCAAAATAGTCACTGAGAGTAGAAATTATGGTTGTTTGGTGGGATTAAGGAACTTTTCATGCCTTAAAGAATATGAGAAGGTGTTCCACTGGTCATCAATGTCTAGGTCTAGTGTTATGCATAGATTTTATATTTGGTAGGGGAAAAATGGACACCTGGAGTAGATGTTATAGAATAGAAGCCCCTCAAAGCCAAACTTATGATCCTTCGAAGGGATTTTGGGCCTTTGTGGACCTTGAAGAACCTGGGAAGGGGTTTCAGTGCTCAACAAGGTGTGTATCATTTAAAAACGTTCCTATTTGATATGTAGTAGATCCCAATTGGACACTCCGGGAAGAGGCTATTATCGTTTGAAATTGAGAAACCCTCCTGCCACCTAAAAACATAAGAAACCCATAACGCACTAAAATAAGAATATATTCTACTTCGGTTGTCTGTTTGAGAACCAGGACCAGTCAAATAGAATCTCGTGAAATTTGTGATGACCAAATCCAATCGAAACTGTGATAGGATCAAAGAAACGGGTTATATATCTGTTATACCACTATAAAACAACTTCAACTTTATACAATTAGAACTTTCGTTCCGGGTGTCGGTTTGGCCGCTACCACATATTAATATGATGGTAGCGAAGAGATATATGCAACAGTTTGATTGGAACATTTTTCTAGTCACATCTGGAAAACTATATCCCATAAATACCATCATAAGGCCTCTAAAATCCTATTTTTGTGTCTAGTTCCCTCTCAAATTTTTCTTAAAACAATAATCAATCCCGATCTGTGTGTACGTTCAGCCTTCACCACTTGTTATATTGTATTTCATTCCATGAGCTTCAGTTTGACTGGTCACAACAATGGTATAGACACCCATAGAAAATTATATTCCATTTTGAGTGACTCTGTGGTTTTTTAGGTTTTTGGATCCCCCATATCTAGCACTTTTTTCCCATCTGCTTTTTTTCAAACAACTGTACCATATCATCCTCATGTCTGTTTGGCCTACACCACCTATCAAATCAAATCTGATTTCGTGATACTCAATTTGACAAGCCTGTAGAGATGAAACAAACTCATGGATCAATATTTTTCAACATTACCCTAGGCATAGACTTTATTTTAATTTCTGACTCTATTAACAGATATTAGGGTTTCTCCATTTTTACCTTTTTTTCAGGTTTCCAATGTTTTTATCATTTTCCATAATGTACTATTATTTTGAATAAAAATTTTAAAAATTAGTACATATTTTTAATATATTAACACATAAAATTTTATTTTAATAAATATATAATGAAACTTCTTTACAAATAGAATACATTCCTCAATATATACACCATATCTAAATAAAAACTAATATACATTTTATCTAAAATAAAAATATATGAATATTTATATACCTATATAATTTAAATGTGTATATAAATGTATGTTCATCTGTATTAAAAAACTGAAATATATTATCTATATATTCTAAAAATATGTATATACAAATTAAAATATAATATTTGTCAATATATATAAATAAATATAATTATGTATACAGATGCAAATATAATAAATATATGTGTCTGTGTGTGTTTTTGTTGTATATAATTATTTATTTATTTATAAACACACACAAAAAATCATATTCTTATAAATGTATATAAAACTGATCTTATAAATATATATTAATATATGAATAAGTATATTAAAATATAAATATAACTATATATATATTAATATGAGGATATTTATATTAATATAACTATATATATATATTAATATAACTAAATATATATATCAATATAAATATATATACGTTAATATAAATATATATTAATATACGATTAAATTTAACTAAATATACATATAAAAATAGATATGTTAATAAATGAATAGAAAATCAATATGTTAGAGTGGAAAAGGCATAGGCGCAAAGGAAACATGTCACGAGTTTGAATATAGGGGATGAAGCTCATGTGTGCATGGGTGGAATAAGTTTTACCATAGTTATAGGGGTAGAGTGCTGCTAAATGTTGGAGGGGTGGCTGGGGCATGCGGGGTGGGGTGGGGTGGGGAGATTTTAATCGGGGGCTTCAAGTGAGGCTGAATCCCCTCCCGGAATTGAAGACTTTCTTATTTTTTACTGTTTTCTTGAAGTTTATCATCACGTTAAAAAATCATTAATAAAATGGATATTTATCAGTGCTTTTTTTATAATGGATAAAAGGGACCCCCTATCATCCCTGAGATTAACAACACCTTTTTAGGACTGTAAATGGACTTTTCTAGTGCTAATAATGACCATATTTTCAGTTATTCATATACTTAAATAATTACATCATATAAAAGTGGTGATAACATAAAAAATACATGATAATCATAAGTCAAGGATCCCTTCCTTGTAAACATAACATAGTTGGCTATGTTAACTTCCCACACACTATAGTTGGCTATGATCGCCACCACACACAATGATATCTCATGATGTGAAAACATTATCCAATTAATTGGAGGAGAATATAATTATATTCCCTCCCATCACATAACATGTTCATTTATATGTTTTCCATAATAAAATTAGTCCTCATATCCAAAAGAGACCATGGAAGAAAAATTTGTAGTATATATTGATAAAGGAATCATTTATATAAAGAATTAATTATTCTTTCAATCATCATAAAATAATAACTCATAAAAATAAATGGGTATTCATTGACTTTATTAATCATTATAGCTAAATACACTCAATAATGTTGATTATGCTTATGGTTATTACACTATATAGGAAAAGTAAATATTGTTTAGAAAATAATATCATAAACCATTTGATGTGTTTTGAAGCAATTTAAAAACCATTCAATCAATTTAATATAATATTGTCTATTAAAATAGGATGGTAATATAAGAAAATCATTCACATACATAATGATCTTTATAAAATACCAAATTATAGAAATATTATCCAATAGATGAAAAATATAATTTTATAATCCTTCTAAACAAACAATGTAAATTGAATCATAAGAATAATACCATTGATGGAGATTACAACTAAAATAAGGAATACTCTTCAGATCATTTGTAAAATGAACTATTAGATGAGAAATACTCTTTCCTGTGAAAAATTAAAAATTTATTAATTTATTAAACATGTAAATAATATTTTATTTTCAAAAACACGAAACAACATAGGGGAAGTCTCTTAGAGAATATTTAATGGGGATAATAATATATTTACATAGAAATGCGTAAATTATATTACATTTTCTAAAGATGAACCATCTGGAAAATTCTAAAATTTATTTCATTAAAAATAATTTATATATTTTCATTGTAGTTTAAAAGATCTTTAATGAAATATTTATTGAATGTTATTTTTAAAATAGTTCTAACAATACATGAATGGAATACATTTTTTAAAACAAACCATGTATAAATCATTATATATCCTTTAAAATTTTATTAAATAGATATCCTAAAAAGGATAATAATAATTCATTTTAAAATAGTTTAAGGGAACCATGATGGGATCATGTGGTGAAATGTATCAGGCATGTAGATCAAAATTATCAATTGACAATATTAATCATCCTATGTAAATACACTCAGTAAAGTTGATTAATCATATAGTTTGTACACCATATATGAAAAGTAAATATTGTCTAAAAATATAATATCATAAATCATTTGATCTATTTTGAATATTTGCGAATACCATTCAATAAATTTAATATAATATAGGCCATTCATAGTGGATGGTCATCTATGAAAATGATGACCATTCATGATGATCATTATAAAAAATAAAATAATTGAAAAATTATCTCATTGATGAAAAATATAATTTCATAATCGATCTATATAAACAAGGTAGATGGTATAATATGAATAATACCCTTGAAAATGATTACTAAAAAATAGATAAATATCATTGAATCATTCTTAAAATTCCCTCTAAAATGAGAAATATATTTTTCCAATGAAAAAATTAAAAAATTAAAAAATTATTTAACTTGTAAATAATATTTTATTTTCAAAAACAAGAAAAAACAGAGGGAAATCCACTTAATGAATAATTAATGGGGATAAAGATAGATTTACATGGAAATTTGTAAAATATATTTCTTTTTCTGATGATGAACAACGTCGAAAATGTTAAAAATTATTTCAGTAAAAATAATTTATATAATTTCAATGTAGATTAAAAGATCAATAAATTAATATTGAAAGAATGTTTTTAAAAACAATTTCTAACATTACCTGAATGGAAAACATTTTTGAAAAATAACCATGTGGAAAACATTATATATCCATTAAAAAATTTATGGATAATAAATCATAATAATGATAATAAAAATTCATTTTAATATAGTTGAAGGGAACTATGATGGTAACACTTTGTTTAATGTATCTGGCCTCTGGATGAAAACATTTATATCTAAAATATGGGCTTGAAAAAAATTAATTTTTGGAACGTAATGGTTATCTATAATACAAAATTTTAATTTATTTTTAGAATAGATTCATCAACGGGGAGGATATTAATGCATAGATATAATATCCATAGATAAATGTAATGTCTAATAGTAAATAATATAGTGGTTTGAAGAGATACATAGATGATCAAAGTAATTGATATATATTTGACTCACTAGAAAAAGTACTTTAAGTCGAAAAAACAAATGCTAGTTGTGTAAGAGTTTATTAAAAATACTTAAATAAAAAATAGATTTAAAATTATCCTAAAATATCTTAATGAAAATATATTTAATTTAAAAATAAAAATTCATTACCATTTACACCTTATGAAATATCATTGGTGCATAATGTAAAATGTGTCTCAACAATATGATTTTATGACACAAAAAACAATTATCCTATTTATACACATATTAGATCACACTATAACATCCTCTAATATACCATAATTATTTTAATAATATATTCGAATGCTTATTCATTTATTTATCCATTTAATATAGTAAATTTATAATTATATACTTTAAATATACTATTTTATTATACCTACTTTTAGCATCGGATGTTAACACATTTAATTGTATTTCACTTTATTTTAAATTTTAATGTTTATCTTTATTTAAGGATACCAATTTCATCATCATATATTTCTTATGAATTGATAATTTATTTTTAATAATCTTCCAATTTGACCCCATGATAGTTTTAATTTTGAGTCATTAAGATGAAGTGGAATGAAAACATCCGTAAATAATTGTTAATGATTGAAAATGATATATTGTTAACAAGATTAAATATTTATTATATGGAACCATGTATTTTTAGGCTTTCTAAATTAATCTTAAATTTGAATTTATGTTTTTGGGTTGTCTTAATGGGTATAATAGTCATTTTCATATCACAAATTATCATAGTGAATTTTTCTGACAAATTATTTGGTCATAGAATAAGGTTTTTACTTGAGGATATGATAATTATGTGATTATTAGATATTTGTGTTTTATAGGAATACATAATATTAAATTAATTTAATATTAAATTATTCACGTATGTTTGGGTAGAGATATTTTTTTAATGGAGTTTTGGATCTAGACACCTACTCTTTTGTTATGTCTAGAATTTGGGGACTTTCCTTGGTGAGGTATAAACCTATTTTAGGTTTCAGGACATAGGACCGGTATTAAAAAGGTATTTATTTATTTATTTATATCCACCATCTTTAGTTTCCTATGCATGATAGGTGGGGGTTATTTTCTCATTCATGAAATTCTAGGACTAATATGATAAGAGGAATAAGATGTCATTAGACGTTATCCATGGAATAGATTGATACCTGATCAAGGTGTAGTAGCTTCTGGGAGTGGATGTGGACCTAAGCATTATTGTTTATAATATGAGAATAAATGGTCTTTGAATATTATTAAATAATCCCCATTGATGTGTATTTAGGCTTCAATGACCTTTTTTGAATTTGGAGGACCCTATTGGGGTCTAAGTATGTCTAATTGGGGGAAACAGGGTTTTTAGGATGTTTTTAGGGGTTTTTCGTTGGAATATACAAATCTCACAATGTTTACTTCCTGAACACACACATTGTTTGGTTCTTGTTTGGAGAAATAGAAATTCAAAACATCATGCAATGAAAAATAAGTACAGGCTCTGTGGAATGTTCATGTACATGTGAGTGCATGGCCATGTGGCCATGTAGTTGGGAATATAGATTTTTGTGACTGCATGATATGTAGTCGAGGTACATGACACGTAGTGGGACATAGCTATGTTCTTGGGTACGTTGGAATAAATCTCATATAAGGGGTAAATGTCAATGTGGATGTACATTGTCCGACCATAGGTATTTCATTATCGTGTAAGTATTACATGGCCATACCACATGTTGTTTGTTTCCATGTAGTAGTACGTGACTATACCACATATGTTCCTCGACATATATAAGTTCACAGTTAGGCATTGAGATATAGAGTACATACTATGTATTGGGGTGACACACCATGTAGAAATCCTCTGTTAAACTATTCAGGGGTTTGAGTGATTTTTCAACATGTATTCAGAATGGGACCCAAGAGGAGTCCATTTTGAGTTATTTTATATATAGATTGAAATGTTTGAGCTCTTATGGTGTTATAAGGATCTATAAAAGGTGGTTTGGGGTATTATGTTATTATAAAGATTATTTCCTCCAAAAATTGATTTCAAATATCTCTTAAGAGGGAGACATTGTAACCAACCTTGTAAGGGGTCCGAAGAATGAGAGAAGGATGTAGGATGAATTTTTAGGAGACCTAAAATTAGATTTGGAGTGTGATTGTACCTAGTTATAGATATTGATTAACAGTTCGATGTTTAAGATAGGTTTGGTGTACATGAAGATATACGGTGACATGGAAATGGGTTAGACATGAGTCCATCTATCAAATGAGGATTTACTACCTTCGAGGCATGTTGGGCTGTGATATACTAGAGACTGGATTATGGAATTTTTGACCCAGGAAATATGGACATTAGATCGAGTGTTTTCCTGTGACTAAGAATTTAGAGAGGGATTTATCCACCCATGTTATGACCTGGATGATACAATGTGGGATTCCTACAATTGTGTACCAGTTTTATGGATCAAAAGATGGTTTCAACTGTTTACATGTTGACAAAGAGGGACATGTGGTTTCTTGATTCATAGAATGAATCTGATCATGTTCAAGGGTTTGAGATGTTTTTGTAATAAGTGTTACATTAGGACCTAAAGTAAAGTAATAACCATTTTAATTGATATACATTTATGGGATGGGTTGACTAAACCTCCCTTATTATATTTTCACATATTATTGACATACACCATAGGGATATTTTCTTATGATTCGGATTCCATATTTTTTATCCTATTTTATATAAAATGGGATATCAACATTGAGATATTTGGTCATGTTGATCCAGAGAAATTGTTTTGGTTTCCATAAATGATGGTCCATATCCAATGTTGTTAGATATGTACATGATGTTCTCCATGCATGGATATGGAAGTATGATATTTCCCTCTACAACTGAGGCTAGGAAGGATGGACATGACTATCCACTCCCATGAGATATGTTGTTGAAAATGAGAAGCTTTATTGGAATTTAATGTTTTTTATGATTTGAGTTCTTGAATGAGGTTCCATTAATGTTTTTTGGACATGTGGTCCACATATATGATGAAATTTTTGTACATACTATTCCAAAAATATAATAAGATTTTTGAACATAGAGTTTAACATATAAGATGTGATTTTTGGACAAAAAGTTCCATATATTTGTTTGATATTCCATATTGAGGATCCCTGAAGGGATAGGGATGTCTTCCCATATTGTATAGGGTGTAAGAAGAATTCTTTCCCCTTTATGATAGATCCCGAGTGAGGATCTAGAAACCACAGATATCGATTCATAGTAGGTTGATGGACTGATTCACAAGTAACTATACATTAGGTTACATGGGTTAGAGTACATAATGATGTTATAGGATATTGTGGTAAAAATAACAAGGAATGAATCCATAATACTAATGCACCAATGTATCATGCATGTAATAGTGAGTAATGTTGTGGGGTTTGGTTAGGGTGTCCATGGTTGTGGTGCGCGCACAATATTAGTTTTAAATTTTCTGTCGATACATAATGAGAGAAACCCAATTATATCCACATATAATATGGTTGATTATATTATTTTACAGAATAAATTATGGTTGTTATTTATATTTCTTGTTGATTTTATGGATTAGATTATCATATTTCATGAGCATTAACTTGTGGATATAGATAATAGGTTCACTGTTGTGGGTTTCCAACCTAGATTTATTTCTGAATGCAAGTACATTCACATCTCTGTCTGTTCAGACCTTATGTATTCTTTCAGGTTGAGCATGGATGCACGATAGAATGGGTATATTCCATGAATTTCATGACTGAGATAGTATCTTATATTGAAGTTGGTGATTATGATGGAGCTTCTAAACAGGGTATTGGATGGTGGTTATGTGACATGGCTTGAATGTAGAAGTAGATCATGACCTATTCATTATTCGTTATTTCATTTTTTATATATGATCTATAAATTTGGTGATTGATGTTGTATTAATGTTATGGTTGTTTGGGTATTTACTATAATACATTTTAGTATATAATTTTATACTTTATTTGTATTTATTAAAATTTTCATTCTCTAATGTTTATGATGTCTTATTATTTAATTATGATTTTTAACTCTAATATGGGGTATAGTATCCTCACAGTAAGACATAAGATCCCCACTACTAGTTAGTAACCACTGGTATATGAGGAGGTTCACTTGAGTTCAAGTGGAAAACCATTGTGGGGAAATGGTTTATAGGAATTTTTGTAAGGATGATATAAAGTGATATATGAAGACATACATTCTCTTGGGTTTGGGATACATCAAACAAAGGAATGTTTCATATCCTATGATGAATATTAGACTAGTATATCATGAATTAAAATTTAATATGTAATTCCATATTACCAGAGATATGAATTATATTACGACTATGATGTTATAGTTGTATATGATTTTTCCTTGGAATAATCACATGTAGTTTGGAATAATGATTTATGATGCATTATTAGATATGGCCCACTGGCAAGAGGCCAATAAATGATTTTGACATCTGACTTGTAGATGTGATATTGATATCATTCATAATGTTTGGAATGTAGGACCCACATGTTATAGGTTTACTAGTGTGTGATTTTATGGATTTTATTACAATGGTTGGTTCATTGGATTTATAGTGAGATGCTCAATGATGAGGTCATTAGTGTGGTCTTAGTTTATTTATTTCAGATACCGTTCTATGTTAGAATGGTATATTTGTATTATCGTTAAACTCTTAAGGTAGTTTTTTTAATGACTGTTTTCTGGTCTAGTATTCTAGGTATTATTCTAATGTGTATATACTTCGAGATGATATGTTCCCTTCTTGTGCGGATTTGGTTTGGCAGATGATATCATTTGTTTGTGAGACCATCGAGATGGGTGTTTTGAGTCTTTGAGGTTATGTAACAATTGGAAAAGTGTATATTGGAAACTTCATGAGTTTTTACCTTCTGTGAGTGGTCCTTGACCAAGGTGGTTAAGCCTAGATATCTTCATCTACATGACCCTTGTTTTGGGGTATGGTTCCATGTGGTTTTCAACGGATATATTTAAGGGAGTCCATCCGAGTTGTGTGTTATTCTTAGTGTGTGGGGAATTGGTGTATGATTTGGGTATATTTAACCAGTATGAATTCAGGGTGAAACCCAGTATGGGGTATAGGAACATTAAATCCCCTCTTCTCAACGAATAATTCATTATGATATAATTATTCAGTTTTTCATTTTTTACACGCGGTGTAGGTTCATTTGGGTTCCTAGCCCTAGTAATGGTAGTATGGAAAGAATAATCATTTTTTTATGAGTTGAATAGATGCATTTAAGGTTATAAAGTTTATGTGGATTGGAAATGTGTTCATTTTTTATGAGATGCGACTCATTAAATTATGAATCACGGTTTGTGGTTCGGTAACATAAGTGTGTTTAATGGTTATGAAAAGATGGTATTTTGGAGACACAAATTCAAAGTGAAATTATTATTTATGTATTTGGATGGGTTCAGAAGAAGCATATATTTATGAACATGTATTTAATAGTTAGCTATGAGTATGATGATAGATAATATGGGTGTTATGATAGTCTTCTGAGAATAATGACCCAAGGTCCTTGGGATATAATTATGTTGGTTAGGAATGGTTCAATTTTTGGAGGTATCCATATACTAATTGTTATTGTAATATAATTATAGAGATGAAAATTAAAAATATATTGACCTCATTTTGAGTATACAAATCAAGCATCAGTTATAGTATATTATATATATATGTGTGTGTTTTTGGTTTGATAAAGGGCGTCCAATTTAGTTGTTTCCATGAAACAGTGTATATGAAGACATATAATGTGATTTAACAAATGATAATTTGGGAGTTTGGTCCTTGTGATGAGATATATGTTTTATAATACCATTGTTGTCATCCTTACATAATAATAATGGTTGAGAGTAAATTTTACTGATGTGTTTGGAGTTACATGGCCATGTACAGTTCTTAGGTACGACAATGGTTGGATCATAGAATGTAGAGATGATGTTTGGTTGAGCGGTGAAAATATATTTCCACCTATATTTTTATGTATCCAATCAATACGAGGGATGTGACCCTTATTTGGGTAGAGTCAATGATACAGTGGAATCACATCAAGGGGGGTAGGAGACTGTTATGGTTGTCTTTTAAAAGGAATATCTACTGGTGGGAAGAATAATGGATCAAAATAGGCCACTATAGTTGAATATTATTTTTGAGACCACTATCAATATAATAATGGTTTTTAGATGATTTTTAATTTTTTTAGGATTGATGGATACAGTCAAGGATCATCCTAGTATTTTATAGATGGTGGAATGTTTTTTCATGACCTTTTATGTGTTTTAATCCATATCTATAGAGTTATGTTGATGAAATAGATTTCAATCCTATATAATAACACAATGAATTTAATATGACATGACATTCCAGGAGGATCCTAATATGTCGATGGTAGACCATTAAGGATTCTAGAAGAAGAAAAGATTTATTGTTGGGAGGTTGTAATGCCCCAGTATTTTAAGGATAATATAATTTTTTCGAAATTTGAATTTTTTATTTTGGGATCTCATGAGTAAAATTGTAATTATTTTTTAATATATTATAACATAAAAAATTTCCCCACTTTTTTGGTCCAATAATCGGCATTTTACCCTGGTAATCGATTATGGGGGATTTCTTAGTTGATTGAGTTTTAGAAGAATATTTAACATTTAATTTATCAAATATAAAGTTATTTTCATGATTTTAGGAGGTGATATATTTTTAATAAGGTGTCAGATTTTGATTTAAACACGTCGGTTAATTCCATAATGTGGGTTTTTAGCTATGAGATGTACATACCATCTTCAGGATCTGATACTCTAGATGAGCAATTAAAGTATAATTAACTAACTGTGTAATTAGTTAATTTGATACCCCCTTTAATGATTTATACATCGGTACTATGTGAGATAGATCCACCATTTTTCAACTAATTTACAATGAGAATAATGGGTAATAGATTCAATAGATCATTATCCATGGAAGTGATTGAGATCGAATCAAGGTATCTCGAAATGAGGGTGTATATTTGGACATGAAACATTTGTGTGTATTCCATGAGGTAAGATAATTTTTTTCCAAGATACCCATATTTTTTGGGGTTTTAACTTGTAATACCTTTCTACAACTAAGGAACTCAGGGGGGTTGACCTATTCATAGTTCGGAAAATAGGTGTTTCAGGTTGATTGTTGGGGTTTACTATCTAGAAATCCTGATCTTATGGACTATAGTTTTGAAACACACACCCAATGATATTCTTTTTTGGGAAATATTTACTTTTGGAACAACATTATGTGTATATATATTACAAGTTGTGTGGTGGCTTGAGGCCATGTGAGTACATGTACATATAGTCATGTAGCTATTCAGATGAAATTTTGGCCCTATATATTGGGTAGTCAGGGTTCACTACTTGTAATGGTACATAGATTTATACCTGAGTACCTAGGAAGACACCCCATGTAAGGGGGGATAAGTCCATATTGATGTACATTGATAGATCCTTGGTATGACAAAACCCTCTAAGTAGTACACAGTTAGACCCCATGTATGTTGTGTCTATGTAGTTGAAAATAGAAAACCCATATGTGTTCTACATTGTAATGAAGTACATGGATATGCATAACGATTGTGATTACACACTATTTACTAGGGGCACACTATGTATACTATATTTTTTTACCATATTGATGAATTTATGTTTTTTACAAGGAAGTTGTAATGGAACACTAGTGGAATCCATTTTTAATTCTTTCCACATATAACCTGATAGTTGATCCGTTAAGTAGTTTTGGGGACTTCTAAGAGGCAATTTTGGGTGTGTATATTAGGAAAGATATGTTTACCTATAGAAAGAGTGTTCATCAATATCTTGACAGTGGTTCATGGGAATAGACCCAGATGAGGACCATGAGAATGATTTGGTGATGTATCATGAGTCCATTGGATCCCTTTATTTCTATTAGAATCTTGTTTTCCCTAATTTTTTCTATTGATTTGTGCTTTAGATTTGTGTCAATTTTGGATGTACATGAAAACCTAGGTTGACCATGAAATGGGTTGGGATTGGTTCCATATTACTCATATGTAATTAATTCCTTTGAGGTATGTGAGGTCATTATAGGATGGGGAATCAATTATGGTATTTATAATGCCCTATAGTAATGAATTGACCAGAGATTTTAGTTATGAAAAAAATGAATGGGAAAGGTATGAATCCATAGACATTATGACCTAGATGATAGAACATAAGATTCCTCCACATGTTTCATGGTTATGGGTATCTAAATAACAATGCATCTATTAATGTATTGATCTAGTGTGAAAAGTGGATACGTGATTGATAGACTTACACTTAGTGGGTGCATGTGTTTGCACAGATTTTGTTAGGTGTGTTCCCTTAGGACAAGAGCTAATGAATGAATCATTAAGGCTAACATGTAATGATGGTATTGGGGATCAGTAATCCCTTTATATATATGTTCTTGTTGATTGTTTTTGTAATAGGTATATTTTACTATGGATGGGATTCCACGTATTTGATCCTGGTATAAATGATATGGGTTGTAATTATTGAGGGAGTTGTGCATTATGATACACAAATTTGGTTCTAGATGTCAAGCATGACCCCCCACATCTTAAGATTACTGAGATAGACGTGAAATTCCCCAAATATAATTTTGGATAGTTAAAATAGAAGCCCATATCTGTTGTTGGGTAGTTTTTACATGATTCTCCATTACCATGAGATATTTTATTGGAAATGTATTTATATATTGGTACCAATGTATGTTTATGATTGTATTGTTGGATTGAGGATCCACACACATTTGGTGGACATGGTGTTCCACATGAGATTGTTGTACATGAAATTCAAATTATTTGATGAGATTGGTGGACATAGATTTCGGAAAATATGTTTTGATTTGTGGAAATGGAATTCAACATATGTCATTAAGATGTTGGGCCAAGGATCGAAGTAGGAACAATGATAGAATTCCATATAAAATAGTGTGAAAAATAAATTATTTCCCACTTTTTGCGATGTTTCTATATTTATGCTCTAAGCACCCCCGATTTCAATGCATCATAGGGAGTTTGACTGATTTTCCATGAACCATTGATTAAGGTATGTTTGTTAGAGGTTATATTGATGTCTTTTCTTTTTGTAGTAACTTTATAATGCAATTACTAATTGAGACAATCATATCTAGGTACTAAGTAAGATATAGTGTGTAAATTTGTGAGGTTTGGTGAGGGAAACTATTGTTTTGGTTTCCATATGTTATTTGTAAGGAAATATTATAAAGACATATTCAGAGACACCCCGATTTATTATGAAGATGGTATGGTTTAATAAAGTTACTGACCAAAGAATCATTTTTTATATTATATTTTGGCTAGGATGGGAATATTTCATGACAATTCTCATATTATAGATGATTATTGGTCAATGTTGAGGTAGCCTAATATGATTCATTTCTTTCCCATAATATGTGTACCTCATTGTGAATTCATATTTTGTGTCTTCTTTTAGTTTTTCCATAGATGTATGATGGATTGGTTGTAATCATAGGAAATCAGGATGGAATTGGATTATTGTATGATGTTTGATGGTTGAGTTAGAGTAGCTTGAATTTGTATTGGAGACCAGGTATACAAAATGTCATAGAGTTAGCAGTCTATCATGATGTTTTTTTATTTTAATGTTGATTATTTGTTATATGTTATTGGAAAAGTTAGTGATCGATGTTGTATGTGTGGCATGGAAATTGTGATATTTATGATATTACATTTTATTATAGCATTATTCTATTTCAGTTTATATGTTATTTTTTGTGTACTTTGATCTGTGTGATGTTTGGATATTTACTGCATATAATTATCTATGATGTGGTGGTATATTATAATCATAATTTCACTTTGGACCGCCTCTTCTAGATGGAATCCTCTAGTATATAAGGAGGCACGTATGATGTCATTTGGTGAACCGTCTTCGAGAACCCATTTAGAGGTATCCAGACCTAGACATTAATTTAATATTATAATTATATAAAACGTAATATATATTTAATAAGTAATATTTACATGTAAATAAAAATATAAAACCTTCATTAATCATCCACTATATAAACAAACCAACCTTGACAATGTAGGCAGTTAACTGACAATAAAAAATGTGTTTTATAATGGTCAGATGAGTAAGAATGTATGAATACATAATATTAATAAACAATTTAATGAAACATAGAAATTTAATATATATATATATATATATATAATAATTATGTCCATTATTATGAATATTAATAATTGGTGGGGTTGAAAAATAAAATTCTTCAACTTAGGATGTGGTAGTATACATGTACAAATTATTAATGAACCCATTTTCCAATGCATGGACTGCAACACCATAAAACATTACAATATTTTAATTTTTTAATAAATTTAATTTATTTACTGGGTTTCTTTATATGAAACACCATGTTAATATTACTCTACACTAAATACCGAATTAGCTTGTGGTATATGAAAGGCAGAGTTTTACCACTATATTATTATTTTAACAGTTATCTATTAAATGTAAAATATGTAGTCATGAATACGATTTAATATATTATAAAAAAATATAATATATATGAAATAATTTTTTTTTACTTTCATCCATTATGTTTTTAGACATGTGAAAACAACTAATCAAGTTTATGTATTAAAAGTTGAATTTTTCTATAGATAGTTTTACCAGCTTTTAAGGGAACGCCTAATTTAAAACTAAATTTTGACAATTTTATAAATTTTATTTGAAAAAATAATATTCATTTTATAATTTTTAATGTAAAAATTATCTTAGGGTGATTTTTTTTATTTTTTTGTGAAGTTTTATTTTTTAAAGAATAGAGAAAAATACTACACTATAGTAGAAGAATTTCTTTTCGTTGAAATAAATATTGTTGTTAAATTATGTTTTAAATAGGGTTTAAAGTCAAAATATATAAATTATAAATCAATATATCTAATTTAGTTCATAGTTATTATTTTTATATAAAATTTAGATATAGAAACAAAATGAACGTTTGAACATTTTTACTTTAAACCCTGCATTGTCATCATGTCTACGAGGTGAGAATTAAATTTAATTTTTAAATATATATGAATTGAATTTGATAAAATGGATATAAGTGGATGGATATATTAAAATTTTTGTAGTCTAATAATACTATCATAATTTATTTTAATAATACTATTATTGAATATATTTAATATTAATCACATAGATTCAGGTGAAATTTAGTTCACTTTGTGGTTGAAAATTATTATCAAGGGAAATAATTACTTAGAAAATTCTCTAAAATCTATTGTATTACCAAATATAGTCCCTTTACCCTCTATGTATTAATTTTATTAGGTATTTAGATTCTTTTACCTAAAATTGATCCATATAATATGTTATGTAAGGAAATGGAAAAAAAGGAACCTTCTTTATCTTTAATGTTTATAAAGCCTTGAGATATGAAAAAAATATCATTTTTCAGTTATACATTTCCTTATGAAATATAAATGCGTTTATTATTATAATATTATATGATTCATTTTTATTGATTAATTATTTACATAAAATTCTTATGAAATTCTAGCACAGTGTTTATTTAGTTAAATGTTAAGTAAAATAAACGGCTGTAATCATATTACAAGTGAAGATAGATGACTGAATTACTGTAGTAACATTTTTGGCAGATAAATATCTCATGTTACATATCTTATAACTTATTTTATTTTAATTTCCACAATTTGTTTATATTTTTTAAATTTATATCAATTAAATAAGGTTAAAATTGACATTAATGTTATTTTTTAACAAATGATATTTTAGTTTAATATTTAAAATCTACCAAAAGTTTTATCATTTTCCAATTGATTTGTAAATTTTAATAAATATAAAATATTCTCTATTAATTAACCAACTGATACTTTTTAATGAATATATTGGTCCATAAATAGTAAAAACAGTTTCAGTATGGTTCGTGTTAAAGTAGTGTTCATGCATGTTAGAAGTGCTTATTTTAAATTTTATATCCATCACAAATTGGATATTTATTTTTAAAATAATATATAATATTTTTAATTAAGGGGCCTATATTTTATAATAAATATCAATTTAATTGATTCCTAAATTTTAAATTACGTATGATAGAAAATAGTTTATATTAATAAAAACGAAAATGGAAAAATTTGGGAAACATTGATGTTAAGGAACAAAATCTTAAAAATGGACTTATTTTTTTTTCTTTTAGAGGTTTTGATAAACCATAATTTATCTTTGATATGTTATTTGTCTTTTTTTACGTAAATGAAGTAAAGGATACCTCCCAAAATAGTTTATCATTTTATATTTACAGGAATGCCACTCCCCCTCCACTATAAAAAGGCATGCACACCTCCCCGTTCATTACACATATCAAGACATTTTTCTCATTAAAAATGTACCAAAATAATAGTAAAAAAACCATCCCATAAACCTAGAATCCTCACGTTAGGAATAAATTAATCAAATTAAGTCTTTTGTTGAAATCAAAAAGCAGATACCTGAAAAAGATGTAACATCCTTCAATGATCAATTTTGTTTTTTTCTTTTTAAAACCGTTATATTACATATATTATATGGTTACATAATGAAAAAATAATCCAAAAATATATTGATTTTTTTTATTTTATGTTTTATACCTACACGTAAACACAATTCCATAAAATGGGTAATGAATCTACCATTTGTTTTTATGGCGGACTACGGGCTCACGAATTGATGTCATTTGTTTTTCCTTTTCCAACTCTCATGGTTCGGAATATTTATGGAAACATTATTTTTATATAATATATATGATATTTATGTTTTATTCACACTTCAATAATATTTAAATGACATATACCTTCCTTCGTTCCATTTTGTGTCAATATGATTACATCATTTTTGGATGTGTACATAACCACTTCCTCAAAACGACGTGTTATGTTCACAAATTACATGGAATTTATTGAAAATGGGTTTAATTAAAAATATTATACATAAAAGACATCTATATGATATTAATGAAATAATTACATTACATTAAATATAATAAATCCCTTTTTTATTACACTTTTCACACACTAAAACAATTGATAATGTCGTTGGTCGATGGGTGGACTACCGCCTCCTCAATGCGATGTGATTACTTTTTCATCACAATAATTCCATATATAAACATCTTTTATTAAATTAAATGTTATTTATTATTTAATGATCTCTATTTAAATCTAAAATGTTACTTAGCTTCTAAACATAATGATCATCGAAAAATGGGTGCATCACTCATGCATACTAATATCCTACCATCTCCATTATTGTAACGTTGGTTGATTTTTCATAACCACATTTCATGATTGTTTTTATATGTATAATTAAAGTATTAATATGATAATTATTTCATTATTATTATTTATGAAATTTTTATATAATATCCCCATTTTCCATAGTCGACCTACCAAATATATTTTTAATACATGAAAAGAATTTGGTCAAAACACTCGACATTAACTTAATTGTTTAAGTAGATGTTCACAAAATTGGAATAATTAATGTAAAAGAAAAAACAAACTATAAAAATATTCTAAATAAATTAAATATTTAACCTAAATTTATTATTCACAATGATAAAGGAACCTGTGTCATTTCAGACTCAACGTAAGTGATTCTTATCTCACTTTTTCTTCTATAAGGAATAAAACATTTTCCACGATCATTTCATTTTTTCATGTATATTATTCATATTTTCATTTAGAATCATAGTTAAATCATATATCATGGTTTTATAAGTTTCAATTTGAATTATCTCATCCTAGGGGATTGAATTTAAATTTTCCAAGTGGTAAAAGATATCTTTGATACATCTATTTCATTTGTGATTTTTATCTTCATCTAGAATCATTTACTTTATTGAAATCCCTTTTCAATGGAAATTATAATTGTTGTAATATGCATATTACATTTTTATGAGTATTATTATTTCCTAAACCAGGTAATTTTTTTACATATGTTATTCACATTGATGGTTATATAATTTATTTGGTAAACGTTGATAAATTTATATTCATTATTCAATAAGAATATATTATAAGAAACATTGTTTATGATTTAAATTGATTTTTCAATATATGAGTAATTATTTGAAAATAAATTATATGGGTTTGGGACTGGTAAATGCAATTCCCTAGATACATCTGAGGTCTTATGGGACTAAATCGGTTTGGGATAGAACCTTTACATTTGTTTCTAAGAAGTTTTAAATCATCAGAAGGATAGACTATGAAACAAATCAGATGGGTTTATCCCCAAAAACAAATATTTTAATGAGTATGTACCTTTATAGTAAATTTATTTAGGATAGATATTAATATTGTAGACGTCCAACATTATACATTTCTTCATCATTATAATTTTACTAGTTAGAATATCAATTTTTATTTTTTATGATCATCTAATTAGTTATATGGAATTATTAGATCATCTTTTATTATTTACATATAAATTTTTCATTATTTATTCAATATATATACCATAACAGTATACCCATTCTATGAATTTGATTTCATATGTTTTGTTGTTTAATTTACAATGAGTTTGAAACAAAATTATTGGAATGAGTTTCAAGGATGCAGATCATTTTATTTTCTAATGTATTATATTTTTTATTCCCAATATAAAATGGGTTCCATATATATAATATAGTTTTCCCATACTGCTAAAAAAATTAGTCCTTTCGAGAAATATTCATTACAATCATGGCAATGTACCAAATCAAGCCATCGCCTTCGTGTTTTTGGGGTAGGGAAGCCATAGTTGGTATCATAGAATGTTGAATAGAAAATATGGGAACTAGAATATTGAATATGTAAATTAATGAACAAAACCATATTATAGACTAAATGTGAATATCCCAAATATATAATTTTTATGAATATGATATTAGTCATTAATAAGTATTTTAATTTATATATGTATTTCATTATTTTTTAAACATTATGTTTCATAATTATCTGATCTTATTCAGTATATGTCATTATTTAGAAAAGAATCATGGAAATAAGAATTATATCAATAAAAATGGCCATTTTAGAGGTTTCCCTATTGAGAATTTCAGTATACATGTTATCATAATTGATAATTTTACTGATATTTCATTAGAATATAATAAATTTATGAAAAATAACCTCACTGGGATATAAAAACCTATTTTAAAAAAAGACTATCCTATATTGGAGCACTTTATACGTCAAAGGCCATCGTCATTTATTGGAAATACTTCTCTATTGGAAGTTGAGAATTGATTAAGTCTCTAGAGATGATCCTTATAGCCTTGGGATTATGTGAAAAAGGAAAATGTTACATTTTCAGTGTATTTTATCAAAAGTTGTAATGATAAATTATGTTCATTTATCCAGAGTACCAGAGAGGAAGAGGAAATGGAACCTAGGTAATTGAAATATTTTATGGAGACATTATTCCAAAAATATTTCCTTCATGATAAAAAACTATGATGAAGAGGATGTTCTTTGTCTTAAATAAAAAGGATGGATAATGTGTTGAGGAGTTTAAATATTCCATTACATGGTTATCTAGGTATGTTAGGGATTACATAGACAACACATAAAGAGATATTGAATCTTTAATTTATGTTATTAATCCAAGTCATTTTATGTTATATTTTTCTCAAAAAATTTCCTCATTTGATGAAATAATTTCATATGATATCATAATTGATAAATTATCCCCACGTATTATGACTTTGAAGGGTAGTAACAGAAAATTTTGATGGAATAAAAAATCACGGATAAAGGGAAGAAGGGAAATAATAATTTTTCTACATGTTATAACTGTGTAAATAATCACCTTAAAAAATTATTCAAGGGATTGGGAGTTTGATATAAATGTAGATAAAACATTTACATTGAAAATAAGAGAAAAGAGAAGAAATAAAATTATGATATTAATTTTTATAACTGTAATTAAATGGTTGAATATGAAAATAAATTCTATATTCATCATAAAAATATAAAGGATTATTGTTGACCGTAAAATATTAACACAAAAAATTGGAATGATTCATGTACTTTTGTATTCGGATGTATAAAATATTTCGTAAAATTATTTTATAGGTTATGTTACCCTTAAATGAAGTATAAAATATAAATAGAATTTAAAATTTTTCTATTTCATTAAGGATATAGGAGAATATATTGAATGGTACCAAGAGAAGTGATTCAGTTTCAAGTTTTACTTTTTTGAAAACACTTTATTAAGGGTAATATAAAGCTCAATATGTTTCTAATGTTGAGGTAATGATGTTTTGGTAATGATATGATTGATATAGATAATGTTAATTGGATAATTTAAATACATTGGTACATATTATAATTTTTTGGATCATAATACGTGTAAGGGTCATAAGGATATCCATTTATGAAGTTGTTTGTGTTGAACATTGGAATTTGTTTTAGAGGTTAATTTATTACTTCACCATATAATGAAACATCTTGTAAGTATGAATTATAAATAATTCAAGGAACAACCATATGATAATATTATTATTATTAATGAGAAATTAATCATGTAATTAGATTTATATATATTTCTAGAGTGAGAAATTATTTATTAACTACACGAAGAAGATCTCGGAACAAAAATGTTGTCCAATTATTATCATTTTTTATTCTATCAACAACATTTTTCACACCACTGGTTTATGGACATACGATCAAAAATGTTCTCATATATATTTCCTCTATAAATATCACTATGAACATGATATTTAGATTTTTATTCCATGATATAATTCTCAATAACATTATCATATTCAAAATCATTGTTTTTTCGATAAATTTTCATTTTAAATTAACTCTTATTAAGAATATATGTTATTAATAAAATTTATGCTTTGGGTTTTTCAAAAATAGTATTTTTAAATATCAAACCCTTAATTACCATGATCAAGTATAAATTATGAGAACACAATTTAATTATGGTAGGGATGATATAATATCCTAAGACATTAGAATATTTCTATTTTAGAATAAATTTAATTTGGTTTGTAGATTTATTTATATGAAAATACATGTTATTTTTATTCTCCTAACAACACTAAATTATCTTGCATTACATAGAAGACTGAGTTTTTCCAATAATATTATTTATTTAATATTTTTCCCCTAGCCATTAAACAAGTGGTCATGAACATGATTATAAAAATATGTAAAAATATATATCATATATATAATATAATGTTTTGAAATTAATCTAATATATTTGATAGGTATATGATATGAAAAAATCCAGCTTATGCATTAAAAAATATTTTCTTCTAAAGACAATTTTACAACCATTTAACAGTGAGCCTATTTTAAAACTAAATTTTGAAACTTTTTCAAATTCTATTTTTCAAAATAATATTCAATTTTTAACGTAAAATTTCACAAATATATTAGAGTTATTTTTATAATTTTTCTAAGAAGTTTCTTTTTTTGATGAACAGTAAGAAATACAGCTTTCTGGTTACAAACTACCTTTTTCAAATAATTATTAATGTTAACTTATATTTTAAATTGATTTTATGGTAAAAAATTAACAATTATACATCTATTAATCTAATTTAAGTCATTGGGGTCACTTTAATATTGAATATATATTTCAAAACATAAGTAACAATTGAATATTTTTACTTCCAACCTCGCTTTCTCACTATGTCTATAGAATTAGCATTAAATTTTATTATCCAGCTTCTTTTTATTGAATTTGGAAAAAAATTATAAATATTTTGAATTTATATAATTTCCATAGTATAATAAAATCAAATTAATATATGGAAAAAATATTTGTTTATGTAGTTAACATTAATCACAATGCTTCATGTAAAAAAGTGTTTAGTCAGTGGTTAAACATTAATATTAATGGGAAAATGTCAAACACACTAATACAACAGCCATTTTCGGAAAAAAATTTATCATATCCCCTCTTGGTTCTAAATTTATTAGTTATTGTGATAATATTACAAACAATTGAATCATATAATAATATAAGTAAGAAAAATGATAAAAAAGAAACTTTCCATACATTTAATATTTATAAACCCATCAGATATGGAAAAAATTATAGTTTTTCTTATATATATCCTTTTTGGATATAAATTAATTATTTTTACAATTATAATATTTATATAATTTTTGTAAATTAATTAGTTACTTAAAATTCTTAAGAATCACCAACACAATGATTATTTGGATAATTATTAATGAAAATAATTGATTTTAAAAATATTAAAAGTGAATAATTTTATGCATAATTATTATATTCCATTATATTTTTATATTAATGAGTCATGTTAAATATATATTTACATAATGTATTATATATTCCATATTTTTTTTATATTTTTAAATTCATATTAATTTAAATATTTCCAAGCTGACATTAATGTTATTTTACTATAAATGATATTTTATTAAAAGAATTGAAATTTAATAAAAAAATATATATATATTATTCCATTTGATTTATAAAATTTAATAAATACAAAATATATTATATTAAAAATCAATTTATCTTTTATAATGAAAATATTATCTACTATATAGTAAATACATTGTTAGTACAGATCTGGTTAAAGAAGCATTTTTTGTGTTATATGCGCTTGTTTTAAAATCAATTTCCAACACACATGGGATATTTATTTCTAAAATTAAATAAAATATTTAAAACAATTTTTATATATTTTCTAATAAATATCAATTTAATTTATTCTTAATAGTTTAATTACTTAGGATAGAAAATTAGTTAATTTAATAAAAAATTGTAAAATTCGGAAAATTTAGAATATAATGGGAAAAATGAAAACAAATAAAATTTATTCGGTGTTTTGGATGTATGGATCGATAATAAATTATCATTAATCAATTTTTTTCAATTTTGTGGAACATGATGTAATGGAGACCTCTCAAAAGTTTTTAGTGATTTATATTTACAAGAATGCCACTCCCCTACACTATAAAAAGGCTATAACCCCCCCCCCACTTCATCAAGACACTAAAGTCTTTTGGATCACACAAAATGAAACCAAATAAGGTCCCAAAATCGATCATATATTACTAGAATACTGATTTTATTTATAATTCTATCCAAGAAATTACTTTGGTGAAAAAGAAATGGAGTAACCCGAAAAAGATGTAACATTATTCAACGATCACTTTTGTTTTATTTCATTCTAAAACCATTAAATAATTATTATTACATGATAATATAGGTATATAAGTATCATAAATATAATGATATGTTGTTATTTCATTCTTCTGCCTACACCTAGATATTTTTCAATCAAATTAGTAATTAATATATCATTCACGTTTATGCCGGACTACTGCCTCGTGAAACGATGACGTTCTTGTTTCCATTACCACCTATCATAGTTTATAAATATGATGGAAAAAATATTTTTTAATTAAATATGTGACATTTATGTTGTATTAATACATTATTTATTTTTTTCAAATGCATACCTTTGATTTTCATTTTTTTGTAAATATGATAACATCATTTGTGGGCGTGTGGATTACCACCACCTTAATGTGAAGCTATTAGTTCACACATTGAATGAAATCTACTATGTATGGGTTTAATTAAACATATATTTTATATAAAATATATTTTTTATTCAATAAATTAAAAAATTTCTGTAAAAACAATATATCATATTTTTATTACCCTTTTAACACCCTTAAAACAGTTTTGATAATGTTATTTGTAGACATGTGGACTACCACCTCCTCGGTGCGATGTGATTATTTTTACACCAAAAAGATTATATATGTGTTATATATAATTAATTAAAATGGTATATATGTTATACTGATAATTCTTTAAATATATAATATTACATACATCCTTTTCATAATGGTAATTGAAAAATGGGATCATTACTCATGCATACGTGCGACCTACCCTCTCCATGACTTTAATGTTGGTTCATTTCCCATAGCCATATTTCACGATTTGTTTTAAAATTATAATTTATATAATAATATAATTATTAGTTAATAATTATTATTCTTTATATGTATATATAATCACCCATTTTACTATATTCTACTCACCAAATCCATTTTTTATTCATGACCAAAGTTTGGTCTAAACATACGACATAATCATAATTGTTTAATTACATGGAAAATCATTTTATTAATTGATGATAAAGTAATATTTAAAATTAATAATGTTCTAAAAATTAAAAAATTATCAAATGATTATTATTCATGAATATTATGGCAAATTTGACAAATTTGGCTCATGGTAATGGATTCTTGACTCGATTTTTCTTCCATGTGGCATAAAAAATTTTCAACACTTATTTACTTTTATGGTGTTTAATCTACACTATTTCCATTTAATATCATGATTAAATGATATATCATTGTAATATATTTTCAATGTAAAATTATATAGGGGTATGATTTGAAAATTTATAAGTGGTAAAAGTTATCATTGAAATCTCACTTTCTTCAGTGATTATTAAATTTTTCTTAAAACAGTCACCTTCTAGTAACATTTTATCATTGGAATTTTATTTTTATCTTAATATCCATATTATTGTATGATGGATATGATTATTTCATAAAATTAATACCATTTTTTACATATGGTGTTCACTTTGACTGTTATATGATAAATTCGGGAAATGTTGGTAAATATTTATCCTTTACTCAATACCGATAGTTGATACGACATGTTTTTTATGATTTAAATATATTTTCAAATATATGTGGAAATATTTTGGGAAAACATTATATGGTATGGGGACGAGTTAATAAATGACCATGGATGCATAGATATCCATATGGGATGAAATCATTTAGAGAAAAACCCTTATCTTTTTTTCCAAGATGACTTTAATTGTTAGGAGGATAGATATTGAAAAAAATCAGAAAATTTTCATACCATATAAAAAACTATCTTGAGGATAAATCATGATAGTAACTATATTTAGGATATGTCCTGATAGAGAAAACAAACAACATTATGCATTCCATCATTATTATTATGTGTTTATTTGATGAGTTAGAATATAAATTCTCATGTTTTATGATCATGACATTAATTAAAAGATATTATAAGATTATATATAATTAATTTTATATTTTTTATTCATTATTAGTTAATGATATATTACAGTATACTTTACCCTCGCCCAACACTTATGCCCACCTTTATTTTATTCCCTTTATCCAAGGTATTAAGATGAATTATTGGAATTAGTTTCAATGATGTTGATAATTTTATTTTATTTATATTATGTTATTTTATTCCCAATGTAAAATTGGTTTAATTTATGTAATATAGTTATATATAAATTATGAAAAGATCAATCCTTTTTTATTTTTTCCTTTGTAATCATGACAATGTAATAAAGTAAGGCACCAAACACAAGAATATGGGCCAGGGTGTTACATGGATGGAGTGAGGGAATATAAAAATATATCTATTTAAAATTATAATAATGTTATAAATTTTATATTAGTTAAGTAATTTAACTTTTAGGTTCATCCATGTTGGGTGGTTATGTGAAATAATATGTGTTATTCATGGAGGCGGTAATTCACACTTACAAAACATTAAGGATCTTATTCCACAATGAATGGATATAGTGAATGTAAATTTTAATTTTGACCATGTCATTATATAAGGCCCCAGCCTTAAACCTTACTTAAATCTTGAGTTATTGCAAGATTAGACATTGAGGATCTTTTCAGGTTTAGAGTTTCAGAGAATTAGACCATGAAACTTTCATTACATTCCACATTTAAACAAAGTGGATTACATAAAAGATAGTATTCATTCTTCCCAACAACGAGAACATATTTAAAATAAAACATGGATTCTCTCTTAACACATCCATGACTCTATCGTCTTATCATGTACCTTTCCCCTTGACCTGAAAAACATTTCAGAAACTTGGGATGAGCATAAAAATCTCAGTAAAGGACATAAAAATATGGAAAGGAAACATGAGTTCATATATACCTAAGAATGAAATCATAACTTACCCATAAAACATAGGCACTTTAACCTACCTCATCAAATCATGAATAAATCATAGAAATCATAAGGCATAAAGGTAACTTGAGGCATTCATAAAATTCTTACGTAGGGAGTAACCCTCTTGGTTACGTATGGAATACCCATCAAAGTATATTCCCTAAAATCTCTTCGGAGAAGCCTTAACGTTTCACTCCTTCGCATTACCCAATGCATTGGAGAGCTATAACGGGCTCACCCGCCCTTAGTCTATCACGGAACCACCCGTCTTCATAATAATGCCCAAGAACCTCAACATTAACATATCACATAAAACATGCATAAAGGAAACATAACATTTCCACCATTCAATCACAATATAACATTTTAGTATATTGAAATAATGAATCCATTTCAAAAAGAAACCATTTCCAAAACCATTTAAAACATTTAATAAAGATATTTTTGAATCAAAGTGTCCCATACCACCTTCAAGCTTATAAATTTTAAACCATTAATATCCATATAAATAAATCCTTAAAACCATTTGAAAACATGGATATTAATAAGAACGAATAATTAAAACATTTAAAACAATATTTTGGTTAAAGGGGTTTTACCAAAATTAGAGACACTTGAATACAATAAATGAGGAATAACATTTAGTCAAAACTTTGTAATATCATGAGAATACAGGAATTCATGATATAATATTCCAAAGGACAGTATATACACCATATAAGAGTGAATTGGTGCATAACAACAATGAAGCCTCAATAGGGATGTAAAATGTGATGAAATCCCTTTTAAGGAAGGTATCCTTAAATTAAGGACAAATCAATCTCAAAAATATGTGTGACAAATTTAAATACACCCAATATAAGTGGATATTAAGTGTAAAACAATAAAAGGTCATTCACACATATTCAATGGATGACATATTCAATGACTACATGTTGAACCCAAAGAAATCGAAATTGGGTTAAAAATTTCCCGTGACAGCCTAACGGCATCACATCAAAATGAGTTGATGAGAGATAAAAAGTGTATCTCATCACTTGGACATAAAATTTAAATCAATAAGGATATATGAGAACATATCCCAACATAAAAATGTGTAAATTAAAAGACCCAATAAAATAAGTCTTTTAAAAAAGAGGAGGGTGAAAGGTTCCCTTACCGACTTGGGTATCTTTCAAAACATACACCCCATGAAAGAGGGACAATAGATCATTGATGAAAATACTCAAAAACGAAATTATTTTACTCAAAGTGTAGAATAATGGGAATTACATACACCACTCAATGGAATTTGTGGCAAATGTAGCATAAATATCACGGGAGTAAAAGTGAGATGAAAAATCCCTTACGAGAACTTGGCAGCCTAACGACGCCACATAAAACTTCCAAAATGGATTGATGAGAGAGAATAGGGTCCCTCATCACATGAACATAAAAATAACAGTATTATTAATATAAAATAACATCACAATCATAATAAAGATGAGCTTAAAAGAAATGACATAAAAGAGTGTACTTAAAAAGAAAGAGAGTTGTAGGATCCCTTACCTCGGGTCCGACTTGACTCGATCGTTCTTTAACGTCCTTTAAAAGTGTAACTCCTTTTGATTTGAGCCTAAAGGTTTACATTGAAAGTATTCTGCCCAAAGGTAATCCTCTAGGATTAGGAGAGGGATGTTGAGAGAGTAAATGGGCAGGGTTTGGCCGAGCCAAAGGCTTGAGAAGTGTGTGAAATAAGGTGGAGGTGGGGGCCTTTTATAAGAGGAGAGGAGGGGCACTTTTGGAAAGCAAAGAAATATTAATTTATTTGAAAATGTGTTTCGGTTTTAAAAGGTCCCACATTGATAGAATTCGTGGATAAGGTGATAAGTCTTCTAAATCCACTCATCCAATTGGTTTTGGCCATGTGTAGGTTTTAGATTTTTCATTATATTTCCATTTTATTTAAATCGCCAAATAATGATGTCATCGCTGCATCATTATTATGTCACAAATAATTTAATTTATTTAATGTTTAAAAATTATAAAAAAACAACTATGATATATGAAATCGTTTTATCTTTCCAATGACTATTTATAATCAAAATTTGGACTTGTATAACACCACTTAAAAATTGTATTAGTAAAACAATTTATGTTAGTGTCATTTTCACTTTAACATTAAATAAAAAGTAATTTATGTTATTTCCCAACAAAAGTGGATCCATGGGGTCCCCAAGTTAGGCCATGGCTTTTCTTGGTCGGCCATGACTCACCCAATAGGTTTAGGACAAGTGTCATGGTGTTTTCACATTCTTATAATATCATTTTTACCTTAAACTACACTAATTACCACTAATCACGATTAAAACTTAATAAGTTACTATTAACAAAAAAATTATTATAATCTCATTAAACCACATTTTACATATTAATGACAACCATGTATGTTGGATTTTCAAAATTCAATACACATTAGTGGTAAACATTCATTTAACTGAAAAATCAGTTTGCTTGATTATCACATAGTGGTTTCACTATTCATCAAAAATTGAAGTTTTTTAGAAAATCACCAAAAATTCACCCTAAGCTATATATGATATTCTGAATTAAAAAATGAAGTCTATTTTACAAAATTCAAAACATATTAGTCACATTAATTAATTTAATAATTAATTCCCGCTGTCAGAGCAAATAGCGTGTTTTTATAAAACAATAAGTATCAAAAGATTGACACTAGTTTAAGTCTGATTTAGAAGTGAAATTAATTCCAACGACCACTATTGGATTTAATGGTAAAAATATTTTCTAATTTCACTTTAAAACCAATTCAAAATATTATCTAATCATATAAATAAATTATATTATAAAGAGGTTTTGAATTAAAACACAACATTTTACACTATTCATTAAAAAATGAACTTTATCGGAAAAATACCAAAAAATTACACAAAGTAAAATTTGATGTCCCGATTCTTAATAAGAGTTTTATTTGGTCCCAAAATAATGGATAAGAGTGATCAAAACTATATTTAATGATGGTTCACCAACAAAAGGCGATAAGTGAACTTTTAGTGAAAACTAGGGCATATACGCCTAAAATTGAATTCTTTCCGTATTTTAAACCTTTATCTTTTATTGGATAAATGTAAAAACATTAAAAAATACATATAATAATATTTTAGTTATTTATATCCATTCCCGCCAATAAAATGGCTACATGTTAACTACCATTTGAAATAATATTATTTTATTATTAGAGTGCAACGTAAGACTCCCAAGAAACGCGTTGTTGCGTGTTGGGTATGCCATCGAGCATAGCGTCCCATTTAAAGTAATATTAATATTTTGTTCACAAATATGGATAATTGTGAAAATTTATATTCTTTATTTACCTGGGGTGTTACATCCTTCCCCCCTTTTGGGAATTGCGTCCTCGCAATTTTAAAATTGCGCTTGGAAATATCCTTGAAAGTCCCGCATCGGAAGAAGAGTCGGTAAAACAATCACTTTAAAATAATGAAAGATAAGCACAGAGGTCACCCGAGTTAACCCATACTAGGATTCCAAGTATGAAAATATGGACATGGAGGAGAAAACACAGGGTCGTGTTCTTGAAGGAGAGTGATAGTAAACATGTTTAGGAGAAAGTTAACAATGAGAAAATCAGAAACTTGTGATGGGTTGAACGGTGTTGGGTTCCCCGGTAGGAAAAGATAATAGACAACATTTTTGTTTTAAGTTACTTTTTATTGAGGAAGTTTTTCATAAGGAAGCATAATCACTTATCATATTGACTTTCAACTTTTATTAGATTCCTTACACAAACTCATATTTTCTCCAAAAGATGAGTATTTAGGAAGACTTGTTCACATTAAGAGTACTATAATCAACTTCTAGAGAAACACCTAATTAAAAAAAGAGAACTATATACATCCCATGTCTTTAGTCTTCAACCAAAACCAAAACCAAAAAGGTTAGTACAAGGTCAGATAATCCAGAAAAGGATAACCCATTAAAAAGAAAATCCATGCTTAATCTCCAAAATTTGTCCAAAAAACCCAAAGTTCAACGAGGACCATCTGATAAACAATTTGTCCATAAAATTCTTCAAAGTAAACCAATATAAGATTGAAACCCAAATATTTGAAGGATTTAGTCACATAGTCTTCCAAATTAAATCGTAACATTTATCTCCAAACAACATCAGTTTCTCCTAAAGTCTCGTATTGAAAAGTAATTATCCTAATCACATATCCTCCATGATGGGTTAATCATTTTCATAAATAACCCAAAATCAACTTACTCTTATTTCATAAAATCATATAAATAGAAAGAATCGGTCAAACTAACCAGGGACTTCACGTAGTCCAGTGGTTGGCGATAAATACCAGTCACACTTTGGTTGTGGGTTCGATTCCCGCAGCTGCGACAGGATGTCACACGGTCTGCGTGTTGTCCTTTTTCCAAAACTATATAATTCTTAAAACATTCCCCAAAACGAGATAAAATCTTAAAAAAAATTCATAACATATTTTAACCTCAATTTTATCTCATGCCCTCCACTTCAATCATAACATTTAGTAACCCATAATTACCTCAAAAGTAAGGATCATATAAACCCAAATGGTTCCTTATAACTATGTCCACAAAAGAAAAGATAACTATTCCTTGGATAAAATTTGCCTATATTAAACATCAGGGTTACACATAATATAAAAAGTCTTCTAATGTAACCCCATCATCAAAAGAGACTTAATACCCTTAAGAATTTCACCATAACTCTTGAATCCCTTATATGTTGACATCTTACTCATTAATCATTCTTCATGATCCATTATCCATTCCTTTCCAACCTATTCCGAAACACCTCTTTCCTACAAACAAAATCATGAATCATATCCTAAAATTCCAATATAGGAAAACAATAGTCATGAAATAGTACATACCTTTGATTGGTCATTGTCAGTTTCTTCATCCTCAATAGGAATGGCATTAGGTATTGGTAAACGAACATTTGTACGCTCTTGGTGACCCCATTCACGAAACTTCTTCGTAGAACATGTGTTTGCATAATGACCATGCAAACCACATTTAAAACATTCAATTGATCCCTCAGAAAGAACTTCTTTCCCTTTCCTCGAGTCAACTGGATGCTTCATTTTTCCATTGCAGGTTCTTGCTTTATGACCTTCATTTCCACATCTATAGCATATTTCTGTCCCTTTGAAACTTTTTCCTAGGTGTTTCTTTCCACATCTCTGACACATAGGTTTTTGAACACCCATACCTTTATGATCATTACCTGTACTTCCGTAGGGATTTTTTTCTTGCATATATGATGCCTTAGAGAATACTCCAAGGTTTAGGTGGTCAATCATGACTCCAGATAGTTGGTTGAGGATAATCAGAAGAGTTCTCATTGCAGCTCCCATATCATTCAGTTGCTTGCTCAAAAAACTATCACAGTTTCCTTCACATCCACTGTTACTTTGGTGCCTGCTAGATCCAGCCATTTACTAAAACCAAAAAGGTCAGTGTGAGTATATCATCAAAACCATCATGTACTAATGAGGAATATAAACACTAAGATACACTTACTCATTCACTTTATCTAAAACTAGTACTCTTTCTGAAATCCTAACCATTATGGTAATGTCACTTATGCTTAAAGAATACTCTAACCTCTAAAGATATCTAAACCGACCTCTGATACCAACTATAAGGCCCCAGCCTTAAACCTTACTTAAATCAAGAGTTATTACAAGATTAGACATTGAGGATCTTTTCAGGTTTAGAGTTTTAGAGAATTAGACCATGAAACTTTAATTACATTCCACATTTAAACAAAGTGGATTACATAAAAGAAAGTATTCATTCTTCCCAACAACGAGAACATATTTAAAATAAAACATGGATTCTCTCTTAACACATCCTTGACTCTATCGTCTTATCATGTAACTTTCCCCTTGACCTGAAAAACATTTCAGAAACTTGGGATGAGCATAAAAAGCTCAGTAAGAGACATAAAAATATGGAAAGGAAACATGAGTTCATATATACCTAAGAATGAAATCATAATTTACCCATAAAACATAGGCACTTTAACCTACCTCATCAAATCATGAATAAATCATAGAAATCATAAGGCATAAAGGTAACTTGAGGCATTCATAACATTCTTACGTAGGGAGTAACCCTCTTGGTTACGTATGGAATACCCATCACAGTATATTCCCTAAAATCTCTTCGGAGAAACCTTAACGTTTCACTCCTTCGCGTTACCCAATGCATTGGAGAGCTATAACGGGCTCACCCGCCCTTAGTCTATCACGGAACCACCCGTCTTCATAATAATGCCCAAGAACCTCAACATTAACATATCACATAAAACATGCATAAAGGAAACATAACATTTCCACCATTCAATCACAATATAACATTTTAGTATATTGAAATAATGAATCCATTTCAAAAAGAAACCATTTCCAAAACCATTTAAAACATTTAATAAAGATATTTTTGAATCAAAGTGTCCCATACCACCTTGAAGCTTTTAAATTTTAAACCATTAATATCATATAAATAAATCCTTAAAACCATTTGAAAACATGGATATTAATAAGAACGAATAATTAAAACATTTAAAACAATATTTTGGTTAAAGGGGTTTTACCAAAATTAGAGACACTTGAATACAATAAATGAGGAATAACATTTAGTCAAAACCTTGTAATATCATGAGAATACATGAATTCATGATATAATATTCCAAAGGACAGTATATACACCATATAAGAGTGAATTGGTGCATAACAATAATGAAGCCTCAATAGGGATGTAAAATGTGATGAAATCCCTTTTAAGGAAGGTATCCTTAAATTAAGGACAAATCAATCTCAAAAATATGTGTGACAAATTTAAATACACCCAATATAAGTGGATATTAAGTGTAAAACAATAAAAGTTCATTCACACATATTCAATGGATGACATATTCAATGACTACATGTTGAACCCAAAGAAATCGAAATTGGGTTAAAAATTTCCCGTGACAGCTTAACGACATCACATCAAAATGAGTTGATGAGAGATAAAAAGTGTATCTCATCACTTGGACATAAAATTTACATCAATAAGGATATATGAGAACATATCCCAACATAACAATGTGTAAATTAAAAGACCCAATAAAATAAGTCTTTTAAAAAAGAGGAGGGTGAAAGGTTCCCTTACTGACTTGGGTATCTTTCAAAACATACACCCCATGAAAGAGGGACAATAGATCATTGATGAAAATACTCAAAAACGAAAGTATTTTACTCAAAGTGTAGAATAATGGGAAGTACATACACCACTCAATGGAATTTGTGGAAAATGTAGCATAAATATCACGGGAGTAAAAGTGAGATGAAAAATCCCTTACGAGAACTTGGCAGCCTAACGGCGCCACATAAAACTTCCAAAATGGATTGATGAGAGAGAATAGGGTCCCTCATCACATGAACATAAAAATAACAGTATTATTAATATAAAATAACATCCCAATCATAAGAAAGATGATATTAAAATAAATGACATAAAAGAGTGTACTTAAAAAGAAAGAGAGTTGTAGGATCCCTTACCTCGGGTCCGACTTGACTCGATCGTTCTTTAACGTCCTTTAAAAGTGTAACTCCTTTTGATTTGAGCCTAAAGGCTTCCTTTGAAAGTATTCTGCCCAATGAGAATCCTCTAGGATGAGGAGAGGGATGTTGAGAGAGTAAATGGGCAGGGTTTGGCCGAGCCAAAGGCTTGAGAAGTGTGTGAAATAAGGTGGAGGTGGGGGCCTTTTATAAGAGGAGAGGAGGGGCACTTTTGGAAAGAAAAGAAATATTAATTTATTTGAAAATGTGTTTCGGTTTTAAAAGGTCCCACATTGATAGAATTCGTGGATATGGTGATAAGGCTTCGAAATCCACTCATCCAATTGGTTTTGGACATGTGTAGGTTTTAGATTTTTTATTATCTTTCCATTTTATTTAAATCGCCAAATAATGATGTCATCGCTGCATCATTATTATGTCAAAAATAATTTAACTTATTTAATGTTTAAAAATTATAAAAAAACTACTATGATATAGGAAATCGTTTTATCTTTCCAATGACTATTTATAATCAAAATTTGGACTTGTATAACACCACTTAAAAATTGTTTTAGTAAAACAATTTATGTTAGTGTCATTTTCACTTTAACATTAAATAAAAAGTAATTTATGTTATTTCCCAACAAAAGTGGATCCATGGGGTCCCCAAGTTAGGACATGGCTTGTCTTGGTCGGCCATGACTCACCCAATAGGTGTAGGACAAGTGTCATGGTGTTTTCACATTCTTATAATATCATTTTTACCTTAAACTACACTAATTACCACTAATCGCGATTAAAACTTAATAAGTTACTATTAACCAAAAAATTATTATAATCTCATTAAACCACATTTGACATACTAATGACAACCATGTATGTCGGATTTTCAAAATTCAATACACATTAGTGGTAATATTTCATTTAACTGAAAAATCAGTTTGCTTGATTATCACTTAGTGGTTTCACTATTCATCAAAAATTGAAGTTTTTCAGAAAATTACCAAAAATTCACCCTAAGCTATTTTGATATTCTGAATTCAAAAATGAAGTATATTTTACAGAATTCAAAAAATATTAGTCACATTAATTAATTTAATAATTAATTCCCGCTGTCAGAGCAAATAGCGTGTTTTTATAAAACAATAAGTATCAAAAGATTGACACTAGTTTAAGTCTGATTTAAAAGTGAAATTAATTCCAACGACCACTATTGGATTTAATGGTAAAAATATATTCTAATTTCACTTTAAAACCAATTCAAAATATTATCTAATCATATAAATAAATTATATTATAAAGAGGTTTTGAATTAAAACACAACATTTTACACTATTCATTAAAAAATGAACTTTATCGGAAAAATACCAAAAAATTACACAAAGTAAAATTTGATGTCCCGATTCTTAATAAGAGTTTTATTTGGTCCCAAAATAATGTATAAGAGTGATAAAAACTATATTTAATGATGGTTCACCAACAAAAGGCGATAAGTGAACTTTTAGTGAAAACTAGGGAATATACACCTAAAATTGAATTCTTTCCGTATTTTAAGCCTTTAGCTTTTATTGGATAAATGTAAAAACATTAAAAAACACATATAATCATATTTTAGTTATTTATATCCATTCCCGCCAATAAAATGGCTACATGTTAACTACCATTTGAAATAATATTATTTTATTATTAGAGTGCAACGTAAGACTCCCAAGAAACGCGTTGTTGCGTGTTGGGTATGCCATCGAGCATAGCGTCCCCTTTAAAGTCATATTAATATTTTGTTCAAAAATATGGATAATTATGAAAATATATATTCTTTATTTACCTGGGGTGTTACACATTATTTTATAAGTCACATAAAAAATAATTTTTAATCAAACCCATACATTATACCATTCATAAGTGTTAGTGATGAAAAAATGATCAACATGTTGTTGTAAAGGTGGTAGTCCACATAAATGCATCATCAGAGGGATTTTTTCCTTGTTGGTGGTGTGGAATGAAATTATAGTTATGTTAAATTTCAATAATTAAATATAAGTATATAGGTGAATATAAATTTTTAATATTAAAAAATTTAGGATTATTGGGATGGGTAAAATTAGAATGATAGACTCAACGTAGAGTAATACTCACTTTGAGAACATTGATTTCCCTTGGAATTATCCATTTAAATGAATGCTATATAAAAATAAAGTAAATCCAAAAACATGTATTAATGAGATTATAATATAGCATTATTAAATGGGAGGAGTACTTTTTAGAAAATTTAGGATTATATTCACCTTAAAAAGTGTGGAATTTCACCCTTTTATAAGAGAAAAAAAGACAACACTTTAAGTAAATAATGATTAAGTAATGTATAGGAATAAAATAAAAGGAATGTTAGATTAATTAGGTGATGGATGTTTGGTATTCCATGTATGTAAGAATTTTCATCCTGAAAACTGACTTCCATAAGGAATATAATTCATGTAATCATAGGAATATGTGTGCCAAATTATATTTCTCTCATAATTACTAATGAGTTTTAATTAAATATTAAAAAATGTAATAAAATTATAATGTTAAATATAAGTATACCCATATTAAAAAATTATGACCTAAAGATTCTATATTTTTGCAGAATTTAACATAAATAATTTATTTAATATGAGAAACATTGTTTTAAACTAATCACATATAAAAAATTAAATATGGTTTTTAAAGGTTCTTTATTAAATATAATATTTGGTTTAGGATAAATGTTTAACTCTTACAAATTTTCATGATAGTAATTGAATTATTAGAAAATAGAATAATTTTATGTCAATTTCAATTCAATCGATAATATAATTTCACCAAAATATTAATTAACTATAAGAAAATATATAAAATTATTTTATTTATTAACATATTTTGTTTTACTTTAATTCAATAAACTTTGTACAAGGGTTTTCTAACATCAAATAATATTATAACAATAATAATATTATTAGATAATCTAAAATGTGCTCAAATATATGGTTTTATGACCTTATTATTCATTCTTTTTAAATGATTAATCCTTCAAAATTATAATTTTTGAAAAAACATTATTTTTTAAGGAAAATGAAAATTTTATAAAACATACTAAAAATTTATACTAATTTATTTTCGATATTTTAAAATCAATAGTAAAGTAAATTTTCTCAATTTATAATCACAAAAATAAAATATAAACTCTATCAGAATATAATATTATCAAAAAATAGATTTTATTTATAATTTTTCCTTCACAATTTTTTTTATTATATTAATACAAATTTATATTTTTATTTAAATAATTTTAATATTTTCTTTTTAATATAGATATATTACATGATTTCAACATTATATATTAAATTGGATTATTCTAATTTACTATGTAATTAAAACCTTAATTTCTGTATGTAAATAAATATATGAAACTCCGTATTTTTTAATGGAATATATATATATATACTTAAATATCAATATTTTAAATTAAAATATCCTTAAATAAATTTAATCATTTAAATTTATTTCAAACAACATTAATTAATGATGTAAAAATTGAATATAATACTTAAAGTAATATTTAAAATGAATGTTATATTTTAATAACTTATGTAATATCAAAATAAAAATATTCAACATCTATTAAGTTAACTTAATTATTCATTTAATATAGGTATATAGATGATTTTTTACTCATTTTACACACATAAACCATTTTCTAGTCTCTTTCAAACATTCAGCAGTGTGTTTCTTCAAACATTTTTCTTCGTGAAATAAATTCAAAAAATTTCCATTCATATATTAATTATAAGTTTTTTTCATGAGACTCCATACATTTTATCATTGGTATGATAGGTAATTAAAATATTCTCCCCCTTATAATCATATTTTTTGATATTTTATTTTTCATAATAATAATAATTCATACCCCAGTTTATTTCCCAATATATTTCATGTCGGGACAATCAATGCATTGGTCGTTTCTTCCATTATTATCTTATTTTCTTATAGCTCAAACCATTGCATTGAAATAATATTTAAGGAGAATAATAATTATCTTATTAAATGAATAAAGGGAAAACATTGAACATGTAATAAATTATTCATAAATATTTACCCTAAATCATGTGTCATTCAATTCAATAATTAATCTCCATGGTAATTTTACTATTAGGTTCTGTAATAAGGTTACTATTCACAGTATTATAAGATAAAAACATCACAAAATTATAGAAGGGAGAGGTCTAGGCCATTACGACATGTATATTTCAAACTATTATCTCCCTTGAGAATTCCATACTAATCCCATAAGAAAGATGGGTTTGAATAGCCACCGTGTGAGATACCTCTCAAGGATCCCATTACACCTAAAACACCACTAACATCCAAACATAACAACAACCGACAAAAAAACACACATTGTTGTTTGAAATATGTATTGAACACTAGATATCCAATAACACCTCATCTGATATTTGCAAACCCAAATGACCACAAGGAGAACCATAGAAGTACAACAACCATGCCATCCCAAACACTTGAATCAGGAAATTTTGGGTCCCATGTCAAGATAGTATTTTCTTCGGGAAGCACTAACTCTCCAGTACATGTATAATTATATCACAGTTAATGCATCTCGATTAAGAAAATATACCTTTCTTTATCACATGTCATGACTTAATTAATCATTAGGGAATAAGGAAACAACCCTTCTCATAGATTTTTTTTTTCAGACATTACATTTCCAAAACATATGACCAGGGAAAAACTCAAAACAACTCCAGGTGATGGGCACACATCTTCCCTTCTCACTAACAAGTACTATCCATTATGCCACTATTCCTCCAAAAGACGTGAACCAAAGGAATGGTCCATCCAAACATCACGTTCTCTCGATGATCCAGGATCTCCAACTGTCGTTCACCAAATTTCGTGTCATCCATGATATCTAACTCTCTCTCATCAATGATATGAGATTCATCATGGAGATAATGATGAATTTTAGAGACATGAATGACATTGTAGATCCCCTCCAACTCGGGTAGTAGTTACAGCTAGTAAGACACCCTTCCAACTCTCCTAAACACCTCTAAGGGTCTAAAAACCTTCAGAGTATGATTTCTACCTCTGTCACACCTCCACTCCCCATGTCGATGGTAAACCATCCAGAAAAAATTTTCCCCAACCTCGAACTCTAATGTCCTCCTCCTACGATTGACATACATCTTCTGTCAGACCTGCACTCCCTTCAACTTATCACAAATGAGATGAACGTTCAATGTCAAGCTATGAACTACCTCAGTGCCAAGAATAACTATCTCGCAAACCTCTATCTAACACCAGGGTGAATTAAACGGTCTCTCATACAAAGTATCAAATGGTTCCATGACAATAGAATAGTGATAGATATTATTTTAAGAGAATTATACCTTCGAAAATAGTTGTACCGAAGAGCCTCCAATGTCTTAGATGCATGCATTCCACATATACTCCAACATTTAAATAGACATTTTCATCTTCCCATATGTCATCAGATGAAAGTTAATGTTGAGGTTTAATTGTGTGCCAAAAGCATGTTTCAATTCCTACAAGACACAAGAGGTAATGTGTGTATCCCAATCTGAGATAATGGAATTTAAAACAAAATGAATTCACACCACCTCATACACATACCTCTTCTCCAATGCATCTACTATGCATGCATCCTAGATTGTTATGAAGTGGGATGATTACATTAGTTGATCCACTATTACCCAGATATATTTATAGCCTCTTTGAGAAAATTTTAATATTATGATGAAATCCATCAATATTTTATACCAATTCTACTTGGGGACATTCATGGGATGTTATAAACCACTGGGGATATGGTGCTTAGCCTTCTCCTGCTAGCACACTAATCATTTCACCAAAAACATTGCCACTGACTGTTTCATCCTGAATCCCAAAATCTACAACCTCAAGACATGGTACATCCAAGAAACTATAGGGTGTACTGCTAAGGGTGAGCTATTAATATCAAGGTGAAGTTCCTCATACATCACCACTGGAAAAAAAAAATTTCCATGAAACTAAATCTATCTATAACCATCCTATGACCATCCCACTAGAGCATTTCCATGGTCAACATTATCATGAATGACCTCATCATATAAGACTCTCCATTGAGACTCATCCACATAATGTATCAGGGAATACTACATTGTTATCTAGGAAAAACAACCCCTCACACCATCCATTATTATATCTATGTACAGGGATTCTAACTCCTCCATCGCTTTGGAGCATTCAAAGATTCTGAAACAGCATCCTTCTACAACATCTGACTAAAAAATTTTCCATGAAATTCCTCTTTCATGTGGTATATGTGTTCACAAAATCATATTCGTAAATAAACTTCATACACCTAAACTATCGCATGTTCATATTTCACTAAGAAAACATATACCTTAAAATATTATGACATATGAGAACGCAAAGCATTCCCCAATGAGGTAAAATTTCCAACACTTCAATGAAAATAAAACTGATGGTATATATAGATCATGGGTGGAATATTTACATTTGTGGGGATATAACTTCCTAGAAACATAAGAGATCTCTAGTTTATACTACATCATTATGCATCCCAATCCCAAACTGTAAGTATCACAAAACACATCAACAATCACCCCTTCCATTGGAAGCCGGTGCAATATATCACTAACCAACATACTATTTAGATATCTAAATAATATTTTGAACTTTTCACCCCACACAATATATTGGTTATTTCTAGTCAAATAAGTCAACAGAGCATCAAATTGGGAGAAATCAGTTCAAACCCTATGTTAATATACCATGAGACTAAGAAAACTGCAATGTTCTACCACATTCATGGGTACTGTCAAGGAAAAACCATCTTAATCCTTTGATGGTTCAAATTCTACACTTTTTTGAGACACAACATTCCCAAGTAAATACACCTATTGTGTCCAAAATAGACATGTGGAAAAATGTCTGTAGATCTGGTGGCATCGAGGGACCTGTAAGATAGTCCTGATATTCTCAGAATGCTCCTCCTTTGAATTCGAGTACATGAAGATGTCATACATTATTATGATGATGAAACAATATATAAACTCATGATGGATGGAGTTTGAAAGACCCATAAAAAAGGATTTTTCATTCATTAAAACGAATGACCTGAATATGAACTCCACGTTCCCATACCTTAATCCGAATGTAGTCTTGAGGATATCACCCTCTTTCACCCTCAACTGTGGATATCCAGACCATAGATCGATAATAGAAAACCATTTTACCCCTCTTCTAGTCCAAAAGATAATATATCATTAGAAGAGGGTATAATTTAATGACCCTCACGAGATTTAATCATTGATCGTCTATCCACAACCTCAAACTACCATATTACTTCATTGAGAACAACAATGGAGAGCCCCCCGATGACACACCAGTCTAGATAGAGCACTTATTCATCAGATCATCTATCTAAATAGTCATCTCCGGTAACTTGGAAGGTGTCATCTGATAAGGATCCATTATAAGTGGAGAAGCACAATGCTGCAAGTCTATCCCGAACTAAACATCGCATTAACGAGGTATAGTCACAAACCCCTCAGGAAAAAACATCAAAGAACCACCCAAAAATTATATGGGCTTTAGTGTCAACTACATCCACTGACAGCTCTGCCAACATGGAATGAAGAGGCTCCACACAACAAATTTTCACCTAAAAACTCCAATCACTGAAAAAATACACACGTTGAAAATCCATGTTTGAAAGCAAAACTCATCTCCAGAAGTAGACAATAATGGAATTAAAAGAAATCAAAAAGTCAATAATGAAAATTACATGGTATGGCTACATTTAACATCAGAAAATATCACCACAAGAATGATATAGTCCCATCATCATTCTACATTCCTAGAACCCATCAAACAAGATGGTCTGACATATTAGTGGAGTTCTCAACACTAGGGGAACAGGAAGCATCTCTATATCTATTCCCAAAGCATGGGGTAGAGTTGGGGAAATAACAGAATGTGAATCTACTTAATCAAACAAATCACAAGAAAGGATACTAAACAACATTATCATTCTTTAGATGGTTTCTGGAACTACTGGAACTGATATCTCTTTAGCGTGAAACTAACCCCACCCAGCTCATCTACCCCTCTTCTGTTGATCGCCTCTTACCATGCCTATATCGAGGTACCTAAGGAAAACATTGGGGTATTCCTTTACCTGATCCATCTACCATCATTGGAGAGTGAGTCTACTATACCGACTATTAAAACTACCAAACTATAAACTACTAATGAGACAAGTTCTTACCCTATCCATACCCACAATACTGATCATGAACAACCACTAGAAACAGATTCTAGAGATAGCCACAATCCCCATGAATGAAAAACATCAACCCCAAGACAATGGGAAATGAATGGGGACCATAAGTGGGAATGGAATCTGATGAGGTATACTACCCACTAGTCAAATACGTGAATTATCTAGTGCTAGTGAAATTTTATTAGTAACCCTGCCTCTTGATGAACATCGATGGATCCCCTCTCATGGTAGACCTCCTTGTGAGTGCATTTTAACAATCAATTTATCCATCATTAGAACCTTTATGTATGTCAAAAATGTAAAGGGAGTAACCATGTACTGGATAGATGGACGAAGTGACTCCTCAAGGCATCTCGTATAAGATAACTCATCCGAAAAGAAATCTGAGCAAAAATAGAGGAGATCATTGAAATTAATCACCATCTCTTGTAACAATATACTCCCATTATAGAGGGAGAGTAACTCTAGACTCTTTTCTGTATTCTTGGTTGATGAATGGAATTCTATCGGATCTCATACTCAAAATTGACCAATAGAACATGAGACTCTATCCAATCACACAAGTATAACATCCACCACTAATGTGCATATCCCCAAATCTAGATCACTACCAAAGGACCTCAATACTCTGTAGGCGCCCAGGTAAAATTGAAGGTGATATCATGATCCTCAACTAATTCTCTGTTTCCATTTTCAAAAATCATCCCTCATTCATTCCCATAACCTACAGCTAGAAAAAACATAAAATTATATTACTGTGGACATCATCCTCCGGTAGATAAACCCTCTTCCAATGAAACGAATCGGCCTTATGGGCCATAGTTACTCAAGCCATACTAGGATGATTACGGTGTTCCATAGAAAAAAAGAACACAAAAGAATCTCTATGCCCAAATTTTATGTAATTTTTTTAAACTTATTTTTAAATATATTAAATATTTATACATATAAAATTTCAAAAAGCTCATTTCAATTTTTACACATTTGATTAGAATGAATGTACCTTTCATGGGGTCTCTACCTAGCACATGGTGTAGCATCACTTGGTGTTTAAATAATATTAGAGTCCTTGCATCGGATCACGGGGGCCCTAAAATCCCATGTACTTAATGGTATTCCATGAACTATATCATGATCTGTGGCCACCTAACACCATTTCCCTACAAACACATTGAATCCGAATTGTACCAAATACCAAAAATCTATCCAATCTCCCAAACATAATCTTTGATACCATTCTGTCATGACCCCAACCTCCAAAGATTCTCTTCTTAATATAGAAATGGAGTCAGAGGAATAATGACCCCCCCCCCCCCCCCGAGTTCCACTTCCAGTTGGCCCCGAGGTGGAGACCAGAAAAAAGGGTATAAAATCTCAAAAAATGGGAGGCTTATCTTTTTTTATAAAAACAAGATAATGTGATATTATGGTTCAAATCAAAACAAACCAATGAAAGAATATATATATTATAAATGAAAAACCATCCCACATGAATGTTAAAAACAAAATAGTTAGAAATACATTAAAACTATATAGTAAGTAACCAATGTTAAACTATTCAGTGAAATAGAAAAATTCCCAATAATATGATATAGTGAGATTTCATATGGTCCATGTAATCATTATATAAACCTAAAATCAGTTTTTATATGTATCATGAGCATAAAAGTAAAGTTAGTATGAAAACCAAAGTCTCTCTTGCACAAGTGGGAGAAGAATACTAATTCCCATGTGAGAAAATAGAAGAACCAAATAACAGCTAAAAAGGTATACAAACCATCCCCACCTCACCAAGTCACACTACACAAATAAATCTAGTCATGTCAAATAATAAAGTAAACAAAAATATAATAGGGTACCCCACACCACTTCACCATTACATAGTTTCTCTCACACCCTGATGATAAAGATGCATGCCCTCCCACCTCTTCCAAACATACCAAGCCACATCCTTCTTACACACACCTGGGACTCTCAACAACAACACATCCTACCCGTAGACACCTGGGACACAACCACAACACATCCCACCTGTAGAAACATGGGCCACAACCACAACACATCCCACACATTTAAACATATTTCACAAACACAACTCATCCTTAAGACACTAGGGAAGCACAATACATCTCATCCCAAAGACACTTGGGAAGCACTACACATCCCATTCTAAAGACACCTAGGAAGGAAAACACATATAATCCCAACTAAACATCGGAAGAAAAAATCTCCCACACACAGAAGGGTGTCACAAACCACAACCTACCTAAAGAATATTGGCCTATTGTCACCTATAAGAGGGAGAATGGGGGGGAAGGTGGCCATCCATCCATACTCCCACTAGGATTTTTGGAAAATACAAACTCACTCTTGACTATGGGTGTGTTAATAACATAGTGCTAATCTAGGGTTTTGTGGTTCTATTAATCACAAGAAATAAAATAATGTATATATAGATACCAAATACTCATCCAAAACTATGGGTTCTCAAACAAACAACCATCCCATAATACTACCAAACATGATGGTACCTCTAAAGAAAAACCCAACCAACAAACCAAAATTTCAATTCAAGCCCCCATCCATTTCATTTAAACAATAGTAAAGCATTATTCACATATCATATATACTTTTTTACCATTTCTATCAAGGGATATATCCAACATAGAACACACCAAGTAGCACAAAAAATGTTACACATGAAATGAGAACCATGGAAAATTAATACACTTCGCATTTCATCTCTATTTTACACCCATACCGACCACTACCATCATCATTACTAAAATTAATTTCACCCAAACCATCCTATAATTAAAGAAAACCCCCAACTCATTTCCGCACACAACAACCCTTAACCTCACAACCTGATCATATCCCTAGTATATAACACTTCCCATTTGTTCAACAATTAAACAATATCTCGACCTGAGGTTCCATTTAAATACAACAACCACACCAAATAACACATCAATACCCACTACCATAGAATATAACACCACCATATGATCAACGGAAATACATATTAATATTAAAAATTCATTCTTTACTCAATTTCATCTTGTTAATTCAGGGGTTATCACATAAACAACTTAGCCTTGGAGAATTCATTTATTATTTGGTTATATGTTGTAAAACAATTTGATATATATTATTGTTCAATGAAACAAACAAAAAAAATCTATAACTATCCAATGCACAACAAATTACCACCAATGGAATCGATGTTTTGTAGTTATATAGCCTATACACACTTTATAACAACAAAATCAAATAACAAAAAGACCATAGGTCATGTGTTCGCAGCCCCTCTATATTGTTCATAAACCAATTCCGATATAGTTATTTGATTTGGATTAAACTATAATATAATTGGATGAATTCATACAACCACTCTATATGGTACAAAAATAAGAGAGATGAAGGTAATGTTACCTTGATGAAGAGGAATTCAACAATTACTTAATGCACCAAAGAAGAGGATGCAGATACAGCAGGAAATGACTCTAACAAAAATATGATCCAAAGGCTACAACACAACTCATGAATCCTTTGGTAAGAAAGGTATTTGGATCACCAAGAGAAAGTGTATTTTCATAAGATAATATCTCCGTTTTAGAAATGGTCGATCCATAATCAATCGAAGAAATGATTTTAAAAATCCATTAAATAAGGATCATGACCAAGACCAAGCAGTTTGGAAGTCAATGGATGATTCAGGTTATTAGAATATAAATATGATTAAAATGGAACAAAAAAATGTTAAATATTATATTAAATTCAATCTATGTCAAATAAAATGTTAATGGGACAAAACTGAAATAACATGTGAATTCTGGAATATTAAAAAAACTGTTGGCAATGAGTTACTCATGATAGATACCATTTGAGAGATTCCTGGGTGATTCATTAGTGGTTGAGTCACTAGTGAGAGCTACCCTTGATGAGCTACCGATACAATCCACCATTGGATCAGTCTCCAGGATGACATACAAGTGCAAGCTACTAGTGCGAGCTACTTGTGCCAGTCACCAGTGTGAGCTACTAGTTATAGATATCAGTGTCAGTCAGTATTGGTGAGATACTAATAAGATTTATAGGTGTGATTCACTAGTTAGATCAACTCGTCTGACTCACCAATGTGACTCATTGATCTGAGCACTAATTAGAAATAATGGAATTTGGGAAAACTCTTTAAATGAGTCATTATAACCTCCTGAAACTGTTCAACCAGTAGATTTTCACAAATTAATGGACTATATAGGTTCATTACATGAAAGTTACTTATTTATGAACCTCTTAAAAGTTTATTATTACTTTTATTTCACTTATAATAATCTTATACAAAATTACTTAATCAATAATTTTTAGGTTGGGTGTTTTTACCGTATTCATCTTACGTGTCAAAACAGACTTCGATAGGTAAACTACAGAAAATGAGGTCATTATTTAAATATATATAGAACAATAACCATGACATAATTATAAAATTTTTAAATAAATTATAATTTTAAAATCATACATGAAATATTATTCTGAAAAATGAACCTATATTACAATCATGGAGAAGGTAGGTCCTACAAATGCATGAGTAACATTCCCATTTTTCAATGATCAATATGGAATGAAGGTTAGTAACACATATCTTTCCAGAATGACAATTATTCCATAAATAAAATTTTATTTAATTATATAAACATACATATATTAATATTTAGTTGTGTTAATGAAAAAGGAATAGTCATATCGCTTCGAGGAGGTGGTAGTATACATGTCCACAAACGATATTATCACTTTGTTAGTGAGTCAAATGGAAAGAGAAAAATGGAATATTATATGTATATATAGATAATAATTTCATTAATATCATAAATATTTCATTTCTATCATATATTATTATTAAACCCATCATTGATAAATTCCATGTAATGGGTGAACATATCCCATTTCTTTCAGGAGGCGGTAGTCCACACCTCGAGAAACAATGTAATCAAATTCCCAAAAAATATAATTCATGAAGGTATGTGTTATATAATAATTTATATAGAATTAATAAAATAAAAATATCATATATATCCTATGACAATTGTATGTCACATACAATTACAAACTATAAGTGAAGGTAAAGGAAAAAATAAACAACATCATTTTGTGGGGCTATAGTTATCCTTACCGAAGAACGGGGATTTCATTACCAAATTTATCGATTTGTGTAGGTCGTAATGTACCATAATTTGAATCAGAAAAAATCCAAGGTAGTTTTAACTTTTGGAATTTTCTGGACTAATTGTTTTTAAAAACGTATTTTGGATAACATTATCAAGATTTAGAACACTACGATGTGTTTTTTGTGAAATTAATTAATTAAATTAATATTTAAAATGAAAAGAAATAAAAAATATTTCAAATGGGAAATGAAAAAAACATTGATAATTCTTAGTAATAATAATAACATGATGATAAGGAAAATTATAATTATTGTAATTGTTATTATTGTTGTTGTTGTTGTTATTTTTTAGGATTTAAGAAAACCCTCAGTGGAATTATCTCACCTTCCATTTTTGTGATGTGATCCTGCTCCCCCTTCCTCTATAGGAATGCCTAATCCCCTCCTCATGATCCCTATCTATTCAACATTATGAAACCTATCCTTCAATATTTCTCTTTGATTCCATGAGTTATGGTCATATTCTATAATATACTCTCTTTATTTTCCATTTTCCCCATCCCCGTCACTAGGTGAGGATCAGCCAGACATTACGGTTAGGTTTTACCCTATTTTTTGTGTTTCTAAAGCTTCTATGGTGTGAAAAATGCTTCTCATGACTTCGTTAATTGTGATATGATATTATCTACTGATGGTAAAGTCGATTAGATCGATTTGTCTTATAGTCGTTGCTTCATGGCAAGGTTTAATCCTACATCCTTGTCTTTCCCTTTTTAATTTTTGTTCTTTTATTTAGTTTGAGTCCTTGGATTTATCTGTATAGTGTTTTCTTGCTCTTTTAAATGTTTCCATGTTGGGAAAAAATCCCTCAAGATATCATTGAAGCATTTTTGAGGTGATTGTATTTTTTAGCAAAGTGGACATCTGAGTGGCGATTGTTGACAATGAAAAATAATGACATACAAATTTTTTGACAAAGAGGATTTCCTGGTGGAATGTCGAGTTCAAGAGCTGAGGTCAACGATCCATGTTTGATGTCAACGATCCATATGTTTTTCAAGATCATATCATCAAAATATGGCAAAGGGACAAGTGTCACCCAAGTATTGTTGCTGTCGCACAAATGACTTGCGCGCCATGAAAGAGACTTGCGTTCTAATGCCTTGGAAGCTTGAGAACATGCGTTCATGGGGTTTTTCAAGATCAGAAGATAATAATATGGCAAAGGAAATAGGATCGCGCAAGTTTGGGATTTGGTCGCACAAGTTACTTGCAGGGGAAGAGACCTGTGTGCTGAGACTTGCGCGCTAAGGGAGACTAGTTCACCGTCGAGCAGGGTGGTCAAATTCATTTAAATACTGGACCAACCCTCTTCATTCACCACTATAGTTCAAAACACTGAGAAATCAGAGCTCCCATAACACAGGTGTGGTGGTCGTGAAAGTGGTGGTGTGTTGCACAAGTGGGTATTGCACGCTAGATTTGAAGAAGGGAGATGGTTGGCAGTTGCGCGCCAATATTGGATTGGGAGTAAAAGGAAGTGAGTCGCGCAAGTTTGGAGTTGGGGAATCTTGTGTCGCACTAGTGATTTAGGATGACTTGTATGCCAGTTATGACTTGCGCACTGATACTTACACGCCGAGATTGACTGGCGCGCCATGTAAGGTTTATTTCCAGTAGTGATTTTTAGGCTACGTGGAATCTGGAAGATTGCCCGATACCTTCGGTGCAAAGAGAGATTCATCTACGGGTGAAATATGGGCTTCAACAGAGCATCTAATTACAGGGGAAGTTGCATTCCTTCATGAAAATTAAGAATCTGACAGGTCTATAAACTATGAGTGGATCCTTTCCAACACAGTGAGAAAAGGAAGAGGAATAAGGTGATCCCCTCCACCGGCAGTGATCCAGAGAAGGAGAAACAGGGAGTGACCCTTGGGAAAGCAGTGAGCTAACCCTAAACCTTGTAAAGGCAGTGATCCTGGGACAGAGTGACTATGCCCAAACATTGTATCCACATCTAGTGAAGAATATTGGAATTTGGTATGACCAGCCACTTGTCGGCGTATGCTCCTTGGACGTAGCCTAGTGAGGGTGAACAACGTAAATATCTATGTGTCTACCTGGTTTTTCCCAACATTTCATTTATAGCACCATCATTAGATAAGTATAAATTAAGTGATCATAATAAACACACAAGTGTAAACAAAGTGGCCCTTATAATAAAGAGGTCAAGATGCAGTGGGGCAGGAAGAACTTTTTGAAAAAGAATACCCATACCCTGATTTACCCCCCCTCTCAGGGTATGCAGGCCCCTATTGGTCCTAACATGCCCTCATATATATAGATATGAATATAGATATAAAAATTTCTTGAACATATTCCCTCAGTGAGAGGGGAACATGTGAATTGGATTAAGGGGTGTAAATATAGGAATATATAAATGAGTAAGCATGGAGTGATATTTGACTTTGAAAATGGCAGGTGTCTAGTGTTAGACTCAGTTCTTCTCTTAAGTTAGGATCCCTTTCCTTTTTTCTATTTTAAATTTATGGATTACTTAGTTACCCAATTTTTTACTTTCACTGAATTTTATTAGTGATGAATGACTCTTATAATAAATGTTAAATATAATTGTATTAACAGTATGATAATAAAATATCATGGTTTAATAATAAAACCCCTGCAAACAGAGGTGAACTATGTTCTATTCTAAAAACATTTATTACAGTTTTTTCCTTTAATTCCTTATTGCATTGAATTTTCTTAATTCATTGATGTTATGACTGATATATGATATGTTTAAGATATATGTATTATTTAATAATAAAAATAAAGTTTCAATTTTTATTATGTTTAAAAAATAAGGCACTATCTATATGATTGGCGCATGTTTTAAATTTAGTTAATTGGAAGTCTTTATAATAAGGGAAACCTCTACCATCCAAGGAGGCGTGCATTATGGTTTGTGGCCCACCATTCCGACCATCGTCTAAGTGTTGTGCGAGGATGATATGTTACAAAGTGGTAACAAATCATTATTATCCTTTTGTATTACTATTTTGGGATGGTAGATAGGATACAAGGAATGTTTAGAAACATTGTAAATATTCATTCTTGGTACTGATCACCCAACGTACAGGAAATTACTATGTACCTTGTTCTAGGATTGTTGTTCAGGATGTTTATTTTTATAGTTGGTATGATTTCACCTTGAGTGAAAGGTGAATTTTCTACTAATAATGATTTATATAATTGTATGGAATTTTAAACTTGTCCTAGTTTGGAAATGATGAATCATTTCATGCCTCATTATTGACACATAGGGATTAACATGACTGGAAAGTAGCATTCAATATAGTTTCATTTTAGTTTTAATAGTAATTCAATTGATTCCATTGAGTGTTATTCAATGATTTTTTCTTTCATTATAATTACTATATGGATAAAATAATTGGTTGCTTAATTTTTTATGTTTTCCATGATTTAGTGTTTATATAGAATTCATTTGTGTGAAATCATGATTCTGTATGTTTATTTATAGATGATATCCTATCATTTTTTATAAATTTAAATGGTTTCACTTTGTCGTTAAAATCTAAAAGGATTCTAATGTTAAATTGTTAAAGTGGATTCATTGTGAACAAAATGATTCAAATTTCAATTTATGATGTGTATGGTCAATTTATGAATTGGGAAATGGAAACCCCTTTTAAATGTAATGGAAAGATGCATTTTGAAGTGGTGTAATGTGAAATATATTTTTATTTAAACATGAAATGATTTGGATAACTATAAAATTCAAAACATGACCAAAGAAGGTTATTTGGGGCATGTTTCTTATGTGACCACCCTATATGGGTGTTCTTAAATGTTAATAACCACGAATATAATATTTGGAATCATTTTTATTGTAAATGCCAGAAATTTAAATGTAATCTTTTTATACATATGGGAATATTATGAGTCCGTGAAAATTGACGGCGCGTGATTCCGAGGCCCGAAGTGCCCGGAATGAATTTCTGAACTTTTTTTCGAGTACATTCAGAAAACATGAGAGCAGTTTTTTCTAACATTTTTAACCGGTGCTTGGAATTGAAATCCAATGGAACCTTTGAACTTTTAGTGCCAATTTTCACTTAAGAATACCTTCACCTCAATGGAAGTTGGTCGAGGGTGAAAGTTAGTTTTTGGGTTTTTTGTGAAAGAATAAAATAAAAATAAAAGTGTGTGACACTGTATTTTTATTTTCAACACCCATGTGGGTGTTGGGAGGTGGGTTCAATCGAAATTAAACCTCCTTGTGGAAGCTGGGATATGGGGACCACCAGACCGTAACCTCCCATGAGTGGTAATGGTGGTGGGGACTACCAGACCCTAATATCCCATGAGGGGTTATGGTGGTGGGGACCACCCGAGACCTAAACCTTTCAACCCCCTATTAATGATGGAGAAACCTCTCAAATCCCTCATTAATGTGGAGGAGACTCTTGATCTTCCTACACATTAATTGTACCAACATACATAGCATTAATTGTGCTAACATAGTTAATTGGATTTCCCCTTTTTTAAATTAAGTAACAGAGTCATTAGAATTTTGGTAGGTTCCTAAAAAATGAACCATCATAAATTCCATGGTTGTTACATAACTCTCCCACTCTCCTATATATATGGAGTTTTGGAGGAGGATTTGGGACGGCTTCACTAAGCGATGAAGCACTGGTAATGTGACGGGACACCCAACACTTGGAGTATTACGCTCTCTAACGAAGAACATGTTCTCCAAAGAAGAATTCACTCCGCAATAAAGAACACATTCTCCAAAGAAGAATGGACTCCCTAATGATGAACGCTCCGCAACAATAAATTCCGACCTCATTAAACCTTCATCCTCCAGACTTCTTCAAACATGGGATGTCCTCATCTATGACAAATTGACATTCGTAATTCATCTCGCGCCAACGTCAACGAACAAGGTAGGGGTTTATTTGTGTGATAATACTATCCTTGATTTCTTTTGCTGGTTGGGAAAGATTTGTTGTGGAGGTTGTAAACAATGATGTTCATCGGTCTTCTTTTTTGTTGAGCCATATGCTACCACTCTAAACTTGGAGGGTGTTGGCCAAACTAACATGGCCCGAACCCCTTCTTCATTCTTCTTTTTGGGGTTCTTCGGAATGAATAAAGCTGACGAAGTCAACGACACCACCACCTGCGGCTGCCGCTACCCATGTCACCCCTATGGCACTCCAGCCTCATGGCCGAACCGGCCCCACACCCATCGGCCGAGTCACCGCAGCAGCGCCACCCGCTAGCTGAGCCACCATGGCCGCACCGTTTTCTGTCCACACCACCAACTGTCCATGCCACCCACCGGCACACCACCCTTTGGCCATGCTACCCCAGCAATGCCCCTCGCTGGTCGAACCGACCACGCCATCGCCGTACCTCCGAGTCGCCTCATCTTGCATCGCTCGCCAGTCTCCCAAGACTCATGTGCCCCACAGTGACCCAGCTGAACCATCTCTGGGCTGAGCGGACCCGAGCCGCGCCAACGTGGCTCTCCGAGCCGAACCATCCCAGCCCACCATTTCGATCCGCTCTCTCGGCACGCTCTGTGCCGAGCTTCCCATGTGGTGCCCTCCGGGAAGACCTTCTCTCAGGCCGACCCACAGCGGGTTTGCTCCCTCATGGTCGGTTTGCTCCCTCACGGCCAGTCCTCTCCCTCATGACTCTCTGTGGCCCCTCGCGGCCTTCAGGGCTGAGCCCAGTGGGCTAGGCCTAACCCACCGGCCCAGCCCACCCAACGGGCCAGTCCAGACCCAACAAGTCTGGCCTGGTGGACCTGAACTGGGTCGACCCATGCTTGATTGGGCTGGGTGGGTCCAACCGGGTCGGACAAGACCCGTGTGCACTACGCCCCTTTACCTTCTTTTGGAAATATCTTTGGCATCGAATGTCTGTTTGACAAACCATCAGCAGCGCTTGAAATATTTGAGCAAGATGGTCCCTTTGAGTATACCCCACAAGAGTTTTGGTTTGAGATGGGAAACAATTAGGTTGGATTGAGCACGAATCCAACTGGGCCCCCACGACTAAATAGATAATAACTCATAGATAGGGTGTCTGAATGACCCGTCGTCTATTTCTTTGAGACCCCCTTGATGCGATAGACCTTTGAGATACTCCTTTGTGGGATTTTGTGATTGTTAGAGTATCGACCAGTAGCTCATGGAGAGGATCCTCCCAAAGACGAGTGACCATACTGCGGGTACCTAGTAGCTGGATGAGACCTGACGACTATTGACTGTTTTGACTTGGAGTGACTCTACTAGCATAGTGGGGACCGCCTTGGTGTCTCGGAAGACCAACAGTGGGGAGAGCCTTGGTGTCACGGAAGACCCACGGTACTCGACAGGAGGAGTACCTTAGCAGGCTATGAGGGGGAGCGTTCTTGGGGACTCTGTAGACCCCGGTGTGGGGAGCACACTTGGTGACACCATAGATCTATGGTACTTGACAGGAGGAGTACCTCAGCAGTACAAGGTTAGAGGGAAGCGCGCTTGGTGTCGCGGTAGTCCCACTGTACTCGATAGAGGATGATTTATCCAGGAGCTGAGGTTTCGACAATGTAACTAGGGATGTTACTTGATAATACCTGTAGAATAAAATCCTTGATGAGCTAAGTCGGGTTTTTTTGTGTTTTCTTCGTGATTGAGATGGATCATGTGATAATTTTGGTATATGTATGATAATATACCTATGTAAAGTTATATATTGATTTCATACTTTTTGGTTTATCCCTGTTGGATATTGTGAGACCTTGAGGGTATCGGGGTCCCTACTATGTATCGTTGTACTCACCCCTACACGGGTTATGCCCGCACCTTGTTGTGTTGGTTGAAGACAATAGACAACGCTAACTAATTCTGAGAGTACTAGGACTGGAAGGTGCCATGAGTTGGACCATACGGCATGTCAGTACATGGAGGAGACAGAGGTATGCAGAGTGTTGAAGAGGCTATCTATACCTACCCATCAAGTAGGAATCCAGGAGGATGATACAATAACTATTTTTCTTTCTTTATATTCAGTTGTATTGTTTTTATTTGTATTTGTACCATTACTATTGGGCTTGTATTCTGGAACCTTTACTTTTATCCCACATTTGGTTATATAGTTTACTCATGTTCATATCTTGTTGTGTCTGTTTACATGTTATAAATGCAGTGCCTTACCTGTTTTAGGGAATTACGCATTTGGGGCTACTCGCCACCCCCTAGACTATGGAAGGTGGGCGTAGGGTAGTCATGACAAGGGCCTCAGAGGATGGTTCATGACAAATTGGTATCTAAGGAGTCGGATTAACCACAATACATAGATCTTTAATCATTTATGTGATGAACTAGTGTTATGTATCGTGAGTGTGGTTTTTAGTTACTGGAGTCCAGTGTTGGTGCGACGGTGTTGTATCCATACTCCCGGACCCTGACTTTTGATATCCGACTTAGTGGAAGAAAACCCTGATTGCGTGTGTGTTTTCAAAAGTTTTATTTAAGTCATCACACTAAGTCATCTCACCAGGTATAACCTTTTTGACCATAGTGCACCTGTTTTTTTATCAGGATGCCTCTACCCAGATAGCCAGTTATAGTTCTGAGAGTTGTATGCACTGATATCCCACCGAGCGATGAGGCCTCAGTGTAGGGCCCTCTCCCAGTACAACCACTAGTGGAGGCACCAACGGTACCTCTACCTGTTGGACCACTGATTCCATAAGCCCTAGAAGCAGACGGTGCTTGTCGCTTGAGCGCGTTTCATGAGATCCAGTGCCAGAGGCCACCCGTGTATAGGGGAAAGACGGACACACATGATGATGAGGATAGGATATAGTCCATGGTGAGAGTTTTTTTCTGGTAGGGATACCAGCAGACCTCATGGTGATTCTTACTGCCAGCCTTCTACAAGCTGCAGTGGGCAGATGGTGGAGTTTGATGGTCTAGGTCCATGATGAGGTGACGCTTCTCTGGTCAGACGTCGAGAGCCTATTTCCGGCAGATTTTTTCAAAGAAAATCTTCATGCAGTTCACATTAAAGAGATACATCATATGCAGTAGGGAATCATGACTATCACTCAGTACTCATTGAGGTTCACCGACATCTAACTCTACTCCACATATATGGTGCAGGACCCATTCTTCAGGGACTGGACCTTCATGTAGGGACTCAGGGGGGAGATCATGGCTTCAGTGATCTCACTCTGCATCCCGACACATGAAAGGGTGTTAGAGAGAGACCTCTTGTTAGACATTTTCCTTGCTGAGTTGTCACCAGTAGGGAGACCCACAACCGGTCATCACGTAGCGGAGTGTTCTGCAGCTGGAAGAAGATATACATCAAAGACGTCAAAGAGGACCAGACCTATAGATAGATGACGGCATGAATTAGGATCGGCTGTGAGGGGAACCCGAATTGGAGCCATACATGCCATAATAGGGCAGTGTTATGGTTGTGACAGGTAGGGTCACATGGCTCATGAGTGTACGACCCGCCATTCGAATGATCAGCAGAAGGTCGAAGGACCGCCTAGGAAGAGACAATGATTTGACCAAGGTGGTCCGCAGGTAGTAGGCGGACATAGCAGAGGGGTTGACCGTGCAGCTGGCAGTGGGCGCAGATTCGTGATGGTACCACCACCACCATCAGGACATCCACCCAGACCATAGGGAGCAGGTGGAAAAGAGAGATATAAGACCCAGGCTGCTGAGGCCTACAATCATGACACTCTAGAGATGATATGAGATACGATCTGTGTCTACTCCACCTTAGCTGCAGTAATTATAGACACAAGTGACAATCATAATTTCATTGCCATGACACATTTTCAGAACTTGAAGATTCAGATGGAGTCATTGACTCGATCCTTTCGGCTAGAGACTCTTACGGGGGAGAATTTAACGATTATGCACTGGTGCCGACAGTGTGAGCTTACTCTAGGAGGTGAGAAATTTGACTGAGATTTCCTAGTAGCGTCGTCGAGCCCTTGTAATGTCATCTTGGGTATGGACTAGTTATCTACAGTTCATGCTCAGATATACTGTATTAGAAAAAAAGTATTGTGTGTCCACACTAATGGGACTAGGTTTACCTTCAAAGGTGAGAAGGGTGCCTTTTCAGTGTAGGATAGACTTTCCCAGAGGAGCGTGCAGCTGATCACTCATCAGTTGGCTAGCCTAACCCTTAGAGATGTTGATTTGGAGAGTCCGACCTGTCATATAGTGGAGGACGATTACATGGATGACTTCTTGATTGATGTACCATGTCTACCTCCTCATATAGAGGTGTAATTTTACATTTACTTGTACCCCGATATGACATTGATATCTACACCAGCATATTAGATGGCTCCTGTAGAGCTTCGCGAGCTGTGGGTACAACTAGAGGACTTGCAAGCGAAGGGATTCATTCGGCCCAGTGTTTCACACAAGGCAGCCCCTTTTCTGTTATCCAAGAAGGGGAATGGGGGCTTTAGGACTCTTGTTCAATATCGACACCTGAAGTAGGATAACGTTTATAACATGTACCCACTCTTGAGGATTGATGACCTCTTTGATCAGATGAATGGATCATGGTGGTTCGCAGTGATAGACCTCAGATCTGGCTATCAATAGCTCAGAGTACGAGATGAGGATGTGGAGAAGATGGACATTAGGTATCAGTATGGCCATTATGAGTTCTTGGTTATGCCATTTGGTGTAAACAACACTCTTGCAGTGTTAATGGGACTCATGAATAGGTTCTTTCAGACATACCTCAATCACTTTGTCATAGTCCTCATTGACGACATTCTGATCTACTCGACTACTAAGGAGGAGCATGCATATCATTTTCGGGTAGTACTACACACACTCCAAGAGTGTCAGATTTATGTTATGCTCTTGAAGTGCTAGTTATGGATCTAAGAGGTTCACTTCTTGGGAGATGTCATATTAGAAGCTGGAGTTGCAGTAGATCCAGTGATGATTGAGGTGGTACTTTCTTGGGAGCCAACCATGTGTGTGACAGAAGAATGATATTTCTTGGGGTTGGATGGATATTACTGGAGGTTTGTGACATACTTCCCTAGAGTTTTAGCACCCCTATTATCATTGAAAAAGAGGTGTAAACCCTTCGTGTGGTTGGGGAGATGCAATCAGAGATTTTAGGAGCATGGGTAGAGGCTGACTAGTGCCCCCATCTTGAGGCTACCATAAGACGGCGTAGGGTACGTAGTGTACTGCGACACATTAGGGATTGGACTCTGATGTTTCCTAATGAAGGAGTGAGCATTGATCGCTTATGGATCTCGATAGCTGAGAAAACATGTGAAAATCTACACTACCCATGACCTAGAGTTAGTAGCAGTGTCCTTCGCCTTGGAGATGTGGTGACACTATCTGATGGGTGAACATTTTACCCTGTACTCTAATCACAAGAGTATCAGGTATATCTTCTCTCAGAAGGACCTGAACCTGAGGCAACGACGTTGGATTGAGTTCCTCCAGGACAATGAATTTGAGATAATCTATTCTCTATGGAAGGGGATCATTGTTACAGGTGCACTCAGCAGGAGATATGGTATACCGCTACTAGGAAAGGTGACAGAGCAGATGTCCGCTTTGTAGATATCATTTTTGTTTATAAATGGACCATATTTTCTTCAGTATTTTACAGTAACTCCCCCACTTCATCAGCATGTTAGTGAGGGGCAACATGGGGACACTGACTGCGAGACACGACATGCTCATATATCCATAGGGCATGCAACTGATAAATTATTTGACGGTGGGGAGCATGTCATCCTCTTTAGAGGACGTATCATGGTACCAGTGTCACTTAAGGAAAATGTTTTGAGGGAGGTCCAAACATCCCCTCTAGCAGTACATCCAATAGTGGAGAAGATGTACCAGGACCTCCGACAATAGCACTGGTGGCTGGGAATGATGAAAGTAGTTGGAGAGGTTTTCTCTCAATGCCTCATTTGTCAGCATGTGATGGTAGAGAATCAGGTACCAGTAGGATTGGTTTAAACATTAGAGGTCCTAGAGTGGTACTGGAATTGGATATACAAGGACTTCGTGGTAGGACATCCACGTACATCTAAGGGAGAAGACTATATCCGGGTGATCGTCGACCAACTCCCCATGTCGGCCCACTTCATACCGATCAGAGAGCAAGGTTCAATAGAGAGCTTGGGACACCTCTATGTGTTAGATATTGCATGGTTACATGGAGTACCCTCGATGATCATTTCCAATCATGATTCTTGTTTTACATCTCGGCTATGGAAGTGGTTACAAGAGTATTTTTGGGACACAACTTCATTTGAGCACCGCCTTCCATCCTCATAGGGATGGCCAGACTGAGCGGACCATTCATACCCTCAAGGACATGCTGCGGGCTTATGTCCCGACTTCGGTCACATTTAAGAGGATCACATGCCTTTGGTGATATTGCGTACAACAATAGCTATCCCTCCACCATAGGGATGGTACCTTTCGAGGCATTTTATAGGCAACCTTTCATATCACCATTGTGTTGGACTGACCTGGCAAAGTCATTAGTAGTGGGAAAAAAGATGGTACGAGCTACCATAGAAAAGGTGAAAATCATCCAAGAGTGTATGAAGACTGCACAGAGTAGGAAGAAGTTATATTATGACTGGAGATAGAGAGCTCTGGAGTTCATGGATGGCGGCCACGTGTTTCTACAGGTATCACCTCATTGAGTTTTGTAGTTATTTGGACAAGGCAACAAGTTTTTCCCAAGGTTTATTGGACCGTTTTTGGTCCTTAGAAGAGTTTCCATGGTCGAATACCTCTAAACTTTTCTATGTTAGTTTCACCAGGTGCACGATGTCTTCCATGTATCCCAGATATGGATATTTTTCACTACCCTTCTAACATCATCGACCATGGTGAGCTGGATGTCGATGATGGGGATACTATTATGGAGGTTCTAGTTCAGATTGAGGGTCGATAAGAGCGGGTCCTTCGTGGATGGTTGTTACCTCTGTTGTCCGTACGCTGGCAGCACATGAACCTCCAGGAGAGAACATGGGAGCAGGAGGCTTAGATGTGTGCATAGTACCCCCACATTTTTACCTAGTTTTGTGTTGTGGATTACGGGTATGTGGATCCCTGAGGTAGAGAGAATGTAAAGACCCATAATTTCCATGTAATTTTTCTTAAATATCTGGGAATTTTACAAATCCGTAAAAAATGACGGCGCCTGATTCTGAGGCCCGGAGTTCCTATAATGAATTTCTATACATTTCTTCGAGTACGTTCAGTAAACATGCGAGCATGTTTTTATAAATTTTTGAACCTGTGCTCCGAATTGAAATCTGAGGGCACCATTGAACTCGCAGCACCAATTTTCTCTTAAGAAGATGTTCACCTCAATAGTAGTTGGTAGAGGTTGAAAGAATGTTTTTGGGTTTTTTGTGAAGGAATAAAATAAAAATAAAAGTGTGTGGGACATTATTTTAATTTGAAACACCCTTGTGGGTGTTGGTATGTGGGGTCCTCTAGAACTAATCCTCCTTGTGATAGTTGGGAAGTGGGGAGCACCAGATATTAACCTCCCATGAGAGGTTATAGTGGTGGGGACCACCAGACCCTAACCTCCCATGAGGGGTTATGGTGGTGGGGACCACCCGAGCCCTAAACCTCTCAACCCCATATTAATGAGGGATAAACCTCTCAACTCCTTAATTAATGTGGAGTATCCTCTTGAGCTTCCTCCACATTAATTGTGCAAACACACATATAATTAATTGTGCCAAATTAGTTAATTGGATTCCCCCTTTTTAAATTAAGTAACAACATCATTTTAATTTTGGAAGGTTCCAAATAAATGATCCATTATAAATTCAATAATCATTACATACCTCTCCCCATCTCCTATATATTTGTATCTTGGGAGGACGATTTGGGATGGCTTCACCAAGAAACGAAGAACTGGTAAAATTACGCGATGCCCAACACTTGGAAGATTACACTCTCCAACGAAGAACGCATTCACCAAAGAAGAACACGCTCCCCAATGAAGAATGATCCCCAATGAAGAACACCGTCCTCCGTCAAACATCTTCCTCTGGACTTCTTACAACATTGGAGGCCCTCATATATGGTGAATAGACATTTGTACTTGTTCCCGAGCCTACATCAACGAACAAGGTAGGGGGTTTATTTGCATGATAACACTTTCCTTGATTTATTTTGTGGTTTGGGAAAGAATCATTGTGGAGGTTATAAACATTGATGTTCATCATTCTTTTTTATTGTTGAGACATATGCTACAACTCTAAATGCGGAGGATGTGGGACAAAATAACATGGCCAGACCGACTCCGCCGTTCTTATTTATGGTGTTCTTCGAAATGAAGGATGTTTATGAAGGCGATGAAGGAAACGTTGCCACCACACACGACCACCAAGATCCGCAACATCCATGTGGTGATCTGGCCTCAATACTGACCCAGCCTTGCACCCACCATCCGAGCCACCCCGGTCATGCCCCCCACTGGCCTAGCCACCTCATCCACGACGTCTGCCTACTGCGCCACCCGCTGGATGAGCCTCTTGCCGGCGGCGCCTCCTGCCGGCCGCACTACCCCGGCCGCGCCACCCTCCGACCGAACCAGCCGCGCTATCACTGGACCTCCGAGCCGCCTCATCTCACGTTTCCCATTAGCCTCTCGAGCCACCCACACCCCATGGCACCCCAACTGAATCGGCTCCGGGCTGGGCTGCCGCTATGGCTCTCTGAGCCTAACCAGCCTCGCGCCCCGAGTTGATCCGCCCTTGCGGCGCCCTCCGGTCCTATCCCCCCATGCAGCGTCCTCCAGGCCGAACCGACCTCATGCCAACATGTGGACGGTACATACCATTGTGGCTGGTTCACACCCTCATGGCACTCTGTGGCCCCTCATTGCCTGCTGTGATGGGTCCGGTGGGCCGGGCCAATCCCAATGGGCAGCCCATACAACGAACCAGGCCAGACCCAAAGGGATAGGCTTAGTGGACCCGAACCAAGTCGATCCATGACAGTTCGGACTGGGTCGGTACGATAAGGTCAGAATGGAGCTGTTCCCACTATGCCCCTTTATGTTCTTTTGGACAGATATTTGGAACCGAATGTCTTTTTGATTAACCGTCAGTGGCACTGAAAATCTTGGAGTGAGACGGTTCCTTTCAGTATACTCAACAGGAGTTTTGGTTTGACATGGGAAATAGATAGGTTGGGTCATGCACGAATCTAATCGGTCCCTCGGGACAAAATTGCTAATAACTCACAGACTGGTCGTCAGAATGACGCGCCGTCTCTTGCATTGAGACCCCCTTGACGTGACAGACCTTTGAGATTCTACTTCACGGTACTACAAGATAGTTGGAGTATCGACCATTAGGTCGTGGAGTGGATCCTCCAGGAGATGAGAGAGCACAGTGCGGAGACCTAGTAGCTGGATGAGAAAGGACGATTGCTTACCGTTTTGACTTGGAGTGACCCTAGTCGCCCAGTGGGGAGTGTCTTGGTGTCACGGAAGTCCCACATTGTGGAGTGCCTTGGTGTCACGGTATACCCATAGTACTCGACATGAGGAGTAACTCAGCAAACTATGAGGGGGAGCGTGCTTGGTGACGCGGAAAACCCACAGTGTGCTGCGCACTTGGTGATGCAGCAAATCCACAGTACTCAATATGAGGATTAAATCAGCAATCTATGGTTAGTGGGAAGCCGACATGGTGTCATAGCATGACCAATTTACTAAATAGAGTTGTATTTGTTTAGTATTTGATGTTTTGACAGTGTGACTGGGGATGTTATTAGATAATACCCCTTGAATAAAATCCGGGATGAGCTGAGTCAGTTTTTTTCTGTGATTTCCTCATGATTGAGATTGATTACATGATAACTATGGTATATCTATGGGCATATAACTAAGTAATATTATATATTGATTTCATACTTATTGGTTTATCCTTGTTGGATCTTGTGAGACCTTGAGGGTCTCTGGGTTTCTACTGAGCATCGTTATACTCACCTGTGCACGGGCTATGCCCACACATTATTGTGTTGGTTGTATACGACTGGCAGCACTAACTAGGGCTGAGAGTAGCAGGACTAGACGGTGCCCAGTGGTGGACCATACGACCTATCGGTACATAGAGGATATGGATATAATTAGAGTGATAAGGAGGCTATATGTACCTACCCTTCAGGTAGGAATACCAAAGGACGACCCAACAACTGCTTTTCTTTCTTTTTCTTCAGTTGTATTTGTTTCAATTGTATTTATACCTTTATTGTTTGTATTGTATTCCGGCCCCTTTTACTTTCATCACTCTTTTCGTTATACAGTTTACTCATGTTCATATCTTGTTGTGTGTGTTTACTGGTCATAAAGGCAATGCCTTCCTATTTTTGTGGAATTACAACTTTTGTGCTAGTCGCCAGCCCCTGGACTATGGAAGGCCGACTTGGGGTAGTCACGACATGGGCCACAGGGTACAAGTTGTGACATTGATGAACCCATGTTGGCTTAGAGGGACCCCTCTAGGTCCCCATAACATTTATAACATATAAGGGATTGTCTAATTCAATTTTATAGTAAATATTATATCTCTATGAATTTTTTATGTTAAAAAGGATGTTTGATATAACTTGGATATTTTATCACTTGGGGATTTGATTAAAATATCATATATAGTTTTTTTAAAATTGTACTTAATGTTTTTAATTAATTATTTTTTATGTTTAAGTATATAAATATGAATCAACATAATGGCCTGAAAATGGAAGCCTAAGTGGTTGCCTTTTTTTAAACCCTCGTGTATGTGTATATTTTTGTTTCCATTAACTTTAGTTATAACAAAACCATATTCATTTTCTGTAGTCATTAATATTTTTTCTAATGTATTAGATGATCTTATTTTGATCCAATTGACTTTTTTTGGAGTTACATAGTGTTAGGGTTGACATTTTTTCTTTCGTAAGGGGTTAGATCGTGGTAGGTAGCACCCTTAGAGCATCATTTCTTTTCTAGTACCATGATATTTCTAAAAATTGGTGTCATTAGGATGTTGATTAACATAGTATGACCCTTTATTTCTAAATTAATCTCTTTTTAGAAAGGGTGACCATGTTTTCATTGTCCTGGTTATGGAAATGATCATTGAGAAATGCTTAGTTTTAGAAGGATTGACATTCCATGTTCATGGTAAAATGATTTGTAGGTGGTGTGACCATTTCACTTCCAATTTTATGAATGACATGGTATCTCTTCATGATTTTTAATGTTTATATGGGTAAATACAACTTGGGAAAAATATCATGCACATGCCATCTGATATAATAATTCATTAAGAATACAGCCTATGGGAAGTATCTAGGATGTGTTAGTTTCTTCTGAAACCCTACGGTAGTATGAGTTCATTTGTTTGGTGAGAATCAAATCTTAAATGATGTAATAAACCATTAATATTCAATAAAATCATTGAGCCTTATGATATTGAGTGTGGTATTGAGTCATCTCCACTATAGAGTGACCTGGGTGTCAAAAATTAATGGTTATCCCAATGACATAGATGATTTTTACAAACATAGGTGTTTTAACATGCTGGTTGGTTTGGTTTTAGTTTTGAGGAAATATTGCTTGTTGTTTGTGACCGTGACTCGAGTAAACCTCACAATTTAATTTAAGTTCAATCTAATATAATTATATTAAGAGTGGCAGGTTTGATTATTTATTCTATTAATATGTCGCTCCTATGTTGTGGAGCATCGTGTCGGTTCTATAAAATTGATCAATCAATTTGAAAGGAACAAAACCAAAGGGGACCATTGGAGAATGGTAGGCCATTGTCAAATTCCTATGTGGATTGTGAACATTAAATCATGTTGGTTCATTCTCAAACACATGACATTGGATTGGATTTTAGTTTATGAATCCATTGAGAAACACTATTTTTCATGGGCGAACATCAGTGGTTAAGATTAAAAGATCATATGATGACTCGGGTGGTAAAGTATCAATGATCAGTTAATGAATGTGCATTGAATGATGAAGCCTATTTTCTTCTAAGTTATCAACCAATAGGGTTTTGTCTGTTTTAATATTAGTTTTTTAAAATCCTATTATTTTACTCTTCCTTGAGTTATGATCATGTCCCCTATCATGACATTTTTCATAAAACACTACGAGAGTTTTGGTCTAACCCAATGTTGTAGATTAAATGTTTTTGGGTGGTTTATGCGGTCTCTCAGTGTTTCATGTTGAGAAAAGTTTTATTATCGAGTCTTGGTTTGTCTTTATTGAACCATTGATTCCCATGTATGAATATGTTGTATTAACTCTTGTACACTAATTTTTTCATCTAACTTGACCATCAGGTAAATGATTCTCTAGGATCATTCACTCTTTTGATGTGTACGTGTTGGATGTGTACCAACATGTAAATTGAATCCTGATGTATGGACCACGTTGTATGGTTCCATGGACTCTAGCCTTTTCAAACTGATGTTATCCTATACTAGTAGAGAGTTTCATAGGTTATGATTAAAGGGTAATGATGTTAGTGGGTTGTATCTTGATTATGCCTCTTTTTTATGATATGGGATGAATTATTAAATTTCCATGAGTAAATTTGACTAAGGGAAGTCACTAGAAGTCATTTATGGACTTTGGTGGGAATATTCGTTGTAAATATACAATGCCTTGGAAGAAGGAATTATAGTTTAGTTATTAATTTTCAACCATCTAATCCGAATTGTTTTAAATATATGATAAGAATCTTATATGATCAATTATAGGATTAGTATGTTGCAGTAGCTCTACTCATTATACCTATTTTAATTTGTATGGTTGGTGGTGGAATGGTTGTTAAGCACGCCACCGGGTTAAGGAGTGTGTGGTTTTAAAGTGTGTCTATGTCTTTCCTAGAAAGGACATGTGACTTGTTTTGGTTGGTGGATCGAGGATCAATAATTGCTTTTTTAATGAGGTCTTTATTATGGCCTTGGGTTTAATCAATTTTTTCATGTTATGAGAAACACATATAGGTCATCGTTAGAATGATTCGAATGTTTTTTTGAAAGGAAATTACAATAGTGGAGATGTCGTATTATTGAATTGGATGTTGAATGTTGATTCCTATGGTGGGGATCACAATCAGCCTAGTGTCTAAAGAGATGGAGATTTCATCATGACACAAAATAAACGGTATTGGATAAGAACAATATTTTTGTATCTATTAGATAATAGGATTTCGATTGAGTTTTCATGAATTAAGTGTTGTGTTCCTAAATGGATACTTGGAGGTTCATTGGGAATATGAAATGGAACACATCCATTTCAGCAGACCATCACAAACCTTGTAGGTAAGGTGATGTTTTTATGTTTCCCAAATTATTCTTGCGGATGAGAAGTTCTATTGTGGGGGAGGTTGTAACATACCTTGTTTTGAAACAAATGAAAAACCATTGGAATTTGAACTTTTGGAATTTACTGGATGGATCGGTTTTTTGAAATTGAGTTTCGGAAGGCTTTTTCATGAGTTAAAACACTCTGATATGTTTCATAAAGAAATTAAATTAATTATTTTTAAATTTTAATCAATAATAAATTAAAATGCGATTAAATGGAAAATGAAAAAATAACTATGTTTTAATAGTAATAATATAATTATTATTACTATTATGACGATGAGGATGATGATGATTATTATTTATTTTTAAAGAAAACCCTTAAGGGATCCCTCTCACCTTCCGCTCCATAAAAATGTAGTAGATCCCACTTCCCCTCTATGGGTGAATGGCCCCCCTCTCTTAGATCCCACTCCATTCAATTATTAAATGTTGATCCTGTATGATTTCCCATTGATTCCTTGAGGTAAATCTTTCTTCTCTCATCTACTTCCTTGGTTGGTTGTTTTTTCCTCTTCATATCACCCGAGGAGGTTCATCTGAATCCTAGGATCAGAGAAAACAACCATGTTTTTTTAATCGGGTTATAGAGTTTGTGTAAGGCCTCTAATGACCTCTTAATGTGTGTTCTAATATACAGTGCTTAAAGTGAAGCATATTGGTTCAATTTGGATTGTCGTTGTCACTTTGAGTTATTGTTTTTTTCCAGCTTCCCTGTCTTTCCCTATTTATTTTGCAGTATTTTAGTGTTTTTGAGACCCTACTTTTATCTGTAGAGAATTTGGTGGATCCTTTAATGTTGTCAGTAAAATATATATATATATATATATATATATGGATCCTCAATAATCTGAGATGTTTTTATTATAAGTATATTACCAACACATACAACATCTTTAATCTAATGGGTAGCAAACATACCATTCTTTTATATGGTGAACTGCAGCCTCACGAAATGAGATTGATCATTTTTTCCTTTACATACTCTCATGGTTGAAAATTATGATTCACACAATGTTTATATATGAAATATAGGATTTTTATAATTACTTTAATCTTTTTTTATTCCTATATAACATATAACTTTATTCTTTCCATTTTTTGTGAAAATGATAACAACATTTTTGTAAGTGTCGACTACCACTTTCTCTGTGAAATGCGACTCATTCACACTATACATGGAACATATAAAGGATAGTACAAATAAAAATATGTGAAATATATGACATAGATAAATTAATGATATTATAATATAATTATTTATATATATATCTTTTACTTTTCATTATTTTAAAATATGAAAAAGAAATGGATCTAGTGTTCATTCATACATACGACCTACCGTCTCTATGAACGGTGCATTTCTTTTATTAACTTAAAATATTATGTATTATTATAAAAATATATATATACTCAATATATATATAATTTAAATAATTTTTTACACTATTGATATGATTAAATCACAATCTATGTAATAATACCAATAATAACATGTGAAAACATACTCGACAAACTAGACAATTAACACGCCAAGAAGTGAACTTAAAGAAAGATTATTAAAAATAAGTAATAATATATTATAAGAAGATAATATATGATATTATAAAAATAATTATTGTTTTTTATAAGTTATTTTCAAGATTAAACCCATTATACATGATCTTTGTGGATGTTCACCTAAAATGAAATGCAATGTTAGGGATTTTTATCTCACTTTTTACATCTGTGAGATAAATGTAATATTCACTACATACTCCATTTTTGGGGTGTATACAATACCCATTTTTATATATTATATAATGAATTATTATATTATCATGGTAGATTTAGTTTCAAATATATGTTTTTTTTATAAGGGTGGTTGAATTAAATGATACAAATTTCATAGCCTGATTCTTTTATATTGGGTCATATTACAGTCTCATTATCATTAATATTGTTTGATTATATGTATAATAACATTATTAGTATATATTGTTGTATTAATAATTATTTTATGAGAACTCAAATATGACACATATATTCTATCCATATATTGATTCTCACAACAACGTTATGGTCTTTTCCAGTGTATACATCACAATATCAATTTTTAGTTTTGAATAGACATGAATTTACATTAAAGTAAATTATTGGACCGTTTTTAGTAAACCATTTAATTTTCTCCTCATCTAGTTATTAATAGACTTTATCAAGAAGTTGTTACATTGATCAACACTTTGATACTTAATTTTATTTTTATTTTTGGAAATAAAACTATACATCATTTCCATTTTAGTAGGAGAACCTATTTTCTTCTAAAAACCATGTTTTCAAAAATAATTTTCAAAATTTTTTTACTCTTTAAAAAAGGATTTATCTAAGAAATTTTTAACATTTTTTTCTTTTACAAATATTTATTATTTTATTCAATTATCACTTTCCAAAAAAGTAATATTTCTGTAATTTTTTCCTTGAAAAAGGAATACAGTTATTACATTATGCAATATGTACAGATTTACCCTAAATTAATTCTTAAAAACATCTATTGTATGTTTAAAATGATTATATTTAATGAATATGGTTTTAAAGGTTATTTTCAATGATAATAATATATTTATAAAATACAAAATTAAAATGATATTTTCCACATGAATGATTTTAAAATAGGTTTTTAAAGTATTTCAATTCATCAAGGAAAGTCACCCTTAATTTTAATCCACTTAGTATATGACATATTAGTAGCATTATTATTAAACCTCTATATTTTTTATTAATTTTTCCATGTTAAATAATCAAATTAACTTCTTTTATTCATTTTTGCAGTCCCCTTGAAATATTCAATTACTTAGGATCATTGAACATTAAATTTTTAATAAATTTCCAATTATTTTATCATGGATATGTTAATTTTCTATATTGCATATCATTTTTACATACTACCATTATTATGACAGTTATTTGATGGAATGTGGAAATATTGATAAATCTATATCCATTACTCAATATGGATATCTGATATGTCGCGTTGTTTATTTAAACCAATTATTCGATATACAACGAATGCATTGGATAAGTGTTATAATTTTTTAGGATACGCTAATGAAATACCAATATGTTGGGGACTAGTTAATTTATTATATATTGGTTGGGAACCATTTAAATTAATCCACATGGTGAATAGATAGTATGATGGGAGGAAATCAGTTTTCTCCCTGAAACTAATAGGTATTAACCCAATATGTTTTATACTGTTTAGAGGATATATCATTATTATAAAGGTATCATGTTCCTAGAACACATGAAGTATAGTAATTAATCATTTACTTCATTAATTATTATGTTATTATTATCCATGATATTTTTTCTTTGAAAGTATCTATGTATTAGTTTCATTACCAATTCATTGAAAATATAGAATTTGTTTTTATTTGTTACAGTTCCATATTGATTATGCTTATTGATTTATTGTTTCTTATACTATACATTACCCTTACTATGAATTTGATAGAAAATATATTTTTATTCCTTTCCATACAAATCTCAAAATTATAATTATAAATATATAAAAGGATATGATGAGTGTAATAAAAGGTATCCACTAAAATATTTTATTGTAATTAGTGTATTTATTAGTAATATAAGCATCATGTAGGTATTTTGTTTACCAAAACTACAAAACTAATTAGTCCTTAATTATATATTTCCTTATAATTATGCTAATTTAATTGTAGTAGACACCGAATACAGGCTTACTAGGGTTGAGTCTCTACATTTGGTATCAATGCATGGATTGTAGAATCCTTGGAACAAAGATTTTGGAATAAAAATGATTAGAGAACATACCCAAAAGGTTACCATGATAATCCAGGGTCCTGAAAACAAGGACCCATAATTCTTAAATAAAAATTAGAGGATATAAATAAATAATTACATGGGGTTTTAGAAAATCAGGATTGAATCACACCTCACATGTCATCATCAACCATCTGGGATCAACAATCAGGTATCTGTAATAGACACATGATACTTAGTTCCAGAATTTACTTTTTTGAAATAACATATTCCACTTGATTAGCTTCCATATGGACATAAGATATAGATAGGTGGTGGTATATATCATGATTAATACAAGATATTCATTGAGGTAAAAATATCCCAGGAAGATCCCTAGTTCTTTCATTGAGTGAATTAACATCAATTTGTGAGTCCGATTCAATCGATAATGGTGTGAAATTATGAGTAAAAACATTCTTAATTGCATAAATAACATCCTAAAGATCATGTTTATAAGAAGTACCTTTCCCGATAATGTTTTGGAAGCAGACTTTAATAAATAAACGAATGGTGTAGAAGAAACTCCCATAGATCGATGGTTCTGGAGATCCATGATCAGATCCATCAATATTATCCTTATTGTAGGGGGATCATCGGAGGTCCAATGAATTAAATTTAAGGTAGGATTATTCCTCATTTTCCCTACAAATCCAATCGTCCTATGTTTTTTTCATGTCAGCAAAATAGATTTTAATGGTTCCATGTTCAATACTCAGAGAAGCATGGATGTCCCTATGAACAACAATTGAATTTTACTATATAGGTGACACTTTATTGCTGAAAATAAATATGTTTTGGGAAGACCATATTTTTTAGATGACGGATTAATTTTTTAAAAATAAATATGTTGTGAATTTTTACACTCCTCCCACATGTTTTGATGTATAAAAGGAGATCCTCAAGATTCCTGTACACGTAAAGGTCAATAAAAAACATATTACTGATATAATTCAACAAATACATAGCATTTTTATAGTCCAAATAATGTGCTACACATTTTATTCATCTCTTAGTATGAGGTGACATGATGATGAATTGTTTTCCCTACCCTCATTAGTTTGTCATGTTTAGGGAACTGATTCTTCTGTATCCTCCAAAGGCATAGAATCCTTTGTGCCTAAAAAAATTAGTTCCTTGTACTAAGTCAACCATTATTTTTGTTTATTATACTAATATAATTGGAACATATATTATCCTTTGGAATTTAAGTGGCCATTTTTATTGGGTTACCAAATTAGTATATGATCATCAATAATAGTATAATTCTGTATTACCATATTATCTAGGGGATATGATGTCAACATAGGTAGTATGATGAGTCATAATATCAGTGATATTCATATGAATAATGGTAATGGGAACATTAGTTATGTAAATGGGACAATATACAAATTGGGAGAACCAATCATTTTTATTATACCCCATACTAACCAGATATTTATATTATTTCATGAGATGATTTAAAGTTTGGATGAGGTTGGGCCACCTAGATGCGGTAGGATAGATTGGGTATCCATTTAAGAGTTTCTGTTTTAACTTACATCAAAAAAAAATCAATTGATGAGTCATTTAAAGGAAAAATTCTCAGTGTTAACTTATTAATATTTCCATCATTAAAGGACATTAGATCCCTAAATCCATGATCTCCCATGTCAATGGGATTAAATTAATACCTCAATGAAATGGTTATATGATTCATTTTATGCACTAAACCTATCCATATAAAATATCTAATCAGACGTTTATGTTCATTCAAAAGACTTCTTGGCCATTTGTAGATGGAAAAGGAATAAAAAATAAGAATATATAATGGATTTAATGAGGCATACTATACTAGATTGTGACATGGTCTTTCCCTTCTATCTATAATGATTATTAATAATTATAGAAAATATGATCCCAATATGATGGTATCATACTATGCCCTAGAATAAGGGTAATTTAAGGTAAGTGAAAGGGAGTGAGACCTACTCACTCTTAGTTTTATAGAAATTCTATTTTTTCTTAGTAGGGATTCCATTTACAAATATGATACAATATTATTTCCAAATGACATACTAACCAGCCAAATGATCATAGTGAATAATTATGTCTACTATAGAAAAGATATTATTTCTTGATGGTTTTAAAAAATAGAGGATATCATCATCATAAAGAAAGTGTGATATAATGAGGGCGTCTCTAAAAGCATTATGGTTTTTTTAAATCCCAATGTGGATGCGTTTATTAAGTAATATACTCATGTAGTCCTCATTAAATGAAAATAAGAGCCCTAAAAGTGGATCATCTTGAAGAAAATCCCTACTATATTGAATGTAGACCATGTCGGATCCATCAACCAAAATTGACATAAGTGTAGATTAATCTGGTGATGTTATTATAAAATCAATAAATTATAAGGACAACAAAAAAAGAAGCTCTATTTGATGGTATCAAAATCCAAATAGATGTAAATATTTGTGGAAAATATCCCTTTCATCATGGCTCGTTTCATTATGTTAATACTTTTAAAAGTATTAAATAATCAATTTTGTATGATTATATCGAGAAAAACCCAAACTGATGTGTGGTGTTGTGATCTTTAATGATCCTTCCCAATATGGTCATTAAGATATTAATAATGACATTTGTAATACTGTTCCCATGGTAAATGGGTCTAAAATCATTGATTTTGATTATATTTTCATACACAAGTAGAAGCGAATTGATATTTGAGTTAATTATAAAGGTAAGAGAATCATGATTCATGAACTCCTTTATCCCAGTATTAATATTCTTACTCACACTGTGATTTATGGTTTTAGCCAATATCTAGTACCCTAATGAGTCACATTAACAATAAACATGAAGGAAAATTTGGTGGAAATGATAAAACAAATGTTTTTTTGATAGGATTGAAATATATTGTATTCATCCCAAATCAGTTTTCAAAAAATATGATTTTCATCATATACCTTAACCAATACCCAAAGACACCAAAGAAGAGTGGGATGGATGTTTCTACGATCATGAGTGGTGGAGACAATGGAGGAAAATGGATTGATTTACATCATGGATAAAATGTGTAAGGATACACCATGGAAAGTGACTTAATGTAAATGATAAATTATTTATTATAGGGAAATAATGACATAATGAAAATATTTACCTAGGAAAAATTAAGAGTTTGATATAAGGAAATAATACCCATCCTATGTAACCATTTATGCTTTATTTCTATAAATGCGGGGATCCTAAGAATTAACCAAGTAAATTCACTGTTCTGAAATATAAACATCATAAAATGGAGGGACGTATGTGGAATTAAGTGGATTAAGTATTTTTATTTTTAGGTTGTATTGGAAACCATTCATAAAATTATATTTAGTGATTAATGTTACTGCAATGATGCCCATCATATTTATTATGGTTTTTCAAAAGGAAAACATGTATGTAAGGTGAAAACGTATAATTTTGGGAATGTTTGGGGGTTTTGAACCCATGAATTAAGGACTATAAGATTTTTTAATCTACCACAAGCCTACTTGATGACCTAGTTGATGGGTCATTTATTTTGGAAAAAAAATTTGACAAATAAATATTAATAATTAACAAGTTGTATCAATCTTTTTGGATTAAAATATTAATAAATTGACCATATTGGATTTAGAGAATATTTAGAGACAAATTGAATGACATTTCACTCTTTTATGGGCCTTAAAATAATTTATAAGTGTAATTTAGTGGTTCAAAAATCAATATAAATTTTAGATATCCATTTCTCGAAGTAGTTGATAAATTAGAAATTGATCAAAGAAAAAAATTATGAAAATTTTGAAAAAAATATTCCAAGTATATATATTTTCTTATATTAATAGTTAGTATGATAATTACCCAATATTAGCTTATTTATTTAGAAATAAAAAGTTTTCTTAATAATTTATTTTTTGTGGAACTGATGGTCTTATAAATCATTAATTATTTATTGATCTGTGGACTTCAAAATTCCATTAATCATTCCCTAGTTTTTTATTGATGACCACAACAATTCCAAATATATATGTATATTTATCCTCCATGTCCATATTTTTACATACCACTAATATTATTATATTTGGATACCTAGTTATATGTTATTACAAGTGACCTTGAATCTTATCATTTTCTATTATTAATATGATATTTTATTAAATATTTTCAAAATGTGGGATTTGTACAGAGTATTTTTAAAATATCAAAATCTCGATTACCAATATCATCTTAAAATTTTATGGATTATATTTAATTATGTTGGGGGGAATGTGACACCTGAAAATTATAAAGTAAGATCATTGTGTTTGATAGAGTATTTGACATGCAACACATAGGGTGTAAGGGAATATAAAATCACAAGAATTTACCATATAATGTATATATTAAATAAATTAAATATATGATATGGGTTCAAATTAACACAATACTACGTTATCTTTCATCACACACAACAACTATTTTCATTGGTATATAGTTTTATATGGAAGATCCAGTTTTACCGAACAAAAACATATTATTATTGTATTATTATTTAATATAATAAGATAGAAAATATATGTTAAATTTATTTTTATGAAAATTATTAACTATAAAATTAAAATATATGTTTTAGAATAATATTAAATTAATTCATTGGTTACAAATTTGTTTGAAATGAATATAAGAAACAATCGAATAAAAAAGAAATGTTTTATAGAAAATGATTTTCAGGCTAACAATGCTATTTTATTCTAAAAAAATTAAATTAATTAGAATTAGTTGATAATATTAATTTAATACATATATTATTCATTAAATAAAATATATTTTACATTCAACAAAATATATTAAATTCGTATAAGATAAGAACAAACCAAATACATCATATAAAAATAAATATTTTTCAAAAGGTACTTTTATCAGCTTTTAATAGAGAACATATTTTAAATCCAATTTTTTGGAAATTTTATAAATTTTATATTCAAAAATAAAAATTATTTCTAAATGTGAAACATAAAAATTAACTTAATGTGAATTTTTTTATCTTTCTACGAAGTTTTATTATTTAATGAATACTGGACAATTATGAATATAAATTAAAAATTGATTTTTGATCTAATTTATTTATAGTATTAAAAATATTTTGAAAAAAAGTAAAATATTAAATAAATTATACACATAAAAATTTAATTTATGTCATTAGAATCAATTTTATGTTAAAATTTGATATAAAAACAATGAATGCTAATGAAAATTGTTACTTTAAAAACATGAATTGTCATACTATCTACGGAATTAAATTTAAATTAAGTTCTTACAATTTGGTGATTGGAATTTGGAAAAATGGATTAAATATTTCCAATAAAAATTATTTTTAATGTATAATAATATCACCTTATTCTATGACCAAAATTATTGCTAAATGTTATTAATATTAATTATAATGACTAGAAGGAAAATTATATTATCAAGGGACTAAACCATAAAAGTAAGGTCCAAAATGAATAGAAAATTATGAAAATGCCATTGTATGTTATTATTTAAACTGTATAATCCATTAGATCTAATTTATCCTATTATTGGATCCACTTCCCGGGAAAAACGTGGGTGGAATTCCCCTTTCAATGATTTCTAAAAATGTCACTCCTACACCACTATAAAAAGGTACTCAAACCTCACACTTCCTCACCCCTCTAAATCCACAGTGGATAAACCAAAATAATCCCAAATATGCTTAAAAGATCCATTAATTAAAGAAATAATATTACCTTTGAGATGAAATCCATCCACACAATTACTTAATTGAAAACAAAAAAGAGTTACCTAAACAAGTGGTAACAAACCTCCTCAACATATTTTTTTAGTTCAATTATACACCCCCTCATATATTCTTCTTATATTATTATATAATAAAATCAGTATAAATAATATACTTATATTTTGTTATTAAAATATTTTTACCTGATCTTACACACACTTTCATCAAATTGTTAACAGATTTTCCGTTCCCCTGTATGGTGAAATACAGCGACACGAAATGATGTTATTCATTTTTCCTTTCCAACTCTCATGGATGGGAATTATAATGCACATCCTATTTATATATGATATATTTTTTTTATAATTATTTTATTCTTTTTTAATATATATATAATACATATATGTTTTCATTCTATTTGTTGTAAATATGATAACATCGTTTGTGGAAATGTGGTCTACAACCTCCTCAAAGTGATGTGACTCATTCACTGTAAACGTGGAAAATATAATGGATGGTGTTAATTAATATATCGTAAATATATGAAATTGATATAATAATAAAATCATAATATATATATATATATATCATTTAAATATAATTATTTTAAAATTCAACAACTAAATGGAAGTAGTGTTCAGGCGTACGTAAAACATACCGTCTCAATGAACAATGTCTTTCGTTTCCTATCTCTAAATAGTTTGGACTATTATAAATATATATACAATGAATATATATAACATTTATATCATTTGTTATGTTATTTAAATGAATAATTCTTGATTTAAGTATTATGAACAAAAATATCAAGTAAAATCTAACTCGAAAAATTAGACAATTAACACTCAAAATAGTAAAAATAATGAATGATTATTAACAAAAGGGTAATCATATAATATAAAAAGATCATATATGGTATTTTAAATATTAGTAGGCTTCTATTATAATTTAGTAAGATTCTTTAAAACAATATATAGTTTGTTAAAGGATGTTTACAAAAAAAGGAGACTAAAGGTAAGGGACTTTCACCTCACTTTTTTCATATATGAGATAAATGTCATATTTTCCACGTACTAATTTTTTTGGGTATATACGTACAATATTGATATATTATATCTTGAATTATTTTATGTTCTTATTATCTTGTGTTTTTATTTAATGTATTTCAACTAAGTGGATTTGAATTAAATTTATCCATGTGGAAAGGAATTTCACTACAAGATTCATATTCATTGGGTAATATTACTTCCTCATTGTCATTAATATTCTAAAATTATGTGTTAGATTAAATTATTACTACATATTATTTTTATTCCACTAGTTTTATATGTATTTACATTTGACACAAATAATCAATTCATTGAAAAATTCTCACTTCAGCATTAAATTATTTTTAAGGATTTACTTTACAATTTCATTTTATTCAGAATTTTTTACACATGAATTTCCTTTAGAGATAATCATTAGATAATTATTTAAGAAATCCATTTAAATTTCTTATATTATAGTTATACATTAAATTTATCACATAATAGTACATTTTTCACCTCTTTGGTACTTATAATGTTTTAAAAAACATGACTTCATTTATCTTTTAGTCAGAAAATCTGTTTTTCTATAAAAACCCAATTTTCGAATAAGGTTGTCAAACATGTTTTATGATTTCAAAAATGATTTATTAAAGATATTTTAACCACTTTTTTCTTTTAAATTTCTTTTTAAATGAATATTCATATCACATTTCTAACATGGAATGATCTAAATTTTTTTAACATGAAAAATGAATGTTCTTTTTACATCGTTCTATATTTTCAGATTTACCCACCATCATTTTATTGAATCATACATTTTAAGTTTAAATGGTTTATTTTTTAAAGAAATATTTTTTAATTTTATTTTCAATGAAAATTATTTTCAAAATAAAAAAATAAAAATTATAATGATATTTCCCCAAGAATGTTTTTAAAATATTTTTTATAGTATTTCAAATCATTAATGAAAAAAACCCATTAATTTTACTACACGTGGGACATTCAATATTTATACAATATTTATTCTTACTTTGGCTGGATTTTGATTTTTTTTTCCCGGAATAGTATTAAAATTCATTTCCTTGATTCATTTTTTAGTCACCCTGAAATATTAAATTTCCTGTGATCATTAATCATTGAATTTACCCAAATTAACCATATCATTTATTAGGGATGTGTTCATTTCTTGAAGTAGATAAAAAATTTACATATGGTGTTTACATTATATTTTATTTGATTTATTTGGAGAAATATTGATAAATCAATATCCTTTACTCGATACACATACTTTATAAGGCACATTTTATTTAAATCGATTATTTGATATATAAGGACTACATTGGACATGTACTATACTGGTCGGAGACAGGTTAATGAAATATCATTGGGATGGGGACTAGTTAATTCTATCCCTATATGTTGGGGACCATTTAATTTAATCCCCACAATGAATCAGTGGTTTCATGGGATGAAATCAATTGGTTATTCTATTCTTATGTGTCTTTAACATGTATGTTTAAAACTATTTACTTGATAGATATAAATGTTAAAGGTATCATCTTTATAAGAAAAACCACAAACAATAATTAATAATTCCCTTCATTATTCAATTATTATTAACATATTATTTTTTAGTTGACGTTATATGTGGATGAATTTCATTAATAGTTCAATTATTAAATGGCATATGTGTTTTATTACTACCTTTCTATATTGATTATGATTATTTGTTAATTATTGATCCTTATACAATTTACCATTACATATCATTTAATCTTCCCATATTGTTTCCATATCCTAAACAATCATGGAAATATAGTATGAATGATATGAAAGGATATGCTAACGGGAAATAATTTTATCATACACAAAATAGGTTGTAATTAGTTTATTCATTTGTAATACAAGACTCATGTATGTGTCTGTTTTACCAAGATTAGTAAATTGATTAGTATTTTAGGTATTTTATACATGTAATCATTCTAATCTAATTTTAGTGGACACTAGATCCGAGCATACATGGGTCATCTCACTACATTAAATATTTTAAATAAAACCATATAATACAAGAAAACACAATTTCGTTAGAAATAAATCATTTCCCTTTTATGAATTTTTCTTATCTATTTGTAAAATGAATATAAATCTATAAAATATATTTAATTAATAATAACAATTAATGAGATTTACATATCTTCACATTATATGGGGTTTTACATTAGGTTCATATTTTGTAATTTTTTTAAAAAACATAATTTATGTTAAATATTACAAACAATTAAATTTAATATTAAGTAAAGTCATTTTTTTATTGGTGATAGACAGAACAATTTTAAAGATTATAATCTAGAGTTTATATGGGTATCTACATATTAATATTATATCATTCTTCAAAATATGACATCAATCCGTCAAAAAATCTATATATAACTAACATTGATATAAAATAACTTTGCATATGAATAATACTATAAAGAAATATTTTTTATATGGAGAGGCTAGTTCTGGTCATTGGGACAAAATTCCATAATTGGATATATGATATATTAATTAATTCATGTTTTAATTAAATATAACTAATAATTATATTAGTTAAAAAAATAACATTAGGACATGTTAGTTTTTGTTGTGAAACAAATTAATTTTTATAATGTTTTAAAAAAGTCATCAATGACATTGAAGCCATTATCCATTAAATATATATGGATTTTAATGATTTTACAATTTCTTTAGGTCCATATCTGTGGTTACTATCAAACTACAGTAAAAACAACACATATATAAATTCTTATAGAATGATATATGATATTATAGATAATCAAACTTTACAATGACTTGAACTCCATAATTAAAGATTATGTGTTTCTTGAGAGATATAGTGACCATATTTTGAATATTTACACATTAATAGTTCTTTTATAGTTGTATTGATAAATTTATCTATTAATAATTTCGTTGCACCAAAATGGGAGAAGATGTCTAAAAAAGAAAAACATATTGGGAAAGCCATCAATCATGCCATGATGTATGATATGAAATCTTGATTTATTACAAAGTCAATAATTCATGATTTTTGATGATTTTTAATAATAGGCGATTCTTGGATTTGTGATATACAAATTTCTATAATCTCTTAAACTCACGTATGGGGGAAAATATTTCATGTTCGATCTAAAAACATAAAAACAATTGAGTTTAGTTGATGGATGTTGTGAGTTTGAATTTTAATTTGAAATGAATATTTGAACATGAGTTTTAAATTATTTCTATGTAATACTAGTTGAATATTTTTTATGTATATGATTTAGGAGAGTTTAAGAGCGTATGATAAATAATTATACAAACTTGTATTGTTTCCAACCAGAAAACATTTATTTATTATGAGTAATAATGTAGTTCACCAATGTTCTACATACTAATGTACTATATGAGAACTATTAATTTTTAGGATACAATCATTTATTAGAAATGGGTAATACCTAACTTAGTTAATACTAGGCAACATTGTTAACATGTTTGATAAATTTTAAATCCCGTTTTATTATATTAAGAGAATGTAGCGTTGTATATTTTAAATATATATTTTTGGATATCCCCTACTATGTATATCCTCATTGGTGATTTTTTTGAAATGTGTGGTTATGGGTTTTTTGGATTATAAAATATATATAATGACAAATTTGTGTATCCAACCATGTTCACTTGGTTTTTTTATTGTATTAATTGTATATTAAATGTGATTTTTAGAGCTATGATCATCTAATCTAACTAGTGATAATGTTTCATTCCAAATTTATTCATAAAAAATGTAAAACATTATTAATCAATGATTCATCTCCCATATTATAGAACCCACACAGTATAGAAGGAAAATTACATGTGGTATAAAATCATTGATTCCTTTACATATGGTCAACTATTAAAGATAATATATTCATCTATGTTTGAGGTTTTTTTAAATTAACATTATGTTTTCCACAAGAACTAATATTAATTTATTGAACAACAATGCATTCCAACTTTTTTCTGGACAAATTATTATTTACTAAAGGAATATGAGATTATATTTATTAAAAAAATGGTTTACATTTTTTATTCCATCACTAATATTTTCTTTCCTTCTACTATTAATAATATAATTGGGTCATAATATTGATTATTTTTCATTTATGATGGATGAGGTTAATATTTAAGTTTGTAACCTCTTTTAGAGAATTATTCATTTATGTTTAAATGTTTCTTGAAATATAAATACATTTAACATATGCTTGAAAATATTTATGTGTTCAACAAAAATGAGAATTGATCGAATATACATGTTTTTAGATCAATGTATGAAGATAAAAAGATTAATGATGATGAAACAAATGATAAATTATTTATAAGATGTTACTATATATTTAGTGAAAATGGTTTGGTAAAAATATGGATGAATATATAGTTTTCTTTGAATATATTATGAATCTTTATATAAAAATTCTATTTAATGGTTTTCCCACTTGAATAACATAATTTCATTAGCATTTTATTTGATGAATAAAAAAAATTATTATTTTTATGAAATTTATTAGGGTTATGACTTCATAAATTAGAGTAATTCTGATAAGGAAAATTAATTAAATCATTTAAGAATAAGAATATTGGGAAGTAAATTTGAAATAAACAACTAATTATCTCATAATTATGAAAACATGTAACTGGAATATGATAAACTCATGTAATTAAATTAAGGAATCATGGAATGATATATATGGAATTAAAAAGGGATGAAAACTCTTAAACCCTTAAAGTGTAGATCTATTCAAAAAATTCAATAAATTTTCAAAATTTAGATAATATATGTTTTATGTTAATAAGGATTTGAATATATGATGTTCTGAAAAGAGGAAATCACCAAAAATTTCCTCCAACTGGAAAACTAATAATTTTTCAAAATCCAAGAAAAAATTTTCTTATATAATATTTGAGATAATTATATCTATTAATATGAATAAAACGTCATAAACATAGTGAAATTATAGAAACTATATTTATATAAAAGGTGAATGATGAATAATTTATCAACAATTAATGTAAAATTAATGGATGTGACGATGAAACAAGATAATAGTTCTCACTAAAATAGGAACAAAAGGAGTGTCACTTAGACATATCTTTTTTGGAAAATGAGAATAAATAAATAAACAAGGATTTTAAATTTCCAATCATTAATTTTATCTTACATGCTAAAATAGTAAAATTTGGTAAAAATGTAGATAAAATGTTGAAAAAATGCTGAATTTGAATATTTATAGGGAAATTAATGTTAACAAAAATGAGAAAGGGAATAAATTATTTCAAATGAAATTCTTGAATGTAGAAATAGAGTTGTAAAAATTCAAATGAATGTTTTATAATTTAATTAAACAAAATAGAGAAATTTTGAATAATAAAATAGTTTAAACAATTTTTGTGAAGATCTATGTTTGAGTTTATATAAAACTAATTCAGTTAAAATATATTATAAAATTCTAGGAACAAAAAATTTAAATATAAATATACTGAATATGATGATTAAAAATATAAAAAAATATGTCTAAAATGATGAATTATGTTTTTGGAGTCTTGAAATATTTGTTTTCTTATAAATAAGTTGTGGTTAATTATGAATGAGTAAATGGACTGTAATAATATACTTTTATATAGAAAAAATTATAACATGAATGTATTAATTTTATGGATATTATGGATGATGAGAACGATTTGGAAACCTAGAATGAAATTTTCTCATGTCCAATATAATTATGACTATATATATTTTGGGAGACAATGTGTAACATCCCAAGTAAGTAATGAATAATAGATATTTTTATCTATGTCTATTAATGATTAAGATAGTGTCATAGAGGCTTAAAATGAAAATAAATCCAATCTTATGAATGGAATAAACTAATATTCTTAAAAGATTGTTTTACTGCCTTTTGATGGCAACCCATTTTTGAATCTATATTTTGACAATTTTATAAACTATGTTTGTCAAAATAAACTTATTCTTTATGATTGGGACATCAAAATTTACCTTGTGTGAATTTTTGGTATTTTTCTGACAATATTCATTTTTTTTATGAATAGTGAAAAATACTGCATTTTACATCAAAACTAATTTTTAACCTAATTTATTTATATGATTAGATTATGTTTTGAATTGGTTTTGAAGTGAAATTAGAATATATTTTTACCATTTTATCCAATGGTGGTCATTGGAATCATTTTCACTTTGAAATTAGACTTAAACCGGTGTCAATCTTTTGATACTTATTATTTTGTAAAAACACGCTTTTTGCTCTGGCAGCGGAAATTAATTATTAAATTAATTAATGTGACTTATATGATTTGAATTTTGTAAAATAGACTTCATTTTTGACTTCAGAATATCAAATATAGCTTAGGGTGAATTTTTGGTAATTTTCTGAAAAACTTCAATTTTTGATGAATAGTGAAACCACTAAGTGGTAATCAAGCAAACTGATTTTTCAGTTAAATGAAAGTTTACCACTAATGTGTACTGAATTTTGAAAATCCGACATACATGGTTGTCATTAAGAAGTAAAATGTGGTTCAATGAGATTATAATAATTTTTTTGGTGAATAGTAACTTATTAAGTTCTTAATCGCGATTAGTGGTAATTAGTGTAGTTTAAGGTATAAATAATACTTTAATAAAATGAAACGTCCTAGACACATGTCCCAACCTCATTGGTTGTCTCAGGGCCGACCATGACATGCCATGGGTCAACTTGGGGACCCCATGGATCCACTTTTGTTGGGAAATGACATAAATTACTTTTTATTTAATGTTAAAGTGAAAATGACACAAACATAATATGTTTTACGAAAACAATTTTTAAGTGGGTTTATACAAGTCCAAATTTTGATTATAAATAGTCATTGGAAAGCTAAAATTATTTCCTATATCATATTATGTGTTTTATAATTTTTTGACATTAAATAAATTTAATTATTTATGACATAATAACTATGCAGCGATGACATCATTATTTGACGATTTAAATAAAATAGAAAGATAATGTAAAATCTATGATCTACAAATGTCCAAAACCAATTAGATGAGTGGATTTCGAACCCTTATCACCTTATCCACGAATTATATCAATGTGGGACCTTTTAAAACCGAAAAACATTTTCAAATAAAGTAATATATCTTTACTTTCCAAAAGTGCCCCTCCTCTCCTCTTATAAAAGGCCCCCACCTCTACCTCATTTCACACACTTTTCAAGCCTTTGGCTCGGCCAACCCCTGCCCATTTTCTCTCTCCACATCCCTCTCCTCATCCTAGAGGATTCCCTTTGGGCAGAATCCTTTCAAAGGAAGCCTTTAGGCTCAAATCAAAAGGAGTTACACTTTTAAAGGTAATTCATTCTCTCATGTTCATTTGTTTTATTTTGCTTCTCCAACCCCCTAAACTCTTTTTTACTTATTTTGTAACAACACCAGTATCTTCAATATACAAGGATGTTGTTATAATATTTATTTGAGCTACACTCTCACACAACTACATCAAATGGTTAAAGAACATACGTTTTCTGTGGATGGCGAAATTCTGCCTCCCGAAACGATGATTGTTCAATACTCTTTTATCACCTTCAAAGGTGGCCATTATGATGTCACTATTTTTATATATGATATATAATATGTTTATGTTTTCCTTAAGCTTATGTTTTTTTTCATTTTGGGCATACCTTTATGGTTTCCATTATGGGTAAACATGATATCTTCATTTTAGGAAGTGCGGACTACCGCCCCCTCAAAGTGATTTGATTCGTTAAATACCATATGTGGGACATATAAAGGATGGAACTATGATATTATATATGATATTATACTGGAATTATAATATACCTTTATATCATTATGATTCCATTCTATAAAATATGAAATAGAAATGAAAGTAGCGTCCATGCGTACGTACGGCTTACCGTCTCCATGAACGGTGCATTTCATTTCTTACCTCTAAATGATTATGTAATATTATAAATGCAAGTATGTACTGGATATATATGACATATACGATATCTACATCATGAATACCATTCTGGATATAATGAACCTTTGACCAAATTAACAACATGTAAGTGTAAGAAGTCTATTTTTGACTTAAGAACCAAATACCGACAAAATGAACATTATTAACTTAACTGATTACATGATGTTCATAACATGGTATAAAAGGAATAATGAACTTGAAAAAGATTCATAAGCAAGTAGAGATTAACTCAAGTTTATTATTCAGGAGATTAAAGAACGGTCGGGTCAAGTTGGATACGAGGTATGGGACTTCGTCTCAATCTCCTTTCGTTGAGGCATATTTTATTTTATACACAACTTTCTTTTATACGGTGTATAAAACCCTTTGACTTTTACGTTTATTCAAAAGGAATATTTTTTATACGAAGCGTTTACTAAACGACAAAAGGGAATGTTTTTGTCGTACGTATGCGGCGACAACGACTTCTCCGCCGTCGTGACCGTTATTTGAGTTTCGGCTTCCTCTACAAGCCATACCTTCTTTTTAAAAGAAAAATAAATACCATGTTTTACTTTTCTTTTATTTTAGTATTGAAAATGGTTTTCACAATGTTTTTATATCAATGTGTTGTATTGATATCTCGTGATTGAAATGTGGAAATTTTATGTTTCCTTTATGCATGTTTTATGTGATATGATTATGTTATGGTTCTTGGGCATTATTATGAAGACGGGAGGTTCCGTGATAAACTAAGGGCGGGTGAGCCCGTTATAGCTCTCCAATGCATTGGGTAACACGAAGGAGTGAAACGTTAAGGTTTCTCCGAAGAGATTTTAGGGAATATACTGTGATGGGTATTCCAAACGTAACCAAGAGGGTTACTCCCTACGTAAGAATGTTATGAATGCCTCAAGTTACCTTTATGTCTTATGATTTCTATGATTTATTCATGATTTTATGAGGTATGTTAAAGTGCCTATGTTTTATGGGTAATTTATGATTTCATTCTTATGTATATATGAACTCATGTTTCCTTTCCATGTTTTTTTTATAACCCATACTGAGTTTTTATGCTCATCCCAAGTTTTTGAAATGTTTTTCACAGGTCAAGGGAAAGGTACATGATAAGATGATAGAGTCAAGGATGTGTCAAGAAATAATCCATGTTTTATTTTAAATGTGTTTCCATTGATGGGAATGAAGAATACTATCTTTATGTAACCACTTTGTTTATATGTGGAATGTAATGCAAGTTTTATGATCTAATTCTCTAAAACTCTAAACCCGAAAAGATCCTCAATGTGTAATCTTGTAATAACTCAAGATTAAGTAAGGTTTAAGGCTGGGGCCTTATAGTTGGTATCAGAGGTCGGTTTAGATAACTTTAGGAGTTATAATTCTATGAAATGATTATCCAAAAATATTTTTTCGAAATGATATAGCATTTAAAGATTAACATGTTGCTTCATCTAAGACATGTTTGTTCAGAATGGTTTGCCGTAGAGGAAACAGGGAAGTAGTGCTAGGAAGGCATACAGAAGGAAATAACCTTCCGAATCAGCATCCAGAAATGGTCGGAATTGGAACTGAATTTTTTGTTGCAATAATGGCGCAGTTGACTCAAGCGATAAATGGTGGTGGTATCCAGGCACGAGATCAGCCAGATCAACCGCAGAGGAACATGTCAGTGGTGGAACATTTCATGAGGCAACATCCACCATCATTTAGAGGATCATCTGACCCTGTGCTAGCTGAAGGGTGTATTAAAGCACTGGAGAAGATTTTTGATGTCATGGGGTGTTCAGACAATCAAAAGGTTAGTCTTGCTATTTACCGTTTGGAGGGTGAAGCAGATCAGTGGTGGTCTATGGTTAAAAATATCAGGGACGCCGATGAGATTGATGCCCTTGACTGGGATGAATTCAAAGGTATGTTTCTTGAGAAGTATTTTCCTAAGGTTGTTCGACTTAGGATGGAAAAGAAATTCTTGGAATTGAGGCAAGAGGAAGACTCAGTGACTGCCTATGAAGAAAGGTTCACTCGATTGGCAAGGTATGCTCCAAATTTTATCCGGGACCTTGATAGTAAAATCAATCGTTTTTACTCAGGATTAAAGCCAAAATATCGAAGGGCATTAGCTTCTCGAGAGTTTAAAAGTTATGAAAAGCTTGTTCGATGTGCTGAGAAGGTGGAAATGGAGTTTGCTGATGACCAATTTTTCTATAACAACCAGCAGAAGAAGAGACAGAGGTGGCAGGAGAAAGGTAAGAATTCTTCAAAAAAGTCTGATGGTAAGAGAACTAAGTTTACAGTTTGTGATAAATGTGGCAAGAGGCATGCTGGGGAATGTCTTCTGGATTCTGGGAAGTGCTACCGATGTGGTAAGATGGGACATAAGGCTCGTGATTGCACTGAAAAGGATCAAGGTGAAGGTAAGAACAAATTTGATTTACAGTTAGTGAAATGTTATAAGTGCAATGAGATGGGTCACTATGCAAACGAGTGTCCGACAAGGAGCTTGAGTGATGGGAAGCAGTTAGACTACAAGTAGAAAGGGGTGGTGAAATCCTTTGCAACTACTTCAGCAGATATCGGGCCATCAAATGAAGTTGTATCAGGTACTTTGTTTGTTTTTTCAGATTATGCCAGCGTGTTGTTTGATTCAGGGTCTACACATTCTTTCATCTCTGAAACCTTTTCTAGTAAAATGGGAATACCATCTCAAGAAATGACTCCTAAACTATTGGTAAAAACACCTGGGGGAAGTGTCGAGGCAAAAAGAATTTATAAGAATCTTCCTATCCTTATCTGTGGAAAGAACCTACTTGCAAACCTTATTGTTCTACCTCTAGTAGAGTTTGACGTTATCCTGGGTATGGATTGGCTCTCTATTTACCATGCTAAGATTGACTGTAGAGCTAAAGAAGTTTCTTTTCAGAGAGACTTTCAGTTTGTTTACAAAATGAACCCTTACTTTTGATAACATATCAAGAGGCCGAGAAACTTGTAAAAGATGGAAATGAATGTTACCTTGCACATGTCGTTGAAAATAAAGGAACTGTTCAGATTAATGATGTTCCAGTGGAAATGAGTATCCTGATGTTTTTCCTGATGAGTTGCCTGGAATAATACCAGATCGGGAAGTTGAGTTTACTGTTGACTTAGTTCCTGATGCTAAGCCAATTTCAAAACCCCCTTATCGAATGGCACAAATTGAACTTTTAGAGATGAAGAAGCAATTGCAAGATTTATTAGAGAAAGGTTTCATTAGACCTAGCACATCACCATGGGGTGCTCCTGTTTTATTTGTTAAAAAGAAAGATGGTTCTATGAGACTTTGCATTAATTATAGAGCCTTGAATAATATCACTGTTAAGAACAAATATCCTTTGCCTCATATTGATGATTTGTTTGATCAGCTCCCGGGAGCTCAGTTTTTTTCAAAGATTGACTTGAGATCGGGGTACCATCAGCTGAAGGTAAAGGAGGCAGATATTCCGAAGACCGCGTTCCGTACGAGATATAGCCATTATGAATTTGTAGTAATGCCTTTTGGGCTAACCAATGCACCTACTGTATTCATGGACTTAATGAATAGAATTTTCCATGAGTTCTTGGATAAGTTTGTGGTGGTTTTCATTGATGATATTTTGGTGTTTTCTAAAAGTAAAGTGGATCATGAAAAACATTTAAGGGTTATCTTGCAAACCTTAAAAGAAAAGAAACTGTATGGGAAATTCAGCAAGTGTGAGTTTTGGTTGCAACAAATTTCTTTCCTTGGTCACATTGCTTCTAAAGATTGAATAACTGTTGATCCTGCAAAAACAAAAGTTGTGGAAGAATGTCCAGGACCCACAAATGTAACCTAGATTCGTAGCTTCCTTGGTTTGGTGGGCTATTACCGAAGGTTTGTTAGAAATTTTTCACCGTTATCTAGTCCAATGACTAAGCTAACTCGGAAGGGTGTTAAGTTTATCTGGACAAAAGAATGTGATGATTGTTTTCAGGAATTGAAAAGAAGATTGGTGAATGCTCCAGTTTTGGCACTACCTTCCAGGAATGGTGAGTTTGTTATATACAGTGATGCTTCATTGAAAGGACTTGGTTGCGTCCTAATGCAGAATGATCAGGTAATTGCTTATGCTTCACGACAGTTGAAAACTCATGAGGTAAATTACCCTACACATGATTTGGAATTAGCTGCTGTTGTTTTTGCTTTAAAAAATTGGAGGCATCATTTGTATGGAGTAAAGTGTGAAATATATACCGATCACAAAAGTTTAAAGTATATATTCATTCAGAAAGAGTTAAACATGAGACAAAGGAGATGGCTGGAATTAATCAAAGATTATGATTGTACAATTCATTACCATCTGGGAAAAGCAAATAAAGTGGCTGATGCATTGAGTCGAAAAAGTAATGCTTCATTAACAATGTTGCGGTTGGAACGTGATCCTTTGGTTAAGGATTTGATGAACTTTGGCATAGAAGTTGTTGGTGCAGGAAGTCCTTCTTTTTTGTTTCAGGTATCAGTGAGATCTTCTCTATCATATAGAATCAAGAAAGCACAGAAGCAAGACAGTGAGTTGCAGAAAAAGGTAGAGCTGGTTCAGAAAGGTAAGTTGCCTGAATTCATCATTGATAGTGATTGTGTTTTGAGATTTGGGAAGAGATTGTGTGTGCCTTGCGATTCATAGTTGAAGAGAGAGTTTTTATGTGAAGCTCATAGTTCTCCGTTTTCAGTTCATCCGGGCAGTACTAAGATGTATAGAGATCTGCGGGAGTATTACTGGTGGGATGGAATGAAAAGCGATATTGCTGATTTTACTGTGAAGTGTTTGACTTGTCAGCAGGTTAAAGTAGAGCGGCAGTTACCGAAAGGGATGCTTCAGCCTTTACCAGTGCCAGATTGGAAATGGGAGAATATATCCATGGACTTTGTTGTTGGATTACCGATGACATCTCGAGGTAATAATGCAGTCTGGGTTATTGTTGATCGCTTGACCAAATCTGCTCATTTCTTTGCTATACGAGATACTTTCTCTTTTGATCAACTTTCCCGTTTGTATCTTAAAGAGATAGTAAGGTTACATGGAGTTCCTCTCTCCATTGTATCGGATCGTGATCCCAGGTTTACGTCTATCTTTTGGAAAGGCCTTCAGAAGTCGTTGGGTACTGAATTAAACTTTAGTACAGCTTTTCATCCTCAATCAGATGGGCAGTCAGAACGAACAATTCAGACATTGGAGGATATGCTACGAGCTTGTTCTATGTATTATCAGGAAAGTTGGGACCAACATCTTTCTTTGGTTGAGTTTTCATATAATAACAGTTTTCATTCCAGTATACAGATGGCACCATTTCAGGCATTATATGGGAAGTAGTGTCTAACTCCAGCTTTTTGGGATGAAGTGGGTGAACGAAAGTTGATGGGACTAGAATTGGTAGAAGAGATGGCAGAAAAAGTTCAGCTGATTCAGAAACACATGTGAACAGCTCAGAGCAGGCAGAAGAGTTTTGCGGATAACCAGAGGAAGGATCTATCTTTCGAGGTAGGTGATCATGTTTTTCTCAAGGTTTCTCCTTGGAAAAGTGTGATAAGATTTGGTAAGAAAGGAAAGTTAAGTCCAAGGTTCATTGGGACATACGAAATTCTGGAGAGAGTTGGATCAGTTGCATACCGAGTGGCTTTACCTCCGAGTTTATGTCAGGTACACAATGTTTTTCACATTTCGATGTTGAGAAAGTATATGCCAGATCCATCTCAGGTTTTGAGTCCAGAGGTAGTTCAGCTGGAAGAGAACCTATCTTATGAGGAACAACCGGTCCAGATTCTTGACCACAAGGAGCAAGTGTTACGGAATAAGGTGATTAAGCAGGTAAAGGTTTTGTGGAAAAACAACATGATTGAAGAGGCAACATGGGAATTCGAAAATCCTATGAGGGATAAGTACCCCCATTTATTTGATAAGTAAATAAATTGCGGGGATGCAATTTTCTAAAGGGGGGAAGGATGTAACATCCCAAGTAAGTAATGAATAATAGATATTTTTATCTATGTCTATTAATGATTAAGATAGTGTCATAGAGGCTTAAAATGAAAATAAATCCAATCTTATGCATGGAATAAACTAATATTCTTAAAAGATTGTTTTACTGCCTTTTGATGGAAAACCATTTTTGAATCTATATTTTGACAATTTTATAAACTATGTTTGTCAAAATAAACTTATTCTTTATGATTGGGACATCAAAATTTACCTTGTGTGAATTTTTGGTATTTTTCTGACAATATTAATTTTTTTTATGAATAGTGAAAAATACTGCATTTTACATCAAAACTGCTTTTTAACCTAATTTATTTATATGATTAGATTATGTTTTGAATTGGTTTTTAAGTGAAATTAGAATATATTTTTACCATTTTATCCAATGGTGGTCATTGGAATCAATCTCAATTTGAAATTAGACTTAAACCGGTGTCAATCTTTTGATACTTATTATTTTGTAAAAACACGCTTTTTGCTCTGGCAGTGGGAATTAATTATTAAATTAATTAATGTGACTTATATGATTTGAATTTTGTAAAATAGACTTCATTTTTGAATTCAGAATATCAAATATAGCTTAGGGTGAATTTTTGGTAATTTTCTGAAAAACATCAATTTTTGATGAATAGTGAAACCACTAAGTGGTAATCAAGCAAACTGATTTTTCAGTTAAATGAAAGTTTACCACTAATGTATATTGAATTTTGAAAATCCGACATACATGGTTGTCATTAAGAAGTAAAATGTGGTTCAATGAGATTATAATAATTTTTTGGTGAATAGTAACTTATTAAGTTCTTAATCGCGATTAGTGGTAATTAGTGTAGTTTAAGGTATAAATAATACTTTAATAAACTGAAATGACCTAGACACATGTCCCAACCTCATTGGTTGTGTCATGGCCGACCATGACATGCCATGGGTCAACTTGGGGACCCCATGGATCCACTTTTGTTGGGAAATGACATAAATTACTTTTTATTTAATGTTAAAGTGAAAATGACACAAACATAATATGTTTTACGAAAACAATTTTTAAGTGGGTTTATACAAGTCCAAATTTTGATTATAAATAGTCATTGGAAAGCTAAAAATATTTCCTATATATTAGTATGTTTTTTTATAATTTTTGGACATTAAATAAATTAAATTATTTATGACATAATAATGATGCAGCGATGACATCATTATTTGACGATTTAAATAAAATAGAAAGATAATGTAAAATCTATAAACTACACATGTCCAAAACCAATTGGATGAGTGGATTTCGAACCCTTATCACCTTATCCACGAATTATATCAATGTGGGACCTTTTAAAACCGAAACACATTTTCAAATAAAGTAATATATCTTTACTTTCCAAAAGTGCCCCTCCTCTCCTCTTATAAAAGGCCCCCACCTCTACCTCATTTCACACACTTTTCAACCCTTTGGCTCGGCCAAACCCTGCCCATTTGCTCTCTCCACATCCCTCTCCTCATCCTAGAGGATTCCCTTTGGGCATAATCCTTTCAAAGGTAGGCTTTAGGCTCAAATCAAAAGGAGTTACACTTTTAAAGGTAATTCATTCTCTCATGTTCATTTGTTTTATTTTGCTTCTCCAACCCCCTAAACTCTTTTTTACTTATTTTTTAACAACAACAGTATCTTCAATATACATGGATGTTGTTATAATATTTATTTGAGCTACACTCTCACACAACTACATCAAATGGTTAAAGAACATACGTTTTCCGTGGATGGCGAAATTCTGCCTCCCGAAATGATGATTGTTCAATAATATTTTATCACCTTCAAAGGTGGCCATTATGATGTCACTATTTTTATATATGATATATAATATTTTTATGTTTTCCTTAAGCTTCTGTTTTTTTTTCATTTTGGGCATACCTTTATGGTTTCCATTATGGGTAAACATGATATCTTCATTTTAGGAGGTGCGGACTACCGCCCCCTCAAAGTGATTTGATTCGTTAAATACCATATGTGGGACATATAAAGGATAGAACTATGATATTATATATGATATTATACTGGAATTATAATATACCTTTATATCATTATGATTCCATTCTATAAAATACGAAATAGAAATGAAAGTAGCGTTCATGCGTACGTACGGCTTACCGTCTCCATGAATGGTGCATTTCATTTCTTACCTCTAAATGATTATGTAATATTATAAATGCAAGTATTTACTGGATATATATGACATATATGATATCTACATCATTAATACCATTATGGATATAATGAACCTTTGACCAAATTAACAACATGTAATTGTAAGAAGTCTATTTTTGACTTAAGAACCAAATACCGACAAAATGAACATTATTAACTTAACTGATTACATGATGTTCATAACATGGTATAAAAGTAATAATGAACTTGAAAAAGATTCATAAGCAAGTAGAGATTAACTCAAGTTTATTATTCAGGAGATTAAAGAACGGTCGGGTCAAGTCGGATACGAAGTATGGGACTTCGTCTCAATCTCCTTTCGTTGAGGCATATTTTATTTTATACACAACTTTCTTTTATACGGTGTATAAAACCCTTTGACTTTTATGTTTATTCAAAAGGAATCTTTTTTATACGAAGCGTTTACTAAATGACAAAAGGGAATGTTTTTGTCGTACGTATGCGGCGACAACGACTTCTCCGCCGTCGTGACCGTTATTTGAGTTTCGGCTTCCTCTACAAGCCATACCTTCTTTTTAAAAGAAAAATAAATACCATGTTTTACTTTTCTTTTATTTTAGTATTGAAAATGGTTTTCACAATGTTTTTATATCAATGTGTTGTATTGATATCTCGTAATTGAAATGTGGAAATTTTATGTTTCCTTTATGCATGTTTTATGTGATATGATTATGTTATGGTTCTTGGGCATTGTTATGAAGACGGGTGGTTCCGTGATAAACTAAGGGCGGGTGAGCCCGTTATAGCTCTCCAATGCATTGGGTAACGCGAAGGAGTGAAATGTTAAGGTTTCTCCGAAGAGAGTTTAGTGAATATACTGTGATGGGTATTCCAAACGTAACCAAGAGGGTTACTCCCTACGTAAGAATGTTATGAATGCCTCAAGTTCCCTTTAGGTCTTATGATTTATATGATTTATTCATGATTTTATGAGGTATGTTAAAGTGCCTATGTTTTATGGGTAAAGTATGATTTCATTCTTATGTATATATGAACTCATGTTTCCTTTCCATGTTTTTTTATAACCCATACTGAGTTTTTATGCTCATCCCAAGTTTTTGAAATGTTTTTCACAGGTCAAGGGAAAGGTACATGATAAGATGATAGAGTCAAGGATGTGTCAAGAAATAATCCATGCTTTATTTTAAATGTGTTTCCATTGATGGGAATGAAGAATACTATCTTTATGTAACCACTTTGTTTATATGTGGAATGTAATGCAGGTTTTAAGATCTAATTCTCTAAAACTCTAAACCCGAAAAGATCCTCAATGTGTAATCTTGTAATAACTCAAGATTAAGTAAGGTTTAAGGAAGGGGCCTTATACAATGGATGATGGGTTTCAACACACTCAAAGTGGAATTGTTTAAAATAATCTAAAAAAATTATAACCAAATTGTAGGGGAGTGGTTTCAACCATTATATGTCGTTTATGGAAAATGTGACTTTCCCAATCACAATGTTGATGAATGTCTCACAATGTTGCATTCACAAGTATGTATGAATAGTAATTTTCAAAAGTGTCAAATGAAAAATTAAAAGGAATGTATAATTAGAGGACATTTTATGAAGCCCTCAAATAAATAAGAAAGAAACATATATGGATATTGTATCATGTATGATCCTCTCCTATAAAAGTGGTTTGAATCACTTAATGGATTTTGGAGAGGTGAATGGACGGATCAGTGACTATTGGGAATGATTTGTAACTCAAAAATAGATTTGTTGGTTCAAATGAAATTTAATAACTATGGATTAAATAAAAGAACAAATTATTTATTTATGTATAGAAATATAATTTAGTCACTGTATCTCAATTATTTAATTGGAGAAATAATCTTGTTGAATAGAATAATTAATCTCTTATAAAAAGGATAAATTATATATCTATTTCAAAGAGGGGTCAAATAATATGGGGAACTATTATAGAATATGGTTATGTTTAAAATTCATGCTACTAGGCAATTAAAAGGTTAATCAATTCTATTACCAAAGGAATCAAAACCATGGGAATAATAATATAAATTTCCCGATCCAAGTAAGAAATTATCATTATTTTTAATTTTTTCATAAATAAATTAATTGTATTTTATTTTTATGATAGAAATAGTTGGTATTTATTTCATCAAATAAGATATTTTAGATTCATATATATTATCTATTATAACTATAGATACCTAGTTTTTCCTTGTATCACTTTGAAATATTTCTCCCAATATTTTTAAATCTAGGTGCTGAGACAGCGTGTTATTCTGAGGTCCAGTGTGCCCTGAATAAACTCTATAAAAATACTATATACATATTATACAATGAAAAAATGGTAAATAGATGACTCTCTAATGGTTTCTCAGATTAGAAATCCAAGGGATCAACTGAGTCAGGAAGGTGGCGTTTACCCTAAGAGGGACGTACAATTCATCAGCACGGGTCTTATGTGGAAATATTTACTGAGTAAATAATTGTAAAAAATTTAAATATAATTATTTTAACTTAGAAATCATATCGAATAAATTTTGACATGGAATCGTATTGTAAATATGGGATCTATTTTGTGTTTTGAATGGGATGTTTTACAAAATTGTGACCTAAAATGAGATGATACAGGATTTTAGAATACTATAACTATTGGCTTCTATTTTGGTAAAATTCTATATATATGATATTGTTATTTCATCATTAGGGTTAGAACCTAATATAAGCTATATGATGGAGAATCTCTATATCTAATACCCCTTTTAGATTCATGGATTATTCGTCGATGAATGATCAGCGGATCGCAGTGGAAGTGCAATGAAAGTGTTCAATGATAAAAAGATCCTACGAAGAAGGATTTTTTTGGTTTCTGGACACCATTATTTATTCATAAATAATTTTTCAGTTTGTTATTTATTTTTTCATCATTTTGAATATATATTGTTGATGGAAGAACTAACACGACCATCTATCCATGCACAAATAACTTTTTTTTCATTTTCTTCACCCGTTCATTGCAGATTTTGCTGAAGACTTTTGGGTTCATCAAATGGTCGATGGATCATTGGGTATATCTTAGTTCTATGAAGGTCACTACATAAATGTCCTATATGTGCATTTGTATACAATTTTGGACAACCATAGTATGCCAAGTGGTCTTTGGGGTCGGGCCATCAGAATGGCGCCGTCGGCGGCGGCCGCCTTGTGGGGGGGTCATGGGAGTACCGGTAGTGTTCCTGTGTGGAAGTGCCATGTAGACCTCCTTGTTGGTTGGGTGGGGTCATGAGGTTTGAACGAGTAAGTGACCAATGCTATGGTATTTGGTCAAAGGTCGGCCTAATTACAGTGGTTACAAAAATCGGTCGGCCAGACCGAGGTCGACCTATTGTTGGGGTGAATGGGAAGGTCCCAACCGTTAAGGCTTGGCCCCATCCAAATTGGGCTCGGGCACAGGTACATGGGCTAAACCCATGTCAGATTACATGTTTTCCAGAGTGGACCTCATCCATTGTCGACTTTGAAGCCACAGTAACAGGATTTGTCACGAGGGTAGTGGCTGCAACTGGCCCAAATGGTCAACCACAACAGTTGGTCCACATATTGGCCGTGGAATCTAATTTCATTATGCACTGTTGTCTTGGATAAAAATCATGATTGGATAAATTATTACTATTATATATAATGATATATTATTGAAGAAAGTATTATATTCATGGATCTACCTATTATTGGGATTTAATACTTATAGTTAACAAATCTTTGTATGTTATTTTGTTCCTATTATTACTATATTATTTTTATTATATAAAAATATTTTATTTTATATATTTCAACTAATGGATAGTTTCATTAATATTCCAATTTATTCATAAATGTGTTGAGGCCCAATTATGGATATTTAATGAGAATATATATTAAAACCATCCATAAAAAATTCTACTGAAAGAAAAATACAAATAATACATTTATAGCATGATGGGTAGAAATTATTCTATTGGATTCACAATTTATAATAAAGTATCCAAGTTGGGTACATTTATTTATAATACATGGGGTATTTTAGTACATCAAAATGTTGGATAAGGGTAGCTTTGGCACATCCCAAACTCCAAACAGTTATGTTATGCCTATTTGGGGGAATATTACATATGTTGTGTGCTTATTTTTGTTTGGTTAATATTTTAATTATTTTATATAAAAATAGTAATGTGTATTTTATGTTTTTATGTAGTTATTTGTGGTTGTTTCATACTTTGGTTTTGAGGACATCAAATATATAGGTGATCTAGGCCAGTCTATATGATGAACTAAGTCAGTTGATAATTATATTATTAAATGAGGTTAAATAAATTCCCCTTGGTACTTCGAGAAAAAAAAATAGTAACCAATCCCAATATATTTGAAAATTACCTTTGGGTTGTTTTGAAATATTTTTGGTAATGAACGTGTATCCATATTGGGTTATTAAAAGTGGTATTACAATTCAATAATAGATTTTTCGTATAGAATTGATATTTATAACGAAATAGTTTTTTGTGACTCTGGATGTGATCAATAAATATGGTTTTAAACTGTAACAATGGTGGAATCCTATGTTACTTGTTTACATATTGGTGATTAGTCTAGTAAATGTTGATATGAGTGATTAATAGTTCTAGGTATATTGGGATATATTTCTATAACTCAAGGTGAAATACATGGCCTATTTGATTTCCAATGTTTCTGAAAGATCATGCCTTATAGTTTCTGGAGTCACATTTGGAAATATGTGTCTTACTGAGTTGTCTTGGAACATATGTTAATAAATTAAATCAACTAAATAATATTTAATAATATAAATGGAGTTTTCCTACATACCTTATTAGGTTTTATATAATTAATATCTATGAATAACATATATGTATGTTTTATGATTGATTATTTACTTCATTATTAGTTATGTGCTATATATTTTTAATAGATTATATTTCACGAGAATCCAAAATATTCAATATTTATTATTCTAGTATTTATAATAATTATTATTACCTATATGTTGTTGTACTAAATCATTTCTCACATGTTCCCCATACAAAAATTTATTTCTGAAATTTTATTATGAAAAATAGTTGAATATGAAATGTATCCATCACTTGTGTTTTAATTATTGAATATGTTGAATTTTTTCTTCATATAAATTAATTAATTCATTAAAATTGATTGTTATTTTGAACTTAGTTTAAATTAACAATATAATATGGTTAATTTTTTTTTTATTATTTTTATTTATAGTTTATATAAAATGGAATTGAATGATATTTGAGAAAATTATTTTTATATGATGTTGGAATATAAAAAGGTGGTTTTTGATGATCTATTTCCTAACATAATTTATTATCTAAATTATGATGTGTTTTATTTTGGATTGAGAAAATAATATAAATTTAATTTAAAATGTGGAGAGTTTTTTTCAAATGAATATATATTATTATTTTAAAATTTTAATGTATGTTTTGTGTAAAATTTATAAAATCCAAATCAATCTAAAAAAAGAGGGGTTTTTTATTAAAAATAATTCATAAAATGAGTTTGTTTTACAAAACAAAATTATTTTGTAAAATGCATGATTTTATATTCCATGATATAATTTTTTATTTGATAAACCATTGGATGTGATGGTATTTTTTTTACTAAATATATTTTTAGGTATATTATATTTCATTTTGATTTTAAAGACATTTTATCAAAAGATGTTTAATGTCACAAAATCTAATCAATGAAATTGTTTTTTATAGATATTTCATATAGAATAAATATTATAAAATCACTTAGAGAACAAAATAAAAAAATTGCAAATAAATATTTAATGGTACAAGATGTATTTCTAGAAGTTAAGGATCATATACTAATGGAATAACTACTTGATCCTTGGAATATTAATATGATCATTATGAAATGTAAACTAACCAATTGAATAGTAACCTCACCCATTAAATTATAAATAATATTTAGGTATACTATAATAGAAATATGACATAAATATAAAATAGAATATGTAAATAAACGTTTTAGAAATAATAAATTAAGTGATTGTATTTTTTATGTAAGTTGTAAACATTTAATTAAAATGTTATAATTAATATAATGATTTTAATAAAAATTATTTTCCAAAAATTTATTAAAAAATTAATATTTTTTATATTTTTATTATAAGATAATTTTATGAGACCTTAATTAATTCTCCAAAGTAATATAAAAATGTTATTATTTTAAAATCGAAGTATTTTCCAAGTAAATGAATATTTTAATTAAAAATTAATTATCTCTTATTTAGAAAATTATTTCCATAAAATGGAATTCATTTCTAAATTATAGAAATCAAAAATTATTTATGGTTAATTTTTTAGATTTTTCTAAAATACATGAATTTTTTGTGAATAGTGAAATATTGTAATTTACGAAAAATATAGATTATAATTGAAGTACTCTATTCCATGATTAATGACTGATGTAAGAACCACAATACAAAACTTACATTCAATATATTAAAATATTTAGTGATAATTCTCAAATAATTTTATAATATCGATCCAAAATATTAAACTAATGATTAAAATAATGATAAAACACCCACATCCCCTATAAATTCCACCCCCACCACCTCTTCTCCTCACATATTCTAACCATTGATAATTTCCTTGTATATTACTTATACTCTTCCCAAGACCCTCAGACAAGTCTAGGATCTGTTGGTATCAGTAAAATATGAAATTCAATCCCCTTAAGTAGGTTCACAAGGGAAATAATTAAAGAGGTAAAATCATCATTCTCTTATTTTATTTTTTTCATATTATTTTCCTTTTATTAGTATCTCCACACCTCACAATCTCCAAATTGATGTTAAATTTATTATATAAAATTTTATATAATATTATTATGTTAATTGACTAATAAATCATCAAATACATTCTCCTCTCCTTTTTATTCTAAAAATTTGGAATCATCATATGTGATGTGTTGATTTACTCCATAGGTGATGAACATTAATTTTATATTAACACCATAAATACTATTAATAAATCCAATATAATGGTTGAAAAATATTATAATATTTATTTTATAATTTTTTTCTTCTAAAACCAAAATACAAACACAATATTAAATAATAAAATGAAAGTAGTTCATGATGATTAAAAACCTGCTAAATTAATCTAAATGATTATAATTAATATTTTATCTCTTGATTCATCAACTTATCATATTAAAAATGGTATATATTATAATTTAATATTCTATTATTTCATTCATAACATATAATTTTAATTCTATAAAATTATCCCCATCTTACACAAGCATTAATACATGTATATAATTGAACAGATCATGATAGGCAACAAAACAAACACCCCCGAATGATGAAATTAAAGTTTATAATTTATCATAATGGTCATAAATGGTATTATTATTGTTATAATTAACAAAATATATTTATATGTGGTTCAAGATTTTTTAGTTAATGCATCTAATTTTAAATTTGATGATATTAAAGTGAAGAAATTATTTGAACATATGGTTAGGAGAATTCTTGAACTTTACTTGATTTCATTCGTTTTTCTGAATTTCACACCATTTTTAGTATGGATTCACCTTTAATGTTCATTAAATATAAATTATTTTTCTAAAGTTCTATTTTCTAGGATATTCATATTTCTAATCTTATTTTATTATAGATGTAATTAATTTTTTCAAAATAACTCATCATTCTAAAAAACACATTTTTACTTCTCTTGAGATTCTTTCTTCTTGACTAAATATAGACGGTTTTTATAGGAATTATGTTATTAGGTTTTTTTTTGAGAACCACAATTTTTATTCAGGAATTTATTCTACGTTGAATAATCATGAAATCAATTTCCTTTCCAAGGGATATTTTATGACCATGATTTTTATATGTTATATGTGGAATACATGATTATATTAATGTTGTGAATTGAAAGGCGCATCTATAATTACATTGTGCTCCATTTTACTGGGTAATGTGATGTATCTCATGAGATAATGTTCAATATGCATGAACATGATTCCATATTTGATCATAATGTTGATTTTATAATGATTCACATATGTTATGTCTAAACATGATTCTAGATTTGTACAAGACTATATGTGGTATTACTACATGGAGGAATTATGTTTCATGATTATGAATTTACACATTCCATGAATTTATCCATTATTCCTATCATGATTATAATTTTATGATGATGATTATGCACACCCATGTTATATTGATTAATGTATTTATCTATCATTTTTCTAGTATTTTATCTCATCCATTTATTTGATTTCTATTTTCATGTGATTACATATACTATGGAGAAAAATAGGGACAATAAAAAGCTTGAGAATAAGGAATGAGATAAATATTTTATGTTTTATTATGTAAACTTAATGTATTGTCTGTATTTACCCAAGAATCTAAAACTTTAGATCATGGTCTAGTTACACGATTATGTTTTTTATCATTAAAATGATTGAGTGTTAATGTATTTAAATGTAGGGTCTCTCTACATGGTATCACGTAATTTTTTATTTAGTTTGGTAATTAGTATTAATTTCTTTTTGTTAAAACCCTTAGTATTATATTGGATATATAAAATCACAAAATAATCTTTGGTTTAAAAATTATAAACATTATAATACCACAGGATATTGCTTTAATGTTAATTACATGAAGGAATAAAATATTTTTTCAATACTTCTTGATATTTTTTAAAAAATTTCTATTTTAGAAGATGGTTGGAACACAAAAATACAGGGAAAAACATTTGGGTGATGTAGAATGAAATTATTTCCTAAATTAATACCCTAATACAATAAGAGGTGGACTTCAAAATATCATAGCGATTCTTAACCAATTTTCTTAGACTATGAACAATAACCTGAAAATTGTGTTATATTATCCTTCTCATAAGGGGGTAACTGGTTGCCGATTCATTTATACAGAAACAACCACTAATGTTTAGTGAATCTTATGACCCACTAGCCACCAAATAGTGGTTCAACTCAGTGGAGAATATCGTTTCTAAACTTCAATGTTCTAATATGGATTCGGTGACTCTGGCCATATATAATCTTGATGGAGAGGCTGACAAATGGTGGTAATTTATTAGGAATAACATAATGATGGATTAAATTGAATATATGGAGTTAGAATACTTTAAAAAATATTTCATAACAATTATTTCCCATAAACTCCTCAAACAAATATTGAGAGGGGAATTAATAGAGATGGTGAAAAAGGAAGGTGATTCTGACCTGAAATAAAAATAAATTTTCAACGGGATTTCAATGTTTTTATTAGATTTTCTAATCAATAATTATATAAAAATAGAAATATTACTTATTGGTTTTAATGAAAACCTTCAAAAGGCTCTATAAATTCGAGACTTTTGGAGTTATGAACAACTAGTATTATGTTCTCTCAATGTGGAGATGGAGTTCAGAGAATGGTCCCATGGATATGAAAATATTATATGAAAGATGGCGTTCTTGTAGATATAATGACAATGGTTGATGGGAAAATCAACCACACACATGTCAAAAATATGGGAATATACACCATGGGAATTTCCTCAAAGGTAAATGTAAATGAATCAAATGTGGTAGATAAAGCCACCAAGCTCATTAATGTAAAATATACATGAGGATTTTGGAAAATGTTGTGAAGGAATGGAGATAATACCCCACAATTCAATGGTACAACTGTAGGGAGAAACGGAAATATGCAAGTCAGTGCACTACTCCTCATGTCCATGAAGATAATCAACGTTAACCATCACCAAAGGAAAATGAGAAAGGGAATGATTATGCCATCACTACTTCTTCGGTGGATCCAGAAAATATTGGGGTGACATGTATGTTGTTTATTCATTCATGAATAGTGAACCTACTATGTTATTCCAGTTATATGAATTTTTAATATATCAAGAATGTTTATTATATGAATTCTAACACCACATTAATTTATATAGGTTGAGTTTAATATAAGAATAAAAAATGGGGAAATTATTTCTTCAAAGGTATGTAAATTCTCAACTATTAATGTTGGTTTACTGAAACCCACAAAAAATATTCTCATAATTACTTTGGTAGATTTTTATTGTATATTTGGAATTAATTGGATATTATTATACAAAGACAACATCCAGTTTTTGGAAATGGAGATCAATCTTCACATCCCAATGAATCATTCATTTTTTTATAAGTGTAAGGCAGTGGATTAATGTTCTTCATATCCATTATCTCATGTGTGGAATGTTTTTCCTTATGAGAAATCATATGTAGCTTAAATTATAAAGACAAAGGAGAGAATCATGTTTGAAGACATTTCCATTATGAGGGACTACATTGATGTGTTCTCTAATGAATTTCATAGTCTTTCTCCTCACCGATATGTGGAGTTATCAGTTGAACATATTTATTGATATCTTCATATATCAAATACACCGTATTGAATTACCACCATTGAGTAGGAGGAATCTAAGATGTAGCTACAATGAAATCTAGACAAGGGTTTTACACAACAATGTGATTCACCATACGGTATAAAAATCCCCTACATAAAATAGGATAATGGATTTATCTTCCTCTATATTGGCTATCATGATTTAAAAAATAATGATAATGAACAATTATACCCTCCAATGGATAGATTAATTTTTCTATCAACATTTTGGGGCCATGTATTTCTCTAAGGTGGACCTTCAGTAATGATATAACCAACTAAATTCTAGGAAGGATGATATTCCCAACACCACCTTTAGAATGAGGTACAGAAACTATGAGTACATAGTGATGCTCTTCAGAAACCCTAATTCTCAGAAAATATTCATGGAAATGATTTATAGAGTGTTTTTAGATTACCTGGAAGTGTTGGTTGTAGTATTTATTTAATATATTATGATATAATACAAGTGAAAGGGGAATATGAGGAGCATTAAATACTATGATAAATTCATTAACAATGGTGAATAATAATTCCAAGTATAGTAAATGTGAGTTCTATATCGAAGAAGTATCATCCTTGGGGAATGTTATTACCCAAAAATTAATATATGTGGACCCTTCTTATACAATGGAAATGGAAGATTATCATAATCTAATATTTTTAATAGAGATCAATATATTCCTTTGTCTTTCTTGGTATCACAGGTGATCTGTAAACAAATTCACAATATTTTAAAACCCACTAACAAAGTGGACATGGGAGATAAAGAATTGTGTCTGGTGTATTAGAATGTGATGAATACATCAAAGAGATAAAATGTAGGCCTATCACTGCACCAGTACTAACAATTCTGAAAATTGGGGAAATCGTTATCGAATAAAACATTTATTCAAATAAGGTATTAATCTATATACTAACGAAAAATGAAAATGGGATATCCTGGGCCGCAAGGTAGCTAACAAACAATGAGAAAAACAATCCTACGAATGATCTGGAGTTGGATGCTATTAACATCATATTGAAAATCTGGCTGTATTATCTTTATAGTGAGTATTGGGAGATATATACTAACCAAAAGAGCCTCAAAAAATATTAAAACAGAAGTATCTTAACATGGTCTCGAAAGTATTATTATTGCTCATCATGGATTATGAAATGTCAATTCACTACCATCCTAGTAAGAAAAATAAATTTCAAAATTCATTAAGTATAGTAGATCCTACAACATTATAAATAATGAGAATCGAGAACTATCCAATCTTACTTTATTTTCCATGGATGGACACAGGATTCATTTAGGAAGTAACATCATCAATACTTTCTCAAATGATTTCTCAACTATCCCTTGAGGAAAAAAATAATGAATGACCAAATAAATGATTTGGAAATTCAGATGATGGTAGAAGATATGAGATAAATGAAATTCTGGAAATTCAAAATTGATGAGGAAGGAGTCAAGAGATTTGGGTCATGACGATGTGTACCATCCAATCCAAAGTTAATGAATGTCCTTTTGAATAATGAACATATACCAACATTCTCTCTTAACCTAGGGAGTACAAGTATGTATCGATATCGCAAGAGAACTATTGGAGGGGAAATATGAAGAAGAATGTCATTGAGTATATATCAAAGTGCATGGTATATTAGCAAGGGAATGTTGAAAGAAAAGTATATAAGGGGATGATGCAATTATTATAAATACCAACATGGAAATAGTAGAATTTCACCATGGACATTATCACCATAATTCAGAAGAAATCTCGAAGAAATAGTTCTATATAAGTTTTTGTGGATCATCATACCAAGATAATAATATTTATCTCAATTAGAGATGACTTGTCACTTGATAAACATGCATGGATATACATTAGATAATTTTTATGGCCGGACGGATTACCACTAATGATTGTGTCTGATCAGGATCCACGATTTACCTCTAAGATGAACTTCAGTATGTATTATCATCCTAAAAAATAATAACAATTTGAACGGACTATTTAAAAACTGGAATTTATATTGAGAGCATGTTTTATAGACTTCAAAGGATGATGGGACCTACATCTACCTTTGCCAAAGTTTTGATAAAATAGATGTTTCTACTCGAGAATCCAAATGACTCCATATGAATCCCTTCTAGGAAAATATTTAGAACATCAATGTGTTGGGATGAAGTAAGTGAACAGTAACTACAATGACAAAAAATGGATGAAGAAATGGTGGATAATTTGATAACCATTTAGAATCACTCCAAGGAAGTGCAAAGTCGATATAATAGAAATTCATACAATCATTGAAGATACATAGAGTTTAAGGTTAGAGACATGTTATTCATACAAATACCCCTATATAAGAGGGACACGAGATTTAATAATAATGTAAAGATGAATCCCAAGTACATTGGATCCTTCAATATTACGGATCATGTCAAGGTTTTAGCCTATTTACAAAAAATCCACATACAATGTCACAAGTACAAGTCGTATTCAATGTATCCATAATAAGGAATTTAAAACCAGATCCATCAATTTTACTAAATCCATAGGTGGTATAGTTGGGAAATGATCTCCCTTATGAGGACAAGCTAGTGATGATATTGGACCATAGAGATAAATTTCTATACACAAGACTATTCATTTGGTCAATGTACTATGGTGGAACAATATGTACGAAGTGGAAACATGAGAACTAGATGAAGTGATAAATGATATTTACACTCACCTTTTTCAACAGATAATGTGAAATGAAATTTTGAGGGAAAAATTTTGTAAGGGGGAAGAATGTAATGACCCATAACATTATCAAAAAAAAAATCATTCATAAAATTATAAAATATATTATAAATAACAAAAAATATTATATAGAACACATTAAAAACGTTATAAATGAATAATGAATGGAATAAAGGGTATTTCAAGACGTTAAGCAATCTATGCTAATGGAATCGTAACATGAACATTGGAATAGTAATTTGAAACTGATGAATAGAATACTGAACAATTGAATATTAACCTGATTCATGATACTATAAATAAAATTTATTTATCTTATAAATGATAAAACGATATAATTATATAATGTTATATGTAAATAAATATTTTATACATAATAAATTAAGTGTTGTGATATTTTTTCAAGCCATTGATATTTAATTTCAATTTTATAATTATTATAATGATTTAAAACATAATTTATTCTATTAAAATGTATTCGTAAATAAATATTTTTTTGTCTTATGATTATAAGATAATTTCATGAGACCTCAATTAATTTTTTAAAGTAATATAAAAAAATTATAATTATAAACTCAGTATTTTCCAAGTAAATGATTATTTTAATTAAATTTACAATTTCACATATTTATAAACTTATCATTATAAAATGAAGTTAATTAGTAAAATAAACATGTAAAAAAATAGATTGGTTGAATTTTCTGTATTTTTATAAAATTCATGAATTTTTGTTGACTATTGAAATACTGTAATTTACAGTATATATACACTGTAAGTGAAATACACTATTCCTGGAGTCACCATTAATGTAAGAAAACAGATATCAAAATAAAAATAATTATTTTAATATATTGGGTGATAATAAACAACCTATTCACAGTATAGAGAAAAAAATAATAAAATAAAGAATAATATAATGAGAAAACACCCCTCCCCTATCATATAAATTCCACACCTCACCACCTCTTCTCCTCACACCATACAAGCATTAAGAATTATCCAATTTCTATGCAATAATATTTCCAATACTCTCCCTAATTTTTAGAAGGATTTAATCTCAACAACAAAAAAACCAATTACCTTAATAAGCTTATCAAGGAGAATAATTCAAGAGGCAAAATGTAATTTATTTTCTTTTAATTTATTTTCATGTTCTTTTCCATTTATTAATCTCTCCTTACATATCCTTATAATAGTTTTACGATAAATCCAACACATAAAATATACAATATTTTAATTATGTTAATGTAATAACCCATCATCAAACCCCCTCTCCTCTCCATTTATTCTAAAAATTTTGAAAACATCATCTGTGATGTGTTGATTTTGGTCCATCATAGATGATGTGATTCCATTCTATTTTTCCACCTTAAAGTCTAGTCATAAAACCATTATAATGGTTTAACAATATTTTAAAATATATATTATAATTCTTTTTTGTGTTTTGGAACTATCATATATACATAATTTTAAATAATAAAACAAAACTAGTTCGTGACTATCGAAACACCACCAAATTAATCTAAATGATTATCATTAATTCAATATGTAAGTATTTATTCTCTTACCATATTATCAAATAATATATAAAATAATTTTGTATTTTATAAGTTCATTAATGAAATATATTCACAATCCTATAAAATTATCCTCATCTTACATGAACTTATATACATGTATACTAGTGAACCGATAATGAAAACGATGAAAACAAACACTCCCAAAGGAAGAGATTAAATTAAATAACTCATAATAATGGTCATAAACAAAATTAATAAAAATATAATAAATAAAATAAATTTATAATTGGTTTTATGTTAATTAGTTAATGAACATAAAATTACTATCCAGGATATTAATGTGATGAATGAATTTGGACATAAGGTAAGGGAAATTGTCGATCCCAAGTCTCTTTCTTTGGGTTTTCCCTATTTCAGGAAAATTTCCGAATGGATGTTCCATTAATGTTCCATAAATATGATTTCATTTAAAAATATATTACTTTATGGTATTTTTATATTCTTAATCTAGTTTTATTTAAAATTTAAAGATTATTTTTCAAAATAACTTTTCTTTCTAAACAATTACATCTTTTACTTCTCTTGAGAATGTTTGTTCTTCACTAAGGATTGATGATTATTATACCATGTCTGTTATCTTATTTTTATTTTGGGAACCCAAATTTTATTCAATAATGTATTCTTTATGAAATTTACAAGAAACCCATTTCCTTTCATTGGTTAATTTATGACTAATATTTTTACACTTTTTTTGTGGAGTGTGTGATTATGTAAATGTTTGATGTGATAGGTGTGCTTGGAATTATATAGTAGTCCAATGAATTGTTTAATATAATTTATATCATGAGTTAATTTGAAATATTCTTTTACATTATGCAATATTTTTTCATAAGGATGATTTCATGGTGATGCACATGTGTTATGCATGAACAAGATGTTATCTGTATTCAAAACTATGTGTGTTATTTGACCACTAATACATAGTGTTTCATTTTTATGCATTTTGACATTCCAGGACATTATCTAATGTTCTTATAATTATATTTATGTTATAGAGATGATTATTCTCTCCCATGTTATATTTATTTATGTATTAATCTACTATCATAGTGGGCTTTTATCTCACCCATTTTTTTGATGTATATCCCCAGGTGATTACTTGAACTATAGAGAAGAATAGGGTCAATGTGAAGCTATAGAATAAATAATATAATAAATGTTTATTTTTTATTTGGAAAATATTTTGTATGGTCCTAATTAACCACAAAACTAAGCCATTGGATCATGGATTTGTAAAGCTATTATGTGTTTTATATTTAAATTGATGTAATAGTAATGTCAAATATATATGGTCTCAATAAGTTGGTTGACTGATTGAAAGGTGTATTGGGATATTAGGGTCGTTATAACTATTAGGTATTGTAATTTTCTTATAAATTATTATTTCTACTAATTTCAGATATCATTCAATGGATGTGTTATTTTGACTTTGGAAGACAATTTATATGGTTGTGATCAATATATCTTATTGAGATGATAATCATATGGTTCTAGGTGATCTGAGTATTTTTTTTGAGTCATGTAATAAAATCATAGTGGGGTTTATTTTTTTTATATTAGATATTATTTGATGAATGGATGGTTACATGGAAAAGAAATTTTTTTAATTAAAATTAATGTTGGATTTTCAGGATGAAAAGTTTGTTCATTTGGAGAATATAAAAGTAGTTTTCATTGATTATTTATCTATACATTGAATTTAAAATAATTATGAAATATTGGTCTTAATTGAAGGAATTAATTTAATACTATATTCTGGATTAGGATAATTTTTAATTTTGACTATTGGTATAAAAATATAATTTCTCATATGGGTAATTTTATTATTTTATATTTTTTAACCTTCATATAGCGTTTATGTTTTTATATGTGGTATCAAAGAGGTACCACCGACATTGTAAAAAATTATGCTGTGTTGGGTAATCAGTAGTGGGTACTATAGACTTGGTGAACCAGGTAATTATGGGGTGTTGTTGAGCATGCATTAGGTTCCTATTTTATTTTAAGATGGAACTCAGTAAGACCCATTTGAATTTTCATATTTATAATATATATTTTTTCATTTTCGTCACAAAATTTTATCCCCTCTTGATTCCACAGCAATATATCAATCACCATGTTAGTCAAATAAGCTAGAGATTCCATATTTTACAATACTATTCATTCACTAATCTAAGACAACCTAGACTCACATTACCATGGTAGTGCTGAAAAAATAATCTATAATGTGAAATCTATAATATGTTATGTTACCCAAGAAAAACTCTCATATATTTTACGTTATTTTTAGGGATTATAAAATCCTCCTAAAAATAAATTTATAACCCTGGGAAGCTATGGTTTAATATATTTTTTAATTTTCATCATAATATTATAATATCGAAAAAATCCCTCAAAATATCTATATATTAATTCATTTTATGAAAAAACCTTTATATAAATTCTTTGGTATTTAAACCCAAAAAAGGGATGAACTGAAAAATTGGGCAAGGGAAAATTTTATCAATGAGCATGGGAAAAATATAGAATCAAAAATTTTATCTCTATGGCAAGATAGATGGTTATATAACCTAATTTGATGAAACACATGGAAAGGAGTATGAGTGAAATAATAAGAGACAATAAAAATGAAACATATAGAATAACTTAAAAATATAACATAGAAATGTAGCATAATATTGTGTCACATGTGTAATCTTAGGAAATCATAATGATATGGGAAATGATATTTTAATAAGTCCATGTATAATGGTGTGGACATGAAATTATTATAAATCTACCTTGATATCCAACATAAATGGTAAATGAATCAATCTATAGATGGATTGAAGGGAGTTCTTGATCCCGATGATCTAGAGACTACTACCCGGGCATAAAAACAATCATGAGGGAATGATCTTACAAAATGAAAAACGCCATAAGGATGAACGGAGGATCAAAATAAATAATATATTGTTATTAAAAACACTCCACAAGAGATAATTTCAATAAGTATATAGATAAAAGTATAAAAAATGGAATTTCAACAAAAATCATCACAAAAAACCATAAAATTATTCATCCCAATTTCTCCATGTAACAAGTGGATAACACTTTATAACGTTCAACACCAATTCACAAGTTCCATTTAATTAATAACATCCACCACCTCCAAGCATTCCATTTCCTATCCCTAGACCTAAAATAAGAAAATAAAAAAATGAATTATGTCAAAGGTAGAGTGACAGCAAAAATAGGAATGTTTTATTCCACTAATCATTCTGTTATAAATTCTTATAAAATAAATTAATATTTCTCAATTTTAATAAAACATTGAATGTTTATAATTTCCCAAATTTAGGTTATGGAATTATTTTTAAGATGTCACTGAAAAAATTTATTTCCATAAAGGTAGGATTGCATAATTATTTGTAGCAAAATAGTATTGATTTAACATTTATAATCATTACACCATTGGTATAGGCCTTTATGATTAGTAAGATTGAAAAAAGTAGATATACACTATCTAATAGAAATAAATATATTAATATATAAAAAATTCATAGGAATCAAACCATGGGGGAATATAAATTTATTCCTAAATAATGAAATCCATACCCTTAAGATAGTGGCTATCATTATCATGTTCATCCCATTTATTGGTATTCATTTTTACCTTACATGTATGATATCCTCCAAACTAACCAGACTATCTTGTTCATCATGGTAATAAATCATACAAAGGTTATAATTAATTTCTATCCATATCAAATCACTTAAATATATCACATAAAATTGGTCCCAAATCAATTTATAAAAAATTCCATGTCATTTCAAAAACTGATCACCAAGAGGATTTCATCCAAACTCAAGAGTTTTAAATCAAATATTTTAATTTATAATAATGAAATATTTCATGTTTTCTCATTTCATCAAAATAATTCTTCAAATAATTATTTTCCTTTCATGATTGTTTTTGGGAAAATGAATACATTAATATAAAAATCCACTGCTAAGATATGTCATCATCACACACTATAACACATAATAATCATTTTTGAAAGCTTCTAAAATAATTATATATAAATCATTTAGAAATTTTATTATTTTTAATAAATAATCAATGATTTCAAATGATATGATTTACCTTATGTGTCCACCTATAAAAATTCATATTAATCGACACTGAATAGGGGATATGTAAGACCACAAGATTATATGAAAAATATTCTTTTTAATTTCATTAATGTCTTCTGTTGTACGCAACACCAAGATTATCTTGCGCTATACGCAACACCGTATTATCTTGCTTTATACGCAACCCTGAATTGGCTTGCATTACACGTAATCGCGACCTTCCTCCATAGCGTGTGTTGTACGCAATACCGGGTTTCACTAAACAACGATATATGTATATAATAATATTATAATCTATCCGTTATGAATATTATTAACTTAATTTTTATTTTATAACATTATAATTCATCTTACACACTTTATAGAATGATGTATGAAAACAACATCAGTTTTTCAGATAAAAGAAGTATTTTTCAAAAAATACAGTTTTACTGCCTTTTGATGGCGCACCCATTTTAAATATAGTTTTTGACATGTTTATAAGTTAAAATTTAAAAACAAAAATTCATTTTTGGAATCATGAAATAAAAATTTACTTTGGATAAAATTTTCATATTATTCTGGTAACTTTCATTTTTTGATAAATAGTAAAAACATGGTATATTTTAATTAAAAACAACTTTTTCATCCCAATACTTTATATGGTTAAATTATAATTTTGAATGGTTTTAAAGTATAAATATAATATATTTTTACTATTTAATATAATTTATGTCATTAACATTAATTTTACATTGAATTACTAGGTAAAAACATTTCAATCTTTGGCAATGTTTTAACTATTAAAACCTGTTTGCTTAACAATGGGATTAATTTTAAATTAATTACTGCAACTTCTGTGTTTTTAATTTTGAAAAATGGATTCCATATTTTTAATCAGTGGGTCCAAATTATGTTAATAGGTTACATTTAATTTTTTTTGATAATATTAATAGTAACTAGGGTAATTTTTATGTACTGCGGTTAAAGGTAAATTGGGTAATTTAAGGATAAAAGAATATTATAATAATTCAAAATTACCATGACACTTGTACTAACCTTATTGGATGAGTATTTTCCGACCATGGGCATCCTTGAGTCGATTTTGGGACCCCATTGAGCCACTTGGTAGTGATAATGACAATTTGGATTAATTAATTTAACGTAAAGACAAAATTGAAACTAAAAAACATTTTTTAGTAATTAATTTTTATAACATGTTATATAAATTTTATTTCGACTATAAATATTAATTAGAAATATAACACTATTTCCTACATGATGATATTTTTTTATAATTTTTATACATCAAATAAATTAAATTATTTATGAAACAATAATGATGCAGTATTTATCTCATTAATAGATGATTTGAATAAATAAGATTATAATGATTAAAATATTTTCCAAAACATGTCCAATTCTGATTGGATGATTTTATTTCAACCATTAGTCTTCTAATAATTATCTTTAATGATTTTATGACCTTTTAATATTGAAGATAAGTTTATAATAAAATAATATTTTCCACTTTCTAAAGGTGCCCCTCTCCTCCCATATAAAAGGGAACTTCCTCACTGTGCTTCTCACACCACATTGACCCTTAAAGCTCAAACAACCACTACCAATTTCTCTTATAAACCTCATTAGAAACATACTAGAGGTCCTGGTATACTTTAAAGTCCAATTTTAGTTACCTAAGAGGATGTTTCAAAGAGGCGTGTTGAAGAACAGGTAATATCTGTTACCGATTCTTTCAAGTTTCTTTCTTCATCTACTTCCTCTTCATTAGTCATTTCATGATAAAGTAATAACATAAGTATTAAAAATATACTGATATTTTATAATAAATATTAATCAACCGTATATCACCTTCTTTCCATCCTATGGAAAACAAAATCACCGCGCGTGCATACGTACGGAATACCGTCTCCACGCCGTCGTGTAATCTATTTTTCCACCACCACCATACTTGGATGGGTATAATGGTTTAAAGAATAACTATATATGGTTATTATAGCATCATACTGATTCTAATATATTATATCATCCACTCCAATTCCATTCAATAAATATGGGAACGATATCATCGCTCGTGCGTACGTACGAATTACCGTCTCCACGACGCGATGAGATTCACTTTCCATGATAAAAAATTTAAGAATGATTATAAAGTATATATCATAAGTAATCATGAAATATATGAAATAATAATGCTACTAGATTTATATATACATATATTTATGTCATCTACTAAATTCCATTCAATTCAACAAGGAAACGAAAACAGCGTTCATGCGTACTTACTGCCTACCGTCTCCATGAACGGTGTCTTTCTCTCCATTTATCAATATATTATATATACGTATATTCTGAATATATATTATATATAAATACTGTTTGAAATTCTGGAAATAAGTAATCATATTGAAAATTACAAGTCAAAACACGGATGATAAATGAAACTATTTTACCCAAAATGCTACTTTAACATTAATTTACAAAAGAATGTTTAATATAAAGTCATAAATGAACCATATATGATATCATAGAAATGAATAAGATTATGTAGTAATTCAATGAAATTATTTAAATCATTATATAGGAGGTTCGGATACGTACGAAGCATATCGGACCTATGGTAGGGGATAATGTTGAAATCTCAATTGTTTTCAATCTGAGATTGCTTATACGTAAGTATTTACTGGGGTTATATTTATCATCCATGTACAAGTTTTATAAAAATGTTTTCATGTATGTTTAATGACCTTTTTACCCATTTATGGCTTTTACTACATTGTATGTAAGGAATATTTTTTTGTTTACCATTCGAGGTACTTTTTGACTTTTCTGACAATAGTAAGAGAAGAATGTTATTTTTAACTTATACGGCGTGAATGGATTTTTACGGTATTATAACACCATATTTTCTTGAAGCTTACTCTACATGCTTTCATGACTATTTTCAACAAAATAATTTTCTATTAAAATTTCATTGCATTTTGTGAAAATAAAATTATTTTGATGAAGAAAGGATATTTTCCTCAAGAATTCATTTCCAATGTTTTATCCAAAACCATTTTCCATATAAGATGGCATTATTTTATATGTGTATATTTCAAGTATAATTTTTCTATGATTTATATGTTTTCACTTTTCTTATGATGAAATAATATCCATTTGTTTTATATGGATTATGTTATGATTGGATGACGTTTAAAAAACCCATTTTTATTCTTTCGATTATGATGAATGGTTTATGTTTTTGTTGTGTCAAAAGTAAAAATGATTTCATTATGAGATGGGTGGGAAATATATCTCCCTCCAATGCATTGGGTAATGATTTATATCTCATGAGATAGACGTGGCCGGAATGGTAAGTTAATCTGGTTCACTGTTATAGGACTGAAATGAGGAGTGAACTCAATTTACAAACGGACTTTGTCCACTAATATGGTCTTGGAAGCAATGTCTTGGATACTATGGAAATCATAACATGTGATGAATGGTTGACACAATTACATTTGTCATTCCCATTATATTTTATCATGTTTAATGTTCCATTATGATATATTCCTTACGTACTTCCATGATTTATGTCTTTGATCAATATTTTGATGATTAAATTTCATGTTCAGGTTTTTTCTTTCAATTTATTATGGATTGTTTTATGTTCTCTATGTTCACCCTTATTGAGCATTTGAGCTCACCCTTTTTATGTTTTCTTTTCCCCAGGATATAAAGAATGGTTTTAGGTAAAGAAGCCAAAAGGGGTAAATTGTTATGGCAGATGTGGAAGATCTTTCAACATGACTAGAAGTTTATATTCCAAGTTTCAAAGACACTAAACTATTACGGTCCTTTGGTGTCTATTTTTGTTATGTGTTAAGTATTCCACAAAAGTAATGTAATGTCCATGTACATCACGATTTGGGTATCTATAGGATCCACAATGGTATTTAAAGGATGGAATGCAGAAAATATACTTATATAATTAAGAATCATAAATTCAAGTAATGGATCAATCAATATTATGAGGATCCACCACTCTCAATGAAGATGAATTGGGAGGAATGGATAATTCACAATTAAAAAAGTAGTATGCATAACAATAAAGAGCTTACTCATTAATTGATACATGGATCCATGAAGAAACAAGCTTGTAATGTCTTTGAACACCTTTAGAGAGTCTCTAGAGATTAAATATTTGATCATGGTTAAAGATAGAGGTGTTTATAAATTAAATTGTTGACGAATAGAAATGGAATCTCATAATTCCCTTCCTAATACCACAAACATCGACATAACCATTTAGCATTTAGATCCCACAAGATATATGGGGCATAAGGTCTAATTATGATTATTCAATACGTCCCTCCAGTGGTATTATTTTTCTATGAGAAATGCCTTTACTCCCTACCACCCCACTAGTGGGTTGGTGGCTTCCACCAACCAGTCAATGAGGTTTTAGGGAATCCTTAATTCCATACATCCTTCATCCTAAAAGTGGAAATCACTCGTGATCCAATGAGGATACCATTATTATTCTTAAAATATAAATAAGTCAATAATTTTAGTAAATTTTCTAGCATCTCCTAACATCTCAAAAAAAACCGTACCCATGACCCCTCAATAGTATAAAAAATTGAAAACAACCAATAATCAATATGTATAGATAGAGATTCCTGATAATTCATGGATAAATGTAGTGAACCATGATCCATACCAGAAATATGATGTTGAGGTGATATAATTATCTCATTGATAAAAACATTATTACCCAAAAAATCTAGTTAGGAATACGAGTCCTTGAATATGGGAGGACAATGCTCTATCATGAGTGGATCATGAACCCATGTTTTATGAGAATTAGAACAATGAGGATATACAACCTAAACTACGGGAATAAAAATTCAATGAAGAACCTTTATGTGAGAATTAATTATCTAAATTATATTTTTATTCATGGACATATCATGATTAATAGTAATTTCCCCCAACTCAACACATGAGATAGTTATAAAATGATTATTCTCAGCTTAAACAAGAAAAACAATCCATGGATTGATGTCATTAGTGTTGGGAAATCCAAATTGTATGATACTTTTCAAATCTATATAAAAAACCAAATTTTCACACATATCTTGGTGCCAACTCCATCATTACATCCCTTTAGAGACATTGTAATATAATGAATCTTGAAAATAATAGGTCCACAATGATTACTCCAATGATTTTCTTCAACAACTAGAATTGTATTTATAATGGATATGAGACACTGCTATTTTCTAGTTGATCATATGAGTCCTTACTATTATCTATTGGACTAATCAAGGTTCAAAAAAGTTTCCTTGACCAATCTATGACAAAAAATATTATATTTGTGTGGCTATCCATACATGGACTCAAAAGATTACAGTTTAATGGACAAAAAATATATCTTACTATAAATATTAATACCAAACCCAATTGAAATTTTCAAGATCCTCTATGTTTATGGATACAAGAAAAAAATAATGTCACCCAATATATATATATATAGACAATTCCATCATATCAAATGTTTGATGACTCTAAGACATGGTAAAAATTATCTGGGACACCACACTACATCAAAATTGTTAATCATGGGCTGTTTATTGAACCTACTTTAATAAAAATAATCATGGAATTTGCAATTGTTTTTTTAAAACCACTGATAAATATTCTTTTTTAATAAAATTTCACATTTCCCACGACCCCCACCCCTCATTCTTCGACGTATATTCTCCATCAAAACCCAACTCTCCAAACCCAAACCCTAGAAAAACCCCCCATAGAAATTGCTGAAGCCTAATCCATCTATGTTATTGAGGGCTCCTCCTAATCCCTCCAAGGCCTTGTGGGAATCTCCTGAGTCCGAGCCCTCCAATCCTTTATCTGTCAAGCCCAACCTATCATATCCCCTTACATTGAATCCCTCGCTGGTGTTTCCCAAGAAATATCTCTCCAAGACCTCACTGACCTATCCCTTAGTTGTTTATACATCTCCGATAGAGCCCAATCCCATTCCCCCAAATCCTAATCCCCTTGAGACCTTATTTGTGCGGAACTTACATTGTCTTTCCTAGTCTTCACTACTATATGTTGTGTTCAGGACCAACCAATTGATGTATATTTACATATTATTTGATAGATAATAAAAAATTATAGTCATGAAATTAATTTATATGCCTATGTTATTGTTTTTTATGAAATATTAAGTTATACTACATATGATGTTTTTTAGGATATTTATTTTAGTATAAAAAATGCATTAGTGATAGGAATGACATACTATCTAAGCACTGTAATTAAGGAAAATTATTCATTTATATAGACCATATGTACAGACCATCATATTTCTATTTAATCACTATAAATAAAGGTATCTATAATGGAATCCTAAGAGTTTTCAATTACCATACTAGTTCCCCTTAAATAAATTAGTAGAGTATATAATTCTAGTATAATTCTAACTGTACTTTATAATAATTTATTTCAACTTCATTTGACAAGATTCACATTTCCTCATTAATATTTTCAAATTCATGAAGTCATATATGATACAATTATTCTATTTCAATAAATAGGTATTCTATAGTGATGAGTAATTTCTTAATATCCTGATCTTTTCATTCATATCTCTCACCATAAATCCATACATTTAACAATTTTCTTCCTCTATATTAATCAGATCTATATAGGGAGATTATATATCTTGAATAATGTGTGTATTGAATACCATAATAACAGGATTCAATTTGTTTCCAATATATCACCTCAAATTCAATGATTTAGAATCTATCATTATGTTCGACCCTTTCTAGGAGGTGACATCTACACTAACTCAAGCTAGGTATTCTCAATATTGTTATGAAGAATATAACTACAAAGGTAATATTTTCATTGACACTCCATTTATGCCGAGTTTCCACTGTTCTCAAACTAGGATACTCATTCCATTCATGAAAATTCACCACTTTACATTATTTTACCATTATATGTTTTCTTATTTATTAATATTTATGTGTTTTAGATTTTTTTTAATTACATGTAGATAAATATAGATATATATTGATAATATATGGATCACATTATTGAGGAACACACCTCAGTATGCTATGGTTTTGGAGGATTTTTAGATTTCTCAATTTGTAATCGATTTCTTGAGGGAATAATAATATTTCCATGTCATAAATGTAAATTTAGAATATGGTTGAAGAGAGATTTAGATTATAAATTATTTATATTAAAGCAATAACCTTCTCACTATTTCTATTGGATTTGTCTTCGAAAATTGAACATCATAGAAACATTGATCGCTGAAATAAATAGATATAAAGAGCTCCCAAAATAATCAACAATGGAAAATTAAACGAAAAACCATTTTAAAGATCCATTCAGCATTTCAAGACAAAAAATCGACATAAAAACATATCAGAACAAATAAGTGAGGGTTATTCAAATCGGAATTTGAATGATGATGTTTTTGAGACTATAGGACAACTAGATAAAGATTGTAACATATCATCAGATTCTTCTCTTGATTCTAGGGAGAATAATGTAAGATAAAACTCCACTGATTATACATATGAATTTTATGGATTAGATGATGATGAAAATAAAAAATTATATAGTGGATGTTTGAAATATTCAAAACATTTTTTCTACTGATGTTGTATCACATAAAATTCCAATATAGAGAGTAAAATAAGGTGATGTGCATGTTATTGGAATTTATGCATGATTCATTTCCCAAATAAAATATTTCTGAGACATTACATGATTTGAAAATTATTGTTAACAATCATGGTCTGGATTATACTTATATTCTGGTGTTTTCTAATGATTGTATGCTTTCCTGGGGAGAGAAATGAAGAAGACAATATTGAAAAAATGTTCTTCTTCTAGATGGCAGTAATTTAGTGATATTGGATGTCTGAATTGTATTATTATTGTGAATAATCTGAAAAGTAACACACCTGTAATGGTTTTTCATTACATTCTATTAAATCCACAATTGCAATGATTATTCAGGTCCTCAAAAACATCTGAATACATGATGGGGTATTATTTAGATAATGATAATTACGTGTTAATGAGACATCCCAGAGATTCAAAATCATGGAATACATTTGATGAATTACATCCAAATTTCTCATCTGATTTTATGAATTTTCTATGGGGATTGTTTGTCGATGGATTCAACCCATTTGGGACTTTGAGCATGAGTTATTTCAATTGTCTAGTTGTTATGATCCCTTACAATATAACTTCATGGATGTGTATCAAAACCAATATAATTTATCATTTTGTTGATTATTCATAGAAATGAGATGACTTGAAATGGTATTAATGTATACATTCATCCTTTAATTGATGAATTATCGGAGTTAGGGATAAATGGTGTTCATACATGTCATGCATCTTCAAGATTAATTTTAAAAATGAAATATTTTATACTGTGGACCATTATTGACATACCTAGACTTTGTAATTTAGCTCATTGGAACTCATACATGGGTTTTTATTGTCCTGTTTATAAAATTTATTTTGATCATGAATTACTACCTCACAGTAGAATATGATTCTTCTTCTGTCATCGAAAATTTCCCAATGAATGTCACATATTTTGGTTGAACAAGTAAAAAATAAAAGGTTTTATTGATTGTAGACAACCTAAAACATTTGTGATAGGTTCTAAAATATTGGCACAAATTGGAAATGTCAAAAACCTAATTTGGGAAGGTGTATCATTTAAATGATAGTAGTATATGAGTTTTAATTGAATCGTCATGTGAAATCAGAATGAAACAACGGAAGAAAAAAAGTATATTATCAAAACTTCCATAATTGGAATTTAATTTGTGGCACATAATATTGATATGAATCATATTAAGAAGACATTTTGTGACAATTTGATATCCACATTTCTTAATGAGCATGGAAAATTGAAGGATTATCTCATTTCTTTGAAATACAAAAAAGCATTGAACATTAAAGCATGATCTCTAGCTAGATTTGAATGGAGATAATGCTCCAACAATTTTGTCAATGATAAATAGGGATAAGGATACATTCCATTGAATTTTCAAAAAAATCAACGTATCTAATCAGTATTCAAGTAACATCTTAGGGTGTGTTGCCTAAAATCAATATAGGTTATATGGATTGAAAAGTCACAATTCACATATTTTTTATTGTAGTTTCTACCATTGTAATTGCATACAATATTACCAAAGAATGTTACTTCTATTGTACTACAATTATGAACCTTATTCAGAAAACTATTTGAGAAAAATATACAACCATTTGAGCATGAAAAACTCTAGGAGAGATTTGTATTGACACTTTGTGTAATAGAGAATCTCTTTCCTCAATCATTTTTTATTGTCCGGACGCATTTAACTTTTCATTAGGTTGAGGAAGCTAACATAGGGGCCCCATAAACTATCGATGGATGTACCCATTTGAGAGGTAAATTATTTATATGATTTTCATTTATGAAAATTATTATAGGAACTTCAATAAATCCACAATTTGGTTTTTATATTTTATTTATCAGATATCATAGTCATTTGAAAGCATACATTAAAATTCTAGCTCAACCTGTAGGCTATATTTTTGAAGGTTATTTGGAAGGGGAGTTTCTTACCTTTTTTTTCTAGATACTTTGATAATATTGAGACAATATTCAATCAATTTGGATGTATTGATGACACCTCACCTCAATATCAACTACATGGGAAATAAAATAAATCCTTCTTTATATTGGTCAATCAGTTAGGAGGAGCTAAAATGATACACAAATAGAAATTGAATTATAATAGGCACATAGATATGTGATACTGAATTGTTAAATTATAGATCCATTTTTTAATTATTTGATGATTCAAACAAGGGAAAAATGATAATCCAAACACTAAGTGAGATTGATACGAAAAAATATATTAATTACGAGCTTGTATAATTGTTAGCATGATGCGTAAGTTCATAAATATTTCAATCAATATAGATATTGGGTTTAAATATATATAATTTATGTATAATAATGTATATTACTTTTTTTAGGTCATGAATATTGATAGTCAAGTAGATTTTTTATAATATTTTATTATTCGTGTTCAAGGTCCCCTAATACAGGCTAGAATGTTCGATACATACAGTGTGAATGACATTAAATTTTTTATAGTAAATTTGGGAGAGGGTTTCAAAACATATAAAAATGTCATATTTATGTTTCCCGAAGTTGGATATTATAGAAAGTTGACTGTAATTATTGAATTAAACAACCCCAATAATTTTTCAGTTATTTGTTTTCAAATGCAATTTGGTCAATTTTATCAGGGGTGTTAAAAGAAATTCCTTGTAATTTACTTCTATGAACTTATATCGCTTGATATATGTTCGTGAAAAATAATTATATGATCCACATATCTTATCATCATAAGATGAAATGTAATATTATTTGGATGATTTCTTAGATTAATGGTTGAGTTTATTTTCTCACATAAACAAAAAATACTTGCATGATATGGTCGATAAAGTTTATGTTTTTTCCACTGGGATTCATTCCCATCAAAAACAGTGAAGAGAACATATTTTTCCACCATGATATTGAAAATATTAGTCTTGAAAGGGTTGATTAAGTATTTAACATAATTATGGAGAATAAAAAAAATGATTGTAAGAGAATATGATTTTATGTTCAGTTATCCTTTAGTTTATCAACCACTTAATTCATTTGTGCATTTATTAATTTTGATAGTAATGTATATTTTGTTTTTCAGTATTGGGCATCTGTTATCATTTTTAATTTTTTTCTTCATGAATTTTATGAAATATTTGTTTTGAAGTTACTTTTTTTTATTAGATTAATAGAATGTTAATGAAGAAGCAATATATTTATACTAATCAACTGTCAATAGCGAGGCATAATACCACCCCTCGTTCATCGTGAGGATACTGAACTGTGACTATTATAGGTACAAATTTAAATATGAATAATTTTATAATACTAACAATTGTTTCATAAAATATGGAAACAATTATACTATGGAGTAAATATGAAAATTCCATATGTCTGGAATCAGAACTGACTAAAGATATTTTCACATATGATTGTTATGGGATCCCTATAGATAGCATCATAGGATTATTTTTCTAGATTTAGGTCCCACTAGTGGGGTAAATAGTTACCATTTTGATTATATATGATTATTGGAACCATATTTCTTCATGTTGGGAAAATTATGTTTTTTATTCATCTGTAAAGGTATTTTTAAAAAATTATGGTGTAATTGAATTTCATTATGTTATTACATTCTAATATTTTTAAAATGAATACCTTTCTAATTTTTTTTTTCCAATTTCATGTTTCTGATGATATATCATGAATGAGGATATTGAATGTTTTTGTAGAATTATATTTGAGGACGACTAGATCTGTCCCCGATCATACATCATCTATTACTGGTGGTGAGGAGGTATATCGAAAAACATCAAAATTATTTAGTTCACAAAATTTTATTGGTTTTATGTTTAAATATAAATATACAACATTATTTTATTTTTAATATAATTGACTTATAAGTTCTAGTAGAAAGAAGTAGTGATGGAGATGAAGAAAGAGATATAGATGCAGAGGGTGACGAGTAATGTTCAAATGGTAGTGATTAGAGGAATTCATGTTGTTTTTGACTAATATGGAATGAGAGGGTTGATGTATTATTTGTGATATATACCTGGAATCATTTATGGTTGGATATGAACTTTTTTTTTTGATATCATATATTTTATATATGTTTGTTATTTTGTGCTTATAAGAAGGATTTTGTGTGCTACTAATATGCGATTCAATTGTCTTGCAATTTTTTTCCAAGGTAGTTTGGGGGATGTAAAATCCATAATTGGAATTGTTTTAAAATGAACATTTATAGGAGGTTTAAAACTTTTCTACATTTGTAATATTGTTATTCCTAGTGGAAATAACCACTTATAAACACACATTACAAAGTGATTTCCTTAAAATACCACTAAATGGAATAATCCTCGGCATATTGAATGAAGATATACAATTTGGCATTGGTTTTTTCAAACCGTAATATAACTATGTAGAATTTTTTTAAACCGTCGACAAATTTAAAAAATCACCGCTACGTAGCCCAATTGTTTTAGTTCAATAACCCTTATGAGGCCTCTAAAAATTGTTCTTTTAATCCTAGATTCCTATCAGAAAAAATGGAAAACATAATTCCATTCAATTGGATGTTCTCTGGCATAAATTGATTACTCGTGACCTCAACTTCAGTGGTATCGTGTATGGGATAATGTGACCTGATGTTTTCAATCCATCAATAAGATCCCATATCAAATTTTGTTTTCAGTGTGTATGTGGAATCCCAACGAAAAAGTCTAAAGATGTCTCATCCCACTTCCAGGTCGTCATTGAAAGGGGATAAAGAAAAATTTAATTCTTTTGATGCTTAAGACTATCTTAAAATCCAGTATATTATCATGAATCAAAATATAAGTTTTTAAAATTGGATACATGGCCACCAAAATCAACACCTAATATCGTAAAAATCCTAATTGTTCTTCAGTATAACTCCCAATTTTAACTATATAAATCCTCTATCGAATCCTTCCTCAAAGTTAATTTAACAACAAATGGTCGCCAAAGTAATATATATCATATAAACATAGAGACCATTTTCTGATAGTCTCCACACCATATAATTATTCCCTAATTCCTCAAAACTAATCATTTGTTGATTTTTATATGAGAATAATTATTTTAATTTAGGATTTAAATAATAAACTCTCTTAATTTATAAAATTATCATCCTACAAGACATCCAAATGATTACGAGGAATGAGTTCCATCTGATTAAATTACACTTAAGATTCCTTCATTTCAAGGGATGGATGGTTCCTAAAAGGGAAATTGGTTATAAAATTAACCTAAATAGTACATTAAGAAACATGAAATTGAATATATAATAGGTACTATAAATTTCACCTATGATAGATATTTAAAAAAATTTGTGATAATATGTCAATAAATATTTTTTTATCAGAATAGGAGGTAAGACTCTCAAAAAAGGTAATGAATTCATATCATTAGAGAAAGAATCAGAGCTATGATCTTGAGATCATTTGTTGTGTAGTCCATATAATGAGATCATGTATAACATGAACTATATTCCATCAAATGCTCACCCTATATGATAATACAAAGAAAACATGAAACTTATGCATCTCAAAAGAGAACATATCCCTACTTACCCTCTAGACGATTCAACACTTGAAAAGTAGTAAGACAATGCACCAACTCATTAATGGATTCATAACACTTCATGTCTCAAATAATCATCATTATCTTTTTAGTTATTGTTGTAAAATAATAAACCAATATATAAATTAGATAATAACATGATATTAATAATATTCTATTTCCAATAACCTTCGAATATCAAATACATTCCTCAGTTCATCTCATAATATGAAATATTTTACCATTTATGATAAATTTAAATATTATGTTATGAGAACACATTCCCCAAAAACGTTACCTCCAATAATACCATAAACATAAAAGATCATTGGATAGACCGTAACTCATAATAAGTTAGTCATTATTTTCATGCATTCTTCTGAAGAAAGTCATAAGGATATTGGGCATCCTGATCCTAAGACGGTGACAAAAAGGCTCAATATCTATTTTAAATAAAAAAACATTTCCAAAATAAATTGTTTAATAAAATTTCAAATTTGGGGAAATGAGTACTTTTTCATGACTATAAAATTATTTAGCATTAGGTAATCAATAGATAGACACAGGTTTCAATAATATTTGTTGGAAAAAAGTGTAATAGAATCCCATGGAGTCACACTTAGTTGAATGAATCCTGTAGACATTAGGACATACAACTGAGCAATTATCTCTATTAGTTCATATGGTTCTATGTAATAAGAGGGAATAATAATATAACAGGTACTAAGAATCTAGTAAAAAAGATAACTCCTCCAATATCATAGGTGGAAAACCATTATAGTCTAATCAAAAGACATCTAGAAACTCATATACTACTATAAAAGGATCACAACTAGAATATTACTGGTATGATTAAATGAAAATATTGATATCATTATACCCCAAACCTAAATAAGATATCTATCTCAACTCTATGTCGTGTCCCATTATTCCTAAAACACATGTCACTCCTTATCGATAATAGTAAAAGAGAACCACTAAAGATGATATTTAATATATGAATTATGATCAATAATCCAATCCATCCAATGAATGATGTCTATAGGTTTTATATTTATAATTAAAAACTCAAAAAAGTACTAATTTTTATAAATAGAAAGAACCAAACGGGAATTATAGACTATGGTCTCTCTTTATCCAATGTGGCATAGAAATTTCCATGACATATGGTATGAAATCCATAGGATGATTCAATATATTCATAGTGTGTGTAGATATGAATTAATGGGAGGAACTAGAATGAAATAATGAAGACACTAGAGTAAAATAAATATTAATTTTACTTCTCACAATAATAGGGAGCATGTAAAATGCAATATGAGACTCATACATAATAGATAAATATATTTAATGTCTCCATTAAAACATGCGACAAAGGCCCTACCATGTTGTACTAAAATAAAATAGATGGGACTTTTCTAGATACTATATATGATTTAGAAAAAAAATTACTTCCATGATTCAAAACCACTATGTTTTCAACCACAGGACTTGTCTAACATCTTCTTACATTTAAACAGACCAATAAGGATGCTACTGGGAGTAAGAGGAACACCTGATAAACCAAATGTACCATCCAGTTCATGTTCTTCCATCAGATAACTATCCGGAATATTAGCATATGTGGTATTATTTAGAATTAATTTATAATATCATATTTTTAATCAAAGACACGTCTAAAACCTATAGTCCTTAAGTTTATTTTTTTAAACCCTCAGGTGAAAATAGATCATGTTCAATTAATTGAAGAGAAGATTGAGTTACAGTGCAGTCCCTCAAGTGTAGGATTAAAAATTCCATAAACATTGAAAACCCCATTCATATTGGATATAATTAATACATGAAAATATGTTTAGTGTCCATCTCCTCTAATTCCTTGTTCATATCTACAATAACTATAGGATCCCATAATATCCTACTCAACCATTCATGTTTTATGATGAAACGTTTCATCATAAGAGAATATGGTGTCGCACATAGCTCAAAATTCAGTTTAGAAATTTTTAACCAATATTATGCTTCCTCATGATAATTCAATATAGCAAATTATGGTAGTTCTAAATGGAGAAACAACTAGGAACAGTCTATTCTATCATCCCTCTAATGTTCCACTACAAGATAATACACATGAATAAGCATGTACAAATATCCAACATATTGGACTTCATACACCACTATCTCGATGAATTTCTCATCGATTGTTAGGTTTTATTATTTTTATTCATTAGTATCTCCCACCTAAATCATATTCAAACATCTTCATGGGGTTATGGTAATACAAGAAAACAATATATAAAAATGATACAAATCAAAAGTGGCTTGATATAATTTAGTTTATCCATGATAATTTAATAGGTAAACATAAAACATATATTAAATAATTGTAAAATTAAATAGTTAAATCAAAAAACTACTCAAAGACACAATTTCCAAATATCCCATTGTAACATTAGGCGTGTTATGATGATATCTATCCATGAAATCATCTATATCCTACAATTAATGTCCTGAGAATCATTCCTCTTGTCTAGCAAGACATTCCAAACTAGATATTGGCATAAAATAAGTTAGAAATCGACCCTTTGATATCAATATTACTTGTCAAACCTAGATAATCCCTTTAGATGTTATCTATATAAATCCTTACATGGAATGAATGGTGTTCCAAAACCAAAAAAGACAGTGAGGAGATATTGGACATCATGAATAATCATGTGGTAATAATTTCAATAATATAACTAATAAATAATTCAAAATAGTGGATTATAGTAAAAAAATAGTCATAATGAAAAACATTCTATAAAGGAAAACTACCAAAAAAATAAACAAATATGTGTCATAAAAATGGTATGTCAACCAATGTCATCACACAATTAACATCAGAGACATCAGAAAAATATCTTCATGTAATAGGTGAATCACACATTTCAATGGTTGGATACAACTCTTAATGTCACACTAATCAAGAACTATTAACACCTCCCAGAGATACACTTCATTTTCAGTTAGTTAGCAGAAGAAAATATACAAATACTCGAAGGAAGTTTTATGGAATGGAAAATAATATCCTAATAGGATCCCACCAATCATTCAATGATAATTTAATAGTAAATGAAGAAATAATTATCAAATTAAATAAACCATGGAATGGTAACCATTTTCATAATTTAGGGTAAAAATGATTTCAAAACAGCATTAAGAAATTTAATTTCGATCAAATTACGCATGAATATGTATTTTAATAAGAATATTAATGAATTAACATTGTTAATCAAGATACCATAATTATAAACCTTAGGATAAAGTTATATAGATCCTATGTTTTTTCACAATCTCTTGGAAATATGGATCAAGGTGTACACAATCATTCCTAGGACTCGAGCATAGTGGTAATATAAATTTCATCCATTATAATGGATTAAATACCCTCATGATAGTTTCAGAGTAATTTTCATCATCAATTCATTTCTTGAAAATAAATTTTAACTAGTTTGAATAGAATCCTCATAACTCACCAAGATCTCATGTGATTTAATCTGATCAACCATATAAAAGATATCATTCATTTTAATATATTATCAATCATTTCATATTGGACCCAAGTTCATGTCACAAAACATGTTATCTCATTTTTTGAACTGATCACCAATGGGTATTCATCAAAACCCATTCCTCTCAAAGAAAATTAAATCATTTAAAATAATAAAACATTTCAAGAAATTTCATATCATAAAAATCTTTATCCATGTAATACATATTAATTCATGAAAAATTTCTAAAAATGATAAATTTTATTTCCAAATCCATTGTCAATATATTTCATCACACACTCCATATAATTTTAAAATAATTTCTCAAAAGGGCATCCAATCTTGTATTGGAAATAATATTGAAATAAAATTCCTGACAAAAAATCACTAATTATTTATAATGATATATATTTTCTTATGAAACCAATAACCATAGTTTATAATCATCAACACATAGTAAGGGATTGAAAGGGTGATTTTATTTCAGGAAAAATCAAGGTATAATTATAGATTCACAATTTATTAATTCAAGATACATGTCTATAAATTTTATGGGGATCCTCTAAAATAAAATTAGGAGATAAAGGAGGAATGGAATATTCATGGTTAAAATAAAATTATAGTATCCGTAAAAGGAACAATTCACCATTCATCACATTGACCTATGAATAAAAATTTATTAAGTGATAAAAACACATCTATTGAGTCTTCAAATTTATAGAGGATGAATTATGTATAAGGGACATGTGTTTAGATACAAAATGGTAGATTTAGAGAAACCAAAATATACTACCATATTCAATCTCACTATCATCAAATTCACTGGATATTCACCAATGTCTGGTTAAATGATTATGGTTTTTAAATCCCACAAGAATTATAATTAGATGTCTATGGAAAATCCTTACAATAATCCTTTCATTGGCTCCGTGGTGTCCCTCATAGGATATTTTTTTGACCTCCAATAACAATTCTAGTGATAAGATCAATTTCCCTTTTGAAATAAACTTTTATCGTACTCCCATAATCTCAAAAAAATTAACAAACCCCACTCTTTAATACTATAAATTCACAAAAAGATGAAAAAACCATGAATAAATAGTGATAACTAGATATAATTTAGAAATCAGAGATAGAATAATTATATAATGTTCTATACATGAAATATGATTTTGGGAACATCCTAAAATAATTTTCAGACATCATTATTTGAACATAATTACAATGTACACTGTAGGTTTTGAACATAAAAAATTGTACTTGAATCATCTTATGAATATAATATAAATTTACAAGCATAATTTTGTGATAATAACCATAATATACATGAATCACATGGTGTACATTGAAAATGAACATGTATCATGTTGAGAACATATTAATTAAAACCGTGCATAATATTTGGAATATAATAATAATGGACATCCATCAAATTTTGAACATAATGATAATGTACACACATCACCTTGTGCTAAATTTAATAATTTATATATATATATATATTTTTGAACATGGTTACATTGTAAAAATATTATCCTTATATCATGATACATAAAACCTTAACCAATGATTTATTTGGATAAATTTGACATAAAAAATCACAAAATGTCATTCCATATACTTATGGGATAGATAAAATAAATCATATATCATACCATGAAAAACAAATGGAATGAAAATAGGTTTTATAACTTTTTAAGGTTGAATCATAAAAAATGACATCAATAGTTGGATAATGTGAAACGAAATGTAAAATCACCTAAAATAAATAATTTATAAGTTAATATAGAGGGAAATTCATGAAAAGTAACTCTAGGTGATATAGAACTGTAATGTCCCAACCCTATTTACCTAGTGTTGTTTCATCATCACATAACATTGCCCTGATCATAATAGATCACGTCTCAAAATACTCATTATTATAGTTGCCTTGGATGTACGAGATACATACGGAAGTTTTACATTACATTATGAAATGAAAAAATAACAACATTATGTCCCATATGAACACACTCATATTTTTAGCCTATCCATGTTGGTCAGTTACAATATACTTCATCACATCCTAGGATAAATAAAACCAAAGAATGGGGTGACCTCAGATGCTCTTTAAGGATAACAATAAAGCAAAAACTATCATAAATAAGAATAATCATTAATGGAAATTTATAAGACTAAAACACAAGACTTTTATACATTAAATTCTGAATAATATAGAAAATATAAATAAAATAATTCCATTTACTTATTCACATATATATTTTACTAGTCGAATAATCACAAATAATATCAATAGCTAATTGTGTAGAGAATTGATGCTTGGCATACATGGACAATACATTAATTTTTCAGAATACTTAATACATAACAAAAACAGACACACAATGATCGTAATAGTTTAGTGTCTTTGGAAACTCGGAATAAAATCTTCTAATCGTGGTGAAAGATCTTCAACATCTCCCAATAAATATCTTCCCCTTTTTTTCTTACCAAAATCCTTTCTCTATATCCTAAGGAAAAGAAATCATAAAAGGGTGAGCTCAAATACTGAGTAAGGGTAAACATAGAGAACATAAAACAATTCATAAACATTTGAATAAAAAAACTTGAACATAAAATATAAACATGAAAATCTTGAGCAAAGACATGAATCTTGGAATTCAATAAGGTATATATCATAAGGGAACATCAATCATGATAAAATAGAGTGGGAATAAAACATGTAATTGTGGAAACCATTAAGCACATGATATGATTTCCATAGTTTCCAAAGCATTGCTGCCAAGACCATCTTAGTGGACAAAGTCCCTTTCTAAATCAAGTTCACTCCTCGTTCCAGTCCTGTATTACTGAACCGGTTTAACATTCTATACCAACCATGTTTATATCATGAGATATAAATATTTACCCAATGAATTAGAGGGAGATATAGGTCCCAGACATCTCATAATGAAATCATTCTTACTTGTGCCACAAAATAAACATACATCATTCATAATAACTCAATGAATAAAATGGGTTTCATAAAAATCATCCCATCATCACATAATCCATATAAAAGAAATGGATATTTCATCATAAGAAAAGTGAAACCATGTAAATCCTAGAGACATTATACTTGAAACATACACATATGAAATAATGTCATCTTAGATGTAAAATGATTTTGATAAAACACATGAAATGAATTCTTGCGGAAAATATCCTTTCTTCTTCAGAATTAATTTCTTTTCAAAAAACGTCATGCATTTTTCAAAGAAAAGGATTTTTTTGATAATATTTATGAAATCTTTTATAGGAATCTTCATGAAAATAAGGCTTTATAAAACAGTAAAAATTCTTTCATGCCGTGTACGTTAAAAAACATTCTTCTCGTACTTATGTCAGAAAAGTGAAAAAGTACCTTGTAGGGTAAATAAGAGAAAGATTCCTTCCATACCATGGGGTAAATTTCAAATGGGTAAAAATTAATTTAAACATACATGAATACACTTCTATAAAAAAATGGACATGGATGATAGAAATAACCCCATTAAACACTTACGAATAAGCAATCTCAAATAAAAATGAGATTTACACAATTATACCTTACCTTAGGTCTGATATGCTTCGTACGTATCCGAACCTCCGGTATAATGTTATAAATAATGTCATTTACTTATTGCATAATCATATTCATTGTTATTATATCATATATGTTTCACTTATGACTTTATATTATCCTTTCTTTTGTAAATTCCATGTTAAAATAGCATTTCGGGTAAAATCATTTCATTTATCGTATGTGTTTCGACTTGTCGTTATTGATTTTAATACGTATATCCTAATTTACATAATCCATAATTTAAAACATGATTTATATATAATATATATTCGTCATATACATATATATATAACAGATCGATAAAAGGAATGAAATACACCGTTCATGGAGACGGTAGGCCGTACGTACGAATAAACGTTGTTTTCGTTTCCTTATTGAATTGAATGAAACTAAATAGATGACATATAGATATATATACATAAATCCAGTATCATTCATATATTTAAATATTATTCATTATATAAACATTATGATCATTCATGTATGGTTAACATGGAGAATGAATCTCATCGCGTCGTGGAGACGGTAGTCCGTACGTACGCACGAGCAATGATATCATTCCCATAATTATAGAATTGAATTGGTGTGGATGGTATAATATATCAGAATAATTATGATGTTATAATAACCAAATATAGTTATTATTTACATCATTATACCCATCCATGTAAGGTGTTGGTGGAAAAACAGTTTTCACCACGGTGTGGAGAAGGAATTCCGTACGTACGCACGTGTGGTGATTTCATTTTCCGTATGATGGATAGATGATGAAATAGGGTTGTTTAATACTTATAATAACATATAAGTATATGATTTATACTTATGTTATTACTTCATAAGGAACAACTAAAGAATAAAAAGTTGAAGAAAAAATAAAGTTGAAAAAATCGGTAACGGACATTACCTCTTCTTTGATGCGCCTCTTTGAGACCACCTCTTAGGGCACTAAAATTAGTCTTTGAAGAAGACCAGAACCTTTAGGATATTTATATGGAAGTTGAGAAGAGAATTTTTCAGGGGTTGTCCGAGCATGAAGGCTCAATGTGGTTTGAGGAAGAGAGTGAGGAGGTGCCTTTTTATAAGGGAGGAGAGGGGCACCTTTGGAAAAACTAAAAATATTATTTTATTACAAAGTCATATTCGGATTTTAGTAGCTCCAAATTGAGTTATTTTGAAGCTAAGGTGGGAATGTGTTGAAATAATCTCATCCAATATAATTTAGACAGGTTTAGGTTTCTATTTTAACCTTACTATTTAGATTTAACCTTAAGTTAAATAATTTTACTTTTACTGTGTCTTCTTGTTTTCTTACACTATAATGTTAATAAACTTACCATAACAAGCCAAAAGAACCCCAAGTTGTTTATTATTAATATATATAACATTATATAAGTATTTTTACCTAACCTTATATTTTTAGAAATAAAATAACAATTAATAATATAATATTTTTTTTTAAAACTATTTTATGTCAATTTTGACAGTATTTTGTAATTGATTTTTGTGAAAATCATAACAGAATTATTAGTTCGAAAAAATTAAACTAAATCAATAATAACATGGCATATTAACCTATAAAATTAGTGTAATTCATAAAAAGTTTCAAATTACATTTATTTGGGTATTTATAACATCAATTATGTTAATATTTCATTAATAAGATAAATATTGCATCATCTTTGTGTCATAAATGAATTAAATTATTTAATGTCTAAAAATTATAACTAAAATACCATTATGTTAGAAATGGTTTTAGATTTATAATTAGTATTTATAGTCGAATTTATCTTATGTATATCCCTATATTAAATAAGATTTACTTATTAATCATTGATTTTAACTATTTTGACCCTTCTTTAAATAAATTAATATTAAATGTCATAATCTAATCCATGTGGGCCTAAATGGTCATATTTCCTTAATAAGGTTGTTTTTGGTCGAATAACACTTATACAATAGAATTAGGACATGTGATAGGGTAATAATAATATCATTATTACCCTTAATTATCCTATTTACTTTTAACCGTGGTAAATAAAAGTAAAAAGTTACTATTCACCAAAAAATATTTTCATCTCATTGAACCACATTTTAGTCCTTTAATATTAACGTTTTCTCTCATATTTTCAAAATTCCACTCATAGAAGCGGTAAAATTATGTTTTATGAAAAATTCGGTTTTTTAACTACCACTAAGTGGTTTCACTATTCATCAAAAAAAATGAAAGATTCCAGAAAAATACCAAAAATTAGGCCTAAGCTATATTTGATTTTATGAATTCAAAAATGATGTCTAGTTTACCAAATTAAGAATATACCATTTTCATTAATTAATTTAAAAATTAATTCTCGTCATCATAACAAATAGAGTGTTTTTAAGAGATAATAACTATCAAAGGATTGCCACTTGTTTATGTCTGGTCTAAATGTGAAATTACATCCAATTACCAAAATTTTATTAAAAGGTAAAAATATATTCTAAATATAATTTAAAACCACTAAAATTAATTATTTATCACTATTAATTATTTCGATTAAAAAATTTGTTTTTAATTAAAATTTAGTAATTTTCACAATTCATCAGAATATGAAAGTTATCCGAAAAGTACCAAAATTTCACCCCAACGTAATTTCGATATTCCAAATCCAAAAATGAAGTCCATTTTGAATGATAAAATTTATAATATTACAAAAAGTGGGTATTACTATTCACAACAGCTAGTTCATAATAATATTATAATAATATCTCGTTTAGTGAAACTCGGTATTGCGTACTACACACGCTATCGAAGAAGGTCTTTATTGCGTGTAATGCAAGCCAAGTCAAGGATGTGTGTTGTGAAATATCTTTTTGGTGTAGCGTACAACATAAGACATTAATGAAATTAAAAAAAAATCATAAAATATCGGGGTGTTACATTCTACCCCCTTTAAAAGGAATTTCGCCCTCGAAATTCGTTGGGGTTATAAATGGTTTACTACTCAAAAGTTTCTTTAATAGAAGCCCACATTGTAAAAAGGAATACCAAAAAATGGATTCAAAAACTAAAGTATGAAACGTAACGGTTACCCAAATTAACTCATCACTGGGTTTTCACGTAGGAGAACATACTTGAAAATATGGATGTGGAAGAAAAATCTAACCATCAAGTTCTGATGGAGAGTGGTAGAGAACATGGCTATGAAAAATCCAACAATCACAAAGCCATAAATTTGTAATGATCTAGGGTACCATCTCATTCATAGGATATAAGGGCACTAGGACAACATTTTTGGTTTTCAATATCATTTCCCTAAAGTTGAAGAATTTGAATTTGAATAAATAATTTATTTTGGTATAACCGCACTGTTGTTCGTGCCTTGAACAATTTCCACTTCATCTCTTAAAGAAATGAAGTTGAATTTGTTATTTGTGAACTGTTATCAGATCATGTGATAGAATGACGGGTCATTCCATCTGTCTCAAACAAAATGTTAGCAAAAGTTATTAAATATACATAAGTCGATCTATAGTTAGGTTAATCATATATGGTTCCTAAAATGGAATTATACTTCATATATCATACTGCTTAATATAATAATACTAGTTTCTACTAAACAGGGACTTTCTGTAGGCCAGTGGTAGGCGGTAAAGGTCAGTCACACTTCGGTTGTGGGTCCGATTCCCCCATCCTTGTCTGACGCGATGGGTTGTCGCCCGTCCTGCAAATTTTCCTTTTTTGAAAAATAAATTACTATAACATCCCATCAATAATATCGATAAAAATTCAATCCTTAAACAATAATATCTTATGTCCAGCATAATCCATTCCAATCTTTATCAAAAATACTTCAGTCCAAGCTCATAGTATAAAGAAAATGATTACTTGAAATGTCATCAAACAATCATCATTTATCCCCCATTATCCTGTTGGTCACATTCCAATCATGTGAATACCTTAATCATGTATTGTCTTGAAAAAAGAATACCCATTAAACCTTAGTGAAAACATGAATGCTGTCAAAATTTAAATCTTTCCACATAACAAAATCCAAAAATTCTATATACTCAAACCATGATATAACCTTCTCCTTATATCAGTCATGAGCTCATGAATACTGTCAAACATTTAAATTTTTCCTTATCCCTTCATTATGCGCATATCATCTACTTTCCAAAAATACTTGTACCATTCATCACACACTTTCAAAACTTATGGAAATACAACAGTGTAACAATCCTTTGTTGTCTCTTTATTCCATATTACCATGAGATTACTTATACAACATTACACGTGAAAAACATGTAATCATTCCACTACCTTCTTAAACCAATGACCGAGCTTCATCAATTATTTCATATCACATATCATTTGTAGTCTCTTCATCATCATCAACATAAATATTACCCATACAACCATACTGATTCTCTTCATGAGACTTTCCCTTAGGTCATTGGTTTGCATAATGCCCGCACATTCCACATTTAAAACATTTAACCATTGTTGATGTCGTATCAATACCATTATCCTCATCCATGGAGTTAACTGAACCTTTTCTCTTGCACTTACTGGCTTTATGTTCGTCTTTTCCACACCCAAAGAATCTTCTAGTTCCTTTGAAAAATTCTCCTTGATTCCTCTTACCACAGTATTTGTAAGGACCAGTTTGGGATATACCTAACACTGAGAGGGGGGGGGGTGAATCAGTGTTGGGGACTTTTTAAACAAATTCCAACTTTTATCCCTGTACCTCTAGACCTGTTAGGATCTTGATTCTCTTATTCTCTTTTCCATATCGCATGCAATAATAGAAAGCAGTAAAAATGTGCACACGATATTTTTACAAGGTTCACCACTCAATAAGAGTAGCTACGTCCTTGCCATGCATGGGTATGACCACTGCATGGATTCTCCACTATAAAGTAAAATGCTGTTACACTGGAGTGGCTAGGAAAACAATCCTCTAGCCAGTGTGAGTCCCTACACTTTGGAGGGGGGTGGGAAACAATCCGCTTCCCTGGACTGGTGAAATCCAAGTCCAACTTGCAGCCTCTAGCTGGTTCTTTATACTGCCTATCGAGACAGTCTTCTTCCTTCTTGAAAAGGTTGGTTCTGCTCTTGATCTATTGTAGTGCTGTTCACTTGATTACTTGCAAAGAAGTAGGCAAGCAATTCTCTTCTTACTTTCTCTTCATCTCTAGTGCAAAGACAAACTGCACTAGTTCTTCTTCCTTCTTCCTCTTAGTGCAACAACTGACTGCACTAATCACCTTCTTTCTTTAGCTAGAATCACATACACCAATGTGATTATTCAAACACTGAAGATCTGCTCACAAAGCATCATCTGAATTAAACTGCCCTGAATAATTGTTAGCCTTCAGTTGGGCATACTCTGTTCTTCTTCTTCTCTTCCTTCTCTTCTCAATACCAACACCTGAGTGTATTGGTATACTGAATTCTTCCTTTGTGCAGATATGAGTTCAATTGCACGTCTAGTTCTTCTTCACTTCGCAAAGCACAATGAGAGTGTTAAACACCAGTCATGTGAGTGCGGTTCAACTTCTCTTTGTGAAACCGAATGGTTCACAGTTCTTTCTTCTTCACAAAGCTGCTTCGAGAGTGCAATGCACCAATCGAAGGCCTGCGGTACCCTCAAATTTTTCGCGCACCCTTCTAGGTGACTTGCGCATAAAATTCTAGCCTTGCGCGGAAAAACACCTTTTGGCGCGAAAAACCTTTTTCGCGCAACTCTTCTTTTTCGCGCAGAACTTCCTATTTCGCGCAGCAGTTCCTTTTTCGCGCATCACTTCTTCTTTTCGCGCAATACTCTATACTACAATTTTTTCGCGCGCCAGAGCTCGGGATTTGTCTAAGTGTCGAGTCTTAACTAATTAGAGGGGTTCACCCCATATTTATAGGCAGTTTTGACATTGCGCATAAAAACCTCTTCCTGCGCGTAAAACCTCCTCCATGCGCGTAAAAACTCTTTTATGAAACTTCATATTTCGCGCCATGCTTCAATATTTCGCGCACCTCATGCCTTTGTCATTTTTTATCCTTCTAAGCATGAAGCACCAATTGCGCGCAAAATTCCGCACCGCGTTCCATATTGCGCGCAAACCCAATCTTTCCTGCAACATCAGATTTCGCGCATTGCTCCAATATTTCGCGCATTTTATGCCTTTGCCAATTTTTGATCTTCTGATCTCGAACCATCATTTGCGCGAAAACATCATTCCTCAATTTCGCGCACCATGCCAATATTTCGCGCATCCCGCAGATTTTTCGCGCAACCCGTTACTATTTCGCGCATCCCGCAGATATTGCGCGCACCACTTTATTTTTGCGCGAAACGTGCCTAAATTTCCGCGCACTCCATTCCTTTGTCATGTTTCCTAGTTTTGACCTTGAATAACTCATTTTCACGTATAAACCATCTTCAGCGCAACATCCATTGCCAAGCACATTTCTTCATCTCCCGATTTTCAGGCCCTAAAATTTGGCAAACACTGGAAAACGGCGCCACCTTAAACTGTGCTTTTCTGCCATCCCAGATTGTCTATTGCTTTGCCATTTTATCTCTTTACTGCTTCCCATATCCATTCTTCTGCTCTTATCACGAATCCCACTATCGTGATATTTATCCTTTGATAGATCAGCTTAAGCATCGTCAGAGTTGCAATGGGAACTGAATCTTTCCTATCTTCCAGCAGCATCATTCCTTCCAATCAAAACATTATATGACTGGCATCATCATTTCTCCCCCTTTCCTTCATAAGGCTTGCATCACAAGTTCTCCTAACTCATGATTTGTGTGAAATACATACCAGCAAAGCATCGTCTGATTTAGATACAATGTGAAATGCCTGTCTACCTCAGAATGTCAATCCCTTCCACATTTTCATTCTTCATAACCATCATTCTTCAAATCATATGATTCTATTCTTCAAGTAAGCACTTGCATGGTTCACATGCAATCATAAATCATTGCATTGTCTTCTTCAAATCCTCATTCTTCTTCAACCATCCTTAGATAGATGATAATTCACCATTCTGCTCCAATCATCCTCAAATGGATGATACTTCTCCATTCTTCATTGTTGTAAACAATGTGTCACCATTGACACATGTTATTTGAACTTAGGATAAGCTCAACAATCGTCTGAATTGATCATCTAAGAGAATTGCTCAATTATGAAATCCAATGCTATGATTCCATAACAATTCTCCATGTAACTTCACTTCAACCGATCTCCATTAACTTTGGAGTTCTTCTTCATATCCTTCTTCATTTTGACCAGCATTGACATCTGTTGACAACAAATACAATCTTCATATACAAAGTGGTCCCAACAGTATTTACATAGGGAAAATTGAACTTTCTTTCCTCTATGATCATCATGAAACTCCATCTTTCTCTTATTAGTCGAGTTTGGAAACTACCAAATTTGAGTTTATTGATCATATTATGAGATTTCTGATTCGTCATAATAATGATTTTTGGACGTCCAAATCCCATTTCATTTGGTTTCTCATGAATAATAGAATTCAATTGTCCATTATATCCTCCATTATCATGAATCATCTTGTTTCTATCCATTTTCTAATACACAAAAATAATTGTGTGAGAGGAAAAAATCATTATAAAGGGGGAGTGACATCAATATCTAACATCTTAGGTTTAATATAATATCGTTACCATAATTCTAGGACTATAACATATACTTATACCTAACCTTAGGGACATCCCTAGACATACCATAGAAATATCTCTAGGGATCTCACTAATGTTCTCCCATCCTAGTTTCCAAAGGTTGACTAAACTTTTCCTCTGATACCAACTGTAGAGACTGAAGATTGACGTACATGGACAATACATTTATTTTTCAGAATACTTAATACATAACAAAAACAGACACACATGGATCGTAATAGTTTAGTGTCTTTGAAACTCAGAATAAAATCTTCTAATCGTGGTGAAAGATCTTCAACATCTCCCAATAACGATCTTCCCATTTTTTTCATAACTATAACCATTCTTTATATCCTGGGGAAAAGAAAACATAAAAGGGGTGAGCTCAAATTTCCAGTAAGGGTAAACATATAGACATAAAACAATCCATTAACATTTGAATGCAAAAACTTTAACATAAAATCTAAACATCAAAATCTTGAGAAAAGACATGAATCTTGGATGTACGTAAGGCATATATCATAAGGGAACATCAATCATGATAAAATAGCATTGGAATAAAACATTTAATTTTTTCAACCATAAAGCACATTATATGACTTCCATAGTAGCCAAGGCTTTGCTGCCAAAACCATCTTAATGGACAAAGTACCTTTCTGAATCGAGTTCAGTCTTCCTTCTAGTCCTGTATTACTGAACAGATTTAACTTACCGTTCCAGCCATGTCTATCTCATGAGATATAAATCATTACCCAATTAATTGTAGGGAGATATAGGTCCTACAAATCTCATAATGAAATCATTCTTACTTGTGGCACAAAATAAACATACATCATTCATAATAACTCAATGAATAAAATGGGTTTCATAAACATCATCCCATCATCACATAATCCATATAAAATAAAATGATATTTCATCATAAGAAAAATGAAACCATGTAAATCATAGAGACATTATACTTGAAACATACACAAATGAAATAATGTCATCTTAGATGTAAAATGATTTTGATAAAACACCTGAAATGAATTATTGAGGAAAATATCATTTCTTCTTCAAAATCAATGTATTATCACAAAACTTCAGGAAATTTTAAAAGAAAATTTTTTTGATGAAAATAGTTATGAAATCTTTTGGAGGAATTTTCATGAAAATAAGGCTTTATAAAATCTATAAAATCCTTTCGTGTCGTATACGTTAAAAAAACGTTCTTCTAGTACTTTTTTCAGAAAAGTCAAAAAGTACTTTGTAGGGTAAATAAAACAAAGATTCCTTCCATACCATGTGGTAGAAGTCAAATGGGTAAAAAGGAATTTAAACACACATGAGTACACATTTATAAAATGTATACATGGATGATCGAAATAACCCCAGTAAACACATACGAATAAGCAATCTCAGATAAAAATGAGATTTGCACAATCATCGCTTACCTTAGGTCTGATATGCTTCGTACGTATCTGAAATTCCTTTATAATAATTTAAATAATGTAATTTACTTATTACAGAATCATATTCATTGTTATGATATCATATATGTTTCATTTATGACTTTATATTACCCGTTCTTTTATAAATTCCATGTTAAAGCAGCATTTTGGGTAAAATCATTTCATTTATCGTATGTGTTTCGACTTGTAGTTCTTGATATTAATACATATATACTGATTTACATAATTACATAATGTAAAACATTATTTATATATAATATATATTCATCATATACATATATATATTATAGATTGATTAAAGGAATTAAATACACCGTTCATGGAGACGGTAGGCCGTACGTACACATGAACGCTGTTTTTGTTTCCCTATTTAATTGAATGAAACTAAATAGATGACATAAATATATATATACATAAATACAATATCATTCATATATTTAATTATTATTAATTATATAAAATTTATGATCATTCATGTATGGTTAACATGGAGAATGAATCTCATCGCGTCGTGGAGACGGTAAACCGTACGTACGCACGAGCGATGATATCGTTCCCATAATTATTGAATAGAATTGGAGTGGATGGTATAATATATAAAAATCATTATGATGTTATAATAACCATATATAGTTATTCATTACACCTTTATACCCATCCATGTAAGGTGTTGGTGGAAAAACAGATTTCACCACGGCCTGGAGACGGTATTTTGTATGTACGCACGCGTGGTGATTTCATTTTCTGTAGGATGGGTAGATGGTAAAATAGGGTTTTTTTCATACTTATAATAACATATCATTATGTTATTTATACTTATTTTATTACTTCATAATGAAACAACTAACTAAGAAGAAGTGGAAGAAGAAATAATGTTGAAAGAATCGGTAACGGACATTAAATCTTTTTTGAAGCACCTCTTTAAGACCTCATATTAGGGAACTAAAATTGGTCTTTGAAGAAGACCAGAACCTCTAGGATGTTTCTATGGAAGTGCAGAAGATAATTAGGCCAGGGTTGGCCGAGCTTGAAGGCTCAAAATGGTGTGATGAAGAGAGGTTGGAGGTGCCCTTTTATAAGGGAGGAGAGTGGCACCTTTAGAAAAACTAAAAATATTATTTTATTATAAAGTAATATTTGGTTTTTAATAGCTCCAAATTGAGTTATTTCAAAGCTAAGGTGTGGATGGGTCGAAATAATCTCATCCAATAAAATTTAGACAAGTTTAGGTTTCTATTTTAACCTTATCAATTAGATTGAACCTTATGTTAATTAATTTTACATTTACTGTGTCTTCTTGTTTTCTTACACTATAAGGTTAATAAACATACTATAACAAGCCACAAAAACACCAAGTTGTTTATTATTAAAATATATAACATTTTCTAAGTCATTTTACCGATCCATAGATTTTTAGTAATAAAATAACAACTAATAATATAATATTTGTTTTAAAAACTATTTTATGTCAATTTTGAAACTATTTGGTAATTGATTTTTGTAAAACTCATACCAGAATTTTTAGTTCGAAAAAAAGTTATCTAAATCAATACTAACATGTCATATTAACCTATAAAATTAGTTTAATTCATAAAAAAGTCTCAAATTACATTTATTTGGGTATTTATAACATCAATTATGTCAATATTTCATCAAAAATATAATTATTTCATCATCTTTCTGTCATAAATAAATTACATTATTTAATGTCTAAAAATTATAAAAAAATACCATTATGTATGATATAGTTTTATCTTTCTAATGAATATTTATTGTCGAATTTATCTTATGTATAAACCTATATTAAATATTATTTACTTATTAAACATTGATTTTAAGTATTTTAACCCTTCTTTAAATAAATAAATATTAAATGTCCTAATCTAATCCAAGTGGGCATAAATGGTCATATTTTATTCCTAAGGTTGTTTTTGTTCGAATTACACGTATCCAATAGAATTAGGACATGTTTTAGGGTAATAATAATATCATTTTTACCCTTAATTATCCTATTTAATTTTAACCGTGGTAAATAAAAGAAAAAAGTTACTATTCACCAAAAAAATATTTTCATCTCATTGAACCAAATTTTAGTCCTTGATATTAACCGTGTCTCTCGTATTTTTGAAATTTCACTCACAGAAGCGGTAAAATTATGTTTTATGAAAAATTCAGTTTTTTAACTACTACTTAGTGGTTTCACCATTCATCAAAACAATGAATGTTTCAGAAAAATACCAAAAATTAGGCCTAAGCTATATTTGATATTATGAATTAAAAAATGATGTCTATTTTACCAAATTCAAAACATATTAGTGGCATTAATTTATTTAAAAATTAATTCTCATCGTCATAACTAATAGCATGTTTCTAAGAGATAATAACTATCAAAAGATTGACAGTTGTTTATGTCTGTTTTAAATGTGAAATTACATCCAATGACCAAAATTTTATTAAATGGTAAAAATATATTCTAAATATACTTTAAAACTACTCAAATTAATAATTTATCACTATTAATTATTTCTATTAAAAAAGTTCTTTTTAATTAAAATTTAGTAATTTTCACTATTCATCAGAATATGAATGTTATTCGAAAGTACCAAAATTTCAACCCAAGCTAATTTTGATATTAAGAATCAAAAAATGAAGTCCATTTTGAAAAATAGAATTTATAAAATTTCAAAAAGTTGGTGTTACTATTCATAACGTCTTGTTCATAATAATATTACAATAATATCTCGTTTAGTGAAACTCGTTATTGCGTAGTACACATGCTATCGAGGAAAGTCTTTATTGCGTGTAATGAAAGCCAAGTCAAGGATGCATGTTGTGAAAGATCCTTTTGGTGTAGCGTACAACACAAGACATTAATGAAATTAAAAAAAATATTTTTCATAAAATCTCTGGGTGTTACAAATTGCATATTGCTGGAATGCATAATGCCAGATATAAGAACAACACAGTCAAGTCCCCATGCCAAGACAACAAATAAGATATTTTTAAGTCCTTGTTTTAAGACACTAGTTTGTCTCATGAGACATACCGATGCATCGAGGAGCTATGGTGGGCTGAACCCGTCAGTTACTAAGTCCAATGCATTCCTCATATAAAAAAGGAAAAAGCATAACATAAAAATTTGTATTAAAACTAGCATTAGAATAATTACTACTATAACCATAAAACATGAATGGTATAAAAATATCACATCCATAGTCAAACATATCACCAAACATTCAACAAAATATGAAATATTTTTATCATAATAAATCAACTTCAAACAAGTGTAAAATCCATCAAAGGATGATGACATAGAATAAATCAAAACTATTTGAGAGAAATATCGATTTCTATTTTGAAATCATTTTAAAGTAAAATAATTATAAAAGAAAACATTTATTTTGAAAATATTCTTATAAGATGGTAGGGGAAGATTTTAATATTTTATAACTGTGGAAAATAGCCGCTCCCGCCATATAAGTAAAATATCATTCTTACCTTAATATGTCAAAAAGATCATAAAGTACATTGCTTGGAAAACGATGGAAGGATTCGATTCAAAAAAAAATTATAAAAATTAAAACAATGGTATAAATGACCTTAACCCATATTCTTGGAAATAGTAAAAATGTTTTGAAATAAATTTTTCTGAAACACAGATGTGGATGATAATGAAGTCTTGGTAGATAATCACGTATAAACAACCTCGGATAATAAAGAGATGGTAAAATTAACACTTACCATTTAATTTTCCTTGATAGAGGGTTTGTTATAATCTTGTATAATTTTTAAATAATTGTTATAAAATTATACAATAACCATATACATAAAAATGATATTATATATGATATTCTAAATTTTTTTTGTTAATAATATTTTAGTAATATCATTGTTTCAGGTGTTAACTGATTCTTTTTCCAATATATGTTATGTTATGTAAGTCATGTTTTTTATGGATATGATGTATTTTATTAATATATATAATGATATGAAGTTATTAAAAAAAATTAGTCATCAAATGAAAATTATTCAGGAATGGTTACGATGAGGAACGAAATCATATCACGTCGTGTAGACGGTAAGCCATATGCACACACGAGCAACAATATCATTAGATTGATGGTGAAATTGTATGTAGTCGGATGGTATATTATATATACTTAATACTTAACAAGTTATATTTATTATTTACATCAATTATAATCATTATTATAGTCGTCCAAATAATATTGCGTTGAAGTACAAAATACACCACAACGTGGAGACGGTAAGTTGTACGTACGCACGTATGGAGACTTTGTCATTTATGGGATGGATATAATAACTAATATGTTGTACCATATTTATAATAACAAAAAATTATGTAGAAGGTACATTATTTAATATTTTGGTATTGATAAAACTATGAAATATGTACTGGAATATGAAAATAACTTTATAAGAGGTGATTAAATTTTTACCTCTTCTATGGGTGCATCCTTTTGATTTGATAAAAAGGTATCCTTATGCTATATAATGGTCAATTTAAGGCCACTAGGTTTATTTTAAAGTATTTGGGAGTATATTTCATTGGGTAATAGCTGATCCAAATGGCATTGGATGTGTGAATTTGAGAAAAGGTGAAGTACCCTTTTATAATAGCAGTGAGGGGAACCTTAGGAAATGATTGAAATATTATTTTATGATACAATGATTTTCGGATTATAATGGCTCCAAAAAGATTTATATTTTGGATAAGGTTGAGATGGTTCAAAAACCATTCATCCAGTAAGATTTTGACAGTTTTAGATAACCTGATTAACTTTATCTTTTAAATTTAACATCTTGTTAAATTGTTTAACTTTTACAATCTCATCTTAGATTTTTATATTACATAGTTAATAAACATACTATAAAATTTCAAGAGAAACCAAATTGGTTTATTAATGACATATATATCATTAGGTATGTCCTTTGGAAAAACCGCATAATTTTATTAATATTATATTAATTAATAATATAGTATTTTTTTAAAAACTCATTTCTGTTAATCTTTAAACTATTTAGTATTTGGTTTTTTTGAATGTAATAACAACATGATTACATAAAAAACAATAAATTTAATAAAACTTAACATGTCATTATCATTTTTAAAATTCATGTATGTCATCAGAAATTTATTATTATATTTATTTTTTATTTAAAATATCATTTATTTGGTTCATTCATTAATAAGGAAAATACAGCATCATTATTATTTAATAAATATATATATTAATTTTACGTATAAATATTATAAATAATATATAAAAATGTAGGAAATATTTTTAATTTTCCAATTAATACTTATAGTCGAAGAGTTCGATTATATAACCTTATATAATTGTTTAACTAAAAGATACATGTATATGTTATTTTTGCCTTTACTTTACATTAATTGATATTAAATGACAATATTATACCCAAGTGGCTCCATGTAGTACCAAAATCACCCATAGGATTCCCATGGTCGTACATGTATCTTACAATATGGTTAAGACACGTGTTAGGATAATTTAATATTACTATAATATTATTTGTTTACTTTTATTACCAGATTTACCCTCTAACCACTATAAATAAAATATTTACTGAAGTAATTATTCATAATATCTCTAACTTAAAATTACATATTTACACAAATTGTAACTCATGATTCCAAAAATTGAATCAATTTTCCCAAAATAGAAACACAAAAGTGGCAGAAATTATTTTAAAATTAATTCACATTGTCAAAACCAATAAGTGGGTTTTTAAGAGGTAAAAAATATCAATATATTGACATATGTTTATATACAATTTAAATGTGAAATTATATAAAATGTCCTACATTATATTAAATGATCAAAATATAATCTTATTATAATTTAAAACCACTCAAATTTTAAATTTAACAAATAAATTATTTCATTTAAAAAATTTGTTTCCAATTAAAATTTAGTATTTTTCAGTATTCATCAAAATATGAAATTTATCAAAAAAATACAAAAAATTCACCCTAATATAATGATGATATTGAAAATTTAAAAATAAATCCAAATTGAAAAATAAAATTTATACAATTTCAAATTGTGGGTATTACTATTCATAACTGCTTTTAAAATGGCAAGTTGGATAAATCATGATGCGCTTGAACTCGGTGTTGCATACATCGCACACTATTTTGTTAATAAAAGAGAAGAGTATCATGTATTCTTGGAGTTTTACATTCTTACATCCTTAAATAAATTGAATCCTCACAATTTTAAATTATTCTTTTAAAATAAAAGTTAAAAAATAAAAAAAAACCTTTGTGGAAACCCATATCGGAAAAAGGGTTAGAAAAATTTATTCAAAATAAGAGGGAAAAGTAAATGAAAAAGTTGCCATAAAATTAGGATTTTGAATAGTAAAAAATTGGTGGAAATTATAATTGTAGGAAAAACATAAATATTTATAGGGAGTGATTGAGGTCATCAATCACAAACAAGTGAATGGAAAATTGAGGGCCACAAAGCCATAAATCTATGATGATTTAAAATATCCTCATATCAAAAAAATAAGTTATTAAGATAAATCTTTTTTGGTTTTAAGATACTTCACATAAAGTTTTAGTATTAATTTCATCATAGAATAAGAAAAAATGTGTACTTTACAAGTAGATTTACATCCTCTAACTAATTTCTTCCACTGACTCATCTTTGACTCCAAAACATAATAGAACACAAAAATATTCTATTTACCCTAATAGTATAGAATTCTAAATATACTAATATATAATTTAAATGAATAAAAATATTTTTTATTAATAATAGACTTATTGTAGTCTAGTGGTAGGTGTTAAAGCCTTGTCACATTTTTTTTGAGGGTTCGATTCCTGCAGCTTTGTCTGATGCCATGAGATATTGCCAGACTTGCAGGTTGTCCTTTCTCTAAAACAATAGTACTATAATATTCCAAAAATAATATTACAAAATCATTTCACCTTAAATGGAACTGTAAAAAGATTAACATAACCCATTCCAACATTTATTTTATCCAAAATACTTATATCCAAACTCTCTCAAAATGATCTCTAAATTCAAAAATCAATAATAACATAAAATTCCCTAAACAATGTAATGTTTATCTTGTTGTAACATACTTAAAATATGATTACCTTCATTATATTATAACATTTTGGAAAATAAAAAGTAATGTAGTACAATCCTTATATATATCATATTCTTCTTTTAACCATTATATAATTCTTGAATCCAAAAACAAAATTACTCCTAATCAATTGTAGTAACAACATATGCTCGACCTTGCTCCCTTAGCCTTTTCAGAGGTATGTTTCCTCGGGGCTTAGAACATATATTTTTTATAATTCCCCATTTTATTCAATTGTAGCATTCATCCCTGACAGCCTCTTTTTTCCATTTCAATCATGAGCCTCATGACTGTTTTCTACACATTTGTGAAAAACACCCATTCATTTTAGGCATGTACTAGGGTGTTTCTTCCCATAATTTTCTCATAAAGAAAAAATAATATTGTACCTTTTTCCAATTATATATCTCTTTCTACACCATTCTATTGTTATCTTTCTTTACTTTAATATCATAATACATATAGAATTCATTCCCTATCATGATAACACAAAGACTATATCTTCATATGTCGAAAAGGATTATGAGACTAACGCATGATGGAGAAATGGGTTTAAACCATAAAATAATCGATCAATATTACTCCTTGGGTTATGTATATAATCTTGTGCAAGCCTTGATAACCTTATAATGTTATCCTCATTATTTGCGACATTATCATTCTCCTTTTTCCTCAAACACATAAATTGCATTTCCATATATGCTTGATGGTTACAAGGAAAATGTGTTTCTACAAAAATCTCATTAAACTCCCTCTATTAAATATTTGATACTTATTGATAATTCTCCACATTTTGAATTAATGACCACTGTTGATCTACATCTTTTGTGAGGCAATAAAATTCCATGACTTATTTTTCCATTTTACTACTCCCCAAAGAATGAAATATTTTCTCTAAGGAACTTGTCCATTTCTCGGATAAAAATATTTTTGTAGTCCCATTAAATATTGGTGGTTGTTTCCTTGTGAATTAGTCTAAAATTGATCCTGCACATTGGGGATGAAGGTTCTCCATACGGGAAAGTTTATTATTCATAACATGAATGGGTTATCATAGACAGGTGATAATCTTAACAAGAATAGTTACATCACAGCTCCACTATAATTATCTTGAGTAAGAGGGAAATTCCAATATAGATAAAGTGCATTGATACAGTTTTCATTCCTTCCATTAGGCCCCATTTCTAAACAATGGCATACACATGATTAGTTTATTAACTACAATACATAATTATATACTTGTAAAACACTTAACATAAATTAGACTGTTTATAGATATAATCCTTAATAAAAAAATGTTTTCATTGAGCAAGTATTTACTCATAAATCCTTCATAATGGTTTATAATTAAAATGTGAATTATCCAAAACATATCCCCTGGGAGTGTCATAACCAAGACAGCAGCTAGGACCGTTGTCTTATACTAGAATACCCAGGGTCATGCCTGAAACTCCTTGTCAGAGTTTTCACTCCTAAGTACATCTACCCCCGAGCCACCTATACCTCCTCATATCCAGACAGGGATTTATTTCTTGTAAATCTAAAAAAATATCTACATTACCAAAATTCTAGGACGTTATTTTGTACTAATCCCTAATGATTATCATAGGTTAATGATATATAATCAGAGTTTTTCTAAATCTAGTATACAAGGATTGTACTAAAAGTCCTCTAATACCAACTGTAATGCCCTGACCCTAGTTACATAGATTCAGTGAATTATTACATAACATTGGCATGATCACAGTAGATCAAGTCTCGAATGACTGATTAGTTTTTTACCCTTAGAAGTACTAGATATATACATAAGTTTTACCGTACATTTTGAAATGGAAAAACAACAACATTTTTTCCTCTATGAACACTCTCATATATTTTAGAATATCCCTTCAGGTCAGTCAAAATACACTTCTTCACAACCTGGGAATAATAAAACAAAAGAATGGGGTGATCTCAAATGATCAGTAAAGACAATAATATAGCAGAATATATTTTAAATAAGAATAAACATTTCAGGAAATGTATAAGACTAAAACAATAGCCTTTTAATATTAAACTTTTGAATAATATGGAAAATAGAAATCAAATAATTCCACTGACTTATTCACTTGGATGTTCTACTAGTCAAATAATCAAATGTAATATCAATTGCTAATTTCATAATGATGGAATGCAAATTTTGGACATCATAACCACATAGTCAAGGCATCATGCGAAGACAACCAATAACATTTTTTCAAGGCCTTGTTTCAAGACACTAGTTTGTCTCATGATAACTACAGATGCATTGAGGAGCTATAGCGGGCTCTACCAATCACTTTCTATGTCCAATTAATTCATCATATGAAAGGGTTGAAACATAACTTTAACATTCGTATTATAACTAGCATACGATGTGTTAATAATTTAAACATAAACCATGTATGGTATAAAAATAACACATCCATAGTCAAAAATATCAAAAAAACTCTAATACAATATGGATGGTTTATATCATAATAAATCAACTTCAAATAAGTGTTAAATCCATCAAAAGATGTTGACATAGATGAAATCAAAACTAGTTGTGAGAAATATCACATTCTATTTTGAAAATTTTTAAAAGTAACATATTTATAAAATTAAAATTTTATTTTGAAAATATTCTTGTAGGCTGAAAATGGATGCTCTGAAGATGTTATAATGGTATAAAATAGTCGCACCTACCGTATAAGTAAAAAAAATTCTTACCATTATTTGTCAAAATGGTCATAATGTACCTTGTTTAAAAAATGATAGAAAGATTCATTTCAAAATATTTTATAGAATGTCAAAAAAGGGTATAAATTATGTTGAAAAATATTCTAGGAAATATTTAAAATGTTTTAAAATAAATTTTTAAGAAACATGAATGTCGATGATAAATATGTCCTAGTAAATAATCACGTATAATAAACCTTAGATAATAATGAGATTATAAAATTTAGCCATACCATGTACTTTTCGTTGGTCAAGTGTATGTTAAACTCATGTATAATAGATAAATCATTATTATTAAATTATAAATGAACCATATACATAAACACGATATTATATATGATCTTCAAATATTGTTTTGTAAATAATATTTCATTAGTATAATTGTTTTGGGCGTTAACTGAATCGTTTTAATTTAACTTTTTTTTCATGTAAGTCATTTTTTTATTAATAAGATGTATTTTTTTTATCCATAATAATATAATGATCTTAAAAATTATTTTTAATCATTAAATGAAAATTATTCTTGAATGGTTGTGATGGGGAATGAAATCTCATCGAATCGTGGAGATGGTATGTCGTACGTACGTACTTGCGAAAATATCATTATATTTATTGTGAAATCATTTGTAGTCGGATTGTATATTATATATACAGAATAAAAGACATGTTTTATTTATTATTTACATCAATTATACTCAATATTATACCTATCCAAATAATGAAGTGTTGATTGAATAACTTTACCATGATGTAGAGACGGTAAGCCGTACGTAGGCATGTATGATGACATTATCATTTATAGGATGGATATAATAACGAATATGGATGTAACATATTTATATTAACATGAAATTATGTCGAAAGGCACTAGATTTATTATTTATTTATTGATAAAACAAAGAAAGTGTATATTGAAGAAGAAAAGGACTTTGAATGAGGTAATGACATTATTAACTCTTCTTCATGTGATTCCAATTGATTTGATTAAAAGGACTCCATAGATTGTCTTATGATCAATTTAAGGCCTCTAGGTTGATTTTAGGGTAGTTGTGAGGATACATGAGTCGGATATTTCTAATCCAAATGTGTTTGGATGTGTGAATTGGAGAGAAGGGGATGTACCCTTTTATAATAGAGCTGAGGGGAACCTTTGGAAAAGATTCAAATATTATTTTATTATACAATTATATTCAGTTTATAATGACCCAAAATAGTATATATTTAAAGGATAAGGTGGTTATATGTTGAAAAACACTCAACCAATAGTTTTTAGATATGTTTACGTGACCATATTAACCATATCTTTAAGATTCAACTCATACATAAATTGTTTTACTTTTACTATGTGTTCTTATTTTTTATATTACATGTTTATTAAACTTATTATAAAATGTCAAGAGAAATATATTTTGTTCATTAATGACATATATATAATTATGTAAGTCATTTTTCTAAACGATAGATTTTTAGGAATGTTATATCAATCAATAATATAACATTGTTTTTAAGAACTCATTTTTTTCAATTTTGATAGTATTTAGTATTTGGTTTTTGTGAATGACATCAAAATTTCATTACTTTGAAAAAAAACATTAAATCAACCCTAAAATGTCATTTTTACATATTAAATTAGTTTATTGTAGCAAAAAATTCAAATTATATTTATTTTAATATTTATAATATCATTTTTTTGATTCGTTAATTAATAAGGAAAACAATGCATAATTATCATGTCATAATTAAATATATATATTTTATGTCTAAAAATTATAAATAAAATATCATAATGTAGGAAATATTTTTATATTTATAATTAATATTTATAGTAAAATATATAAATTATATAACCCCATATAAAAAGTTTTTTAATATAAGATACATGTATAGGTTGTTTTGGTCATTACATTACATTAATTAATATAAAATGCCATTATCACACCCATGTGGATCCATGGGGACCAAAAAAAGACCCAATGATGCCCGTGGATGGAAATATATCTTCTAGTATGGTTCGGACACATGCTAGGTTAATTTAATATTATAATAATATAATTTTTACCCTTATTTACCAGATTTACACTTTTACCATGGTAAATTAATTATTTACTCATGTAAATATTCATAATATCTCAAACTAAAAATTACCTATTACACAACCTGGACCTACTGATTAAACATATGGATTCGATTTTTTAAAATTCAAAACCAAAAATTTGAAAATTTATTTTAAAATTAATCTCCATTGTCAAAACCAATAAGAGGGTTTTTAAAAATAAAAACAATCAAAAGGTTGACATATATTTCTGTACAATTTAAATATAAAATTTAATAAAATGGCCTAAATCATATTAAATGATAAAAATATAATATAATTATACTTAAAACCCACGCAAATTTATAATATAATAGTATAAAGTATTTTTATTAAAAAGTTTTTTTTAATTAAAATATATTATTTTTCATTATTCATAAAAATATTAATGTTATCAAAAAAGTACCGAAACATCAATGGATTATAATTATGATATTAAAAATCCAAAAATGAAGTCCATATTGAAAAATAAAATTTATAAAATTTAAAAAAAATTGGTATTACTATTCATAACTTCTTTTAAAATGGCTAATTTGATAGGTCGTGCTGCGCTTGAACTCGGTGTGGCATACATCGTACACAATTATATTTTTTAAAGAGAAGCGCATCATGGAAGCTTGGGGTGTTACGAAAAGTTATAGATATGAAAAATAAAATAGAAAAAAACCATTAATAACATTTTTAAAAGAATTTTTTATCATATATATTATAAGGTGATGTTATGATCCACTTTTAAAAATAATTTTCTTGAATTTCATAGAAAAAAACTTTTAAAATCCCATTAAAAATAAACCCAAATATTTTATTGTAAAAAAATACATAAATATTACTTATAATAATTGGGTAGTGGAACATAAAAAAAATAACAATAGTAACGGGAGTACCTTTCTAATAGATTGAAAATAGATTTATAGAAACATTTTTCAAAAAATTATAAATAAATAATAATTCAAAAAGTAAGTAATTATTATTATTAATATCACTTGAGATAACACTTATTTGGGTTTCAAGATAAGAAATTAAAACATTGGTGGAATGAAAAAAAATATATATATCAAGGATAAATATCCATTAAATGGGATGAGGATTATTATTAACTATGATGCATATATATAAAGAAATAAATCCATTGATGGTGATTGATATATGTAATAATCATTTGAAATGGATTTAATGATTACAAGATAAAAATTCATAGAATTATATTTCAATTTACGATGTGATTCAATCATAAGGATACATATTCCCAACTTATAAAAGTAATTTTCAAGAATATTGATCATAAATCAATAAATCATTATTGAGTTATGAAAAAATCAACTAATAAATAACACACCTTGATATGAGGATATTTTGAAAAAACATTTAGGTGAAATAATAGTAAATATATATATATAAAACATCAAAACACGTTTTTTATAGTAATATATTATAAAAAATCAACCTTAGATAAATGAATATCTTGATGAAAAATTATAAATCCAAATAAAATTCATAAAATGATCAATTTTATCAACACTTGACTTTATAAAATTACATTAACCTCCTTAATTCTCAACTTCCACCATAGTTCCTAAATATCATTGAGAAAATGAAACTTATATTATATTACCTCCCACATATGAAGGATTTCAGTATTCTTCTGGGGATTAGATGTTACTAAATATATAATATTAGGTTATTGAATATTGGTATAGGTTCGATGTAATTTCTATGCATAAGAGTGTCTTTATGTTTCTAGAATTAAGATCCTTATATTGTAGAAAAAGGAAATTTCCATTGAATTTAATGTTTGGTGATAAAAAAATACTAAATCACAAGGGAGTTAGATGAGTAAGTATATAATGGTTAGTTAGACATGTGGGTATGAATTTCCAACCTAAAAATTACTTCTAAGAGGTTTATGATTCCTATTAAATTGAGAAAATTTCATACCCTTTATGTTATCTATTTTTACCATTGTTAACCTAGATCAGAAATTTACTCTGGTAATTATTTATTGACATGAAATTTTAGAAGACACATCCTACCTAAATTTGATTCTATGAATGTATATTTTGTTATCTTATTATCCTAATTAATATTTTAAAAATATAAAAAATTTCATTTAAATTAATAGATATGATCTGGAAAGAAAATATAGTTATAGTGAAATATATATCTATACATTAAATGTTTCAGTCTTATATCCTATTTATTAATAATTAAATGTATGTTAATATTTTTTTAACATTATAATTTTTTCATAACATAAAATTGACTAATTTAATTTATTTAGATTAAAATTGTACAACATTTAAAGTATATTTTTTAATACATATGTATTTTACAAGGAAAAATAATATTTAATTTTTAAATTTATCATTATGTTTGAAATTATATTAAATTTACTAAAACACTTATATTATGGTTAATAATATTAAAACCAACATATTAAACTCAGTTTCATGATTAGAAAAAAAATTAATTTTAATATAATTAAGCATATTGAAAAAAATGGTTTTGAAAAAAGTTATGTTTTGAGCATTTGTTAAAATTATTATTATAACTTTAATTATAAAAAATATGATGTTTGATAATTAATTTAATTTTTTTTATTATTAATACCTTTATTTAAAATAATTTAGTTTTAATTATTAATTATAAATTACAGTAAAAAAAATCTTCGAAAAATGCCACTAATATTTTAAATAATTTTCACCTAATACCATTAAAATTAATAATTTAAATTTTTAAAAATTACATTTAAAAATCCATCATTACGAAAAAATTTCACTTAATTATATAAATATAATGCATCATTTATGGTAAATAATAATTTGTAACATAATATAAAAAAATTAATAAAATATTATATTTTTTATTATAATATATTTTTGAATTTAATTATTTTAATTTCTTTACTAGAAACCCCTAAATATTTGATACTTATTGTATATATGTAAATCTAGAGAATATACTTACTTGGACTATATACGCCTTTGTAATGGATATATTTTCACCCATCACCTCCTATAAAATCATTTTATTTGTACATATTTAATTAGACTTCTCACTCTAATTAATTTAAAATTTAAAATTATTATTTCTATGTTTATGATATTTCTATTTCTCATTTTATGTATTTTTGAAATAATGTTTATTCTCTTAATATAAGGTAATCTAGATGTCCTATTAGTTTTAATGATATTATTAATTTCTTATTTTTTCCCATTTTAATTTATCTATTTTTAATAGATGTAACCATCCATGGGTTGTTATACTTATTCACATTTATTATTTGTTTAATGATCCATTATGAATGAAAGATGTGTTTTTAGTTTTACTCATATTTTATATGGATCACTTCTCATACAATTTTATTTTTTGTAGTAGAATAGAAAATATTCTTTTAAAATATAAACATATAATTTATTCAAAAATAATGGGTCATAATTTATATGGTTTTATAGACACCCTAAAATAAATTCAATCCTCATAATATTAATTATTCACGAAAAAAGAAAAATAGCTAAGGGTATGATTGATAAAATAATTTCAAATTCACTATAGTGGTTAAATATCTAAAAAATATATTTTCCTTCATAATTTTTTAATATGTCGATTTCCATTTTTGAACTATATTCTAAAAATATGCCTCTATTGATAAACGTAAGTCTTACTAATTTCAATAGATATTACATTGACAACATCATTTTCATGATTTTATTTTAATCAAAATACTAAAACCCAAATATATATGATAATATCATATAAAGAATAATAAATTTTTATATGAATATGAAAAATAAATCCTATGATGTCATCCTATATGAAACATTCAGTGAAACCTATGATACATTCGATTTAAATTGGAAATAATTAGATCAATTTATAATCCTTTCATATTAAACTGTGTTTTTAATTGTAATTTCCCAGTTAGTTATTCAAACCTAACGAGTTATATATTACATTATCATTATCAATGTATATCATTTATGATGGTTCATAAAAAGTATGTGAATCAAATAAATCATATATCATGGGAGTGTCAGAATATGTGTGTAGTTTGGCCCATTTTTTATGAAAAATGAGATGATATAGTTAATACCCAAGAAAACATTTTGGGTTATTAACCCTTGGTCCATCTGATCTCAAGACTTTATCTACTTTTATATACAAATTGGTATTTTATTGCTACTAAAACAAAAACATTCTGAAATACCAAAAATTATAGTTTCCCTATATTTAATCATTTTCCTAGGGTTTTAACTAATTCTATATAGTAGTAATCAATAATAAAATTCCACTTGGATAAAAACTGAGATCCCACAAACCCACAATCCAAGGACCAGTGCAAAAAAATATTCATTATAGTCTAGCATTGGTACCATGTGATATATCCCAAGATAAACATGTATATGTTTCACCTTATTTTAATAGTTTAAACAAAAATTATCATTAATAATTACAATACCCCCATGAACTAAAGGTACAGTTAAGTTTGAAGCTGCCTATATAATAATATTTATTTAAATAATTGCTTCAATATCTCACACAATATCTCTATATTTGAATTCCACCTACACATAGTCATGTATTATTTTGGGGAATGATAACATAATAAGGGGTGACCTGACATTCTAAAAAAGTGATAATATTATCAATAATTTGTTTGTTGGATATGTTTCATGACTTGACATGACATTGATCAAGCCGAAACTAGTCAATGACAACCTGCATAGTCTTGAGGTATGAAATAAGTGTGAAAGGAATATCTAACATTATAGGACATTTTCTAATGTACTAGTATACACACAACCAGCCATCTCAATGTATATGTGCTTAGGAGAAATTATAAAAAATGTAACATCTATAATATAACCATGTATATGAAAACCCTCTAGGGTGTACAAGAGTATGACTATGAAATTTATTATAAAGGGAAAAAATACACACCCAGCCAGAAATATGTTCCAACCTGATAAAACAAAAATCTAAAAGTGTTGAGAAGTCACCTCCAATGATATCTAAGCTCGGACCACCATACATGGTATAATTCATCAGGTATCGTAAATCTTCTCTATATTCACTACCAACCTATAATTCATTTTCATAAGACATTAAATGTGTAGGTAAATCCCATGTATTGGTGAATATATATATATACATAGTAGGATGCCCCAAATTTGAAGAGGGATTTGTAAGTAACCTGATAGGAATATATAGTAGGTAGTAGAAAGATCATCCTAAATAAAGAGAGGGATCATAATACCATGACATATAAATTTATTTTCACAAACTAATGAAACCCAAATGAGGGGGAAGGGGGTATCCATCTAACAGCCCAACCTAGTAAATGAGTTCCATCATTTCTAGAAGTCCTTCATCGATTCCCAACATATCACATGATGTTTTACCCTCTTTAAGTCATGCCTAGACACTTTTCCTCATAGTCGAGGGGAATAATATCCTTGTAGAGGGCACACTACAATGTACACTAGGAAGGTAGAACTCATGATGTGTATAGAGGAACCATTCACAGACCGGATTTAGGGTTCTATTATATTAATAAAGGGATCATACCTTTATTCTGAAAGAATTTACAACTAGGGTGGAAGAAATAAGACTCATGCCCTGCATAGTGGTATGGCCCCACACTAGTTGTATAGGACCCATAACCTGATACCAAAGAAGGATTCCACTCATTGTATAGGTATAACACCAAATCATAGACTATATAAAGGGTGCTATACTAAAGGTAGATAATGGACTCATTACATACCAAAAAATTGGGTTCCACTATAATATATATAGAGGACTCGTTCCATATATTAGTAGGAAGGTTCCACTCTAGATTCTTACGGTGATCCTTCTTAATCACTGTCATCGTTAAGAACCACCTAAATATGTTGCATTATCAGAACATATTACATCATACCTTAAAAACACTACTTAGGATACCATCAAATTCTAAATAAATAACACTTAGTATAGGCTACTCATTTAGCAAAAATTCAATCCAAACTAAGGATGTAGGATAGGTTGATCTTTACTTTAAATGAAATAAGGGGTAAAATATATGGGAGGGGACCCCCTTGGTGTGTGGTACCACTCCATCTCCAGGTATATAACTTAAATAAATCTCAATATATGTTTGGATAAACATCATGGAGAGGGCCTACATGGAAGGTCTTAGACACTAAGTTCTTTCATATTCTCCATGATTGTGTCCATATATTCTTCTTATGTCCATGTAGTTCGGAACACGACATGTTCCCGGAAGTTCCCATGCATGTGTGCTTCTGGAGATAACTATGAGTCATTTGTACAATATCACATGGAATGTGGTAGTCCAAAATTATTTGTGATGCTTATAATTCCCCAGAATCCAAGTTGCAGCATCCAAGGCAATACACAATTTGTGTCTTTTTGACTAAATGGTGTGTAGTCGGGTTTTCTATAGAAACTCGTAAATGTGTTCTGGTGTCTAGATCTGGATTTGGAACATGGGATGAATAATATCCTTCACAGAATTTCATGTTGTAGGTATTTATCATCATTTCTGCCCATCTGGTAGCTCAAACATTGTATCTATTTACCCACGGTAAAGAGTTGCATGACCCTTGGGTCTCTCCTCATTATCCATTCGATATCGAGTCCCAAAGCCATTTTATTCATCATCTTTATCACAAAAAACATATTTATTTTTCCTCAAATCAACATCACATTCATCACACATGATTACACTATAAATCGGTGGGTCTTATCTCATTTGATCCCACCCGGTATGGTCAAACCACGTCTCCATTTCCCATAGGTGAAGAATGCAAACAATAGATGGATGAAAAAAATAAGTGACAAGTGTAAAACAACTGTTGGACAAGATTTATTATTCAATTAATCCATGTTTATAAATATAGGGTTTTAAATCATGGAAAATGATAATTAATCAAAATAAAAAATTATGAAACTGATTGGTGGGTGAATGAAAAAACTTGAACATGAATAAGATCAATGATAGGATTGATCATGCTCAACAAATTTAATACATAGGGGTATAAACGATGAAATTGTAATTAATACCTAATTATTGGACCATTCTTCATTAAAAAATGTTATCACCAACTATTGATAGGGTTTTTTGTTTTTACTGCATCATTATTTTCCTCGATTTGGAGCCTCTTCATTGACGGATATTGATTCTCCAATGGAAGGATGAATGAGATTATACATAAGGTCCCAAGGTTATGCAGATAACCCTATGGAAATAACCAAATGTTTGTATTTATAGGAATATATAGAATTAGTTTAATTAAAAATTTAATTGACTAAATTAATTAATTAACAAACTTAATTCACCACTTATTGTTGCAATACAAAAATACCTAAAGATGACCCATTTTATTGCTTGAATAAACTAAATATAATGTTATGGACAAAATTATATACTCTTGTTTTTATCCATGATTTTTTTAAGAGATATATCATATTATTTATGATTCTTCATGTGGTTAATATAAAATATACTTAATATTTTTATAAAATTAATTCATGGCACTCCAAAATTCAGAATCTCATGCCATCTCAATGCTTGGATCTCTCTCTCTCTCTCTATATATTTCAAAGTCTAATAAGTAATAAAGGGTCTCTACATTATTACCTCCTTCAATATTGTCTTCCACGAAAAGAAAAAATAAACAAATGCATAGGATGCAGAGTCTATATTTGGCTCTACACCTCCTAGGAGTTCTCTTGCAAACTTTTTTGATACCACTATACACGAACCAAATGAATGGAATGTACGCAAATGGTATTCTACTATCTATCCCCAATCACAATCATGTTCTTCGTAGAATTCGCTTCATAGATGATGTATAGTTTGTATATTCAATAATGTGAGTGTGGTAATGAATTTAGTTCCTCAACTACGACACATAGAAGACATCATGCCCCCAATCCAACAATGGGGTTCTGGTGATGTGGTCACCTACCTCACCCACACTTAGAAAGATCATGAATTACCTGATGATCCTTGGGGATATATTGAATCCCTTTTTGAATCACCAAAATCCTCATTGTGGGAATAATTTCATGAAAATGTGGCCTCCCTTCTAAAACTACAAGGGAATATGATTTTAATTTGCGTATGATTTCTACCTCCTATGGTCTATCCTCATCTTCTCAAAGATGACCTCTGGATTCTCCATCATTGCCTTCACCATATCTAAACCAACAATACATTCCTCACCAATATCTTTACATCCCACATGTGAACTAAAAAGACTTTCATGCATGACCTTCAAAAATCCATGCTAGTATTAGAGTGGTAGATAGTATTTTATATGAAGGATTACATTGTATGATAATCATACAACTTCCATCCAATGTCTAACATACATTACGAAAACATTTCCTCCAACACATTGATAATGTGCTTGGTCTTCCCATAATTCTGGTTGTGAATTTTTGTATAAAACCTCTTCTAGATCATGAATGCTTCTTGAAGGCCTCTCCATAATCCTAACATAGATCATGCATCACGATCAGATAAAATAGTTTACCTCACCACATGAAGTTGGAAAATATCAGGTTTTGCATCTTCAAGAAAGTATCTACCTAACTATTCTCCTTGATAGTAAGGATGTTCAATGACTTTGTGAGGGGGTCAATTATCACCTAGATAAACTTGAGGACCTTCATGATCCCCAAAATCCCTAAAATAAGGTCCATGGTTATGTAGTCCCATAACCACATTGGGATCTGAAGGGGCAATAACAATTCTTCCAAAAACTAGTTCTTACCCTTCAATAGATGACATGTCTGGAACTATGAAAGAAACCCGTCAATGCTCCTTCTCATGTCGACCCACTAAAACTACAATTTATGGGAACTATATGTATTACCCACCCTATGATGTATACATAATGGGAATGTGTGAGAATTCCTCATAAACTCCTCAAAAATCATTATTGGGACGATCGCCTACCCCTGGAGAAGGTTGAGGTGATTCCCAGTGAATATCATAGGGATAAATGGTCATCCAAAATCTCACAGCCGATGTCTCTAATGTGGGGCTCTCTCACATGCTCGATAAGTATAGAGGTCAATGCCATCAACAAAAGAAAAAATGAACCCTCATTATCATTATGTAATTTTTGATTTAACCCCACACAGTTTTCCCATAACCATGAGGTAAATATGAAACACAAATTTAATTAGTTCAAAATTAACTATGAATATACAGATCATCAAGTATTTTTACAATATATTATATATTGGGCACACCAAACCATTCACCATTTTGTGGAAACAAAAAAACAATCATAAAAAAACCCAAAATATCTAATAGTAATCTGAACATTATTGATACCTCTCAATCCTCCTTACAATTTTAAAAAACACTTCAAGACATTCCAAATCTCAGATTTATATTCTAATTCTTGATTATAAATTTTTACCAATTAGGTGATCAAAATATAATGTCCTTTAGAAATTTTCAACTCACATGGCCACATGATCATTCATATCCCATGAGTAAAGATGATCCAATGGATCATAAAATTTTAAATATATTATTATTTTCTATTTATTATCCTATTTTAGATGGTTCAATTTTATTGGACGTTATCGTCTTAATATACACCCAATCATAGTATGTGATACTTATTTTTTGGTACTAATTTTTCAATGATCCATTAAAAAATAATTTATTTTTCTTATATTGATTCATATCATTTATGAACCAATTCCAAAAAAATCAATCCACTAAAAGGAATATAGAATTATTACTTAAAATTATTGGCATCGAATTTTTAGAAGGATAATGGGCCCTGAAATCTGGTCTATTATATAATCAATTATTCTTTAAATTTTTTTGAATAATGTAATATTTTCACACACTCTGTATTCAATATATTCTCTCATTGCACTACCTTATTCTATATTTTCTTATTATTTAGTTAGTGATTCTTGATTTTTATTTTTCAAAAGTCTTAGTAAAATCATATATAAGTATTGGTTTTCTCTTTCCCTTATCTATAGGAATATATGGTTAGTTGTTTCAACAAAATTATCATGGTTTTTATTTAAGGTGGGTATTTTATGGTTTCCACTAGTTATTTTATATTTTTGAGATTAAAATAAATATAAATAAGGTTTTATTTTTTAGGGATTTTGGTTTTTAGGATTCCATGTGGATTTATAAAATGATTTTCATATTTATTCATTAAGGTTTAATATTATTTAAATATGTTGAATATTTATTTTAGGATTATTTAAAAATGGATTTATATCTACTGGTTTTAAGGGGTTTTTTCATTTGAAGTAGGAAATATTTCCCATTATTTTATTAAGGTGTAATTGAATCATTGAGTGAATTTATGGATTATTAAATTATAGATTCAACTTTTTATTTATCTGTATAAATAATTTCGTTTAAATTTTACATTAATAATTTTTAAAGGTTAGTTTATCAATATTATATTCATATATAAATTCGAAGTATTCTCGATGAGTTATCTTTTCTTCTATTGAGATACCATATGTTACTATTTCCATTCTCGATAATCATTGGTATGTAGTTTTATGAATAGATTATTTATCAAAAGATTCATGTATCTAGTCATTGAACAATATTGAGAATTAAAGATGTTAATCATGAATGCTTATTTTTTTCTAATTTTTTAAAATTATATTATCTTTTATGTAAAATATAAATTTTTTATTTGATATCATTTAATATGTATATAGATAATGCATTTTTTAGTTGGGTATGTTTTTTAAAAAACACAGGACTTTCAATTTATACAATTATTGTTTTTCATGTACCACCAATAATGTTAGATGTGTGATACTGGTAACAAGGTAATCTAAACATAATATTGAATCTTTTAGATCACTAATATATTTTATAAAGATATACATGTAAAGACATTGATAAATTATTCAAGTTGTTGTCTTTTCTTCTCACTCTCACCTGAATGAATTACATGTTATGATCCATTGTTAACCATTATCAATGTGAATTCATGAATGGTATGTAATTTTTATAATACTTAGATGAGGGGATGTGGAACTATCCTTATTTATATTAATAATTATTAAATTAAAAAATAATGTTGAATACCCAAAATTAATTTTTTTTGTAAATAGAATAGGTAGGAAAACATGTTTTTGTTCCTTAACATTTACAAGAGCCGGAAGGAGGGAAATTTACATCTACCACGTTGATAAATGTTTATCAGTTCACCTAGTATGTTGAAGTAATGCATGTGGGTCCCTTCCATGGCTCCTTTATTGGTAAGAGAATTTGATAGTTGATTTGCCTCATGGTATATGTGCATGATAATATAGTTCATTGAAGCCAGGGTAGTCAGGAATCTATTCCGTTTGGTAGAATGCTTCCAGGTAAGATGTATTTGACCAAGCCTCACAGCTTGAACAATTGTAGTTGATTCACTCTTAAACCAAACATGATTCCAGCCTCTTTACTGATTAAACTTGACAACGTTAATTAGTTCTTTCATTTCTTCTTCAAGTGCTATATGATGACCACGTGAGCAGTGTTCCCCCACCAAAAAATCATAATTGTGATCACTGAAAGTAATACCATATCCAACAGGTCTGGGGTATCCCCTAGAGGCTCTATCAGTGTTTCATTTTATCCATCCAACAAATGGAGACAATCAGAAAACATCAATGGTTCTAAGAAGTTTAGGGTAATTAACTTAAAGGTGGAGATTCCTAAGGACCGCAAGATCCTTGATCGAGTTATTATAGTATTCACCATGAAGATAATTGGCTTTTTAAGACGAAAAAAAGATGGTGGAAAGGAAATTATTTTAATTGAGAACAGGTGCACCATGCTGAAATTTATTTATTATGTTCTAGAAAATATAAAAAACCTCTTCACATGTAGCCTGAAAATGGATTCAAACCTCATTTGATCGCTAGAAAGAAAGCAGGTCAAGCAGAAACAGAGAGAGAAAGCTGGTTTGTGTATAAGGCCCCAACCTTAAACCTTACATAATCTTGAGTTATTACAAGATTACACATTGAGGATATTTTCAGGTTTATAGTTTTAGAGAATTAGGACATAACTATTACATCTCAAAAGATTACAAAGTAGTCTCTTCTACTAAATTTCCATAAAATGAAAACTCTAAAAAAAGAAACATGTCTAGTTTCATGTTTTAGGTAGCATGACTTTCCCTTGATCCCATCCTTGACCCTATTCCACGCTACGTCATGTGAAAAACATTTCAAAAACTTGGGATGAGCATAAAAACTCAGTAAGGGATACACAAAGAATAAAAACTGTTAGTTTATCAAAACAAAAAGTAAAACATGTATACATTAACAAGGTAATACTTTTCACCTTTATGAAGTAGTAAAAACTCTTCACTGAATAAAATATCATTACTTACCTTTTTGTAACCAAAGGATTACCATAAAACCCATATAAAGAACACATAACATATATAAAGGTAACTTTGGACATAAACATACTTAAGTGGAATAACCATATGGTCGACTCCCACACATATCACTTAATGGAATAGCCATACGGCCAATTTACATACATACTTAATGGAATAGCCATACGGCCGACTTCCATACCCAATGCATTGGAGGTTATAACGTAACCACCCATCCTGGTATTCACGGCACCACCTGTCATATGGTTTATAATGTAACCACCCATTAAAATGTCCAAGTACCAATATAAAATCATAAAACATAAAACCAATATAATGTAATGATAACATTTCCACATCACAATATATCATAATAGAATCCTTTATCAAAACCATTTTCAAAACCATTTAAAACATTTAATAAAGAGATTTTGAATCAAAGTGTCCCATACCACCTTGAAGCTTAAAATTTTAAACCATCAATATCCATATAAATAAATCCTTAGAACCATTTTGAAAACATGGATATTAATAAGAAAAAATACTTAAAACATTTAAAATGACATTTTGGTTAAAGGGGTTTTACCAAAACTAGAGACACTTGGATACAATAATTGAGGAATAACATTTAGTCAGAACTTTATAATATCATGAGAATAAATGGAATCATGATATAATACTCCAAAGGACAGTATATACACCATATAAGAGTGAATTGGTGCATAACAACAATGAACCCTCAATAGAAATGTCAAATGTGATGAAATACCTTATAAAGTAGGTATCCTTAAATTAAGGACAAATAAATCTCAAAAATATGTGTGAAAAATATAAATACACCCAATATAAGTGGATATTAACTGTAAAACAATAAAAGGCCATTCACACATATTCAATGGATGACATATTCAATGACTACATGTTCAACCCAAAGAAATCGAAATTGGGTTAAAAAGTTCCCTTGACAGCCTAACGACATCACATAAAATGAGTTGATGAGAGATAAAAAGTGTATCTCATCACTTGGACATAAAATTTACATCAATAATGATATATGAGAACATATCCCAACATAACAATATGTAAATTAAAAGACCCAACAAAAGATGTATTTTAAAAAAAGGAGGGTGAAAGGTTCCCTTACCGACTTGGGTATCTTTCAAAACATACACCCCATGAAAGAAGGACAATAGATAATTGATATAAATACTCATAAACGAAAGTATATTACACAAATAGTAGAATAATGTGCATTACATAAACCACTCAATGGAATTTGTGGAAAATGTAGCATAAATATCACGAGAATAAAAGTGAGATGAAAAATCCCTTACGAAAATTCGGCAGCCTAACGGCGCCACTAAAAACATCCAAAATGGATTGATGAGAGAGGATAGGGTCTCTCATCACATGAAAATAAAAATTACAGTATTTTTAATATAAAAGATCATCCCAATAACAAGAAATATGAGCTTTAAAAGGAATTACATAAAAGTGTATACTTAAAAAGAAAGAGAGGAGTAGGATCCCTTACCTCGGGTCCGACATGACTCGATCGTTCTTTAACGTCATGAATAATAAACTTGAGTTAATTTCTAATCCCTTAAGAACATTTTTCAAGTTCATTATTCCTTTTTATATCACTTATTACCAATTCATAAACATTATGTCATCATTTATGTTAATAATATTTGTTTTGCCGATATTTTGGTTCTTATGTAGAAAGTGGACTTCTTACAATTACATGTTGTTCGTGTGGCCAAATGTTTATTATATCCATAATTGTATTCGTGATGTAGATATCATATATGTCATATATATCCAGAATATACACGTATTTATAATAGTACATTACATTTGGGGATAAGAAAGGAAATGCACCGTTCATGGAGACGGTAAGCCGTACGTACGCATGAACGCTACTTTCATTTCTATTTCGTATTTTATAGAATGTAATAATAATTATATAAAGGTATATTATAATTCCAGTATAATATCATATATAATATCATAGTTCAATCCTTTATACGTCCCACATATGGTATTTAACGAATCAAATCACTTTGAGGGGGCGGTAGTCCGCACTTCCTTAAATGAAGATATCGCGTTTACCCATAATGGAAACCATAAAGGTAAGCCACAAATAAAAAAATATAGAATCTTAAGTAAAGAATAGACATATTATATATCATATATATAAATAGTGACATCATAATGGCCACCTTTGAAGGTGTTAGATGAGTATTGAACAATCATCGTTTCGGGAGGCAGAATTTCACCATCCACGGAAACCGTATGTTCTTTAACCATTTGATGTAGTTTTGTGAGAGTGTAGCTCGAATAAATATTATAAAAACATCCTAGTATATTGGAGATACTGGTTTTGTTACAAAAGAAGTAAATAAAGAGTGTTTTGGGGGTTGGAGAAGCAAAATAAAACAAATGAACATAAGAGAATGAATTACCTTTAAAAGTGTAACTCCTTTTGATTTGAGCCTAAATGATTCCTTTGAAAGGATTATGCCCAAAGGGAATCCTCTAAGATGAGTATAGGGATGTGGAGAGAGTAAATGGGCAGGGTTTGGCCGAGCCAAAGGCTTGAGGAGTGTGTGAATTGAGGTAGAGGTGGGGGCCTTTTATAAGAGAAGAGGAGGGGCACTTTTGGAAAGTAATAAATATTACTTAATTTGAAAATGTGTTTCGGTATTAAAAGGTCCCACAATGATATAATTCGTGGATAAGGTGATAATGGTTCGAAATCCACCCATCCAATAAGTTTTGTACATGTGTAGTTTATAGATTTTACATTATCTTTCCATTTTATTTAAATCGTCAAATAATGATGTCATCGCTGCATCATTATTATGTCATAAATAATTTATTTTATTTAATGTCTAAAAATTATAAAAAAATTACTATGATGTAGGAAATATTTTTATCTTTCCAATGAATATTTCAAATCAAAATTTGGACTTGTGTAACCCCACTTAAAAACTGTTTTAGTAAAACAACTCATGTTTGTGTCAATTTAATTTTAACATTAAATAAAAATATATTATTGTCATTTTCCAACTAAAGTGGCTCCATGGGGTCCCCAAGTTGGCCCATGGATTTTCTTGGTCGGCCATGACTCACCCAATAGTTGTAGTACAAGTGTCATGGTGTTTTCACATTCTTATAATATCATTTTTACCTTAAACTACACTAATTACCTCTAATCGCGATTAATGAAAAAAAGTTACTATTCACCAAAATATTATTTCCATCCCATTGAACCACATTTTACATACTAATGACAACCATGTATGTCGGATTTTCAAAATTCAATACACATTAGTGGTAAACTTTCATTTAAATGAAAAATCAGTTTGCTTGATTACTACTTAGTGGTTTCACTATTCATCATAAATTGGAGTTTTTCAGAAAAATACCAAAACATCACCCTAAGCTATATTTGATATTCCGAATTCAGAAATGATGTCCATTTTACAAAATTCAAAACATATTAGTCACATTAATTAATTTAATAATTAATTCCCGCTGTCAGAGCAAATGGCATGTTTTTATGAAACAATAAGTATCAAAAGATTGACACTAGTTTATGTCTGATTTCAAAGTGAAATTAATTCCAACAACCACAATTGGATTTAATGGTAAAAATATATTCTAATTTTACTTTAAAACCAATTCAAAATATAATCTAATAATATAAATAAATTAGATTTAAAAGAGGTTTTGAATTAAAATACAACATTTTACACTATTCATTAAAAAAATGAACTTTATCGGAAAGATACCAAAAATTTACACAAAGTAAATTTAGATGTCCCGATTCTTAATAAGAGTTTTATTTGGTCCAAAAGAATGTTTAAGAGTGGACAAATCTATATTTAATGATGGTTCAACATCAAAAGGTTATAAGTGATCCTTTAGTGAAAACTAGGGCATATACGCCTAAAATTGAATTCTTTCCGTATTTTACGCCTCTATCCTTTATTGGATAAAGGTAAAAACATTTAAAAACATATATAATCATATTTTAGTTATTTCTATCCATTCCCACCATTACAACGGCTACATGTTTACTACCATTTAAAATAATATTATTTTATTATTAGAGTGCAACGTAAGATTCCCAAGAGACTCGTTGTTGCGTGTTGGGTTCGCCATCGAGCATTGCATCCCATTTAGAGTCATATTAATACTTTATTAACAAATATGGATAAATATGAAAATGTCGTATTCTTTATTTACCTGGGGTGTTACATCCTTCCCCCCTTTTGGGAATTGCGTCCTCGCAATTTTTTAAAATTGACCTTGGAAACATCCTTGAACGTCCCACATCAGAACAAGAGTCGGTAAAACAATCACTTTAAAACAAAGAAAGATAATTACAGAGGTCACCCAAGTTAACCAATACTATGATTCCATGTAGGAAAACATGGACATGGAGGAGAAAACATAGGGTCATGTTCGGATGGAGAGTGATAGAAAACAAGTTTAGGAGAAAGTTAACAATAAGAAAATCACAAACTTGTGATGGGTTAAACGGTGTTGGGTTCCCCAGTTGGAAAAGTGAATAGACAACATTTTTGTTTTAAGTTACTTTTTATTTAGTAATTTATTCAAAGGAAAACATAATCACTTATCATGTTGACCTTCTACTTTTACACAAACTCATATTTTCTCCAAAAGGTGAGTATTTAGGAAGGCTTGTTCACATTAAGAGTACTATAATCAACTTCTAGAGAATCACATAATCCACAAAAGAGAACTATATACTTCCCATGTCTTTAGGATTTAACCAAAACCAAAACCAAAAAGGTTAGTACAAGGTCAGATAATCCAGAAAAGGATAACCCTTAAAAAAGAAAATCTATGCTTAATCTCCAAAATTTGTCCAACAAAACCCAAAGTTCAATGAGAGCCATCCGATAAACAATTTGTCCATAAAATTCTTCAAAGTAAACTAAACTAAGATTGAAACCCAAATAATTGAAGGATTTAGTCACATAGTCTTTCAAGTTAAATTGTAACATTTATCTCCAAACAACATCAGTTTCTCCTAAAGTCTCGTATTGAAAAGTAATTAACCTAATCACATATCCTCCATGATAGGTTAATCATTTTCATAAATAACCCAAAATCAACTTACTCTTAATTCATAAAATCATATAACTAAAAAGAATCAGTCAAACTAACCAGGGACTTCACGTAGTCCAGTGGTAGGTGATAAATACCAGTCGCACTTTGGTTGTGGGTTCGATCCCCACAGCTTTGTCCGACGCGATAGGTTGTCACACGGTCTACGTGTTGTCTTTTTTCCAAAACAATATAATTCTTAAAACATTCCCCAAAATGAGATAAAATCTTCAAAGATGATCATAAAATATTTTAACCTCAAGTTTATCTCATGCCTTTCATTTTCCATCATAACATATATTAACCCATAATTACCTCAAAAGTAAGGATCATATAAACCCAAATGGTTCTTTATAACTAGGTACACAAAATAAAAGATAACTATTCCTTGAATAAAATTTCATATATTAAACATCAGGGTTACACATAATATTAAAAGTCTTCTAATGTAACCCCATCATCAAAAGAGACTTAATACTCTTAAGAATTTCACCATAACTCTTGATGCCATTATAGGTTGACATCTTACTCATTCAACATTCTTCATGATCCATTAACCATTCCTTTCCAACTTATTCCGAAATAACTCTTTCCTACAAACAAAATCTTGAATCATATCCTAAGATTCCAAAATAGGAAAACAATAGTCATGAAATAATACATACCTTTGACTGGTCATTGTCAGTTTCTTCATCCTCAATCGGAATGGCATCAGGTAGTGGTAAACAAACATTTGTACGCTCTTGGTGACCCCATTCACGAAACTTCTTCATGGGACATGTGTTTGCATAATGACCATGCACACCACATTTAAAACATTCAATTGATCCCTCAGAAATAACTTCTTTCCCTTTCATCGAATCAACTGGATGCTTCCTTTTTCCATGGCAGGTTCTTTCTTTATTACCTTCATTTCCACATCTATAGCATATTTATGTCCCTTTGAAACATTTTCCTAGGTGTTTCTTTCCACATCATTGACACATAGGTTTTTGAACAAACTTACCTTTATGATTATTACCTATAGTTCCGTAGGGATTTGTTTCTCGCATACATGACGCCTTATAGAAATCACAAAGGTTTAGGTGGTCAATCATAACTCCAGATAGTTGGTTGAGGATAAACACAGGAGTTCTCATTACAACTCCCATATCATTCAATTGCTCGCTCAGAAAACTGTCACAGTTTCCTTCATATCCACTGTTTCCTTGGTGCCTGCTAGATCCAGCCATTTACTAAAACCAAAAAGGGTCAGTGTGTGTATAACAAAAAAACCATCATGTACTAATGAGGAAGATAAACACTAAGATATTCTTACTCATTCACTTTATCTACATCTAGGACTCTGTCTGAAATCCTAACCATTATTGTAATGTCACTTATGCTTAAAGAATACCCTAACCTCTAAAGTTATCTAAACCGACCTCTGATACCAACTATAAGGCCCCAGCCTTAAACCTTACTTAATCTTGAGTTATTACAAGATTACACATTGAGGATCTTTTCCGGTTTAGAGTTTTATAGAATTAGGACATAACTATTACATCTCAAAAGATTACAAAGTAGTCTCTTCTACTAAATTTCCATAAAATGAAAACTCTAAAAAAAAGAAACATGTCAAGTTTCATTTTTTAAGTAGCATGACTTTCCCTTGATCCCATCCTTGACCCTATTCCACGCTAAGTCCTGTGAAAAACATTTCAAAAACTTGGGATGAGCATAAAAACTCAGTAAGGGATACACAAAGAATAAAAACAGTTAGTTTATCAAAACAAAAAGTAAACCATGTATACTTTAACAAGGTAATACTTTTCACCTTTATGAAGTAGTAAAAACTCTTCACTGAATAAAATATCAGTACTTACCTTTTTGTAACCAATGGATTACCATAAAACCCATATAAAGAACACATAACATATATAAAGGTAACTTTGGACATAAACATACTTAAGTGGAATAACCATACGGTTGACTCCCACACATATCACTTAATGGAATAGCCATACGGCCAATTTCCATACATACTTAACGGAATAGCCATACGGCCGACTTCCATACCCAATGCATTGGAGGTTATAACGTAACCACCCGTCCTGGTATTCACGGAACCACCCGTCATATGGTTTATAATGTAACCACCCGTTAAAATGTCGAAGTACCAATATAAAATCATAAAACATAAAACCAATATAAAGTAATGATAACATTTCCACATCCCAATATATCATAATATAATCCTTTATCAAAACCATTTTCAAAACCATTTAAAACATTTAATAAAGAGATTTTGAATCAAAGTGTCCCATACCACCTTGAAGCTTAAAATTTTAAACCATTAATATCCATATAAATAAATCCTTAAAATCATTTTGAAAACATGGATATTAATAAGAACAAATAATTAAAACATTTAAAATGACATTTTGGTTAAAGGGGTTTTACCAAAATTAGAGACACTTGAATACAATAATTGAAGAATAACATTTATTCAGAACTTTATAATGTCATGAGAATAAATGGAATCATGATATAATACTCCAAAGTACAGTATATACACCATATAATAGTGAATTGGTGCATAACAACAATGAACCCTCAAAGGAAATGTCAAATGTGATGAAATCCCTTATAAAGAAGGTATCCTTAAATTAAGGACAAATCAATCTCAAAAATATGTGTGACAAATATAAATACACCCAATATAAGTGGATATTAAGTGTAAAACAATAAAAGGCCATTCACACATATTCAATGGATGACATATTCAATGACTACATGTTCAACCCAAAGAAACCGAAATTGGGTTAAAAAGTTCCCTTGACAGCCTAACGACATCACATCAAATGAGTTGATGAGAGATAAAAAGTGTATCTCATCACTTGGACATAAAATTTACATCAATAAGGATATATGAGAACATATGACAACATAACAATATGTAAATTAAAATACCCAACAAAAGATGTATTTTAAAAAAAGGAGGGTGAAAGGTTCCCTTACCGACTTGGGTATCTTTCAAAACATACACCCCATGAAAGAAAGACAATAGATCATTGATGTAAATACTCATAAACGAATGTATATTACACAAAGAGTAGAATAATGGGCAGTACATACACCACTCAATGGAATTTGTGGAAAATGTAGCATAAATCTCATGAGAATAAAAGTGAGATGAAAAATCCCTTACGAAAATTCGGCAGCCTAACGGCGCCACTCAAAACATCCAAAATGGATTGATGAGAGAGGATAGGGTCTCTCATCAAATGAACATAAAAATTACATTAAGTGTAATATAAAATATCATCCCAATAACACGAAATATGAGCTTTAAAAGGAATGACATAAAAGTGTATACTTAAAAAGAAAGAGAGGAGTAGGATCCCTTACCTCGGGTCTGACTTCACTCGATCGTTCCTTAACGTCCTGAATAATAAACTTGAGTTAATTTATACTCCCTTAAGAACCTTTTTCAAGTTCATTATTCCTTTTTATATCACTTATTACCAAGTCATAAACATTATGTCATCATTTAACTTAATAATATTTGTTTTGCCGATATTTTGGTTCTTAAGTTGAAAGTGGACTACTTACAATTACATGTTGTTCGTGTGGCCAAATGTTTATTATATCCAGAATTGTATTCATGATTTAGATATCATATATGTCATATATATCCAGAATATACATGTATTTATAATAGTACTTACATTTGGGGATAATAAATGAAATGCACCGTTCATGGAGACGGTAAGCCGTACGTACGCATGAACGCAACTTTCATTTCTATTTCGTATTTTATAGAATGTAATAATAATGATATAAAGGTATATTATAATTCCAGTATAATATAATATATAATATCATAGTTCCATCCTTTATACGTCCCACATATGGTATTTAACGAATCAAATCACTTTGAGGGGGCGGTAGTCCGCACTTCCTTAAATGAAGATATCACGTTTACCCATAATGGAAACCATAAAGGTAAGACACAAATAAAAAAAATACATAAGCTTAAGTAAAGAATAAACATATTATATATCATATATAAAAATAGTGACATCATAATGGCCACCTTTGAAGGTGTTAGATGAGTATTGAACAATCATCGTTTCGGGAGGCAGAATTTCGCCATCCACGGAAACCGTATGTTCTTTAACCATTTGATGTAGTTGTGTGGGAGTGTAGCTCGAATAAATATTATAACAACATCCTAGTATATTGTAGATACTGGTGTTATTACAAAAGAAGTAAATAAAGAGAGTTTTGGGGGTTGGAGAAACAAAATAAAACAAATGAACATGAGAGAATGAATTACCTTTAAAAGTGTCACTCCTTTTTATTTGAGCCTAAAGGATTCCTTTAAAAGGATTCTGCCCAAATGGAATTATCTAGGATGAGGAGAGGGATGTGGAGAGAGTAAATGGGCAGGTGTTGGCCGAGAAAAAGGCTTGAGGAGTGTGTGAAATGAGGTAGAGGTGGGGGCCTTTTATAAGAGGAGAGGAGGGGCACTTTTGGAAAGTAAGAAATATTACTTAATTGGAAAATGTGTTTCAGTATTAAAAGGTCCCAAATTGATATAATTCTTGGATAAGGTGATAAAGGTTCGAAATCCACCCATCCAATAAGTTTTGGACACGTGTAGCTCATAGATTTTACATTATCTTTCCATTTTATTTAAATCGTCAAATAATGATGTCATCGCTGCATCATTATTATGTCATAAATAATTTATTTTATTTAATGTCTAAAAATTATAAAAAAAATTACTATGATGTAGGAAAGATTTTTATCTTTCCAATTAATATTTATAATCAAAATTTGGACTTGTGTAACCCCACTTAAAAACTGTTTCAGTAAAACAATTCATGTGTGTGTCAATTTAATTTTAACATTAAATAAAAATATATTATTGTCATTTTCCAACTAAAGTTGCTCCATGGGGTCCCCAAGTTGGCCCATGGCTTGTCTTGGTCGGACATGACTCACCCAATAGTTGTAGGACAAGTGTCATGGTGTTTTCACATTCATATAATATCATTTTTACCTTAAACTACACTAATTACCTCTAATCGCGATTAATGAAAAAAAGTTACTATTCCCCAAAAAATTATTTTCATCCCATTGAACCAAATTTTACATAATAATGACAACCATGTATGACGGATTTTCAAAATTCAATACACATTAGTGTTAAACTTTCATTTAACTGAAAAATCAGTTTGCTTGATTACTACTTATTGGTTTCACTATTCATCAAAAATTGTAGTTTTTCAGAAAATTACCAAAACATCACCCTAAGCTATATTTGATATTCCGAATTCAAAAATGAAGTCCATTTTACAAAATTACAAACATATTAGTCACATTAATTAATTTAATAATTAATTCCCTCTGTCAGAGCAAATAGCGTGTTTTTATGAAACAATAAGTATCAAAAGATTGACACTAGTTTAAGTCTGATTTCAAAGTGAAATTAATTCCAACTACCACTATTGGATTTAATGGTAAAAATATATTCTAATTTAACTTTAAAACCAATTCAAAAGATAATCTAATCATATAAATAAATTAGATTAAAAAGATGTTTTGAATTAAAATACAACATTTTACAATATTCATTAAAAAAATGAACTTTATCGGAATGATACCAAAAATTTACACAATGTAAATTTAGATGTCCTGATTCTTAATAAGAGTTTTATTTGGTCCAAAATAATGTTGAAGAGTGAACAAAACTATATTTAATGATGGTTCAACATCAAAAGGTTATAAGTGAACCTTTAGTGAAAACTAGGGCATATACGCCTAAAATTGAATTCTTTCCGTATTTGAAGCCTCTATACATTATTGGATAAATTTAAAAACATTTAAAAACATAAATAATCATATTTTAGTTATTTCTATCTATTCCCACCATTACAACAGCTACATGTTAACTACCATTTAAAATAATAATATTTTATTATTAGAGTGCAATGTAAGATTCCCCAGAGACTCGTTGTTGCGTGTTGGGTACGCCATCGAGCATTGCATCCCCTTTAAAGTCATATTAATACATTATTCACAAATATGGATAAATATGAAAATGTCATATTCTTTATTTACCTGGGGTGTTACATTGTGGGCAGTGTAGATCAAAGATATAAAACACTTCAGTCCATAGGGTTCAAAATTCATTAAAAGAGAGGAAGATATGGATGAGTTACTATTAGTGTTTCTAGAAGAGACCTCACCGGGAGCATAAAAAAATACCACCCGTTGCAAGTTCACATCAACAAGGACATAGTGGATTTAAAGGTGCCAGAGTAGAGTAAACTGGGATGACAATATCCATTTTTTATTGAATTCCTACATCCCTATACTCTAACCATGGATAGGGTGATTATAGTATCCCTTCGAGTCCAAAATTACATCAGAGCTAGGTTCCCACAAGAGTAGGTCATGACTATTCTGGAAATCCCATTTGTCAATAATTTGAGCAATGTACAGTGGTAGGTCATTACGATTATATATATGGTTCTTAATGGAGGAATCTTAGTCAATATTATGATCATAAGTACTATCTCTATCAATGAGTGGTTCCCCAGTCAAGTTATGCTTCCAAAATTTGATGGAGGAGTGACTACTAACCATCCGTCAAGAGAGAAAACTGATATTCGAGAGGATTCTTTTCAGACCAGACCAGATAAAAGATTGAAGATATGACATATTCCCTTCAATGATTCTTTTAATGAATTTATATCTGAGGAAGTCTAGAGATTGTTCCTTATTATTAATAATCATCCAAATTAATGGTGCCAGCAAGGATTGGTTAAAGATCTCAAGGTTATTGACTCCAAGAAAACCTTTAGCATGAGGCGTACAACATCTTTTCCAAGAGGCAGTAATAGCTTTATGTTTGAGGAAAATACCATTCCACATGATGTTTCTCATGGTGGAATTCAGAGTATTGTTCACCGAGGTAGTCCAGGAATATAACATAAGAGAATAATCCAGCTTCGAGATGGCCACATGTTTGACAATTCAAATCATTCCTTCCATGGAATGTGCCCTTACCGTCTCGGAGGAGGGAGTTCATCGGAATTGGATCACTACTTCAACAAAATATGAAGAAAGAGGTATAGCAAAAAAAACATTGGGACACTGTGATAGATGAAGGGCAGAGACCCCTCTTGAATTCCCTAGTCACTCATCATGAATAATTTCCTGGAGGCAGTAATATTATTCCCAAAATAAATAAAGGATTTTCTCTAGTTAACCTACTATCCCGAAACATGTAGATAATGTAGAATGGACATCTTGAGATTTTTAATATATTTCCTATCACCCTAAGTGAAAATAATGTTGTCATCAGCAAGAAGAAGGTCAGAGGGTGCAAAGATACCTCTTGTAGCTCAGATTGTTTTGAGTTCACCCGTGCATGTCATGTGCAGGAGGAGTCTACTAAGGTAGTCTTTAGTGATTGAAAAAATAATGGCAGAGTGTGGATCGCCTTTCCTAACACCGCTGGAACACTTGAAGTAACCATCCAGGGATCTATTAATGGGAATGTAGATGTGGGAAGAGTTGATAATAGTATTTAACCATTGTATAAACACCATATCAAATCCAAACTCATGGAAAATACAACAAATTAATTCATGTCAATAGCATTGAAGGATTTTCTGATGTCCAATTTAAGATCAATATTTCCGCCCCTTGTATATTTATAGGGTATTTTCACACACGCAGAGGCAGTGAGAAGGAAATATTGAATTTTTCACCCTTTTACATACCAGAATTGATTCCAAGAAATAATATTTCTAGAAATGTCAGAACAACGAGTGACAAGAATTTTTGTGAGGATTTTATAAATTGTGTTGACAAGAGAAACCGGTCGGAATTGAGGAATATCCCTAGCATTCTCCAACATAGGGATCATAGAAATAAACAAGGCATTTAAACACTGAGAGTGAGAACCATCAGTGAAGAAGTGATTAACCAGCATATAAACATCAAACTGGTGATATTACAATAGAACTGAAAATAGTGATTTTTGAAGCCATCCGGACCTGGGGACCTTCTTTTATTGAGACCAAAAAACATCATCTATAATCTCAGTGTCTAGTGGGACATAATTAAAGTTTCCATTATCAGATTCGGTGACCAGAGCAGGAATGATTCCATCCATAATTCCCTCAGTTCTCCTAGGACCATTGAAAAGGTTCATGTAATAGGAAAAAATGTGATTTGAGAGGTTGTGCCTGTCATCCAGAACATTATCACCATCCTTCAACAAAGCTAATGGTAAATTGAATTTTCTATATCTTTGAAGTGTATTTAAGAATTTTGTGTTGTGGTCTCCCACTATAATCCATTTTACTTGAATTGGTTCCTTTTGAATGTTATCCTTAAGCAAGATGAGTGCATTAAGTTTAGATGTCATGTTAGTCTCTTGGGAGAGATCCCCAAAAAAATTTCCTTTAGTGATATCCTCCTGGATGGCATGAAGGGAGCTCCCAGGAGAATCAATTTCCTGATCAAGAAAACAAAATTTCTACATACTCCACTATTTCATCCTTGATTTAAGGTCCCTTAGCTTAAATATACAGGAAAGAGGACTATAATTATAATCTATCATGGTCCAATTATCCTTCACAATATGAGGTAATTTTGGAATAGTGGTCCATGCATTATTAAACTTAATGGGAATGGTTTGGCTATCTCCTTTATCATTAAGGATATGATAATTGGGTGATGGTCTGGATTATGCTTCACAAGAGTGATAAATTAGATGGTTTTCCAACAACTAAGAAGAGATTCATTACCAAAGTGTGATCAATTCTGCTTGCTCTCACACCACTAATATGGTTCATATACCATGTGTATTTGGCACCAATAATCTTGAATTCTATCAAGATGGACTCATCAACATAGGCTATGAATTCCCTCATCGAAATATCACTGGAGGAATGTCCCATCTTCTCATCTGCATTGAGGATGGCATTGAAGTCACCCATGAGAACCCAGGGTTCCGAGAAGTTATTCGATAGCTCATTGATAGTAATCCATAGATTTCTTCTTCCAATGTAACTATTGCGTGCATAAATAAAAGAGAATAAAGGGAGATTACCTGAGCGGAGAAAGATATAAGTGAGTATTTTCTCATCCACTCTATCTATAGTTGGAATTGTAATACTATAATGAACAAAAATTCATGTTCTGGCATGTTTTATAGTCATTAAAGTTTGTTATATTTATATTATGATTGTTTTATATTAATTATTCTTTCTTTTTTAAATTTCCACTTATCATAATTAATTCCTTTATTGAAATTACAATTGTACATTATTACTTCTTTAATTGTGTAGAGCATGTTGTAATCGTAGTGTTGGGTTAATATTAATTCATTTACCCCGTTTTTTTAAGCATTTTGTATTTGTAATAAGTTTATTATGTAGGTAATCTTCATAGGAAAGAATGTGAAACAATGACAGAGTATACACCTTCACACATCACATGGTATTGGATAATGTCACAACCATAGTATACACAATCACCATCACATCGATTCTCACAATGATATGTTAACTCTATGGGCATCATGGTTTCCTCTTCTAGGTTTTATTAGAACTACATAATTTGGATTGAAGATTGTATGATATATATATATATATATTAATCCTGTCATTATATGGATTCAATAGTTATTTTCAACACAACTCTATAGGTTTTTGTCTCACTAAGGTTACCATATTCTTTTGTATTTTTAAAACTATTTAATTATTGAATGATTGGACAAGTGAATTCATCCACTAGGTTCCTCTGTATCTCTATGTATCATGTTGGTGGTAAAATATTATGTATGTATATTATTATTCTCCACATGATCAATTTGGTAGACATGGATTGCACATATAGTGTTTCAAGTCACTACTGGAAAATGTACCTATCCCCACGGTTTTCACCAAAACCGTGGGGATAGACCCCCCCTATACCCACGGTTTTGGAAAATCGTGGGTATAGGTGAATTTTCATGACCTATACCCACGGTTTTCCAAAACCGTGGGTATAGGGGGCTCTATCCCCACGGTTTTGGGAAACCGTGGGGATAGGTCCTGAAAAGTCACCTATACCCACGGTTTCCCAAAACCGTGGGTATAGGGGGGGTCTATCCCCACAGTTTTGGGAAAAACCGTGGGGATAGGTCTGGGATAAAATATCTATACCCACGGTTATGAAAAACCGTGGGTATAGGTCAATTTTGTGTGCGCGGAAAATTTGTTTTCCCGCGGGAAGGAATTTTTTTTTGGCGGGAACCCTATACCCACGGTTCTTCCCTCTATACCCACCGTTTTTATAACTATATTTAACTAAATATATATATATATACATATTTGTGAAGTTAGGGTAGTGGTTAGACGCCGTGTTTACAGCGAAGAGGTTGCGGGATCGAAACTCGGCACCTGCATTTTTTTTAGGACCTATACCCACGGTTTGAAACCGTGGGTATAGGTCGTTGAAACCGTGGAAATTGTCTAAGTTTCGGTGACACGGTGGCAGGACACCTATACCCACGGTTTTCCAAAACCGTGGGTATAGGCTGGGGACCTATACCGACGGCATTCCAGCCCACGGTTCCCAAAACCGTGGGTATAGGCTATACCCACGGTTTTGAACCGTGGGTATAGGCCGTTTTTTCAGTAGTGAGTACAATTACTTTTTTGGTTTTTTATGGATACACTATTGAAATAGTAGGGTGTTGTTTCAATTAAATGTATTCATATTTCATGTGAGGATGATAAATCTGAACATGCTTGGAATGGGTAGTGTTAGCACATCACCTAATTCATAAAACATATTTTATGTATATATAGTGAGATATGAAATATGACTTGTGGGTGGTTTTTCTTTTATTAATATTTAATTTCATTTATATAACATTTCAATTATCTATATTATAATTTTATTCAATTATGGACGATTTTATTCCCTATAATACAAAAAAGACCAGGATCCATAATAATCTGGTCCTAAAAAATTATTGAAAAATAAATTAAAAGAGTCAAACATTATAGATATGTATTATGAAGATAAGAGTGTGTAACACCCCACTTATCTACAAAGATAATTAATGAGATATAACTATGATCATGAAAGGGCCAAAGAGATAAGGTCTCCAACATTTCTACCTTGAAAGAAGAATTTACAAAATTGTATTTGATGTACACAAAAGAAACCCTACAACATAGTTATTTAATTACACAAATGCACTCAAACCATTCAGGTAGATCCCTCAATGCTACTTCCCTGGTATAGGAAATGAGAGAAGTAACTACCAACTAAAAATCAGATTCAATCAATAAATGGCTCTAATTATGACGAGTAGAATGTTTCATAGCAAATATTATATCCCACATCTCAGACTCATTCCTAGTCACACATCTAATATAATCACCAAAAAACAACTTTGAAAAAACCACAGTGACTGAGAAAGAAACTGCCAAATCCTGATAGACCTAGAGAACCATATGAAGCACCGTTAACATTCACTATGTTCCATTGAATGATAGGGGGAATCCAATGAATGAAATTCACACCAACCAGCCAACATACACTGCCATGCACACCAAGAATTCTGGGGATTATTAGTTCCTTGAATTAATTATATAGTGAAAATGTTTTAATATATTATGAAATAAACACATATCAATGAATGAAAAATATATTTTCATGAATATTATACTTCCAGTTATCAAAGAGTGTTGAGTTCCTTGCTATCCTTGTGAAAGAAACCCCCAAAACCATAACCACTAGCAAAAAATTAAGACAATCATGATGAAAATCCCTGCAACCATGGAACCATCCAATAGCTGCACAACATTCCCAACCCTATTACATGAGAAACAAAACATAAACTCAATATAATCCCACAACCAACAAGTTATAGGTAGATCCAATGAAAACAAGATGAATGTTCTCCACAGTCGTCATATAAAAATGACACGATGTTGCCAATAGAATTCCATCCCATTAATAATATCAGGAGAAGGAAATATCATTATCCAAATTATATGAGAAGTAATGATCTAAAAGGATGAATAAATGGTGACCTGAAAATACCTATCCAAGATGGATTATAGTCACCTCCATCACAATTCACCCTAATAAAATCCTGACGATTAAAAATCCCATTCATGTTCTGAGTCCAAACAATGATATCACATCAATCAAATTGTATTTCTTATTTTCAAAATAAATATGAGTATGAAACATAATATCATGCCTCTATCTGTTAGAGGGATATCCAACAACAAAAATCAAAATTCAATTAAGAGAAACAACCATACATTCTAAAAGTGGTCTACCAAGACAATGATTTTTCTAAATATTATGAATTGACCGAGTTTTGACAATACACATAGAAATATACATCAATACACTAAATCATCTCTTTACATAGGGCCTTTAGAAGAAATTATATAATTTAAATACCCATAAATCCTCTTTTCATTAAATCTACTGGGCCAAAACTTAATGGAAGGGTGATTTGGAATAAATATATTCCAAGTAAATTTTTTGAGAAATGAATCATTAAAAATCCTAAGATATTTAATACCAATACATCCCATATAGTTTTGTTTAATACAAATTTTTGACGTAACTCTAATGAGCTTCATTTCATAATCCATACTAGTCCAGATAAAATTCATTATCATTTGATTGAGTTTCATAATAAAACTATTGGACCATCTATTAATATAAAAAATATATAAAAACATGGATGTGGGCATTGATTTGACTAAGAAAACTCTTCCCGCTTGAGGCATATATTTCCTCTTATTTTTTCCATATGATGAATACTTATAGATAATGTTTCGTCAAGTTAACTCTTTTTTATCCTACCACAAAATATTGGAAATCCATGATAAATAAAATGGATTTCACCATTATTAATTCTAATTTATCTACAAATCTTATTTTTCATTGTCACTAAATTACAATTCCTATGGACAATGGAGGATTTTTTCTAGCTTATATATTTCCCAACCACCTCTTCATAACAATAAAAAATAACCTTAATAGATGATATTTTTGTCTTGGAGGACTACTAAAGATTAAGGATATCATCAACATAAAATAATTTTGATGGTTTGAACATACCTCTCATAGAATTTATTTTTTTTTTGAAAATTACAATATTGACTATATCATTAATACAACTACTCATGAAGTCCTCAAACAGGAAAAAATATTCCTGGAAAGTGATAACCATGCTTCACAATTTAGATCATTTAATGAAACATCTCAAGGATCTATTTGTAAGCATATATAGTCTTGAATAAGTCAATATAACTCTTATCATATTCATAAAAACATTGTAAAAATCATAAATTTCAATAATTGAAAAAATGGAACTTCATTTAAGAGTTTCAAAAACATTATAGATATCAACCTTTATAGTAAAATTCCCAAACCTAGTTTTTCACTTCCTGATAATAACACAATAAAATATAGTGAAAAGTAAACATTGAGCTTTCAAACATGTGAAAACCCACACTAATTTATAGTGATGATATCCATAACCAACTTCTCCAATATGATGGAAATAATATTTATGCGAAATTTATGAAGTGTATTCCTATTTTGAACAAGTATATAACCTCTAATATTAACAATTTAGTTCTTCTGAATATGACACATAAAGGATAATGAGAATAATTATATAAGACCTTGACTACATTAACCAATTCCTAATTAATTATGTCCCAATATAACATAAAAACTTATTAGTTAACTCCTCTAGACCTGACACATTGTCAATTCTAAGAGTGATTATAACACCTCTAACCTCTTCCTTGGATTAAATATAGGTGAGGCCCCATTTCTCATGCTCACCAATAGAAACAAGGATGTCATTAATCGTCTTATGTGTACTATATGATGAATTATTGGTATAAAGACTTCTAAAATAATAAAACACTACATTTTATTTTTCATTCTATGATGAAAATATACATTCATTAATACAGAGAGTAGACATCCAACCCCTAATTATTTTATCCTTAATGTTTCTGTGAAATATATTTTTTTCTACCATTACATATAATCCACCTAACATTTAATTAATATCTACACAACGTATATTTAATAACCAAAAGATCTTACATCTTATAAAGAGCATCTAGTTCCTCCCTAGATATATTATAATTATTTTTATTAATAGTTTGGATGCTTTAGGGAATGTTCTTATCAGAATTGATATCATTATAAATCATGAAAAATATTTTTTACTCCACTATTTAAAATAATTCCTTAATGGACTACACTATTCAAGTAAAAACATGGAGAGAGATTCCAGGATAACCAACGTCACATGATTTTGAACAATCACCCTAAAACCAAGAATGACCATCTACTCATTATTAAATCTTATGGGGAGTGGGGATTCCCTTTCACTCGTAATTGAGAACTCAATAAGAAATGGATTGTGATCTTAGTGAATCCTAGGAAGAAAAATCCATAAATACCAACAGACCCACTTCCATCATTAACCAACACAATATATCTATAAAGATTTCTATCTATCATCCATTAATAGTATACTAATTTCAAGTGAAATAACACTCATAAATGGGGACCATAACCAAACTGAACTAATTGATTAAAATAGAGAAATCTGAAGTGGCAAACCACAGAAAATTGGAACAATTTTTCTCTATTGGTATCAATAATGTGTCGAAATATGTAATCCCAATCGATTTATTATTATTATTCATAGGTATCGAAGAAATATATCTCAATATCTACATTTTTTATATGTTAAATAGAGGCATACAAAAAAGAAATAGTAATTGTGGAAACTTTTCAAATAAGAGAAAAATTGAAGAAATGATACCCTATTTCAAAAGACATAAATTGAACATTATCTTGCTTAATAAAAAATAAATGATTATAATATATACCATGTGTGTTTTTATAGACAATATAATATCCAATTACTTACCAACATAAAGAAATGCAATTATAAAAATATATTTTAGGCTCATCAATATTAATTAAAAGGGGAATAAGGGTCATAAAAAATTTATAAGGCTTGTGATTGTGATGGAGTTCCCCAACCCTCGGCAGTTCCAGAAAAGGATCATCATTTAAAAGTTAATATGGGGTTATAATCCCCTTTTTTCCACTTCTTTCTTTATTCATACTTGATAGTCCTACCTAATTTCCTATTTGGGGAATTATCACCTTTTAATATATTTTTAACTTTATTATCCTTAACCAAAACCTATATTTTCTTATTTATTGTTTGGTGAAGTATAATATATAGAAATATTATGAAAATACCTCCTACAAACTAGGTCACTTATTTATTATATTATAAAATATGGGTAAATAATTTAAAAAATGTATAATGAGACCCAAATGTTATTCAACTACTTTTGAAGATCGTGGGGAATCATTTAAGAAATATCATTCCCTATAGTTATCTAACATAAATATTTATAAGACTTAAACATTTTTCTGAATATATGGAAAACTTTATTCTACATTATTTCTTATCACTACTCATGATTAATATATGGTTTATTTATCTTATAACAATGAACTTTTAATATATTTTTAAGGATTTTAGGGACTCTTGCAAAACCTAATGAATTTCATATATTTATTTCGAAATGATGTATTTTTTTTTGTTTTATAAACATAATTCTTATTATTACAAAATATATATAATAAAAATTTTTCATCACATACAGTACATTAGAAAATAGTTTTAACGAAATGAGAAATAGAAATATTCAACTTAAATCAAAAACAATTCTTAGTGAGTATAATTTTATTGATAATTTTTCATTATTAATTTTTCTTATAATAATTTATATAATTTAAAGAGGTTATTCATTAAACAACATCTAAACATACGAAACTTATTTATTTATTAATAATTTATTTACATTGGTCAATTAAAGTATCGTTTCTAAATAAATTTTTTATTATAAATATGATAAATAATTTAGAAATGTTTTCTCCAATAATATATGAAATAAATTTCTTTTTTAATTATTATTCTATTAATTCATACAGTTTCATCATTGAAAAAACCTAAATTAACAAAGAATATTTTCCACATCATATTTTATGAGATAGATTCATATGAACCCATACCCATATTGAATAAAATTAGATTTATAAATAAAATAATAATATTATTTATTTGAATATAATAAATAGACTTATCGATAATTTTCATAAATTTGTCTAATTGTAATAAACATACATGCCACTAAGAAAAATATGTATTGTTAAAAAAAATAATATTATTTCATATATTCTGAAGGACCCTCAAATATCATCATTTATATGTGGTTATTGTTATATGAAAGAATAATTAAAATAGATAGAATGAAATAATGTCTATGAATCAGTGGAATGATGAAGAAATTTTCAAAAAATTACTATGAGGGTATATAATAACATCCTATATGATTTTGGTGTTATATTTATAAATAAAGATATACTAGTTACACATTGATATCATTAAAATAAGTGTATTTATTAATAATAAAAAATGACTTCTATATTTATGAAAATTAGAGAAGGAATATACAATGCATCACATTCTAATTTTTTTGCTTATTTATTGGATGTCAAATTCCTATCTTTGAATGATATTACTCTTGAAGATGTTTTTGTAAAATTACTACCAGTTTTTTCAAAGTAATCAATTCTAAAATATTTTCAAAATTTTTAAACTTTATATTGTTTAGAATTGGATGTATGAGCTATGGATGAATGAATAAATTCATATCTTTTTCAAAAAAAGTGTTCAAATTTTTTTTATCCTACCCATTTTATAAAAAAAAATTCCCATTTGATTTGGTAAATCATAAAAAAATTTATGATATAATTTTTTGATATAAAAAACATTTTTTTTAATATTTTATTGAAGATAAAAAATGTATTGGAAATGAATTTATCATGAATCTGATACATGTCCAAGTATTTCATATTAAATCTAATGAATATAATATTTTTTTAATGAAATAAAATATTCCATGTAAATTCTATTATGATTTCGATCAAGTAACAATTAGGGAAATAGAACCCCTATTTTTTAACTGTTAATTTTTTTTTTGAAAAGTAAGAAACAACTTGACTATAATATTTACAACGATACAATTGTAATTTTGTTATAACATCAGTTCGATTGACCCAATATCATTTTTAGTGTAATATAAGTGATAAATATTTGGGAAACCATAAATAAATTTATTTAGATGATGTTTTTAGAATATTTAAATATGTAATGATATCTTTTAATGAAATTTACATTTACTCCAATGGTAAATTTTATGACATAGATAGTATTTCATATTCTAATTATGATAATTGTATGTTGGATGAGGAAAACAACATTATAATATGTCACTATTAGAGAAAGTATCTAAGATCATAGTGTGGTATGATACACCATTATGTTTCCTTATTGATTTCCAAATCTAAGTATAAAATTTTAGGTAAATACTTTTTTACGTTTTTTCTATAATAAAAATATTTTACATAAATATTAAATTCAATTATAATATTTCTTTATAAATTGTGGCATTGCATGTTCTATTAAAATTTATAAAAAAAATTTTCCTCACACATGTCCAAAAAAATTAATATTATAAAACACATTTTAATATATCATCAATAATAGGGTTATATAATTCTAATATTAATTTGAACTTATTTTTTGTAAGATAAAATAATAACACAACATTTGAACATGAAGAGAATAAATTCATACATTCATTAATCTAAGAACATTAAATCTTTATATTTGAAATATTTTTGTGTGTGATTATTTTTAAATTGTTTATTAGTTATTTAATGAAATTATTTTTTTGTTCCATAGACACTATTATCTATTATTAATTTTTTTCACCAGCAATTATTTTATTTTGAGATTTTAATTTTCATTATATTCTTTTCAATTTAATCTATTTGTTTTTCAGTCACTTTCCCTTTTTATATAAACTACTATGGAATCATATATGATAACATGTCCATTGTAATGGTATAATCATTTATATTTTTTGGGAGCTTTCATGTCATTTTTTGAAATTTATTATGTTATATTTTTTATTTCATGATTTATTCATTTTGGTGTTTTCCATTATATGATTTGGGAATCAAACTATTTATCTCATATCCTTTTAAATTCATAACATTTCGTTTCTATGACTCTTTAATCATTATTTAAACTACCTTAATTCTTTCTTCATATTTGTGATATACATATGTATATCTTAATATATACCATAATGAAAATTAAAAATATTGTTTTTATTTCATTAAATTATTCTATGGAAGATCAACCATCCAAGATATATAGAGGTAGTTTATTAACTTCATATATGTAAAGGAAACCCTATATAAAGGATCAGTAACCTGGGATGAAATGAAATATGTATGATTTTACATTTTTTTATTTTTAAGGGTAATTATTTTACCAATATGTAGTCAAAAAAACTGAATTAATGTAAAATAAATTATTATATAGAATTATTATTTCATATATAATAAGTGGATGGATATAAAAAGAATCATTATTCAGTAGAAAATGAGTAATTTTTTAGGATTACACACTATGGTGAGTTTAGTCTTTAAAAAAATTATTTACTAATAGAAATTTAGATTTTAATGTATAGGGTGATTTAATGTTTATACAAAGGAATAATATGATTATAAGGGGTTGTTTTATTTAATAATATTATGAAAATTAGATTTGAATATTATTATTATCTCACTTTTTCCCAATTAAAGGGGAAATTAATACCCTATTACATAAATAATAAACCACATTTATATTTTTAAAGGATGATAATATTTATAAAAAATTATTTGATTCTAATGAGTCATATGGAAGAGTTTTAAAAACGTTAATGTGATGACTCTATATTATATAAGATTTATCCAAAGGGAATATAAATAAAATGGGTTCGCTGGATAAGGTCACTCTACTTTTAGAATATCCAATTATTTAAGTATTAATATGACTATATATTGTAGAATAATAAATGGGTAGAACACATGGATGAGTATCTTGGATAATGAGCATTCAAAAAGTATTGGATAACATTTCTCTAGTGAATAACCCCACTCTTCATAAATGTAATGAATACCATTGTTTTATAGTTCCTTGAAACATGTGTTCTAGTTTTATGAATCACTACTTCGAGGATATTTTCATTGTATTTATTCATGGAATTGGAATCATCACACAGTTCTTAATCCAAAGGGATACTTCCTTCAAAAGGAAGGTGTTCGTTATGTTTGAACATTACGATATTTATCAACTTACATTGATCGAGAGGATGTGAGGTCAGTCTCATCACACCATTTTGAGGGAAATTATTGTCTAATCAGGGAATCTATTTATAAATTTAATATATTTTCATGAATCCTTATTAACTCACAAGTAATAACATAAGTTTCCCTTGTAATTTACAATCACTTACTAAAATGTGTAAAATTTAAAATCCTCAGTATGCATTCATGGTTCTTCATTCAGGGAGATATCCATATGAATTTGAATTACCTATCAATGGTATCCTCTAATATACTATTTCAGGATTCTTTTAATAATCATTATGATGATACTAGTTTTAAGCCACTCAGTGGGGAACTCTGGAATTTATTATCATCATGGGAGGTGAAGGCTTGTTTTGATATTGGGATCATACCCTTGAAATGGTTTGCCTATGTACCCTTCAAAAAGGATTCATAACACTCATATTTAGGTGATTCATAATGGGATACATCATAAATTTAAAGGTCATGGGATAAGGTTCTAAAAATATAGTTTAATGTCATGTGGTAAGGAAATCTAAGAAAATGGTGCTTAGTTAATGTTTGCTCTGATAATTATGAAGAAACAACCCAATGAACATTTAAAGGATATGGTTTTCCCAGTTATATTTGTTCATGTTGGGAATATGGACCAAGGAGAACATGGTTTATTTTGAAATGTTGGAAATGAACCTCAAGGAGGATTCCAATGTATCCCATGTGGATGGGAATCAATGACCACCTAGTTATATAAATCTCATATGAGATTATATTACTTTTAGATAAATGAGTTTGGGATTACTTCTGGAAAAGGATGCCTTGATTAATTATGGGTTTTATTTGGAGCTAATTGCAAAGAAGGATTCCGAGATTAAGGGAATTAGGATTGGATTCTTGAAGAGGATATCCAGTGAGCTCAGCCCCTTAAAGGGATTCCTACTTATCCTGGTTTGAATAGGAATTCGAGTTCTTATAGTTCCTTCAGCATGTGGGTTTGTCTAAATTTTTTAATCATCACGAATATCCAATCCCTCGTGATTCATGCTTGGTGAGAGAAATAAGAGGATGCGGAAGATTGAATACTAAACATCAAATTTCTCTTCCTCTACTAATGGAAGTGATTGAGGCTACTTGGGAAGAGGGTGTGTCGACCATGGAAGAGAGCTAGGTGATTAGACTTCCCTCTCTTCACTTTATATTGGAAAAGGAACCAATGAATGGAATAAGGGATGAAGTTTAAGGGCTTATACCCAGATTGATACCCATGGTGACAAATCTCAACGGGATAGGGAAAGGGTAATGAATGTCCCTATTCCCATATCTCCTCTCATATTTTCCACCGAAGAATAGAAGAGGAGAAATGATGATACCTCTTACAAGTATAGATTGGGTCTTACTCTAGGATGGTTTCCCTAATGATAATAGTTGGGGATTACTCATAAATAGTGTAACGCCCTGACCCTAGTTACCCAGAGTCGGTGCATTATTACATAACATTGGCATGATCATAAGAAAGATCAAATCTCGAAAGACCGATTGGATTAGTAGCCTTGGGAACACTAGATATATTCATAAGTTTTACATTACATCATAAAATGAAAAACTACTACAACAACATAATGTCTCCATAATCCACACTCATATACCCACATAATATCCCTGCAGGTCATTCATAATTTACTTCTTCACTTCCTGGGAAAAATAAAACATAGAAAAGGGGTGAGCTCAAATGCCCAGTAAGGATAACAATATAGTGGAAACATTCATAAATAAGAATAAACATTTAAGGCAATGTATAACTAAAACAAAAGCCTTTCAAACTTGAACTTTCAACTTTGTATGGCATAAATAAAATGAAATAATGTCATTTACTCATTCACATGGATATTCTACTAATCGAATAATCACATGCAAAATCACTAACCACTTTCATAATGTTGGAATGCATAATGATGAACTTTAATTTCTTTTTCAAGGCCTCGTCCCAAGACTTTGGGGCTAACTGTAACCGGAACCCAACCCGGAGTGCCTCTAATAACCGGACACCAACCCGGAGTGCCTCTAATAACCGGACACCAACCCAGAGTTCCTCTAATAACCGGAGACCAAACCGAAGGGCTTACTTTTACCAGTCCCAAACCTGGAGGGCTTACTTTTACCAGTCCCCAACCTGGAGGGCTTACTTTAACCAGTCCCCAACCTGGAACATACTTGTCCAACACATTCTTATGAAGTAAAGTTTGAAATATAACATAAACATTCTTATTGGAACTAGCATATGAAATATCAATACTTTACTCATAAACCATGAATGCTATATAAATAGCACATCCAAAGTCAAAAATATCACAAAACTTCATTATAATATGGATGTTTTATATCATAATAAATCATCTTCAAATAATCGTAAAATCCATCAAAGGGTGTTGACATAGATGAAATCAAAACATTTTTTAGAGAAATATCTCTTTCTATTTTTGAAATCATTTAAGGGCCATATAAAATAAAACATTTTCTTTGAAAATATTCTTATAATCTTGTAAGGAAAGCTTTGATGATTTTATAATGGCGGAAAATAACCGCACCCGCCGTATAACTAAAAAAACATTCTTACCTTAATTTTGTCTAAAAGGTTAAAAAGCACCTTGTTTGGAAAATGATGGAAAGATTCCTTTACAAACCTCTTATAAAAATCCAAACAAGGGTATAAATGACTTTAACCCATATTCTATTAAATATTAAAAATGTTTTGAAATACATTTTTAAGAAACATGGATGTGGATGATAATGAGATCCCAGTAGATTATTACGTATAAACAACCTCGGATAATGAAGAGATTGTGAAATAACCATTACCAATTTGGTAACTTATGAAACATACAACACATGAAAGAGGTATCATACAATGAATATGTAAATACACATAAATTAAAGTTTATTACACTAAGAATATAATTATGGGCAGTACATACACCACACAAAAGGTGATGGTGGCAATATGGCATGAATCTCACGGGAATAAGGAGTGAGATGAAAACCCCTTACCTTGAACTTTCCCTTAGTAGATGGTATGTTAAACTCCTATATAATAATTAAAACATTGTTATTAAGTTATATAATAATCATATACATCAATATGATATCATATATGATCTTTTAACATTGCTTTATTAATAATATCTTAGTATTATCGTCGTTTCAGGTGATAATCGATTCGTTCTTCTTAAATGTTTGGTTACGTAAGACATGTTTGTAATGGATAGATTATATCTTATTCATATTCAGAATGATATTAACATTATTTTTAACCCTAAAATGAGAATAAAACTTGAATGGATACGATGGAGGATGGATCTCACCGTGTTTGTGGAGACGGTAGTCCGTACGTACGCACGAACGCTACTTCAATTTAATTTTTCATTTTAAAAGAATTGAATCCAAATGATACATAGGTATATTATTATTCCAGTATAATATAATATTTTATATATGTTACTTATGTTCATTAACACCATTCTTTATACGTTCCATGTGTGGTATGAACGAGTCATATCATTTTAAGGGGGCGGTAGTCCGCACTTCCTCAAATGAAATTATCGTATGTATATACAACATGAAACGAATAATGGTATGAAATAAAATGGAATTACAGAAGCTTATATATAAAATATTTATCATTATTATCACACTTAATTACAGTTCCATCATAATGGCCACCATGAGAGGCGGTAAGATGTATTTGAACAATCATCGTTTCGTGAGGCGTTAGTTTGCCATTCACAGAAACATTATGTTCATCATCCATTAGATGGAGGTGTGTGTATGTGTAGTTAGAATACTTCTCATAAGAACATCCTAGTATATTGAGGATACTTTTTTTGTTACAAAAGAAAGTAAATAAAAATATTTTGGGGGTTGGAGAAGCAAAATAAATGAAAATAATTTAAGAGAAATTGTTACCTTTAATTTAGGTAACTCACTTTGGTTGGAACCAAAAGACTTTTTGAAATGCTTTCTGACTAAGGGGAAGCTCTAATGAGGGGTAGAGGGATGTGGGGAGCCTATTTGGGCAGGGTTTGGACGAGCCAAGTGGCTTGAGAGGTGTGAGGAATGAGTAGAAGTGGTCTCCTTTTATAAGGGAGGGGAGAGGCTCTTTAGGAAAGAGTGAAAGTATTACTTTATAATATAATTATATTCGGTTTATAATGGTCCAAAAATCATTGAGGTCAAAGATACGATGACTCATATTCTAAATAACATAAACCAATAAGAATTGGACATGTTTTAGATAATATTTTAATCATTATAATCTTATTTATTTAAATGATTTATTAATGAGGTAAACATTGCATCATTATTGTGTCATTAATAATTTAAATTATTTGATGTCTAAAAATTATAAATAAAATATCATTATGTAGGAAATCGTTTTATCTTTCTAATGAATATTTATAATCGAAAATCCAACATGTATAACCCTATGTAAAAATTGTTCATCTAAAAGATGTAAGCTTATGCCATTTTTATTTTTATTTTAAATTTTTTAATATAATGTGTCCCTACCACATACAAGTAGCTCCAAGGGGTCCCCAAATCGACCCCAGGATGCCCATGGTCTGGTATGTGTCCAAAATTAAGGTTAGGACACGTTTTAGGGTAATTTTGTATTATTATAATATCATTTTTTTTAACCCTTATTTACCGGATTTACCCTTTAACCATGGTAAATAAAATATTTACCGCAGTAATTATTCAAAATGTGTAAAAATAAAAGTTACCTATTTACATAATTTGGAAATCTTGATTTCAAATATTTAATCCATTTTTCCAAATTCAAAACACAAAAGTGGCATAAATTAATTTAAAATTAATTCCCGTTGTTAAAATAAAAAGCGTGTTTTTAAGAGATAATAACTATCAAAAGATTGAAACTTGTTTATGTCTGATTTAATTGTGAAATTATGACCAATGACAAACATTAAATTAAATGGTAAAAATATATTCTAAATATACTTTAAAACCACTCTAATTCATAATTTATCAATATTAATTATTTTGATTAAAAAAGTTGTTTTTAATTAAAAATTAGTAATTTTCACTATTCATCAAAATATGAAAGTTATCTGAAAAGTTCCAAAATTTCACCTTAGGCTAAATTTGATATTCCGAATCCAAAAATGAAGTCCATTATAAAATATAAAATATATATAATTTCAAAATTTAGGCATTACTATTCATAACGGCTAGTTTGATCGGTTGTGGTGTGTGTTAAAACTCGAAGTTGCGTACAACACACGCTATTGTTTTATTCAAAGGAAAGCGTGTCATGTAAGTTTGGGATGTTTCATTTTAAATTTTTTGGTGTCCCCATTTAGTCAAAATGTTTAAAATATTGTATTTAAAAAGGTTTCACTATTAAAAGTTGATAAAAGTGCAATACTGAAAATGAATCTGTTCTTGCATTATGACTAAGAAACTCATAATATGGATTCTAAAATTATTAGGATTATATAAAGTTTAAAATGTAGTTAATGCTATTCATGACCTATTTTAATGGATTTTTTTCTTTGGTAAGTCATGGTGTGATTGAACTCGGTGTTGCGTGTAGTTCAAGTTATTGAATTATTTTGAAGAAATAACACACTATGAAATCTTGGGGTGTTACATTCTCCCCTCCTTCAATAAATTGTGTCCTCGCAATTTGAAATTGTTCTTCGAAAATAAAAGGGTGAAAATAGAAAATATATTTGTGGGAAAACCCACATCGGAAATTGGGTTACTAAAATTTAGTCTTAATATGAGGAAAAGAGAAATGAAAGGGTCACCACCAAATTATGATCTCGATTAGGAGAACATTGGTGGCAATTAGAGACATATAATTTGAGGAAAAACATAAATATTTATATGTAGTTATTGAGGTCATCAATCACAAACAAGTATAAAATTGAGGTCCTTAAACTCAACAATCTATGATGATTTGAAATACCATCGGTTCAACAAAACATAGGGTATTGGGATAACACATTTTTGACATTTCAAAATATCTTAGTTGAAATCCCACATCGAAAAATGAATTAATGATGCCTCTATTTAAAATAAAGAGTGGAAAGTATGAAGATTACCGAAAATAACACATACTAGGGTTCCATGTAGGAAAATATGGATATGGAGGAGAAATCTAACCATCAATTATCTGATAGAGAGTGGTAGAGAACATGGCTATGAAAAGGCCAAAAATCCCAAAGCCATAAATTTGTGATGATTTAAGGTACCATCTAGGACAACATTTTTGTTCTAAGTTCCTTTTCTTAATGTTGTGTAATTTATTTCTGAGATTGGTTAAGATCATAAGGAGATATACTTACTTTATAATTAGAGTTTTATCCATTAAAAAATTTCTACCACAAACTCATCTTTCACTCTAAAAGATAATAGAATGTAATTTTTTCTCTATTTATACTATTCGTACAGGGTTTTTAAATAAATGAATTTATAATTCATCTACCAGATCTTTTAAATAAACTACATTATTTAATCCAGGACATATCGTGGGTCAGTGGTAGGTGATACACCCTTGTCGCCCTTCGGTTGCGGGTTCATGTCTTGCAGCCTTGCCGGACGCGACGGGTTGCCGCCCGACCTCCGGGTTGTCCTTTTATGGCAATCCAAAATAATCCAAACTAGGACTATCCAAAATACTTCTATCCAAACTCACAGTCCAACATTTATAAGGAAGGTAAACATAATTTAGATCCTTTTTACCCTGTAACAGCATATGAATACCTTCATCATGTATTCTTTTAATATACTAAAACATCCTGAATTACCATATTCCTTATTGATTACATTCATGCTCCCTTATTGCATATAGAATTCTGGATATAATTCATTAATCCAAAAATGTTTTAAACCCCAAAAAATGATGGAATATACAAATCATTAATCAGTTTCAAGGTAGTCAAGAATATCCAATATAATTTATCCAAATCAATCATGTATTATTCTAAAATCACTAACTCGGTATCAGAACCATATTATGGTTTATCTTTCTCTCAACCATATATTTTCCAAAAATTTATCCTGCTATTGAGTCACTTTTCTTTGTTCCACACAATCTCAAGTCCTTAATGAAATAGTACTACAGTACAATCCTTATATACTCCATAATTATTATAACAAGTACATTGTTGATACAATACTCAATTGACATAATCAACATAAGGACTCTAATCATTCCTATTCATCTGTGGTAGTATCATAACTTGATTATTATCCATAAGCATCATTTGCGGCATAGTCTGATGATTGGGACATAGGTTCGCGTAGTGTCCAACCTCCTTGCAAATGAAGCATTGTACATTTGAAACCATTTTCTTACCCTTGCAGTCACGTTCTTTGTGCCCTTTTCCTCCACACTTATAACAAACTCCCATTCCTTTCAGGCAAGTTCCAGGGTGTTTCTTTCCACAGTTACCACATATGAGAAAATTCTTCTTTTCCCTCTTCCCTTTATCTATATTTCTCTCTTCCATCCTTTTCTTCTCTTGTTTCCCTTCAAAGCCATAGGACTCAGTAAACTCTTTACTTATCTTATCAAAACATTATATTATTTCTTCATATGATGATAATACATGCGAGAATATTTCTCTTATAAATTTTGGCTTAAGAACATGAAATATATGATCCTTCTTTCTCTTTGTATCATGTGCATTGCTGGAGTTCTCATTCCTTCTACTAGGCACCATTTCTAAACAATGGCATAAACTAGATCAGTTCATGAATCTAAATACATAATCCCATAATTATAAAACACTTAACATAAATTGAACTATTTATGGATATAATCCATAATCATAAAAATGTTTCCTTTGAGGATGTATATACTCATAAACCCTCACAATGGTTTGTAAAGAAAATGAGAATTATCCTAAGCATATCCCCCGGGAGTGTCGTAACCAAGAGTGCAGCAAGGCCCGTTGTCGTGCACCAGTTCCCATTCGAGTCTAGCTCAAAGCGGTGTTTTTGGGTTTTACCCCTAGGTACATCTGTACCAGAGCCGCCTCTACCTTCTCGTATCCAGACAGGGATGTATTGCTCAGAAAACTCAGAAAATCTCTACAATACCAAAATTCTAGGAAGTTCTTCTATGCTAATCCTCAAAGTTCATCTTAGGTCTACGTTCTCTAATCAGAGTTTATCTAAATCTAGCTTCCAAGGTTTGTACTAAACTTCCTCTGATACCAACTGTAACGCCCCGACCCTAGTTACCCAAAGTCGGTGCATTATTACATAACATTGTCATGATCATAAGAAAGATCAAATCTCGAAAGACCGATTGGTTTAGTATCCTTGGAAACACTAGATATATTCATAAGTTTTACATTACATCACAAAATAAAAAACTACTACAACAACATAATGTCTCCATAATTCACACTCATATCCCCACATAATATCCCTGCAGGTCATTCATAATTTACTTCTTCACTTCCTGGGAAAAATAAAACATAGAAAAGGGCTGAGCTCAAATTCCCAGTAAGGATAACAATATAGTGGAAACATTCATAAATAAGAATAAACATTTAAGGCAATGTATAACTAAAACAAAAGCCTTTCAAACTTGAACTTTCAACTTTGTATGGCATAAATAAAATGAAATAATGCCAATTACTCATTCACATGGATATTCTACTAATCGAATAATCACATGAAAAATCACTAACCACTTTCATAATGTTGGAATGCATAATGATGAACTTTAATTTCTTTGTCAAGGCCTCGTCCCAAGACCTTGGGGCTAACTGTAACCGGAACCCAACCCGGAGTGCCTCTAATAACCGGACACCAACCCGGAGTGCCTCTAATAACCGGACACCAACCCGGAGTTCCTCTAATAACCAGAGACCAAACCGGAGGGCTTACTTTTACCAGTCCCTAACCTGGAGGGCTTACTTTTACCATTCCCCAACCTGGAGGGCTAACTTTAACCATTCCCCAACCTGGAACATACTTGTCCAACACATTCTTATGAAGTAAAGGTTGAAATATAACATAAACATTCTTATTGGAACTAGCATACGAAATGTCAATACTTTACTCATAAACCATGAATGCTATATAAATAGCACATCCACAGTCAAACATATCACAAAACTTCATTATAATATGGAAGTTTTATATCATAATAAATCAACTTCAAATAATCGTAAAATCCATCAAAGGGTGTTGACATAGATGAAATCAAAACATTTTTTAGAGAAATATCTCTTTCTATTTTTTAAATCATTTAAGGGACATATAAAATAAAACATTTTCTTTGAAAATACTCTTATAATATTGTAAGGAAAGCTTTGAAGATTTTATAATGGCGGAAAATAACCGCACCCGCCGTATAAGTAAAAAAACATTCTTACCTTAATTTTGTCTAAAAGGTTAAAAAGAACCTTGTTTGGAAAACGATGGAAAGATTCCTTTAAAAACCTCTTATAAAAAGTCAAACAAGGGTATAAATGACTTTAACCCATATTCTATTAAATATTAAAAATGTTTTGAAATACATTTTTAAGAAACATGGATGTGGATGATAATGAGATCCCAGTAGATTATTACGTATAAACAACCTCGGATAATGAAGAGATTGTGAAATAACCCTTACCAATTTGGTAACTTATGAAACATACAACACATGAAAGAGGTATCATACAATGAATATGTAAATACACATAAATTAAAGTTTATTACACAAAGAATATAATTATGGGCAGTACATACACCACACAAAAGGTGATGGTGGCAATATGGCATGAATCTCACGGGAATAAGGAGTGAGATGAAAACCCCTTACCTTGAAATTTCCCTTAGTCAATGGTATGTTAACCTCCTTTATAATAATTAAAACATTGTTATTAAGTTATACAATAATCATATACATCAATATGATATCATATATGATCTTTTAACATTGCTTTATTAATAATATCTTAGTATTATCGTCGTTTCGGGTGATAATCGATTCGTTCTTCTTAAATGTTTGGTTACATAAGACATGTTTGTAATGGATAGATTATATATTATTTATAATCAGAATTATATTAAAATTATTTTTAACCCTAAAATGATAATAAGACTTGAATGGATACGATGGAGGATGGATCTCACCGTGTTTGTGGAGACGGTAGTCCGTACGTACGCACGAACGCACTTCCATTTAATTTTTCACCTTAACAGAATTGAATCCAAATGATAAATAGGTATATTATTATTCCAGTATAATATAATATTTTAAATATGTTACTTATGTTCATTAAAACCATTCTTTATACGTTCCATGTGTGGTTTGAACGAGTCATATCATTTTAAGGGGGCGGTAGTCCGCACTTCCTCAAATGAAATTATCGTATGTATATACAACATGAAAAGAATAATGGTATGAAATAAAATGGAATTACAGAAGCTTATATATAAAATATGTATCATTAATATAATACTTAATTACAGTTCCATCATAATGGCCACCATGAGAGGCGGTAAGATGTATTTGAACAATCATCGTTTCGTGAGGCGTTAGTTTGTCATTCACAGAAACATTATGGTCATCATCCATTAGATGGAGGTGTGTGTATGTGTAGTTCGAATCCTTATTATAAGAACATCCTAGTATATTGAGGATACTTTTGTTGTTACAAATGACAGTAAATAAAAAGAGTTTGGGGGTTGGAGAAGCAAAATAAATGAAAATAATTTAAGAGAAATCGTTACCTTTAATTTAGGTAACTCACTTTGGTTGGAACCAAAGGACTTCTTGAAATGCTTTCTGCCTAAGGGTAAGCTTCAAGGAGGAGGAGAGGGATGTGGGGAGCTTATTTGGGCAGGGTTTGGACGATCCAAGTGGCTTGAGAGGTGTGAAGAATGAGTAGAGGTGGTCTCCTTTTATAAGGGAGAGGAGGGGCTCTTTAGGAAAGAGTGAAAGTATTACTTTATAATATAATTATATTCGGTTTATAATGGTCCAAAAATCATTGAGGTCGAAGATAAGATGACTACTATTCTAAATAACATCAACCAATAAGAATTGGACATGTTTTAGATAATATTTTAATCATTATAATCTTATTTATTTAAATGATTTATTAATGAGGTAAACATTGCATCATTATTGTGTCATTAATAATTTAAATTATTTGATGTCTAAAAATAATAAATAAAATATAATTATTTAGGAAATCGTTTTATCTTTCTAATTAATATTTATAATCGAAAATCCAACATGTATAACCCTATGTAAAAATTGTTCTTCTAAAAGATGTAAGCTTATGCCATTTTTATTTTTATTTTAAATTTTTTAATATAATGTGTCCCTACCACATACAAGTGGCTCCAAGGGGTCCCCAAATCGACCCAAGGATGCCCATGGTCGGGTATGTGTCCAACAATAAGGTTAGGACACGTTTTAGGATAATTTTGTATTATTATAATATTATTATTTTTAACCCTTATTTACCGGATTTACCCTTTAACCATGGTAAATAAAATATTTACCGCAGTAATTATTCAAAATGTGTAAAAATAAAAGTTACCTATTTACATAATTTGGACATCCTGATTCCAAATATTTAATCCATTTTTCCAAATTCAAAACACAAAAGTGGCAGAAATTAATTTAAAATTAATTCCCGTTGTTAAAATAAAAAGCGTGTTTTTAAGAGATAATAACTATCAAAAGATTGACACTTGTTTATGTCTGATTTAATTGTGAAATTATGTCCAATGACAAACATTAAATTAAATGGTAAAAATATATTCTAAATATACTTTAAAACCACTCAAATTCATAATTTATCAATATTAATTATTTTGATTAAAAAAGTTGTTTTTAATTAAAATTTAGTAATTTTCACTATTCATCAAAATATGAAAGTTATCCAAAAAGTACCAAAATTTCACCTTAGGATAAATTTGATATTCCGAATCCAAAAATGAAGTCCATTTTAAAATATAAAATATATATAATTTCAAAATTTAGGTATTACTATTCATAACTACTAGTTTGATCAGTTGTGGTGTGTGTTAAAACTCGAAGTTGCGTACAACACATGCTACTGTTTTATTCAAAGGAAAGCGTACCGTGTAAGTTTGGGATGTTTCATTTTAAATTTTTTTATGTCCCCATTCAGTCAAAAATTTTAAAATATTGTATTTAAAAAGGTTTCACTATTAAAAGTTGATAAAAGTGAAATACTGAAAATGAATCTGTTCTTGCATTATGACTAAGAAACTCATAATATGGATTCTGAAATTATAAGGATTATATAAAGTTTAAAATCTAGTTAATTCTATTCATGACCTCTTTTAATGGATTTTTTTCTTTGGTAAGTCATGGTGTGATTGAACTCGGTGTTGCGTGTAGTGCAAGTTATTGAATTATTTTGAAGAAATAACACACTATGAAATCTTGGGGTGTTACAAATAGGATTCCAATTTGGGACATTGTTTGGGATTACCCTTGAAGAGGATTCACATTTGAAATAAGTTGGGGCTTACTCCTATGGAGGATTTTCATTTGACATTGGTTGGGGCATACTCCTAAGGAGGATACCGATTTGAAATTGGTTTGGGCTTACACCTAATGAGGATGCCCATTTTAGATTTAACCTGGAATGTGAGTCTGGTGATGAGGTTTGAGGAGTTTGTTGAGGATTGTATTGACTCAAGGTACCTGAGGAATACATAAATAGAGTCAAAACACAAAATATGTGAAAGTAACAAATAGGGGTAAGTCGACTCAAGGAACATAATTGAGCGTGAAAGCCTATCCCAAATCCTGGTAATAGAAGGCTGGAAGTTAGGCCACAGAAAGGGTTCAATGGGAGCTTTTGTGGAGAGGACCTAAAATGATCATGGTGAGACTATCCATTTTTCATGGGGGTCTGTGACAGAAGCTAAGGCACCGGCCTGGAGGTCAGGGACAGTATCTCGACAGTGATCTGGAGTAGGGGTGCAGGGGCAGAGGCCATGTCGTATGGACTGGCGTGGTCGCATAGGTTCTCTAACAAGGTGCCTCACATAGGTGATCTCCGAAGCTCCCCCACCTTTTTTTCCACGTAGAATCTCTGCGCCAGTGCTCCGCGTAGGTACGGCGCATAGGAGCTCTATGTAGGTTCTCCGCAAAGGTGTGTGGCGCAGGTGCACCGCACAGGTGCATCTCGCAGGTGCTTCGCACAAGTGCATCGTGTAAGTGTTTTCCCCAGTGTTTTGTATTGATCTATATTCAGAAAACCCTGATGGGACATTGGACAACATTTCTCCGTTTTAATTCTCTATTGACTCATGTTTTAGAGAGAGCCCTTATTAAATTTTTGGGATATTGGCGAAAGAGATATGCTATGGGATCATTGGGACTTCGTCCAAAAAAATTTTTATTCGAAATGGGGAGCCCAAGGGTCTTATTTAGAGGCATGGATGGGGCCTGGTCAATGGGAAATTTCCCACACATATACCTCGTTTAGGTCCTCTGTGCAGGTACTCTTCACAGTGGTGTAGAAATAATTTTGTCACGTAGGTCTACTGTGTTTCTTTGTCACTCAGTTCTATCCTTCAGCTCTGTCACATAGCTATGTCATGCAGCTCTATCGTTATGTTCTGTCAGGTAGTCCGTTGTAGGTTTTCACATTTCCTTTGAATTCATAGAACCTTTCCTTGGGGTTTTGAAATATTCAGGGAAATCTTCATAGCCTTTTTTAATTATTCTATAGTGTCAAGGAAAGCCCCAATCCCCTCATGATTGGATCCAAATATAAAGATGGTCAACTCATGTTTGTTTAATTGTGGGGAGAAGATGATGGGTTAGTTTTTAGATAGTGAAGGTTTGTTGTGTATATACATTGCATAGGTATTCCGTAGAGATGTTGTGCACACTCTTAGCATGAAGGTCTTTGGTTTTCTATAAATAAGTATGATCCTTTGTGATTTTCATCACTTGTGCTTTTTAGAATAAACAGCTCTCATTGCATAGCTCATTCGTCAAGCCCCAATGCATTGTTCTCTTGCATAATTTCCTTGAAAGTTCATCAAGGTAAAATTACTTATGTGATGGAGCAATGCAAAGGGATTTCATAGACGGATTTTTGCTATGACCCATGTCAAAGGACCTATGCAACGAACCTCATCGAAGGTCCTACATGACAGACCTCATCGAAGGACCTACGTAAAAACATATATTTCCAAATTTTATCATGTCCATTGAGATGAAATATGAAATTTCATTAAGACAAAATTCTAAAATAATAGGGGTGATTATATTTTATAAAATGGCTAGCTTCAAAACCACTACTAAAGAAGATATGGATTGTCTAACTGAGCTGATGACGATTGTTGGGCCTAACTATTATGACATTGGTGATAGTACTCTCCTTGAAATATGGAATGTTTTAATTCCATACCAATGTGAATACCCCCAAACTCTATACATACCCCTATATGGGCATGGAATTTTACAAGATGCCCATGTTCTATATGTCAAGATGTACATTCCAAAGAATTGTTTTCTTTAATACTCAAAATTTAACTGCATGAATATTAGTGAAAGGGGGTTCTAGTACATGATAGAATAGTCACTATTGGTATCATCATACATCACAATGTTTTTACACCTTATATTCAGGATCATGTTGTATAGACAACACCACATTGCTAGGATTCAACCTTTTGGGCATCTAAGACAGATCAGAGTAATGGTTGGAAAGATGTATGGGATCTTTGTTCTGGAGGAGGTGTGAAACCTGAGAGGTTTTGGGCATTTTGGGTGCATTGGATATATGTAGGATTCAAGAAAGAGTAATCAGACATTCATATCTATGAATTTTTCTATATGTGACCAAATTATGATTATAAAAATAATTTTATTCCTGAATTACTGAGCTGAAGGAGCTCGTAAACAAGTTCCATCCATTAGACTCATGATGAAGTTGGTATTAGTCTCTGGTATATCTACAAAATATATTAAATTCCAATTCTCAGGAAAATGTATGAGGAATTCATTCCATCGGTTACAATATTGGGTGATGTTAACAGAACACCACTGCTAGCCCATGAATTATTTAAAATAAAAAATAATTTTCCCAATGATAAGAAATATATTAATGCCAGAGTGTGGAGAGAATCCTTTTTAGAACCAAAAACAGAGAATGATCCAACTTGTGGGCATTCTACTTATTTCCTTCTGCAGATAATTAGGGTAGTTTCGGAACCTATTGGCCTACACTTGAAAGAAGAGACTATAGGTGTTGGGGATATAAATTTGAACCCTTATATAGATGAAAAGGTATGCTTAGCTTCTTTCCATGCTATTTGGATAACATTTACATGATTCCCGTCCGTGAATCTGGAGGTAGTGTAAGATCAAGGACATTTTTCATTGTGGATAAATTCACAGAAGGAAAGAATATTGGATTAGAAACTCTTGTATTAGCAATAATTTGCCATTCTCTACAACATTTATATAGTGGGAAGGCTCCATTTATAATTTTAGGGTCTTTACAAGTGTTTTGAGGAAGGATTGTGGAACAGTTTTCTTTATACTCAGTTTTGAACTCAGTTAGTGTACCCAATAGTCAATTCACCCCATTTTTACAGAACGTTTCTGGTATTCAGCCTCCGAATATGAGACCTGATGTATTGCTCAGGGAATTTAATGCATCAGAAGAATTCAACTAATTTTATTTTTGTAACCCACCAACTGGAACATTAATTTATGATGTTAAGGAAAATAATTATGGGTGGATATCACATATGATGGCATTGAGGGATGGAATATTATCAATTAAAATTGATTGTGAAATTATCTATGATGCTTACATCCCTTATAGGTTTTCTCTTCAGTTTAGATGTCTTCAACAATCATACAATTTTCCACCTATGTATGTTAGACATGAGAAACACCCAATGGTATTGGGACACTTATGGAATCTAACGTCCTTATAGATATACAGATTTTCAATTATGTTACCTCCACCAGACGCATCAATCGAATTGGAAGATGGATATTCCAAATATTGGGATTCATCATATCAAAAAGGGGCTTTGTTGGAAGGTTTATATTGAGTGGATGCTACAAAGACTATTTCACGTTGCAATAATGGTGATAAGTCCAATGAGAAGATGATATAGAGGTTTCAAAGGTTTCAGAACCCTCAAAACTTCTCCGCAAGAGGTATACTAGGAATACCAGGGCTAAAGAAGCAATATCTCCAGTGCCATGGTAGTCTAGCTGCCGAAAGTAGAGAGACATCCTTTTTCCATCATCTGAATTTTATTAAGAAGAAGATAGGTCTTAAGTGTCTCATAAATCAGAAGGTGTTTAATTTTCTACAAGACAAACCATACAAGGATTGAATTATGTCTTACCTTAAACCAATCAGTTTTGGGAATGCTTGACCCAAGAACTTAGGGATGCATGGGTATTCCGACAACAGGGCCTTCAAATACCAAATGTGGGTGAAATTAAATCATCATTTGATTGAAATATAGATAACAATGTATCTTATGTATAAAATTATATTAAGGACCGGGAGGCCTTCATATTTGAAAATGATGTTAAAATTATAGTCTCTAAGTGAGTATCCCACATTATGGAATTAGGAATACACTAAAGGGTAATTATTGACCCTAAGAAGGAATGTGATATTTATGTTAATAGTGAGAATGCATTTTCCATTAATTTTCTCTCAAATATGCTTTACCATTCAGCATCATTAATCTTAATAAAAATTCATTTGTGAAGCTTGAATGAAGGGAAGGAATTTATAGATTGGTTCTCGAGTCACCAATGAATGGGCCTGCAGGTTCTTCTATTGATGAAATAAATGATCCTTCCTGGTCTCCAGAACATTCTCTAGGAGTGTGAATTATGACTAGGGTAATGTAAATAGATAATACTTAGCCATTACCTCACGTTTCTCCAACCAAGAGGTGTGTTTCGATTTCTCCTAAATCTTTTGAAAAGAAACACAAGATAGAAATGAGATTGATTTGATGTGTTCACCATAAGAGTATGTAATTATACTATCCTTAGGGAATTCTAATTTTCTCAATATACTCTGGTAATCATGTTTATCCTCTTGCAGGATCTGTGTCTCTCTCCTCTCTCAAGGGACTAAGTGCTGATTCTTCAAGACCAGAAAAGGAAACCCATGGAGAAACCAAATACCATGTTGATGAATCTGGTATCTTAGCAGATAAATCATTAAATGATTCATTATTACTCATCCTCAGCTCTACTGAGAGAGAGAAATGCTAGGGTAAGATCAAAAAAATATCACTTGAAAAATAAAATCGTTGCTAATTTTTATTTTTTCAACATATTTTAGATCTGTTTCCATTATCTATGAATCCTGAAATAACCAATGATGATATTCCTATTGCTCTAGAAGAAATGAATGAAGACCCATTACAATCTAACAATAATACTGATGTGGGCCCAAACCTAGAAAGATCTGATGATGCTGTACAAATTGAAGAGACAATGGAAAATAATTTCAACGAGCCCAATTTTGGAAAAAACAAACATTTATTTGATACCTTAAATGGTAAGTATGATATAACATTCCATGCCCCATACATTAAAATAATGGAAGCCCTTGAACTAAATATTAATATTCCTAATTACATAAAGGAGTTTTGGATTTTTCAGGAGGAATAACAAGGACATAATTTATCATTCTTGCACATTCCATACATAGATTTTCTTCTTTTACATGATACTTAGCATCAAAGTTCATCTTATGAATCATTATCTGCAGAAAATGTTGTAAAGGCTTTTCAGGAATGGGGAATTCCAATCCATCATTTGTCTGCAGAAGTTGGAGAAATACCCAATGAGGATCCCTTATCAATAGATGTTCAAGAAACTTCAATTATTAAAATTGGGGAAAATCAAGATATTTACCCATCTAGATAAACATCTACTCAACATGATGAAGCTAAGAATACTGGGGATGAATCCAATCAAATTGACGACTTATTATTGTGTATATATCATCAGCTTTTAGGATCATATTTAGTTTTTTCCATTTTTTTGAAACTGACAATGACCATGATTTATCGTTTAGGGTTATCAGTTTCCATAGTTAGATCTGATTGTGAATCTTCCATGTAGGCTCAGACATCAACAGATGTTGAAGCTTCTACTGTTCTGAAGGAAGAAGAACAAGGCAAATTTTTAAGTGATCAGTTTCTAGAGTACATTTTACCTCCTTGTTGTGACTCTGACTCAGATTTAGATATGCAATATTCCTTGGGTATAGAACATAAGAATACATAGTGACATAAATGGAGCATAATTGCTGATAATCCTTTGGATGAGATTCTATCCAATTTTCAAAAACTCACTACACTATTCTGCATATTGGGATTTGGTGGATGTAATTACCAACTAGTCTATAATGAAATGAAAGAGACCATTCATCAATTGGAGTAAGAGCATAACCTGTGGTAGGATTTTGAAAAGGCTAAACATCTTATCAATATTAAAATCTTTCAAGATTCACTAACAGTGGCAGAGGAAAATCATAACAAGAAATTGATCTAAATTAGACAAAAAAACAACAAAGCCAAGGAGAGTAATTATATCTTCAAGAGAAGTTGGATGTTGTTCATAAAATAACTTCAACAGCTTAACCAGACATTATGAGAAATCCAATTAGAGGGGATAACTGCAATTTCAACTGCTAAAGAAGCACTTTATCAGGCCGAGGAAGCTGGAGTTGCTCAGCTATCTCAACTTCAGTAGGTAGCTGATAGGGCTTATGAAGCTGTTCAAAAAATGAGGAGTCATGTGAGAGCATATTTTGACGCATGATAGAGATTCTTCATGCTGCGGATGTCCCTCTGATTTCAAATAATTGAAAGGGATTTCTTATTTCCAATCATATGGGTCTTCATTATTATTTTCCATGATTGCAATATTAAAGGTAATGATGCTCATGATTCATTGATAAACATCCAAACATCTTGACATATAATCTATATTATGAATACAAGAATGGGGTAACCATAATTTTATTATTAATCCAATTAGCTTAATGATCATAACATGATTTTTTTCATGGGTTTATACAGAAAATCCAACAAACTTGTATCTTTTTAAATTTAATTGCCGAATATTACCTAAACCATACAAAATGTACATTTAGTGAAATGGGACTTGACTTTTTTTCAGATTGACCATCACGGGTTCTCAATCAAGTGAGTAACACGTATCATTGATATTTATAGTCATGCATGTAGAACTATAAAGGGATATTATTTACGATTAAAATTCTTTGACCATAAATTTTGAAACAAAATCCCAAAAAAGACATAGTGGCTATGAATAGATTTAATATTCTTTAAATATTTCCAAGGGGAATCTTGAACCATGATTTTTATGGTCATCAAATTTAAAACCTGTATCAATATAAGAAGATTATCTTCCAATAACGATTTTAATAATACAAGAAAATCCCATAATGAGGGTTGTATTATGCAAGTCCAACGAGGGAATATTATGCATATTAAAATAATGAAATCTTTTGACGGACATGCCCATTATGTAGGAAAATTATGCAAGTCCACCTAATGGAAATTACTGCATAGTCAACCCATATATCTCTTAAAAAAATTAATATTTTACCGTTGAGAGAAAAGGGAAAAAAGATTTGGGTGACTCGGGACCCTAATGGGTAGTTTTCCAAGAAAAGTGGCTTTAAGAATAAAAGGGATATTTTATGTCAATATATTTCATGAATAATAAAACCACTTATATACAAATGTTGTGTATGAAGAATGGTTTAAATTTATCTGAAAAAGGAATTTTTGATGTTAAATGGTGTAGTTTTAAGTCAAGTAGTGAGGAAATTGTACTATGTAGTGTTAAGTCATACCATGAGGGCATTTTATTGTGCAATATTATGTCATTTAGTGAGAAAATTATGTGGATTTAATTTAAGGTCTCCTAGAATTTAAAAAAGGTATACGACTCTCATTTTTGTGATAATTTGTTTGGAAACATGCTACCATATTCTGGTATAGAAGGGAAAATTGTAAAATTTGTTTTTGGAATTTCAAGTTCAAAAGAATGATATGGAAAAAGGGATAAAATAATTAGAATAATTATTTTCCTAGAATGAGGTTACAATTATTTTACAATCTTCTTATGGGGGTTGTATTGTGAAGGTCCAATGGGTACATATACTGTATCACCAAATAGTGACATATTTTGACTGACAAGCCTGTTATGTTGGAAACTAATGCAAGGCCACCTAATGGCACGTGCTGTATAGTCAGACAAAATAGTTATTAAAATTTTTTATATTATATTGCTAAATACCAATGAAATTCTATGTAGATTCATATTTTCTAAAGCACGGAGTTTGATTGATGGATAAATGTGCCTGAATATTGATAGGGTATTTCTAACAATGATTTCCAATGAATCAGAGTAATAACACTTTTATGAAGGTCTGACGCAAATGTAAGAGTTGTGGTGTCTGTAATTTTTGTTCATATAACTAGGACCAAAAAATGAGAAAAATATATAATATGTGGCCAAGTGATTCCAAGGATATTTCATATTGCTTTGAACACATAAAGAGAGAAATGTGTAAACCATGGTCTTGAAGATTTTTAGATCAAAAGAAAGATAATGGGACAAATATAACTGAATCACTATTTTAAAGTACATATATTTGTATATTGTCATCAAAGGTAGAAGGTAACAAAGACTCTATAACCAATAATGAAATTACCATCATTTGAAAACCCTATTATGGGGGGTGTATTATGCAAGGCCAACTAGGGAATATGTTGCATAGCCAAATATTTGAATATTTTGACTGATAGGTTTGTTATGTAGGAAACTTATGCAAGGCCACCTTAGGGCATCTTCTGCATAGTCAGGAAACTGATTTCTTAGGTATTGGAAACTCTATCACTAGAAATCGTAAGAATGAATATAATGATATGAAAAATATTCAAGATTATGAGTGTGAAATATAGAAGGCTGGTGTTCTAAATTCAAATATGAAATCTTTGAATCAATATTGGCCAGGATCTTGGCATCCTTTACATAGATCCAACTCATATGTAAAATGGACTCATTCTTTGATTCCTTTTAAATTAATATTATGATGTGCAGTTTAAATTCATGCAAAAAAGAAATTAAACCGTGTAGTTTTAAGTCATGCAGTGAATACATTGATATACCCATAAGAAATTGAGACACCTTATTTATATAAAGATTCATTTTACCCAATTCATAAACCCACGTGAGCTATGCTCGATGTGAGAAACAAGGAGCAGTTACGGTTTCTTCTATAACACAAAAGGTGACACATGTGAAAAATAAGGGTGTTAGATTTCCATGCTATTTAACTTCATGAATTAAATATAATGATGAACCAATATGAAAATAATGACATATTATTAATGGACTATGGCAGAAAACCCAAGTGTCGCTACTTATCTTGTTGAGGGAAAGAATCAATCAATATGTAGTTTTTTAAACATTCCACAAGCATGTATGATTCTTATATAAGGAATAAAGGTGTATTGTTTTTTTATCATGGGTGTTCCAAAGATTGAAGATCTAAGAATCTCTATGTATCTCATGTGAATGAGAATAAAGTTGTATGTAGTTATTTAAACAATCATTTCCCACACCAATCGAGTTTGACATGGGAGACGGAGGGATTTAACACCTTCTAGAAGAATGATTAAATTTAGCACACAATATAGTATGAAATTTAAATCTTGTATCTTATACGAGCATTCAGTATAAATATAGTTCATATATAGTTGAAGAAAACCCGAAATAAAAATTTCGTGATTGCGGATAGTCCAAATAATGGGGATCTAGGCATCACTACATGTCTCAAATAGTTGTGAATCCAGACACACATAGTTCTTAAAACAAGGGCCAGTTGCATATCTGACCCATACATAGGGAATAGGGGGACTCATGTGCCACTAAATAGTAGTAAATATGTACATAATTCTTTCTTATGGAATCTCCTAACGTCATGCGGAAAAGACATTAGACATACATTTTAATGTTATCTTATATGGAAAATGGTGTTATGTAGTTTAACATCATCCGACATGGAAAAAGATGCTACACATTTTAACATCATATAGCATGGACCATTATGGTTGTTACGAAATTTAACATCATGAAACTATGACATTGTACTGTGCAGTTTTATGTCTTATAGTAAGGACATTGGCGGCTATGCAGTTTTCAGTCATGCATCAAGGACAATGCTCTGTGCAATTACACAATGTATTTCTTCAATAATCTCAATTTGGATGGAGATGTAATGAGCTCTACATCCATTGATATTAATGAATAAGCTCAATATAGGTAGACTATATGTATAGAATAAGGTCCTTCCCACATTGGCTTAGGCTTTGAAGGTTTCTTTCCTGGTATCATTAGAGTCCTGAGGACCAATACTAATTCTCCTTGAAGAAATGAACGACAGAAAATATTTTTATTAAAATATCATGATATACTCTTTTGATAGACTTTTAAATGATGCAATGTATGAAATATTTTCTCATCTAATCATTATATCTCATTAAACCATTTCTGAGACATCTCATTTGTAGAAAACTGATCCCAGATTGCAACAATTAATAATAGAAATTTCATTTCTATTGGAAAAATTTCTTCTATTCCATATACTAATGAATAAGGTGTTTCCTGGGTGGTTTTACGTGTATTAGTAAAATAATCCCATAAAGTTTTAAAAAGTTTATTATACCATGATTTATTATCTTTACCCACCATATTCTCAAGTTTATTTGATATGGTCTTATTTAAGGCCTCTATTAGTCCATCGACCGCTGCATGATAGTGAGATGAATGGTTTGATTTGATATTATGTTCCTGATATAACATTTCTACCTCAGCAGAACAAATATTGGTGAAATTTTCCATCAAAATAGTTTGAGGTACAATAAATCTGTTGATGATATTAGTTTTGAAAAATCTAACAATTATTTTGGCTCCGATTTCATTGACAGTTATTGCCTCACCCCAATTGGAGAAAATGTCAGTATCTGAAAGAATATAATTGAACTGATTATCCATGTCTGCAGGATAAGTTCCTACTACATCCATTCCCCATGTGGAAGATAGCCAGGATTATTTATCTCTATGTATAAACTCCAGGGGTTGATGAATGAAGATTGCATGCACTTGGATGGGATGACATTTCTTAGTGAAATCTATAAAATGATGCGTCATTCAAAGCCAAAAATATCCAATCCTTCAGATCTGATCAGAGAGTCTATTCCTAGAATTATGGGCAACACAAACTGCTAAATGCACCTCTTTCATGACAGCTGTAGTTTCTTCTCCATCAATACATTTGAGGAGGAATCCATCAAAGCCTATTTTGTAAAGGATCTTCTAGTAGTGTAGAATATCCTAAAGAGTAAAATTGTCTCCTCATCATAGGATGTGTTCTTTTTCATACATATCTGGTAGAAGTACCCCATTTTCAAGGAATTCCACAATGAGTGTTCTCCATCCCATGGTATGACCATATGGAACAAAAAAAGGGAAATCTCATTTATTTCCTTAATTATGGGTTGAACTAAAGGTGAAACCACATTTTAATGGGTTATGATAATGATTATCTCATCCTGACTTGGTTATACAAAATCTATAGCTTCATTAGACAGTGCAAAATCTTGGGAATTTGTGGTCAAGGGGAATAAGACATTGTTGGATCTGAGGGAAATTAATCCATTAACCCTCTAATGTAATCAGAAAAAGGGATTAAATAATTTTTTATAAAAAAAATTCCATATTTATTTTCTTGATTACTAATTATAAATTACCTTTAACTTTTATGTTATCCAATTGCACTTGATGTTCCAATTCCAAACATGCTATTAGGGCTTGATATTCTACCTCATTATTGGTACCACCTTATAACAATAGGATATAGTAAGGGAGCATTTCTTCTTTTGTGGGAATAAGAACAACTATTAACCCATATTTGTTGATTTAAGGGGTTTCCCTTCACTTCCTTGTTAGACATATGGAGGTAACAAGAAATTACCTCTCCCATGTTTGGGAATTATCATAAATAGAGAAGACCATATCATGATGAAGTTCAGTATTCAATGATGTATCTTCTTGAGATGGATGTTCAACTGGGAAGTCCTGCATAGCATGTCCTTTTATTACCTTCTCAGGCAAAAACTATATATCAAACTATTGCAGAATAACCTTCCACAATTAGAGATCCCTATAAGCATTGGACTACTGAGGATAAATTTGAGTGGGTAATTGATAGACACAAATTGGACCTCATGATGTTTCTGGTAGTGCCTCAATTTATGAACTTAAATGATTAATGCCATAAAATAATTCTCAAAACATGAATACCGAGTTTTTGTATCAAGAATATTTAGACTGAGATAGTAATGGTTGTATTCATTCCTATCATCATTTTTTTGTGCAAGGAAGGCACCTAGTGATTGCTCTAATGCTATCACATTGAGAATAAGTGGTATTTCTCTAACAGGTGGAATTAATAAAAGTGGAATCAAGAGATTTTTCTTTAGGGTATCAAATTATTCTTAGAATTCTTCATTCCATTGATAGGTGAATCCATTCTTCATTAATCTGGTGAAGGCCAAACACATGCCAAACAAATTGGAGATAAAGTGCCGAATATAGGACATATGTCCCAAAATTCCTCTTAATTATCTCAAATTTCGATGAGGTGATAATACAAGGATTGATTTTGTTATATTGAGATAAAATTCTATATCATGATGGCATACAATGAAGCTAAGAAACAATCTTGAGATTACTCCAAAAGAACATTTCCAGGGGTTCATATTCAAACTCTCTTGTTAAGGTTTATATAATATGATATTCATATCATACATGTGATTGGAACATTGTCTATATTTAACCACCAAATCATCCACATGAATTTCAAAAAAATTCCCTAATAACTATTTAAATATATGGTGTAAGGAATATTGGTATGTTTCTTCGGCATTCTTTAAGTCAAAGGGCATTACCCGATAAAAAAACGCACCTTGAGGGGATCTAAAGAAAAACACACCTTGAGGGGCTCTGAAGGCTTTATATTATTCTTCATCTATGTCCATAAAGATTTTATTATACTCAAAGTATCCATCCATGAAGGAAAGAGCTTCATATACAACTATTTCATCAATTAAAAACTCTATAATCGGAACTGTAAAATCATCTTTAAGAAAATGCTGGTTAAGGTCTTTCAAATCAATGAAAACTCTATTTTTACCATTCTTATTTTTCACTAGGACATTGTGGACCATCCAGTTGAGATATTTAACCTCCCTAAAAATGTTAACCTTTATAATCAAATCAACTATATCATAAAATTTAGAGGCATGAGTTGGGTGTGTTCTCTTTGCTTCTTACATTAATTAGTGATGTTCTTATGGAAAATCCTAATGAAAAGTGGATACATCTAGATTAATATATGAAATTTATGTTAAATTCATAGAAAATATATCTGAATGATGCGTTAGAAATGAATTATACACCGCTTTATCTTCAAAGGTCATGGACACACTAATTAGAGTGGGTCATGGATCTCCTTATGTACCCAGATTTATTTCTCTAAGCTCATCTACAGTGGTAGAGACACTTCCAAAAATGCTTGACGATCATCCCTGAGATCTTCCACTTCTTCTTAATTATGTGTTACCTATTAGTTTTCTACTTGCATATTATATGACATGTAAAAACATCCGGAGTTAGGAGAGGAGTTAGTATTTAAACATCCCGATGAAGATGACACCATTTCTGACCCTACTAATGATGAAGGGTTATTCTATGGAAATAAATAAGAGATGATGGATTAGGAATCAAAATACTTATATTCCTATATCATTGATAAAACTTATTCTAATATAATTGACAATGTAGAGGTTTTCTTTAGTTTGGTAGATGATATAAAGACATCACTATTTAAGCTTCTATCACTACATGGTGAATCAACAGTTTCTCCAATGTTGTTAGCCTCAGTTGCCGCAATTGACATGATTTAAGATATTGGACGAGTGCTGAGATTTGGTTTTACACTTTCAATTTGATTTTTGGGTTGCACATAATCTGTAATCATATATTTGATTGGGTTTGCTAGAATATTTTCCAAACTATTCGAAGCCTCAGCTTTGGTTATTTTCTTCATCAGGGTCCTCAGTTATTTTGTGTGATAAAACATTATCTCACTATATTGAGATTCAAACGTTTTGAATGGATCCTTTTGACTATAGAATTTTCCAATTTGAAAATTTAAATATTTCTGAAGACATTGGTGGTATGACGAATGTAGGACATCATGTTGATGTATCCAAGGCCTTCCCAGAAAAATGGTGAAGGCTATGTCCTAATGAATAACCATGAAATATGAATTAAAATCAAGATCTCCAAATTGAATTTTGAGTGCAATATTTCCCAGAGGTTCTTTATCATTATTTTCATATATTATAATCATTAATGTGGAAGTAGATTAGTCGTATTCAGTCAGGACCGATTGACAAAGTGTACAAACATGAATGAGGTTTACTACAGAGCCATTTTCAATGAAGGATCATCAGATGTATACATCATTGACCATCCCTGATAAATACAAGGGTTAGATATGTTTATATAAAACATAACTTTCTCTTAATATATAAAATATATGACTATTTAAAACTCTGTAGGATTATTCTCTATATAGTAATCAACAGTAGTAGCAACTTCGGTTTCAAACTCTTGAGGACTTGACAAAGCCTCTTTAAATGATTCACAAAAAACATTTGACAGATTCAATGTTGCTAGAATTGGTAACATGGCTGGTATATGTTCCAGTTGTTTCAAAACATCGTACTTTTGATCTGGAGTTCTTTGTTTCCCATCATGGAGATGTCATTTTTTTGGTGTCTTAGAAGTTGATGCTTCTGATGTAGATGTACCATGGGTTGGAGAAGAAGCTATAAATAGTCTTGGCATTGGTAGATTAGAATTAATAGGTCTATATACTTGCTGAGAGGAAGATGGGGTGACTTTTAATCAGTCCACCAAAATAATCATGTCATAATCGAACCTATCTTGCATGGACGAAAACTCTTAGTTTTTGTTGAGCCCACTGGAGGGCTCTTACACGAGTTTTTGCCGCATATTTGGATCAATGAGGGGTAATGATAAAATGATGATTTTTAGAATTCCAACATCATATCCTATATTCTAAACCTTTTACTCTTCCTCTGATTCCCCAATTTGGTTCAAGGAGATCTGGCTCATTTTAATCCGAATCACCATTGGCCTAAGGATATGTTAAGTGGATAACAATAATAGAAACAAATATAAATTTTTCATCTAATGAAGATTCTGCCTGAAAGTTTAATTCTGTTTACTATATTTGGTGGGGTGGTTCCTGTGATTTTGAAGTAGATGGCATGAAATCTTTCAGGGTCATGGAAAAAAATTTCCTTGACACAATCTCATCTTTTTAGGGCTGCTCTTTTTCCATCTAATAACATAGTTTAATTGAGGATAATTTTTTTGATGAAGGTTGTTTACTGTGGATGGTGTGGTGCAAGACACATTTTGTTGTATCAAATATGTTTGTAAAATGAGATGAGTTCCATTTATCATTTTTCTACTCATCCAATAATCATATTTATGCTCATTTTAACTTTTGACATCCTTCCATTTGCTTTCATGCTCTGGATTAGTATCTATAACACATGCTACTAAAGCTAAAGAACTCTTCAGTTTCACTTGTCAAAAGTCTACCATTTTTTGCAGGAAAGACTTAAAAACATAACACTACTGAATGGAATTCCACAACATCTGGTAAATGGAAAATAATTTTTAAGATCTTCATCTCCTTCTCTGATTGGTTTCTTCGGCCTTGGCAACTGAACCAAATTGTTTTCCAGAACTGAGATGAAGTAACTGAGAACTTTTTCATTCTGGAAGGAATAAACATTTCTTTTTAATTCCTCCACTAATTTTTCCCTTTGATATATTTGAACGCCTTGACAATATTGTAATTTCATATGACTCTATGGAGGCATATTCCTTTGATACGATGATAGTTTTGAAGTGGACACAGGTACATATTCTTTCTTGATTGTAATGGTAACAGCCTATGTTATACCTATTATCCTTCCTAGAGCTAATGTAATTACACAAGTTTTAGCATTAGTCTCTATAATATTTTCTTCTATTTGTTGAGAAATTTATGTATGGTCTCTAGACCCTCCGTTGTATTTTTTTAGTGATAATTGGTGTGTGTAACTCATCACATAGATTTTCCACACAAATTGGTAGCAACTATTCTTAAGGGAGTGCCAAACTTAAGGAATATGTTTATCTTTTCCAAAACACTGTGAAATCTAAAAAACATTCATTCTCCCACTATTTACAATTGGTAAGATAAAAAAATGTCTTCTTCGGTAGCATTGACTTAAATTGATGAAGGAATTTCTGGCAGAGATCTTCCCATCTAGTAATTGATCGATATTATAAACTTGTATAATTGACCAAAGGTGGTCCTTATGGTGACTGCACAAAACACCTGATCGTTATTGTTTCTTGTTGTTGAGGAGATACCATCATGTGGTGACAAAGAGAAATAAAATGTGTTATTTGTTTTTCTAATTCTCCTCAACCATTAATTATTGGAAATGTGGTATTCACAAAATTTGGTGGGGGTGGAATCAGGTCCACCCATTCGTGGTATTATTTCTTTTCCAAATGAACTGATGCACATCTTTCCTCCATATCGTTCAATTGAGTTGTGAATTCCTCAATTTTATTCATAAGCATTTGGGGAATACTAGGATGAGATAGAACCTATGAAGGTACAATAACTGGATCCTGAGATGATGCAATGACCAGAAAAACCAATGGTGATGGTGATGGTATTGGTCTTGGATAACCCATGGGAAAATGTGTATCATGATGTTTTTGATCTTGAATTGATTGTGTAAATAATGGATGGAATTAATTATCTACATATGTAGTTACAACAAACCATCTTTGCGGAGGAGCTCCTATAGGATATGGATGTTGAGGACCTACCTGGGATGTACGTTTATCAGAAATGCTACTTCGAAGTAACTCTGTATTGAGAATTTTCTACTCCTTTATTTCCTCTTCTTGTTGTGCAATACTCTCTTCATGAAAAATAGATTGAACTTATCCAGTGAAAAGTGATATGTTTTCTAACAATTATCTTTTGCCCTTATAATATGCCTTTCGGAGGGGTGTGAGTTCATTATTTGATGGCGTACTGAGATTCTCGATAATCCTATGATTTCAGGTACATACACCTTATTCATTTTCTGTAGTGTGTACCGTATTATGGATAAGAACATCATCCTATGATTCCCTTGAACTAGACTCATTTTCTAGAGGATCATATGTAATGGATTTAATGGAATTTAGTGATGTATAATGCATTGATGGAATTCTATTAGTATCTTTGTATGATCTTCTCCCTTTGTATCTTCCATGAGACTATGTTCTCTTATATGAAGGATTATCAAGAGTTTTTTGATAGAAAGTAGTCAAAGGGGAATCATTAGATAATTCACTTGTGCGCTCTCATTATGGATTCTTCCCTAATCAGGATAAAAAAACATCTCTTGATGAAAGGATTATAGTTGTGAAAAATCCCCCATCCCAGAAGGATGGGGATATACCTATTCTTATTATTCAAATCATTTAATATTGTTTAGTGAATTTTATGGTTGAATTAAATGAGCCCCAACCATGAAAGTAGGGGTGATTCTTGAACTATTATGGCAGGGATTCATGCAACTTATCGTCTAATTTTGCGAATTTTTTTTGGACATTATCTACGTACATTATCTGAAAATTATTAAAATCATTTATTCCATATGATCATTGTGTTATTTCAGAAATTTTCATTTTTTGATGGCTGACATCCTCTAAGAGGGAATGATGCTCAAGATTCCTAGATTCATGACGTAAAATTAACTCAACAATATCTTTTCATTGGGTCTGACCTTGATGAGAACTAGTTGACGCCTGTTATTGAGCGTACATGTGATTACATACCAAATTTTTTGATTGTATCCGACCATGGATAAAAAATTTACATGCGACAAATTTTTGCGTACTTTTCTAATTTTGGAGGTCCATGAAATGAAATGATCCTTGTGAACCCCATCCTCTGATACGAACACCATATGGGATGCCAAAAATCAACTGGCTCGGCCATTCCAGAGTATTAAGGCATGCATGATGAAGGGTTCTTTGCTCTTTTTTAACCATTGGATGTTGGGAAACTAAGAGAGATGCCAAATCAATTTGTCACTCCAACCCTTCTATTACCTTTACATGATTTTGATATTAAGAATATGGTAATTATTTTTTTTCAAATGAAGAAGTGTCTTACATATGTTCAGGATGATATCATGAATGAAATATTCAACCATTAATTCTTGAATGTTATGCTGAGAATCTTCCAATGTCTTGAACATGACTGGTATTCATCCTTTAGCCAATTGATTCCTCATGTTTAACATATATTCATCAGCCTTTACTAGGGGTTTCACTCCTTGTTCTGACCAAAGTGGATGCTCTGTATTAGAATGAAAATGACATAAAGGAGGTTCAGAGAATTTTCGTTCACTTAAGTTGTCTTCTGGTTGATAAAGTGTTTCACCCATAAATGATAAGTAATTAGACAAAACTAGACTTATGTTTGCAAGCTCCTCAAGATAGGAGGACTTTCTCATCGCTACATTATCAATTATAAAACTATCTTGAAAATGTGAAATTTTACTACAGAGAGGACTAACTTAGTGAATTTCATCATGGAGATGATCACCATGGTGGATTACTACAAGGTATGAATCCTCTTACTCCTGGGTCTTCTAGCCACACAGAGGGTATTCATGGCTCTCATCCAGAGATTGGTGTTCTGGATTGACCGAATTTTTATGAAGAAAGACTTCATGTTGAAATGTCTGACGAGCAACATCAAAATTACTTCTACCACTCCAATAATTTGGTAATGAGAGGAAAGGATCTTGAGCTGCAATAGATAAATGTATGATTGCTTGAGTAACTCCAGTATTAAGAGGATCCAAATTGAATCTTTACTTTTAATTTTCCAACAGTGCATGGAGATACTTCTTCTTGGATGTTCTATTATACTTAGATGGAGAACATTTATTGGAAAAGTGGTTATCATGGGTAGTTGTATGTTTCTTCCTTTGATTGGTTATAAGAATGGAATGATTACCTCTAATTGGAAAGGGTGTATGTTCCCGATCCTTTTCTCCGTATGATATGAGGGAATATGTCCCATGACACACATAGATTGGAATAGAGGTGTGTATATGCTCCGAGATGGAATGTTGATGTGACATCCCATATGTGTGGAGAAATTTATGTGTATGTTCCCCTAGTACTACTAATGTAATTGTGATAATATTCTGGCATTCTCAAGAATATGGGCAGTGAGTTACATCTGCCTTATTACAATTTAAAATATTTTTTTGGTGACATCATCAATCGGAATGGGAATATACATCCATTCTGTATATGGATTAGGTGTATGTGCCTTCTCATGTCCTCATTTTCCTTTCAATGGGTATTGACAGTACTCATTAATGGGGGAAAAGAGTTGGGTCTGTCCCTGCTTTTTCATTGGAGATTTCTGACTTAATTCACAGGGTGCTGCCAAAAAATACTATTGGAAGGAGTGATGAACATTGCCATGTGTATTTCTTAATAGATAATTCTCATCAATTTTAGTCGATATACTTCCTTTAATACTATCATACGAGACTGCTAGCTGAATTGGTGATTGAAAATAGGTTTATGTTCCTGTTTACCATTCTCTTCCACATTAGAATGGCGGGCTTCTTTAAATGCAATCAGATGAGCCAGTTGACTGACTGATAACTTGTAAGCATGTGTATGTGAATTTACTTAAAACTCTTCTATGATTATCTAGTGTTATTTTTGGGTTTCTTCCCGAAAAGTCTTGTGGACAGAAAAATTAGGACGGACGGGTTTATGTGCCCCCTTGTTATTGGCCACCATGTTTGGTAGATGTACTCCTCTAGAGAGGTAAGCGGTAAGAACCTAATCCCAATTGACTAGATAGTGTCCCCATAAGTTATTCTTGCATTCCTAGGTATGAGTGACCTTGGAAGAATGTTTAGAGGAAACAACCCCATCATGTTGGAGGTTCAAAACCGTGCAATTTTGCTGGAGGCCATTGTTGGTGGGTGTCCTTAGGAAGGACACCTACATTCGTGAATTGAGGCCCTAAGTGACCTATTGATCCTCCTACCTATTGTATGGGAGGGACTTATTATTTCTTTATATAGATAAGGACTTGATATTATTTAATAAGGTGGTCTTCACTGTCTACTTCTTGATCATCGTTCATTGTTGGCTTGATGATCGAGGATTATTATAGACATCAAAGGCCTACAAATTCAGGATTGTATGCTGCTGGTGATACAAATTTACAAACACATTGGAGACCCATCATTTAAGAAACTGGTTGGGTGATAACATCCTTTCTGTGTATGAAGATCCATCTTGATCAATAGTCCAGAAGTTCGCAGATGTCATCTTGAAGAAATCCATTTTTTTACTTAAGGGAGTTCTGAGGAAAAAATGAAAAAAATACACTCCAATAAATTGAAAACTTTTAGATGGATATGTGCATGATTTATTCATTTTTCTGGCCTTCCTTTATCAATTTAAAGGGGAACGACAGGTGGGTAACACTATTATCATTGTTAAGGATTCACGTTGGGTTCACCATTTTTGTTCTGTATTTTCTAGAAACGTGTATTCTAGTTTTATGAATCATTTCATCCAGGAATTTTCCATTGGATTTATTCATGGAAGTGTATGTTCTAAAAGTTATTTATCTATAGTGGACCATCATTCCAATTTCAGATGCTCATTAATTTTAAACATTATGATACATAGGAACATACATTGGTCAAGAGGATGGGAGGTTAGACTCATCACACCTTTTGGGGGGGAATTATTGTCTATGCTGGGAAACTATTTGTAAATTTATCACATTTTCATGAATCCGTATTAATTCACCAACCATATCATAAGTTACCATTGGAATTTAAAATCACTTACTAACATGTGAAAAAATTAGAATCATCAGTATGCATTCAAGGTTCTTCATTAATGGAGACATCAGTATGTATTCATGGTTCTCCATCAATGGAATACTCTAATATACTATTTTAAGATTCATTTAATAGTCATTATGATGAAAATAGTTTTTAATCCACTCTACAGGGAACTCTATAAATTATTTTCATCTAGGGATACAAAGTCTTGTATTGATATTGGGATCGTACCCGTGAAATGGGTTACCTATGTATCCTTGTGAAAGGAATTAGAACACTCATAGTTCATTGCCGCTTAATGGGACACATAATACCTTTTAAGGTCATGTGATAAGTGCCTAACCATATAGTTTAATGTCATGTGGTTTGGTAATATAAGCGAAAGGTTCATTGTCAATGTTTGGTGTGGGAAATATGTAGAAACATCCCAATGAACATGGAATGTATATGTGTTTCCAAGTTATATTAGACCATATTAGAAATATTGCTGAAGGAGAACATGGTTGATTTTGAAATTTTGGGTTTGAACATCAATGAGTCTTCCTACGTATCCCACGGGGATGGGAATCAAATCCCACGTAGTTCGATAAATCCCATATGATAGTACAGTCCTTTGGGATTAATGGGTTTGACATTACTTTCCAAAAAGGATTCCTTGATAACATAGGGGTTTAATTTGGGGCTTATTCCTAAGTAGGATGCTCGGATTAAGTGAATTAGGGTTTGATTCTTAAAGAAGATATCAAGTGAGATCGGTCCCTGAATGGGATTCCTACGTATACTCGTTTGAACATGAATCAGAGTTCTCTTAGTTCCATTACCAAGGGTGTTTCTATAAATTTTGTAATCATCATGAATTTCTAAGCCCACGTGTGTAATTATCAGTGTGAGAATCAATAAGGTTGGAATTATTCAACAATGACACTTTACAATTTTCCTCCTCGGCTAGTGGATGATGGAGAGGCTACATGAGAAGAGGGTGTGTCGATCATGGAAGAGGGAGAGTTCACGTTCCTTCACTCTTATCACATTACATTGTACAAGGGTCCAATGAAAGGAGTAAGGTATAATGGTTAGTGGCATGTACCCAGATGTCTTCTTGTGGTGACATAGCTCAATATAAGAGGTAATGTGTAACAAAAGTCCCTATTCCCATATCTCCACTGGTATTTGGTACCGATGAAGATAGGAGGTGCAATGATGCAACCTAATATAAGAAAAGAAAAAGTCTTATGATATGATGGTTGAACTAAAGATATTTTTTGGTGCTTACTCATAAGTAGGATTCCCATTTCAGAATTTTTTAGGGCTTACTCCTGAGGAGGATTCCCATTTGAGATTGGTTGGCTCTTACTCTTAAAGAGGATTCCCATTTGAAATCGGTTGTGGCTTACTCCTAAGCAGGATGACAATTTGAAATTGGTTGGGTCTTACTCATAAGAAGGATGCACATTTGAAATTGTTTGGGGATTACCCTTAAGGAGGATGCCCATTTTAGATTTAACCTGACATCGGACAAAAGTGATTATGTTATAGGGGTTTTTTGATTAGTGTATCGACTCATGGTTCTCCAGGAATTTATGAAGAGAGTCCAAACTCATATCATCTGAAATTAACCAAGAGGAGTAAGTTGAATCAAAGCACTTCATTGAGTGTGAAGGATTATCTCAAATCCTAGTAATCAAATGCTGGAAGTTGGGCCACATAAAGGGAGAAATGAAAAAATTTATCCACTGGATCCAAATTTTTTGTAATGTAACTCTCCATTTTTCATGGGGGTCCATGATGGAAGTGTAGGGACCGGCCCGAAGGTCTGTGACTAAAGCCCTGTAGTGATCTCGAGCTATGGTGTTGGGGTTCAGGCCCTGTGGAATAGATCGGCATGGTATCACATTTTTCCTCCAAGGTGCCTCATGTAGGTGATCTTAATAACTACTCCATGTTGGTGCATCACATTTTATCTCCATGCAAGTGCAGTTCGTAGGTGATCTACAAAGGTTCTCTACATATGTGCGTCACAAAGGTGATTCGCACAGGTGCAACATGAGATGATTCACGCAGGTGCATCGTATAGGTGTTCCACACAACTCCATATGTTCTAAACCTTGATGGGACTTTGAACCACTTTTCACCATTTTAATTCTCAATTATCTCATGTTTTATAATGATACCTGTGAAAATTTTGGAGATATTGGTGAATGATAAATGCAATAGGAGCTTTGGGGATTCTTCTAACTTTTTCATTCATTTAAATGGGGAGCCCAATGGTACTATTTATAGTCATAGATGGGGCCTGGTTGAAGGGATGTTGCTCGCATAGGTCCTTCGTGCAGCTCCTTCGTATAGGTACTTCGTGCATGGGTGCCAAAATAATTTTGTCATGTAGGTCTGTTCCACAGCTCTGTCGCTCAGGTCTGTTGCCTAGTCCTGTCGCACAGCTCTGTCATGAAGGTCTATTGGGCAGTCCATTGGAGGGTTTCACATTTCCTTTGAATTCATCGAACCATTCCTTGGGATTTAGAAATATTCAGAGAGATCTATGTAGTCTTATTGAATTCTTATGTAGTGTCTACAAAAGTCCCCAACATGATTGTATCCGAATAGAACGAGGTTCGATTCCTGAGTTATATTTGAGGTAAAATACTATGGGTTAATTTCTCGAAGTTGTAGGATTTATATGGAGCTACTTCACGTATGTATTTCGTGGATATGGTGTGTGCATTCCTGGATCATAGGTCTTCAGTTGTATATAAATAGGTCTAATCCATTGTGATTTTCATCAATTGTGATTTTTGGAATTTATGGCTCTTGTTGTATAGCTCATTCCTCCAGCCCCACCGCATTGTGCTCTCACATAATTCCTTTGAAATTTATTCTAGGGAAAATTACATAATAGGTGGATCTATGTTAAAGGATGTCATAGAAGGAGTTGCGCTAGGACCCTTGTTGAAGGACCTATGTGACAGACCTCATCGAAGGTCCTATACGACAGGCCTTGTCGAAGGACCTACATAAAATAATACTTTACCAAATTTTAACATCTCTTTTAAGGTAAAATTTGAAATTTATGTAAGACAAAATTCCAAACTAATAAGGGGTGATTATTTTGAAGGAAATTGAAAGCCTCAAAACTGCTACTAAAGAATATAATGGTCGTCACACTGAGATGATGAAGATCATCGGACCTGAATATTGTGACGTTGATGATATTACTCTCCCTAAACTGTTGAATGATTAAATTCTGTACCAACATGAATACCCACAAATTCCTTACGTACACCAGTATGGGAATGGGCTTTTACAAGATCCATTTGTTCCATCTGTCAAAATGTACTATCCAAATTATTGTTTTCATTAATACTCCAACTGTAACAACATGAATATTCGGGAAATCAGGTTCCAATACATGAAGGAATAGTCCCTATAGGTTGAATCCTACATCAAAATAGTTGTACACTGATATGAAGGATCATGTTGTAGAGATAATTCCACATTTATATGATTAAACTTTTAATGATTCTATGATAGATCAGTCTAATGGTTGGATGGAAGACATAGATCTTCATTTTGGAGGAGGTGTGAAATCATAATTGTTGGGGGCATTTTGGGCGTGCCAAACATAAGTAGAATTCAAGAAAGACTTTTCAAATGTTCATATCAATGAATCTGTCTAAATGGAGAAAAATTATGTTTATAAAAATTCTTTCATTCTTGATTTACTATACTAATGGAGTCCAAAAATTAATTCCTTCCATTTGATGCATGGTGAAGTTGGTATTAGTCTCTGGGATATCTACCAAATATCTTGAATTCCATTTCTAAGGGAAAATTATGATGAAATAATTCCACCAGGTACAATATACGGTGATGTTACTAGAACACTACCGACATCAAATGAATTATTTATAATAGAAAATAATTTACCCAATGATAAGAAAGATATTCATGACATAGTGTAGATGGATGGAACTTTAAAACCAACAACATGGAAAGGTCCAACCTGTGGACGTCCTACTATTTATCCTTCTGTAGATGGTTGGGGTAGTTAAAGATCCTATTGTCCTATACTAGAAATAGGTTACTATAAGGGGTGGGGCTATAAAGTTAAAAATGATATAGATGCAAAGGTATGCTTAGCTGCCTTCCATTCTATGTGGATATGTATTTACTTGCTTCTTGTCGGTGAATCCAGAGGTGGTGTAAGATTAGGGCCTTTTTTCACTGTAGCTAAATTTGAAGAAGGAAAGTATATAGGATAAGAAACTCATATATTACAATGACTATACCATTATATACTACATCTATACAATGGTAATGATCTATTGATAATTGTAGGGTAATTTGAAGTGTTGTTTGATGTATTGAGGCACAATTGTATTTATAATTCTTGTTGAACTCTGTTAGAGTACCCAATGGTTGATTAACCACATTTTTACAGAAATTTTATGGTATTCATCCTCAGAATTTGAGACCATATGTAGTGCTCAATGAATTGTATGTGTGAGGATAATTAAACTTCTTTACTTTTGGTAACCCACTAGCTAGAATTTTTATTGATGATGGTAAAGAAATGAATTGTGAGATAAGATCAAATATGATGAAATTTAGGGATGGCGTATTATCGACCAGAATTGATGGTGAAATTATCTGTGATGCTTACACCCCCTTATAGTTTTTCACATCAATTAAGAAGTATTCTACAATCAAACACATTTCCTCCCATGTATGTTAGACATGAGAAACACCCAATGTTAGTGAGACAATTATGGATTCTGAAAGACTTAGTGATATCCAAATTGTCGATTACGTGACCTCCACCAGATGCATCAATCAGATAGGAAGCTGGATATGCCAACATTTGTGCTTCTTCATTTCCTCAGTGGGATTTAATGAAAGGAATATGTCTAGTGGTAGCTACAATGACTATTTCAAAAAGAAATCGTGGAAATAAGTCCAAATAAAAAGATGATACAAATGTTTCAGAGGTTTTAGAGCCCTCAAGACATATTTGCAAGAGGTAAACTATGAAGACCAGGAAAAAATAAGAAATATCTCGAGAACCAAGGCAATCTAGTCACCACCATCAGAGAGAAATCCCTATTCCATATGCTGAATTTTCAGATGTAGAAGATAGGCCTCAAGTGCCTCATCAATTATAAGGTGTTGAATTTTCATCAAGGAAAACCGCACCTGTACTGATTTATGTGTGACCTCTAGCCATTCACTTTTGGGCGAGCTTGACCTGAGAGAATAAGGATGCATGTGTATTCCTCCAACAAGTCCATCAAATACAAGATGTGGTTGAAATTAACACAACTTCTCATTTCAATCTAGATAATAACCTAGATTATGTACATGATTATATTACAGAGTTGGAGGCCTTCATATATCTGACTGATTAAAAAATTCCAGTATCTAAATGAGTATCCCACATGATGGAATTAGGAATACACAAGGGGGTAATTATTGGCCCTGAGGAGGAATGTGATATTTATGTAAATACTGAGAATTTATTTTATTTTTATTTTGTCTCAACTCTACATAACCATTCCTCATCATTAATATTGATTGAAATTGCATTTGTACAGCTTGAATGAAGGGAAGAAATTTACTAAAAGGTTCTTAAGTCACCAAGTTATGGGATTATAGGTTCTCCCATTTATGAAATTAATGATCCTCGTAGCTCTCCAGAACATTATCCAAGAGTGAAATTTATGACAGGGGTAATGGAGATGAATAATCCTTATCCATAACCTCAATTTTCTCCTGCCAAGAAAAGTATTTATATTTCTACTCATGATTTTAAAAATAATTACAAGGGGGTAATGAGATTAATTAGAAATGTATTATGATCGAGTAATTATTAATGATTTAATTTGGGAATTTTAATTTTGTCAATATACACTAGTAATCACATTTATCCTCTTGTAGGATCTGTGTCTCTCTCCTCTCTCAAGGGAAAAAGAGTTGATTATTCAAGGCGAGAGAAGGAGACCCCATGATAAACCGAATTATATGTTGATAAATCTAATATATTAATAGATAAAAAATGTTGATATTCCAACTTCTCCAGAAGAAAAGAATGAAGACAGAGGGAAATCTATCATAATTATTGATATTGGCCCAAACCTGGAAAAATCTGATGATGTTGTACCAATTGAAGATCCAATGAAACAGAATGTCAGAAGATCCAGTTTGGGTATCAACCATCATTTTTGGATACCTTAAATGGTGAGGATGTTATAACATTATAAGTTACATATATTGAAATGATGGAAGCCCTTAATCAAAATATTAATATTACATGTTCCATCAATGAGTTTGGGGATTTTCATGAGTAATTACAAGTACATAACTTCTTATTTATGCACTTTCCATACGTAGTTGTTATCCTTTTACTTGATAATTTCCATCCAAGATCACCTTATGCAAAATTATCTGTAGAAAATGTTTCAAAGGCTCTTCAAAAATGGGGAATTCTACTCTATCCTTCATTTTATAATTTTGGTAAAATACACACTGATGATACCTTTTCAAGAGACATTCTAGAACCATTAATTATTCTAATTCAGAAAACTCAAGAGAGTGCCCCTTATAAAGAAACATCTAGTCAACATATTGAAGCTGAGAATATTGGGGATGAATCTAATCAAATTGATGATTTATTATTGGGTAGATATCATCTGTTGTCAGGATCAAACATTGTTTCAACCATTTTTTTCAAATTGAAAATGAACTTGATTTATCATTATGGGTTATGAACTTCCATAGTTAGATCAGAAGGTGAAGCTTCCATGTTGGCTCAGACATCAGTAGATGGTAAAGCTTCTATTGTTCTGAGTGAATAAGAAAAAGGCATATCTATCTGTGATCTATTTCGAAAGTACATTAGACCTCATGGTAGTGACTCCTGCATAGATTTAGATATGAAATATTCACTTCTTATGAAACGTAAGAAGACATGGCAACATATATTTAGCATAATTGCTGAGAAACATTTGGATGAGCTATTATACCATTTTGGAAAAATCCCAACACTATTCGTCGCATTGGGATTTGGTGGATTAAATTATCAACCCGTCTATGATGAAATTCAAGATACCATTCATCGATGGGTGAATATGCATAAGATGTTTAAATATTTTTAAAATTCTAAATGACTTATCAATATTGAGAGCGGTCATGCTATTGTAGCTGAGGCAGAGGTAGATTATACAAATAAATCAATCGAAATAAGGTAACAAATCAAAGAATCCATGAAAGAGTCATCATATATTCATGAGAAACTGGATGATGTTCATAAAAAACTTTATCAATTGAACATGACATTGGGAGAAAGCCAATTAGAGGGGATAACTGCCTTTCAACCACTAGTGAAGCACTTCTTTTTCCGATGATGTTATATTTTCTCAGCTATCTCAACTTCATCTGGAAACTGACAGGGCTTATGAAGTTGTTAAAGAAATATGTAGTCATGTTGGGATCTTATTTTTACATAGGATAGAGAGGCTCTATTCTATGGATGTCCCTATAATTTCATATAAATGAGAGGGATTTCATGTCTCTAATAACATGCGTCTTCATTCCGGTTTTTCCTTGATTTCAATTTAAAAGTTCATGATGATGATGATTGATTGTTAAAAACTAATCCTTCATGCTAGAAAATCATGATTATAATGACAAAAGTGGTGTACTCATAATTTTGATATTAAGATAATGAGTTTAAGGAGAATAGTTTTATTTTTTTCTAGGGTTATACATACAACCCCACAAACATGTATCTTTTAAATTATCATTGCTTAATATAACATAATCTATACATAATATACGTTTAGTTAGATGGGACTCGACTCTTGTTCAGAGTGCCCTTTTTGGGTTCTCAAACGTGTGAGTACCATGTTTTTTATAAATTTAGAGTCATGCATGTTGAACTATAAATGGATAGTATTTATGGTCGAACAACTTTGACCATAAATTATTAAGCTAAATACAAAAGAAGACTCAGTGGATAATAATTTCTCTAATAATCTTTAAATATTTCTAAAGGGAATATTGGGCCATGATTTTTATGGTCATCAAATTTATAACTTGTATCAAAAAAAGGGGATTCTCTTCCAAGAGCGAAGTATCCATTATTTGACAATCCCATTATGAATGATTTATTATGTAGGGCAAACTAGGGAATATGTTCTACATCAAAATTATAGAATCTTTTGACTAAATTCTTATTATATAAGAAACTTATGTAAGGACACCTAAGGGAACGTACTTCATAGACATGAAAAATTGCTCATAAGGATTTATCATTTTACCATTGAGAGACAAGACAAAATAAGATTTTGGTGAATCAAGATCACAGTTGGTAGTTTTCCAAGGAAAGTGGTGTTATGAATAAATGGAATACTTTATGCTAACATATGTCCTGAATAGGAAAACAAATTCTATAAAAATTTGGTGGATGAATAATGGTTTAAATTTCCAATGATGGCTAATTTCTGATATAAAACTATGTAGTTTTACATCAGGCACTGAGGACATTGTACTGTGCAATTAAATGTCATGCAGTGAGGAAATTATGTGGCTTTAATTTACGGCCTCTTAGCTTTGACCAAAGGTATGAGACTCTCAATTTATTTATAATGTGTTTGGAAACATAATACAATATTTAAGTATGGAAGGGAAAATTTTAAACTATTATTTGGGAATTTTGAGATCCAAAGAATGATATGGAAAAGGTGATAAAGGAATTAGAATATATGTTTTCCATGAATAATGATTCCAATATTTTACAATCCTTTTATGGGGGCTATATTATGATTGGCCAACTGCAGAATATGCTTTATATACAAATAGTGGTGTATTTTTACTCACATGCCTATTTTGAAGGAAAATAATGCAAGGCCACCAAAGGGAACATGCTGCATTATCTAAAAAAAAAGTTCTTATGAATTTTAAAATTTTATTTCTAAATGCCAATGAAATTATATGGAGATTCGTATTTTCTGAAGCATAGAGTTTGATTAATGGAAAAATGTACCTAAATATGGAGAAGGAATTTCCAACCAATATTTATAAAGAATCATAGGACTAGGTCTTTTATGAAGGTCTGAACCAAATGTAATAATTGTAGTGTCTGTCATTTTGGGCCATACATCTAGAACCAAAAAAATGGAAATAGTATATAATATGTGGCCATGTTATTAAAAGGTTATTTCATATTGATTTGAGCACATGGAGGGGAGAATCGTTAAAACATGGTCTTGAAGAGTTTCATATCGAAAGAAACATAATTGAACAAATATATCTAAATGACCGTTTAAAAATAATAATTTTTTTATATTTTCATCAATGTTGTAGGGGACACAGATACTATAACCAATAACCAAATTACAATCATTTGACAACCCCAATATGGGGGGTTTTTTATGCAGGGCCAACTGGGAAATATGATGCATAGCCAAATAGGGGCATCTTTTTACTGAGAGACCTATTAAGTAGAAATCATATTCAAGTCCACTGAAATTAACATGCTGTAAAGTGAGGAAAAAGAGTTCTCGGGTATTGGAAGCTCTTTCACAAAAAACTGTAAGAAAGATAATGAAGATATTGAAAATAATCAAGATTAAGAGTGTGAAATATAGAAGAATGTTATTATAAATGCACATAAGAAATATGTGAATAAATATTGTCCATGAGCCTAATGACCTTTACATAATATAACAATATGTAAAATAGATACCTTTTTTATTTCCTTTTCAATTAATATTGTGATGTGCAGTTTAAATTAATACAATGAGGACATTATACAGTGTATTTTTAAGTCATGCAATGAAGAAATTGATAGCCCAATAAGAAATTGAGACACCTTATTTATATTGATAAGCCTTTTTCCCAATTCCAAAGCCCAAGTGATATGTGCTCGATGTGAGAAATAAACAGAAGTAAGGGTTTCATCTATAACACCAAAGGTGACACAAGTGAAGAATATGGGTGTCATATTTCCATGATGTTTGACATCATACAGTAAATACGAAGATGAATCAATGTGAAAAGAATGACATATTGTAAATGAAATAAGGGATAAAACGAAAGTGTCACTACGTGTCTGGCTCAGGGAAATAATCATTCTATATGTATTTTTTTAAAACATTCCCTATATAGGTTTAATTCTTATATAAATAATAAAGGGGTTATGTTTTTTTATCATTACTGGGCCAATTATTGAAGATCTAGGAATCTCTACGTATCTAATATAAATGAGAAATAATCCATACGTAGTTCGTTAAACTATCATTTCCCAGACAAATCGATATTGAAAACAGTGATGGGGGTTTTAAAAAATTCTAGAAGAATGAATAAATTTACGTCACAAGATTGTATGAAAATAAAATCATGTATCATGAGAGATAACTCTATATATATCTAGTTCATATAAAGGAGAATAACAAGGGAAATAAAAATTTTGTGCCTACAGCTGGGCCCATTATTGAATATCTAGGTGTCTCTACGTATCTCAAATAGATGAGAATCAAGACCCATGTAGTTCTTGAAACAAGGTCCCTGTGTAGATCTAACTCAGACATAGGGAAGAGAGAGAATCATGTGCCACTAAGTTGTAACAACGATTTCAATTATGATTGCTTATGGATGCTCCTAACATCAAGGAGAAAATATTTTAATTGTACTGTTTAATGTTTTATAATGAGGGAAAATGGTGTCATGCAGTTTAAAATTGTTCGATATGGACAAAGATGATATGAATTTTAACATCATGCAGCATGGATGCTTATGGTTGTTACACAATTTATCATCTTGAAACTAGAGGATTCTATGGTACAGTTTTATGTCTTTCCGTAAGGACATTGGGGGTTGTGCAGTTTTCGATATTGTAGTGAGGAAAATGTTCTTATGCCATTACAGAAAATATTTATTCAATAATATGACATTGATTGGAGTTGCAATGAGCTCTCCATAAGTTGATATAAATTCATAAGCTCCATTTTATTGGAGTTTATGAATAGAATAAGGCCCTTCCCACCTTGGCTCATGATTTGGAGGTTTCTTTCCTAGTATCATTAGACTCTTGAGGACTAACACCAATTCTCCTTGATGAAATGAATAAAGGAGACCTTTATTGTTAAAAACTAATTCTATTATATTCTAATAGAATTATAAATGATGAAATGTATGAATTATTTTCTTTTCTTATAATTCCATATCATTAAACTATTTCTGAGACATCTCATCTATAGATAACTGATCATAGATTGAAACTCTGAGTGAAGGAAATTTCATTTCAATTGGGAAAACTGATTCTATTCTGTAAACCAATGAATAAGGATTTGCATAGATGGTAGTATGGATAGTAGTCCGATAATGCCATAAGGCCTTCAAAAGTTTATCCGGTAATGATTTCATATCTATATCATCCATCTTCTGAGGTATATTTGAAAGGATCTTATTGAAGACCTCTATCTGTCCCTTGGTGGTTGTACAGTAGTGAGATGAATGGTTGGATTTGATTTTTTGTTCATAATATAACATTTTTACCATATTAAAACAAATATTGGTTCCATTTTCCATCAAAATAGTATAAGGGACCCCAAATATGGTGATGATATTAGTTTTGAGTAAAATAACAATTCTTTTGTATCTGACTTTCTTTAGAGGTATTGCCTCAACCAATTTGGAGAACAATTCATTAGTAGTAAGAATATACTGGAATTGATTAGTTGTCGTTGGAGGATAAGTTCCTACTACATCCATTAACCATTTGGAAAATGGCCAAGAGTATTTAGCTATATATATAAAATCTGGGGGTTGATGAATGAAGTGTCATTAACTTGGTAGGGATGACAGTTCTTAGTGAAATCTATACAATCTTGCGTCATTCAATGTCAAAAGTATCCAAGCCTTCAGATCTGATCTGAGAGTGTATTACTTGACTGATGGGCACCACAAACCCCTGAATGCAATTCATTAATGACAGATGTACTTTCTTCTCCATTAATACATCTGAGGAGGATTACATTGATGTCTCCTTGGTAAAGGATCTTTTGGTGGTCTTGACTATCATAAAGAGTCAAATTGGTTGCTTGTCGTCAGATCTTTTCTCTTTCAGCCCTAATTGGTGGAAGTACCCCATTTTGAACGTATTACAAAATGAGTTTTCTCCAACCTACGGTATGAAAATATGGACAAAAAATAGGGATACACTCATTAATTTCCTCTATTCTAGGTTGAATGAAAGGTGATACCACATGACGATGGGTAATGATAATGATGGTATAGTCCCTATTTTGATTTTACAGATCTGTAACTGCATTAGCCAGTGCATCTACATGGACGTTACTTGATTGAGTGACATAAAGAAAATGTTGGCTCTGTGGGAAATTCAGACATTAACCCTCGTTCGTAATCACACAAAGGGATTAAATTTTTTTTCTAATAGAATATTTCTCATTGATTTTCTTGGTTACAAATTTTGAATCACCTTTCTCTTTTATGTGATTAAGATGCACCTGAAGTTCCAATTCCAAACATGCAATGAGAGCTTGATATTTTGCCTTATTGTTGGTACAACCTTCTGGAAATAGGATGTAGTAAGGCACGAATACCTTTTCTAGGGAAACAAGGACAATTCCTAACCCAACATTGTTAAGATTAAGGTTTTCAATTCTCTTCCATGTCAGACTTCTAGATTCACCACAAAAGTAAATCTCCCATGTTTAGGGAATTATCCTAAATAGATAAGACCTAATCATAATGAAGTTTAGTATTCAATGGTGTATATTCTCATATGGATGTTCATCATGGATGTCATCCAGATCTGTGACTTTTATTTCCTTTTGAGGAACAAACTGGTCATCAAACTATTGTAGAATAACCGCCCAATGTGTTGGAAGCCCTACAAGCATGGGAAGACTAAGGATAAACATGAGTGGGTTATTGAGAGAGAAAAATTGGACCTCATGATGTTTCATATAGTGAGAAATTTCTGAACTACAAAGTTTAATTCTAGACAAAAAAATTCAATACATGAATACCGAATTTCCGCATCAAGCAAAGTTTGACTGAAATAATTAAGGCTTCTTTTGTTCCCATCATCATTATTTTCGGAAATAAAGTCACCTAGTAATTGATCTAAGCCATTAACATAGAGAATAAGTGGTCTTCCTTTAATAGGTTGCATTAATACCGGCGGACTGAAGAGATATTTTATATCATCCCGCATTTTCATCACATAAACTTTCATTACATTAACAAAAACTGAGGATCTTTAAGGTTTAGTATCTTGGAAACCAGGAACTCAAAAAATGAAAACATAAAACATTATTCATAAACACATAAAAAGGATTATCCTTATGTTCATCCTAGGTTTATTACTGAATCTCATAACCTGGGGACATACATCAAAAGAAAGGGTGAGCAGAAGGCCCAGTAAGGGAAACAAGGGGAAACATTTAACATGTGAACTTGAGATACATCAACAATGTCATGACAAATAATATTAAGTCATTATAAAGAAATCATGAGGCATATAATAATAAAAATAACGTATTTCATAACTTGAAGATGTGTATACAACATTTAATATTGACAATATTTTCCTTTTCACTACGGTCCATCCCCAAGGTGTCATTAAAAATTACAAGGTTATTCACTAAGTCGTCATTAAAAATGGTCATCTCTAGAGATATAGTCTTTACCCAATGCATTGGAGATCTATCAGGGAGCACCCTTAATTTTCATTTATTATTATGTGAGCCACATATATCATCATCAATCATTTCATAAACAACCCATATAGCATAAAATAAATGGGTTTTATTTCATAATCATAACATTTTAAAAACTAATTTAAAGACATGATCTTTATGTCACTTTAAACCCACGGAAAGGGAAAGCGGGTATCATGTATGTAAATACCAGAATATAAAATAGAAAATTTTGGAATATATGTGAATATACCTTTAGAATAAAGAGAATTGAGTATTCACTTAATAAAATAAATGAATTTCAGAATAAGAGAGATACATTTTGAGATGGAAATTCTGCAGCATAACGGCTATGTTACGAGATTTTAGAAAACATTGAAAGAGAGGGGACTTGGGTCACCCACTCATAAATGATCCATAAAATAGTAGGGGGACATAATATTAGGGATTTAAGAACATGGTAATGAAATTTGAAATATATACCATATGAAATGAAGATCATGAAAAGAAGACAAAAAATAAGATTTCTCTTATGAAAATTTGGCAGCCTAACGGTGTCACTTAAAACATCAAAAGGGGAATTGAAGAGATCAAATATGGTCTCAAAGATCATTATGATAGATATAGAGATCATACCCCAACATAATAAAAAGTAACTTTAAAAACGTGATATGAAAATAGAACATGAAAACTAGAATGGTGAAAGAATCTCTTAAAAATTTGGCAGCCAAATAGCGCCACTTAATCTACAAAAAAAAGAATTGACGAGATAAAATAGGGTGTCTCATCATATTAACATGAAATATCAGTATGATAGATATAGATATCATACCCCAACATAATAAAAAATAACTTTAAAGACTTGACAAGAAAATAGAACCTGAAAATGAGAATGGTGAAAGAATCTCTTTAAAATTCGGCAGCATAACGACGCCACTTAAACCTCAAAAAAATAATTAAAGAGATCAAATAGGGTATCTAATCATATGAACATAAAAGATTATTTTAATAGATATAGATATCATACCACAACATAATAAAAATGAACTTGAACAACTTGACAAGAAAATAGAACTTGAAAATGAGAATAGTGAAAGAATCTCTTAAAAATTCGGTAGCCTAACGGCGCCACTTAAAACATCAAAATACTAAATTGATGAGATAAAATAGGGTCTCTCAAAATATGAACCTAAAAGATAAGTATGATAGATTTATAGATCAAACCCCAACATTATAAAAAGTAACATGAAAGACTTGACATGAAAATAGATCTTGAAAACGAGAAGGGTGAAAGAATCCCTTAAAAATTCGACAGCCTAACGGTGCCACTTTAACATTCATAAAATGAAATGATGAGAGCAAGAGGGGGTATCTCATCATATGAAAATGAAAAGGAATTTAAGAGGAATATAAAATAACATCTTCAAACATAAGAACATGGAGCATAAATGAAATGACATAAAAGAGATTACTTGAAAAGAAAGAGAGCTGTCGAATACCTTACCTAAAAACGTAACTCTTAAAACTCAATGGTTGGGACCTTGATGGCATGGGGTCACCTTGGGAGGACTCCTTGGGAGGAAATGAGACTATAGCATCATTTGGGGAGAGTTTGGAGTCTAATGGATGAAAGGATGGCTTGGTATTTATAGGGAACGTGAGGGGACAAGGCATTAATGGCCAAGGGACACCTCATTGGTGGTTTTAGAAAAACCATGGGCTTGCCCATGGTATTGGCCACATGGGTCACCTAATACATTATCATACTATTCATAATTCTACCATATTGATTATATACTTAATACATCAGTGAATGATGTCATTAAACACTCGTAACTTAAAAACTGTATTGTCACTATTCATCAAAAATTTAAATTTCATAGAAAAATCCCAAAATTTCACCTCAACCAAATATCGATGCTCTGATTTCAAAAATGAACTCCATATTATAAAAATAATTTTCTAAATATTTTTAATTTAATTTTTAAATAAATACACTATTCACCAAAAATTCATTTTTTTCTGAAAAATCCCCAGAAATTACCTTAACATAATATCGATGCTCTGAGTACAAAAATAAAATCCATTTTATAAAAATAATTTTCTAAATATTTTTAATTAATTTTTAATTAAAAAACTATTCACTCGAAAAAAACTAATACTTGAATGATAATTTATGAAACCGTTATTTAACAATTTTATTGAATCACATTACTTAATCAAGGTCCCTAGATTATATTAATACTTTCATTATGTGAGATTACTAATCCATTTGGTCACATTACAAATCCTAAGCATAAAATCACTATTTATAATTTACTATTCATCAAAAAAATAATTTGATATTATTGGACTCAAAATTTAATGATGAAACTAATTGTAGATGACAATTTTTTGAAAATAATTACACATTTTTAATTATTTATGGTTTACATAAACATTTTTTAAAATATCCTTTCTATAAAATTCACCAAAAATATGAATACTATATTTATCTGGACACTTGAAAATTCATAATCTTCATCATAAGATGAAATTGAAATTTTTATTTAAAACAAAAGAATTACACAAGGCAGTTACAGTCTCCTTACATAGCCCCTTATCATACCAGCATAGGACCTAAGTGTAAGGTGTGCTATGGTGAGAGAATCTGAGAGAGGCTCAGCCAATATTGTCGGAGTAGTACTTTCTATCTGTTTGAACTTTTAACGAATTTGATTCACGATGAAGTTCATCTTGGGATTGGTCTAGAGAAAAGCCCATTGGTGCTACCTCTTTCCCAAGTTCTATTAGATGGTCTTCGATCAATCCAAGACTACTGGGTGAGGCCATCGAATATGTTTTCTATATTAATTAACCAAGATCACTAGTATTTAGAGAAAATAATCAAAACTTTTATTCTCCAGTGGTCATATTGACCTACGATCACATAACAGTCAAAACCCAACAGTATCATTTTAATTATACTCATGTTATCAAATGAATCGGTTTTTTTGAGTATAAAATAACACACAAAATTAGGAAACAATATTTATTCAAAATTTTTGGTGGTTACAATATTCCCCCATTAAGAAATTATGTCCTCGGAATTTTTAAAATCAGGATTTGAAATATCATTAAAATTCCCACGTCAGAAAAGATTCAGTAACACTATTACTTTAAAAGAATGAAAGGAAAGTAAAATGGTCACCCGAGTTGATCCATTCTAGGATTCGATGTAGGAAAACATGGACATCGAGGAGAAAACAAAGGGTCACATTCTAAGGGAGAGTGATAGAAAACAAGATTATGAGAAAGTTAACAACAAGAAAATCACAAACATATGATGGGTTAAATGGTATTTGATTTCCCAGTAGGAAATGTTAACAGAAAATGTTTTTTTTTACATTCCTTTTCATAGTTTTGAGGAAATCATTTACTACATAGAATAAAACACAGGGAAATACACCTACCTTCAAGTATAGTTTCATCCTTTAAAAAGTTTCTACCAAAACTAATCTTTCTCCAAACGATGAGCATTCAAAACTACCTGGTCTCATCAAAGCACAAGAATCATCTTCTAGAGAATCACGTAATCCACAAAAGATTAACTATCAATTTCTTCTATCAATAAAATTATCCCAAAAATAGAAAGGGAAAGATAAAACAACTCTTCAAAAAGAAATAATTCCATAGGAAGGGAAACTACTTTTAAATCTTCAATGTTCCATGGTACAACCCAATGTTCATCATAGACCATTCCATAAATAACTGTCCTTAAAATTCCTCAAAATAATCCAAACTAATATTAAAACCCAAATACAAGAATTATTTGATAACATATTCTTCCAAAATAAACTTCATCGTTCATCTCCAAACAACATCAATCACTCCTAACATCTTATAACAAAACTAGCTAACATAAACATATTTTCCCTAGGATAGGTTAATAATTTCCAAAAGTTACCTAAATTACTAAAAGTCCACCTTAAATTCATCAATTCTTGAAAATATAAGTCAACCTTTACTCCTTAAAGAAAATATCGTAGTAATCTATTTACCATGATCAAATAGGGTTCCCAAAATAGTGAATGTATTAATAATCATCTTTTAATCCCCTAATCACCCTTTTTTTAAGAATAACAGCTTCACTACATCAACATGTGGTACATAACAATAAAGTTTTTCTTAATGATATAAAATCATCTTAGGTAGTGACTCGATGATCTTAGAAAACATAAAAGATATACTCATAGAGCACGAACTAAAATACAACATGACATAGACAACTATTGTGAAGAAGTTACATGTACTTCAGTCATTATGATCCATCTCAGCATAGGACTTGCATTGTTACATTGTCCTCGAAGATTGTTGATGCACATCATGCTTCTCACCCATTACAAGAGATCATTTCCTTGGATAATGTCTAACTTCTCCACATTTATGACATCGAAATGTATAAGGTTCATTTGATTGAACCTTATCTCCATTCATCACATTATCCATTTTTTTAAATCAATTGCATAATTTATACCATATCTTCCAACACTTAAAACATCTCTTGGTTCCTTTGTGACATTCTCCGTGGTTCCACATTCTACACATTTTTCACAAAGGAAATTGGGTCTTCATTCCCGTATCAACATTATTAGATGAACCTCCCTGATACATCATCTTCTTCATTATTGAAAAATTTGGGCATTCCACTAGGTACCAATTATTATTTGTGATTTTTGATATCTGATTTGGAATTATCACAATATGTTCAACTTGATCTCTCGTCATCTCTGTCATATCAATAGTGAAATCATCACATTTCATATCACATTAGTTGTTGGGACATGTTCTTCCATTTCCCTCCATTAACTATGAAAAGAAAGTATAATTAGGGGCATGAATACTTAGACAATAATCATTAAAAAGAAATTTTAAGAATTGAAGGAGAAACTTGTAGAAGAAATTATACACTAGCTTGTGATCCCCTAGGTTCCAATCTAGGTTATCCATGATCATATATTCTTATGTTAATCTTTATTTTATTTTATCTTTGTTCCTTTAATAATGGTTCATACTATGCTTATGAATTTACCAAAGCATATCCCCTGGGAGCGTCGTAACCAAGAGTGCAGCAAGGCCCATTGTCGTGTACCAGTTCACGTTCGAGTCTCACTCAAAGTGGTGTTTTCATGTTTTACCCCTATGTACATCTGTGCTAGAGCCACCTCTACCTGCTCGTATGAGGACAAAGATGTATTTTCTTGGCGACCCCTTACTCAATACTCACCAAAATACAAGGAAGATTTAATATATTTAAACATTTCTATAGGGTTCTTCCTAATGTTTTCATATCATAATTTACAAAAATAACTAAATCATATTTTTATACTAACTATAGAATCCCAAATATTTATCATAGTAACTTTCATTACATTATACAAAATCGGGGATCTTTAATGTTTAGTGTCTTGGAAACGAGGAACTCGAAACATGAAAACATAAAACATTATTATTAAACACTTGAAAGGATTATCCTTATGTTCATCATATGTTCCTTACTGCATCTCATAACCTAGGGACATAAATCAAAATAAAGGGTGAGTAGAAGGCCCTGTAAGGTAAATAAGGGGAAACATTTTACATGTGAACTTGAGATACATAAACAATGTCATGAAAAATAACTTTATGGCATGAGAATAAAATAATAAGGCATATAATAATAAAAATAACTTATTTAATAACTTGAAGATGTGGCTAAAACATTTAATATTGAAAATAATTTCCATTTCACCATTTTCCATCCCCAAGGTTTCGTAAAAAATTACAAAGTTTATTCATCAAGGCATTGTTAAAAATGGTCATCTCTAGAGAGTAAGTCATTACCCAATGCATTGGAGCTCTATCAGGGAGCACCCTTAATTTTACTTTATTATTATATGATCCACATATATCATCATCAATAATTTCACAAACAACACATATAGCATAGAATAAATGGGTTTCATTTCATAATCATAATGTTTTAAAAACTGCTTTAAAGACATGATCTTTATGTCACTTTAAACCTAGGAAAAGGGAAAGCGGGTCTCATGTATGTAAATCCTAGAATTTAAAATATAAAATTATGATATATATGTGAATACCCCTTTAGAAGAAATATATTTGAGTATTCACTTAATAAAAAAATGATTTTCAGAATAATAGAGAGACATTTTGAGACGGAAATTCTGCAGCATAACAGTTATGTTACGATGTTTTAGAAAAACATTGAAAAGAGAGGAGACATGTGTCACCAACTCATAAATGATCCATAAAGCAGTAGGGGGACAGAATATAAGGGATTTAAGAACATGGTAATGAAATTTAAAATATATACCATATGAAATGAAGATCATGAAAGGAATACAAAAACTAAGATTTCTCTTATGAAAATTTGGAAGCCTAACGGCGTCACTTAAAACATCAACATGAGAATTGACGATATCAAATAGGGTCTCTAATAATATGAACATAAAATATTAGTATGATAGATATAGATATCATACCCCAACATAATAAAAAGTAACTTGAAAGACTTGAAAATAAAATAGAACTTGAAAATGAGAATGGTGAAAGAATCACTTAAAAATTTGACAGCCTAACGGCGCCACTTAAACCTCAAAAAAAGAATTGACGAGATAAAATAGGGTCCCTCATAATATGAACATGAAATATCAGTATTATAGATATATAGATCATACCCCAACATAATAAAAAGTAACTTGAATGACTTGACAAGAAAATAGAACTTGAAAACCAGAATGGTGAAAGAATCTCTTAAAAATTCGACATTCTAACGGCACCACTTAAACCTCAAAAAAATAAGAATTGATGAGATCAAATAGGGTCTCTAATCATATGAACATGAAATATCAGTATGATATATATAGATATCATACCCCAACAAAATAAAAAGGAACTTGAAAGACTTGACAAGAAAATAGAACTTTAAAACGAGAATGGTGAAATAATCTCTTAAAATTCGGCAGCCTAACGGCACCACTTAAAACATTAAAATACTGAATTGAAGAGATCAAATAGGTTCTATCATCATATGAACATAAAATTTCAGTATTATATATTTATATATCATACCCCAATATAATAAAAAGGAAAATTAATGGCTTGACATGAAAATAGATCTTGAAAATGAGAAGGGTGAAAGAATCCCTTAAAAATTCGGAAGCCCAACGGCGCCACTTTAACATTCTTAAAATTAAATGATGAGAGAAAAAGGGGGTCTATAATTATATTAACTTGAAAAGGGAAGTAATAGGAATATAAAATAATATCCTCCAACATAGGAACATGGAGCATACAAGAAATGACATAAAAGAGATTACTTGAAAAGAAATTGAGAGGTCAGATCCCTTACCTTAAAACGTAACTCTTAAAACTCAAAGGTTGGGACCTTGAGGGTGTGGGGGAACCTTGTTAGGACTCTTTTAGAGGTAATGAGACCATATATTCCTTGTGGTAGAGTTGGAAGTCGAACAGATGGGAGGATGGCTTGGTATTTATAGGGAAAGTGAGGGGACAAGGCATTAATGGCCAAGGGACACCTCATTGGTGGTTTTTGGCAAAACCATGGGATTGACAATGGTGTTTTCCCATGGTATTTTCCACTTGGGAAACTTAAAACCTTATCATACTATTCATAAGTAGACCATATTTATTACATACTTAATACATCATTTAATGATGTCATTAATTACCTATAACATAAAAACTGTATTTTCACTATTCATCGAAAATTCATATTTCTCAGAAAAATCCAAAAAATTCACCTTAACCAAATATTGATGTTGTGATTTCAAAAATGAAGTCCATTTTATAAAAATAATTTTCTAAATATTTTTAATTTAATTTTTAAATAAAATCACTATTCAAAAAAATTTCATTTTCTCAGAAAAATCCCCAAAAATTACATTAACATAATATCGATGCTCTGAGTTAAAAAATGAAATCCATTTTATAATAATATTTTTCTAAATATTATTAATTTAATTTTTAATTAGAAACACTATTCACCCGAAAAAACTAATACTTGACTAATAATTTATGAAACTGTTATTTAACCATTTTATTGAATCACATTACTTAATCAAGGTGCCTAGATTATATTAATACTTTTTTTAAATGAGACGACTAATCCATTTGGTCACATTACTAATCCTAAGCATAAAATCACGATTCATAATTTACTATTCGTCAAAAATTAATTTGATCTTAGTAAACCCTAAATTTCATGCTGAACATAATTGTAGAAGACAATTCTTTTGAAAATCATTACACATTTTTAATTATTTAAGGTTTACATAAACATTTTATAAAATATCCTTTCTTTTAAATTCACCAAAAATATGAATTCTATATTTATCCAGACATTTGAAAATTCATAAACTTCATCATAAGATGAAATAAATATTTTTATTTAAAACAAAGGATTTCAAAAGGCAGTTACGGTCTCCTTACATAACACCTTATCACACTAGAATAGGACCTAAGTGTAAGGTGTGCTAAGGTGAGATAATCTGAGGGAGGCTCGGCCAACATTGCACGAGTAGTAATTTCTATCATATTGAACTTCTCACGAAGTTGATTCCGTTCTAGCTTCACACGATGAAGTTCAGCTTGGGTTCGGTCCAAAGCAAAGCCCAGTAGTGCTACCTCTTTCCCAAGTTCTGTTAAATGGGCTTAGATCAGTCCAAGACTACTGGGTGAGGCCTTCAAATCTTCTTTCTATATTAATTAACCAATATCACTTGTATTTAGAGACAATAATCAAAGCTTTTAGTTTCCATCGGTCATATTGACCAATTATCATATAACTTTCAAAACCCAACAGTCTCATTTTAATTATACTCATGTTATCAAATGAAACAGTTTTGTTGAGTATAAAATAACACACAAAATTAGGATACAATATTTATTCAAAATTTCGGGTCTTTACATATTTCTTGAGGGTATCAAATGATTCTTCGCAGTCTTCATTCTATTGATAGGTGAGTCCAATCCTCATTAATCTAGTGAAGCAAAAACACTAGTTTTCCGAATTGGCAATAAAGAGCTGAATATAAGCCACGTTATCTTGAAGTCCTCTTAACTCTTTCAAATTTCAAGGAGGTGACTTACCATGTATTTTTTTTGGGGTCAACTTCGATACCATGATGGTGTTCCACGAAGCCAAGGAACCTTCCTTAGGTTTCCCAAAATACACATTTTAAGGGGTATATATTCAAACTGTGTTGCCAATGATTATTGAATATGATCTCTAGATCATCCATGTGATGGGAATGTTATCTAGATTTGACAACTAAATCAACCACATAACATTCAAACAAAATTCCTTAAGAAGGGATTGATGATATGGTGCATGGCACGTTGGTATGTTGCAGCTACAATCATTAAGTCAAAGTGCATTACCCAACACCTTCAGGGGCTCTGAAGTCTGTAGATATTTCATCCTATGGGGACATATAGATTGGATTATACCAAGAGTATCCATCCATGATTGAAAGAGTTTCATAGCTATATGTTCCATCAATTAAATGCTCCGTAATTAGAATAGTAAAATCATCCTTTGGAAAATTCCAGTTAAGATATTTGAAATCAATGTAAACTCTAATTTTCCAATTCTTTTTTTTCACTGGGACAATTTCGGCCATCCATTTAGGATATTTGACCTCCATAAAAATGTTAATATTTATAATCATATAAACTTTTAGCTTCAATTTTCAATGCTTTAGGTTGGTGTGTTCGTCTTGCTTCCTACTTGATTCCACATTGTTCTTATAGAGAACCCAAATGATTAGTGGCTACATCAGGATTAAGACCTGTCATTTCTATATAATTCCTTGTCAATATATCTCGATGATTCATTAGAAATAATGTGTACACCTATTTATCTTAGGGGACATGGCCTCACTAATTAGAGTGGGGCGTGGATCTTCTTCTATACCCATAATTATTTCTCTGAGCTCATCCACAACGGTAGAGACAACTTCCTCAAATGCTGGACAAGAATCCCTGAGAACTGACATTACTTCATCTTTACGAGTTTACTCTTCTGTTACCAATTTCATAGTATATGACGAGGAAAAACATCTCGAGTTAGGAGAGGAGTTAGTATTTAATCATTTGGAAGAAGAGGCATCTGTTTCTGACCCTACCGATTATGAAGGGTCTTTCTGGGGAAACAAAGAGGAGGTGATGGATTGGGAATCAATAGCTTTGTCTTCCTCTATCATTTCTACAACTTCTTATACTATGATTAACAAAGTAGAGACTTTCTGTATTTCAGAAGATGATATGAATACATATCCTTTTAAGCATCCATCACTACTTGGTGAATCAACAGTTTCTCCCATATTTTCAGGCTCAGTTGCCGCAATTGACATTATGGATGTTATTAGATGAGTTCTCAGATTTGGTTTTACCCTTTAATTTTTATTTATGGGTAGCATATAATCTGTACTAAAATATATTAATGGGTTTTTTTGGAATCTTTTCCAAACCATTTGGAGCATCATCATAGGTTATTTCCTTCACATAGACCTCGTTCCTTTTGTGTGATGAAACTCTGCCTCAATGTATTGAGATTCAAACATTTTGAATAATGCCTTCTAACCATAAAATTTCCCAATTTTACAGTTTATATAGTATATATGTCATTGGTGGTTTGACGAAGTTATGGCCACATGTTTATGCATCCATGAACATCAAAGCAGAATGTTGAAGACTGTGTCCTGACGAACAACCATGAAATCTGAACTAGAATCAAGATCTATAAATTTAATTCTATGTGTCATCTCAACTAGAGGGTATTTATCATTCTTTTCATATCCTTTCCACATTAATGTGGAAATAGATAAGACGTATTCTGTCAGTCCCAATCAAAGAAGTGTACAAATTGGAATAAGGTTGACTCCAGAGTGATTTTCAACGATGGCTTGTTGGATGTCTATGACATTGACCTTTAAAGATAAATACAATTGTTAGATATGTTTATGTACAAAATCATCCTTATCTTCATCTATAAATGATATGACTTTATGACATTCTGCAGGATCATTCTCTATACAGTAAACTCAGTAGTATAAAATTCAGTTTAAAACTATTGAGGACTTGACAATGCCTCAATAAGTTCTTCCTTATGATGTTTTGATAGATTTTACAAATACATAATTGATAAATTGGATGGTACGTGGGAAATTTATTTCAAAACATCATACTTTTGAAATAGAGTTCTTCATTTCCCTGGATGGAAATTCGGTTTTTCAGGTGTCATAGATGTTGATGGTATTGATGTAGATGTACCTTGAATCAGAGAATAAGCTGGAAATACTTCTAGCATTAGTAAATTTGACTGACTAGGTCTATCTACATGCTAAGAGGAAGATGGTGTGACTTGAAATCGGTCCACCAAAATAATTGTGTCAGAACAGAACCTGTCTTGCATGAAAGAAACTCATTGTTCCTGTTGAGCCCTCTTAAGGGATCTTCTATGATTTTCTTCCACATCTATGGTTAGAGTAGGGTAATGTTAGAATGGTGATTTATAGAATTCCCACATCATCCCATGTATCCTAAACCGTGTCCTCTTCCTTGGATTCCCCAAATAGGTATAAGGAACTCTGGATCAGTATAATCATAATCACCATTGGTGCAAGGATCCATTAAGTGGATAACATTAACATATCCAAAGATCAATTATTCATGTGATAAATATTATTCTTGATAAGTTTGTTTTGGTTGTGAAATTTGGTAGGGCGGTGACCTTGATTTTGAAGAGGATGGTTTGAAATCTGCTAGGGTCAAGGAAAACTTTCACCTTAACACAAGATCATCTACTTCTGATATCTATTTTTCCATCTGATCACCTAGTTCCATTAAGGATAGACTTTTTGATGAATGTGGTTTTACTGTAACCGGAGTTGTGAAAGAAACAATTGGTTTTTTCAACTGTGTCTGTAAAATGAAGTGATTTCGTTTGATCATTTTCCTGATCATACAATCATCATATTTCTACACATTTTTACTTTTTTACTTCTCTCTATTCTACTTCTTCCTCTAGATGAATAGCTGTATCACATGCTACGTGAGCTGATGAAATTTTGTGTTTCAATTGACATGAGTATACCATTTTTTCAGGAGTTATTTGAAAAAAAATCTTTAATGGGATTCCCCAACATCTCGTGAAAGGGACAATAATTCGAAATATCTCCATCCCCTTATTTTTTTGGTTTCTTCGGCCTTGGAAACTGAACTAAATTTTTTTCCAGTGTTGAGATGATGTAACCGAGAACTTGTGTGTTTCAGAAAAAATAAAAATTTATTTTTAATTACTCAAATTATATCTGCCTTTGATTTCATTTATCATGTTGACAAGGCGGTCATTTCTGATAATGTTCTAGAGGCAGATCCCTTCGATACGATGAATGTTTTGAAGTGGAAGCATGTACATGTGCTTTCTTGAGTGAAACTATAGCAACCTATGCTTTCCATATTCTCTTTCATACAAATGATTGAATTAAATGAGTTTTTTCCTCAGTATCTATAATAGACTCTTTTATTTGTTGAAAAATTGATGTAATGTCTCGAAGCAATCCTATTTATTTTATAGGGAACAATGGCATGCATAACTAATCACATAGATTTGAGACACAATTTTGGCAGAAACTCTTCTTGAGGGACTACCAAACATAAGGAATATGTTAATCCTTTCCATCATGCAATGAAATCTAAAAATCATTCATTAGCCCTTTTTTTACAATTGTTAAGATCATAAACTATTATCTTTGGCAGCGTTGATGTAAATTGAAGAAATAATTTCAAGGGGAGATCTTATCATCCAGTAATTAATCAATATGGTAAACTTGTATACTAGACAAAATCTAGTCTTTATAGTGACAATACAAAACACCTGATCATTACTACATTTGTTGTTAAGGAGATCCCATCATGGGATCACAACGAGAAACAAAATGTGTTAAGTGTTGTTCTATATCTCCCTAACCATTAACGATTTGAAATTTGGTATTAAAAAAATTTTGTGTGTGGGGGGGTATCAGGTCTACCATTCAGGGTAAGCATTTTTTCTAGATAAACTGGCATACAACGTTCCTCTATAGCTTCGAATCGAGTCTTTAATTCCACAATTTTGTTCCTAATCATTTTTGGAATATCCGGATGAGATGGAACCTATGCAGGTATAGAAAATAGATCCTGAGCAGATGTAATGATCAGAAAAATTACTACTGATGGTGATGGTATTTGCCATTCATAACCCACAACATCATGATTATCCGAATATTTCTGATCATTCCTCGGTTGTGTACCTAATGGAGGGAATTTATTAACCATAACTATATTTACTACAAATACGCATTGCTGAGGAGGTCCTCAAAGATGTGCATGTTGAGGACCTTCCTGGGATGTACGTTTAACATAAATGATACTTCGAAGTAACTCTATATTGAGTCTTTTAAACTCCTTCATTTCCTCATATTTCTGTGAAAATACTTCTTTATGTGAACGATATTGACCTTATTTAGTGTAAAAGTGAGACGAAATCTGACTTTTACAATTCCCCATGTTAAATGCCTTTCATAGGGTTGAGAGTTGGTTATTTGAAGGCATACCTAGATTCTGGGTAAGCATATGATTTCAGGTATGTACACCTTATTCATTTGCATCAGTGTATACCATATTATGAATAAAATCTTAATCTTATGATTCCCCTAAACTAGACTCATTTTCAGGAAGATCTTATGTAATGGTGTTAATAAAATTTTCTAACACATAATGCATTGATGGAATTCTGCCAGTATCTTTTTAAGATCGTATCCCTCTGTATCTTCCATGAGACTATGTTCTTCTATATGATGGATTCTCAGGAGCTATTTGATGTATAATAACCTAAAGAGAATCCTTATATACTTCAGTCATGCACTCACATTGTGGATTCTTCCCTAATTATGAGAAAAATGACTTCTGTTGAGGAAGGTATTGTAGATGTAAAAATTCCCCCATCCGTTCAAGCTGGGGAAGTTCATGTTCTTCTTATTCAGTATATATTTGAAATTTTCTTAATGAATTTGAATGTTGAATTAAATTATCCCCCAACTTTGCATGATGGTGTGATTCTTGAACTACTATGGCTGAGATTCGTGCAACTACCCTTCTAATTTAGTGAATTTTTTTTCAGACATTAGATGGGTGTATCATCAAACAACAACTCAAATCACATGTTTCAGAAGATTACTATGCTATTTAAGAAATTTTCCTTTTTAAGGATGACAACATCTTTGTGAGACTCCTACTTAAGATTCATAGATGATTGATGTAGAAGTAAATCAACAACTTCATTTCTTTAGGCCTGACCTTAGTGAGAGGTGGTTAAAACAAGTTCTTGAGCATACATTCGATTACATACAAAATCTATTGATTGTTGTCGACCGTGCATAATAAAAATTCATTAGACCACTTTTGGTGAGCATTGATGATTTTTGAGTGGAGTGAAATGAAATGATCCATGTTCACCTCATCCTCTGATAAAAACACCATATGGGGTTCCAAAAATTAAATGGGGCAACCTTATTAGAGCATTGAGGAATTCTTTATGAATTGTTCTCTACCGCTTTTCAACTTTTTGATGTCGGGAAACCGAGAGATATTACATGTCAATTTGGAGTTTCAACCCTTCTATTACCTTTACATGATTATTATATTCATCATATGGAAATTAATAGGTTTTCAAATGACAAAGAGTCATCCATAAGTTGATGTGGAATTCTTGAATGAAATCTTCTGCCATCAATTATGAAATTTTATAGTGAGAATTTTCCAAAGGCCAGACCATCACTGTTAATTCTCCTTTTTCCAAATTTTCCTCATATTTTACATATCATCATCATCCTTTACTAGAGATTTATACACTTGGGGTGATCATAGTAGATGATCTATATTAGAATGCAAATGACCCAAAAGAGGTTCGAAGAATGTCCATTCCCTTAAAATGTATTCTAGTTGAGAAATTATTTTACCCATCAATAATGAGGAACCATACATGACTGTACTTATGTTTGCAAGTTACTTTAAATAGAAGGACATTTTAATCGCTACATGATCAATTATAGAACTATATTAACAGTTTTATATACTAATACAGAGAGGAATTTTTCAGCTAATGCCATCATGGGGAGGATCACCATGGTGGATTGCAAAAAAAGGTGCATCCACTTACTCTTGGGTCTTCAGGGAACACAGAGGGTTTCTGTGGCTCTCATCCAGTGATAGGAATTTTGGATTGAATGAATTTTAATTAAGAAAGCATTAATGATGATGTTTCTGAAGAAGAATATCAAAATTACGTTTACCACTCACATAATTTGGTAATGAAACGATGAGATATTGATGCACAACATATAAATGTTTGAGGTATTGAAGAACTCCAGCATTAAGAGGATCAAAATTGAAATATGAATCTTGATTTTCCAATAGTGATTTGAAATAATTATTATTGGATGTTCAATTAAAAATTGTTGTGTCCACTTGATTGAAAAATTGGTTATCATTGGATGATGTATGCGCCTCCCTCTGATTGGTTACTAGAAAATACTAATTACATCCAATTGGAAGGGGTGTATGTTCCCGATCCTGTTGTCCATATGATATGGGAGAGTATGCCCCATGACCCTCAGAGACTATAATATATGTTTGTATCTACTCCGGGATGGAAATCTGATGTGTCATCCTATATGTGGGGATATATTTATGCATTTTTTCCCCATGTACTTCTAAATTAGTTGTTATTATATCCTATAATGATTCTGAAATATGGGTAGGGATTTGTGTCTGCCCTTTCACCATTGATAAGATTTGTTTGGTGACTCCATCAGTCAAAACGAGATTCTAATTAAATTCTGTATCTGGAGTATGTGTATGTGGATTCTACTTTCCTTCTTTTCCTGTCAATGGGTATTGAAATTAGTTATTAATGTGGGTAGAGAGTTGGGTCTGCCCCATATATGTTGTCAGAGATTTTCGACTGACTTCTCTAGGTGCTGCCAAACAAGATTGTAGGCAGGCTTGATAAATTCTAGCAGGTGTATGTGCCTGATGGCTATTTCTATTCAAGTATGGTTGATGAAATTCCTTCAATACAAGAAGTCAAGGCTTCTTTCATAATGGGTGATTATAAATAGTTGTATGTTCCTATTTACTAGTTTCCACCACATTGGGCTGCCAGGTTTCTTTAAATGTAGTCAGAAGAGACTATTAATAGGTAAATAACATGTAAGAAGGTTTTTGTTCCTGTTCACATTACTCCACTGGGTTTATTTGGTGGGGCTGGTCAGTTGATACAAGATGATCTACTGGCTAGGAAAATTAGGATAGACAAGTTTATGTTCCCGCTAGTTGTTTTTCATCAAGTTAGGTTGATGGAGTCTTCCAAAGGGTAGAGGTAAGAACCTACAACCTGTTGATCAGAGGTTTTCATCAGTGGTTCTTCTTGTGTTCATGGGTTTGACAGACCTGGGCCGAAACTCAAGAGGCAACACCCCCATCATGTTAGGGGTTCACTACAACATGATTTTGCTGGTGGAAGTCCTCAAGAAGGACCCCTTCATTCTTGAATTGAGTCCTTGTGTGACCACTTGATCCACCTCCTTGAAGTATAAGAAGTACTAGTTGTTGGGTTCTGGGGATAATGACCCAAAATGATTGATGATTGTGGTTGGCACCATCTTCTTCTTGATCATTAGGTATCATTGACTGGATTATCGAGGATTATTATTGACATGGAGGGCCTATAGGGAAGCCTCCAAAGTCGGGATTGTATCAGGATGGTGATACTCATTTACAAACACATTTCAGACCCAACGTTTAATACATTGATTAGGTGATATGATCCATCATGTGGATGATGATCTAGCTTGAGCAGTGGTCTGGAAGCTCGCAGATGTCGTCTTGAAGAAATACATTTTGTAGTGAAGGGAGTTCTGAGGAAAACATGAAACAACAATAAACTCCATTAAAGATTCATATCCAAGATGGATAAATGCATGATTGATTCCTTTTTATATCCTTCCTTTATCAATTGATAGTGTAATGAAAGGTGGATATCATTATTAACTTTGTTAAGGATTCACGTCGGGTTCACCATTTTTGTTTCATAGTTCCTTGAAACATTTGTTCTAGTTTTAATAATCACTTCTTCCAGGTGGTTTCCATGGGATTAATTCATGGAAACAAAAACATCCAATAGTTCATTATCCAATGTGGACCTACTTATCAAGGGAATGTGTTTGTTAAGTTTAACTTTACAATACATAGGAGAGTACATTGGTTGAGAGGATGGGAGGTCGAACTCAGCACACCCATTTGGGGGGAATTATTTTATACTTTGGGAATATCTTTATAAATTTCATATATTTTCATTAATCCTTATTAATTAATCAACAATAACATATGTTTCTCTTGTAATTTACAATCACTTACTAACAAGTGTAAAATTTAGAATCATCAGTATCCATTCGAGGTTCATCATTAATGGAGATTTTTGTTATATTCAATGGTCTCCATCAATGGCGTCACTTAATATACTATTTCATGATTATTTTAATCATCATTATAATGATAATATTTTTTAAGCCACTCACCACGGAACTCTAGAGTTTATTGTAATCCCTGGAGACAAAGTCTTTTTTGACATTGGGATCGAACCCATGAAAGGGGTCACCTACGTATCCCTCTTAAAGGAATCAAAACACTCGTTGTTTGGTTACTCTTAATTATACATGTCATTCCTTTTAAGGTCAAGTGATAACGACCTAACCATACAGTTTAATGTCATGTGGTAAGGACATATAATAAAAAGGTTTTTAGTCAATGTTTATTATGGGACTTATACAGAAACAACCCAATGACCAAGGAAAGGATGTGGGTTTCCAAGATATATTATACCATGTTGGGAATTTGGACCAAGGAGAATAGGGTTGATTTTTAAATGATGGGTTTGAAAATCATGGGGGCTTCCTACGTATCCCATGTGGATGGGAATCAATTCCCACATAGTTCCATAAATCTCATAGAAGTGTATATTATATTGAGTGAAATGAGTTTGGGATTACTTCCTGAAAAAGAGGCCTTGATGAATTAGGGGATTAATTTGGGACTTATTCTTAAAAAGGATTCCTAGATTAAGGGAATTAGGGTTAGATTCCTAAAGAGGATATCTAGTGATCTTAGTCCATGAATGGTCTTCCAACGTATCTTGGTTTGATTTGGAATCAGAGATCTCCTAGTTCGTTAACCATTGGTTGTTTGTGTAAATGATGGAATAATGACGAATCTCTAAGCCCACGTGAGTCATGCTCAGTATGAGAAACAAGAGGGTGTGAAAGATTCAACAATGAAACTTCACACTTTTCCTCCTCCTCTAGTGGAAGCGGGCAAGGATACCCGATAAGAGGGCTTGTCGAACCAGGAAGAGGGAGAGGTTATGAGCCTTCCCTCTCTTCACTTTACATTGAACAAGGGTACAATGAAAGGAGGAAGGGATTATGGTTAGGGGATTATACCCATATGGCTTCCCATGGTTTCATAGATCAGCAGGAGAGGTAAAGGGTAAATAAATTCCATTGGCCCATCCCTCATCTGGTATTTGGCACCGAAGAAGAGAGGAAGAGTTATGAGGCTACCTCTTACAGGAAAATATAAGAGATTATTCTAGAATAGTTTCCCTAAAGATATTAGTTGGGTATTACTCATAAGGGGTATTCCCATTTTGTAATTGGTTGGGGATTACTCCTAAGTAGGATTCCCATTTGTGATAGTTTGGGGCTTACACATAAGGAGGATTACCATTTGAAATTGGTTGGGGCTTACTCCTAAAGAGGATACCCATTTAAAATTAGTTGCAACATACTCCGAAGGAGGATTCCCATTTGAAATTGGTTGGGGCATACTTCTAAGGAGTACTCCTATTTTATATTTAACATAGCATAAGAGTCGAGTGATGAGGATTGAGGAGTTTCTTGAAGATTGTCTTGAATCAAGGTACACGAGGAATCCATGTGGATATTCCAAACTCGTAACATGTGAAAGGAATCAAGAGGAGTACGTTTGAATCAAGGGATTTCATTGAGCGTGAAGGATTATCCCAAATCATGGTAATTAAAGGGTGAAAGTTCATCCACATAAAGGGGGAAATAGAATATTTTGTCGACTGAATCCAAAAATTTCTCTTTGAGAATACCCATTTTTAATGGGGGTCGATGACGGAAGTGTTGGAACTAGCCCAGAGGGTTTGGACCGATGCCCCACAGTTATCCCAAGTAAGGGAGCGGGGGAGAAGGTCTTACAGTATGGACCTATGAGGTCACTCAAGTGCACCGCCAAGGTTCCTCGCATAGGTGATCCACTTAGCTCTCCCACGTAGGTGTGTCACGTAAGTTCTCCACATAGGTTCTCCATGCAGGTTCGGTGCGTAGGTTCTTTATGCAGGTTCTCCACACAGGTGCATCGTGCAGGTGATTCGCATATGTGTATCATGTAGGTGCATCACATAGGTGTGTAGCATAGGTGTTCTTTTCAACTCCACATGTTCTAAACCTTGATATATCTTTGAACCACTTTTGAACATTTTTATTCCCTATTATCTCATGTTTTAGAGAGGTACTTGATAAAATTTTTGGGATATTGGTGAAAGAGATACGCAACGGGAGCTTTGGGACTTCTTCCAACTTTTTACGTCTTTGAAATGGGGAGCCCAATGGTCCTATTTATAGGCATATATGGGGCTTTGTTGAAGGGATGTTTCCCACACGGGACCTTCGTACAGCTCCTCCGCATAGGTACTACATGCAGGGGTGCAGAAATAATTCATTCATGTAGGTCTGTTGCGTAGCTCTGTCGCTCAGTTCTATCTCTCATCTATGTTGCACAGCTCTGTCTCGTACTTCTATCAGGTAGTCCATTGGAGGGTTTCACATTTCCATTGAATTCTTAGAACCATTCCTTGGGATTTTGAAATATTCAGGGAGATCTGCATAGTCTTTTTGTATTCTTAAGTAGTGTCAACAACCATATATTACGATATAATGTGATTGTATGATTAAAAAAGAAAATTTAATATAATTTTTGGATTCTAATGAATGTGTTCAAGAAAAATATATTTTTGGTGTGATATGACAACAACATGATAGAGATGAACATTTATATCAACATATAATATAATGTGGTTCTTTCCCAAGGATAAATAACCCATTAATCATAACATGTTAATAAACTATGTATATTACCTACCAAATTTACCTGTATTATTTATTGGGTAGAATTTCATGAGAAAATTTTGTTTTGATGATAATATGGGTAATTTAATGGAAAAAACTAATAATAAGAATAGATATTTTGAATTTCCATCTCATTGATTGTTTTATATCACATTGGGTAAAGAATATTTAAAAAGATAGGGTATTCAGCTTGTTTTATTTTGGTAGAACTAATTTAAAATGTTATAATAAAATTTAATGTAGTATTATTATAAAAAAATAATCTTATTATTAAATATAAATTGAGAAATAATAATTCAAATATTATCTTCTCATAATTATTTTGAATCATATATTAGTTACGAAGATAATGTGGATAAACATATTTTTTTGTGAAATTTTTATATTTGATGTATATTTTTTTATTTTTTAAAAAGAGATGATTTTATATTTGTATTAAATGCTTTGGATAGTCCATTATATACATTAAATGATCCCAAATATTTGATTTTTTTTCAAAGAACAATTTCTCATTAAACCAGATATAGTTACTTCCATCATCATTTATCCTTAGTTTCTAGGTTGTAATCCCACAATTTTTCTAAGAAGATGGGAAGTTTTAAAATATACATTCTTCACCGAGGATGATCTTAATGAATTTTAGTTGAAATTATGAAAATTATTGGGTATGTCGTTTTAAATATTTTTGGAAAACATAATGTTTCCTTGTATCAATGCGTAGTCCTTACAAAATCAACCATTATGTAACATACAAAACCTATACTATTAAAACTTCATATATTATGACTTTTAGTCATGATGATTCCCATTTATAAATTACATATATAAAGATATTGATAACAAAAATTTTAATACATATATACATTATAGATATTTAACATCTAGTTTAGTAATTATTATATTTATATTCTACCCGCATATACTGATACTCACGATTCTGATATTCATGGTCTTATAGGATAATAATTATATAAGTTTTATTAAGATTTCCAAATAAGAAAATGTCATTGAGTTTGTGACAATTTTACAACTGATATTTAATCATTTTTTGTATCTATTCCTAATCATAAGAATATATAAATTAAAAATATATTAACCAAAACTCATGTTATGATTATTTAATGTTGTAATCGAATAGAAAACATGATTGTTAGTCCATCTTCACCTCTTCTGAAAGGGATTAAAGTAAATTAGATGAAGAGAACAAGGGTTTATACTAAAATTGACATGTATAATAATTTAGCACTTTAATACTTGATTTAATAATTTCCAATGTCATTTTCCCATTTAATGATCTTGTTCCTAGAATATATATTATAGGGAAATATTTTTGAGATGTTTTTGTACACAAAAGAATATTTAAAATAAACTATTTAAATATGAAATATAACAAATCATATTTTTTTGTATATTATTAATCAATTTATAGAGTGTATATTAAATTAAACAGATAAAAAATGGATTCTACTAATCCTTTATAACCAATTTCTATTAATATTAAATAAGCCACCACACTTTTTTATATATATACTTCATCCTAAACACCATAATTTTAAAGAATAAATAAATGTACAATTACTTCTTAAATATATTTTATCCTATTATAGGGAAATGAAAATGATTATTTTCTTTTTACATAAGCTTCTTTGTTTTTATTTTATGTATTATCTTGATATTGATGTAATATGCATCAATAAATTTCAGTAATAATGTGGTATTCATTTTTATTGATAATTCTTTTCCCGTTTTTTAATATTTTTCTACAACTCATTGTATTATCATAATTAAATACCAATATTTATTATTGAATAATATTTTTTTCTATCATATACAATTTTATGGAATATTTTTTGTTATAACTTCCAATAAATTCAATTTTAACCTCTTTAGAAAATGTTCTGTTTTTAAATTATCATGTACCGTGATTATTAATTATTATTATTCTATGATATATTAAATATGATTCATATATAATAAATTAGGTTTTATACTATCATTCATTATCTACAAGTGTTACTCCCTGAACGTATTTACCAAAATTCGGTGCATTAATACATAACATTGGTATGATCACAATAGATCAAGTATCCAAAGACCAATTAGTTTAGTATCCTTGGGTGTACTTGATACATACATATGATTAACATTACATCATGAAATAAATACAAAAAACATTATTTTCCCGTTGAAGACACTCATATCTGATAGTCAATCACTCCAGGTCAATCATAATATACTTCTTCACATCCTTAGAAACATAAAACATAAGAAAGGGGTGAGATCAGATGCTCAGTAGTGAAAACAATATAGCGAAAAATTTATAAATAAGCATAAACATTGAAGGCAATGTATAATACTAAAAAACAACAGTTTTAAAATTAAACATCAGAATAAAATGGCATTGATAAAATATATAATGGAATTGACTTATTAACATGAATATTCTACTAGTCAAATAATCGTATGTATTATCAATAGATAATTTCATAATTATGGAATGCATAATGCCGATCATCAAAACCACATAGTCGAGGCCTCATACCAAGACTACAAATATGATTTTTTAAAGGCCTTGTGCCTAGACACTAGTTTGTCTCAAGAGACCTACCGATGTATCCAGGTGCTATAGAGGGCTCCACTCGTCACTTACAAAGTCTAATGCACTCCTTATATGAAAATGTTGAAACATAACATAAACATTCATATTAAAACTAGAGTAAAAAATGTTATTACTTTAACTATAAATCATGAATGGTTCAAAAATAACACATCTTCATTCAAACATATCACAAAACCATCAATACAATATGGAAGATTGTATCATAATAAATCAACACCAAACAAATGTAAAATCCTTCAATGGTTGTTGACATAGATGAAATAAAAAATATTTTGGAGGAATAGCTCTTTCTATTTTGAAATCATTTAAAAGTCCCATAATTATTAAAGAAAACATTTATTTTTAAAATATTCTTATAATATTGTAAGGGAATATTCATAGGTGTTATAACTGTGACAAAATAGCCGCACCCACCGTATAAGTTAAAAAAAATTCTTAACATAATTTTTCGAAAACATCATAAAGTACCATGTTTGGAATATGATGGAAAATTTCATTTCAAACCATTTTAAAAAAATCCAAATGAGGGTATAAATGACTTTAAACCATAGTCTATTAAATAGAAAAATGATTTGAAATACTTTTTTATGAAACATGGATGTGGATGATAAAAAGGTCCCAGTAGATACTAATATATAAACAACCTCAAATAATAAAGAGATTATAGAATTAACCCTTAAATTTTACTTTTCCTTGGTCCAGGGTATGTTAACCTCCTGTATAATAGTTAAATTATTATTTTTAATTATATAGGAACCATATAAATAAATATGATTTCATGTAAGATCTTATAATATTACTTTGTTAATAATATTTCGGTAATATAATTGATTCAGGTGTTAACTAATTCAGTTTCCTTTATATGTTTTTCTACATAACTAATATATTTAATGGATAGGATGTATATTTATTCATATAAATAATTACATTACATTCACAAACATTATTTTTATTCATAAAATTAATATAATTCTGGAATGGTTACGATGGGTAGTGAATCTCATCGCGTTCGTGGAGACGATAATCTGTATGTACGCATGAGTGATAATACCATTCAATTGATGGTGAAATAATACATAATTGGATTGTATATCAAATATTCAGAATCATTAACATGTTTTATTTATTATTTACACCAATTATACCCATCCAAATAATTACGTGTTGAATAACATAATACACCATGACCTGGAGACGGTTAGTCGATCGTACGCACGTATGGTGACTATTTCATTCATAGGATGGATGGAATAATGAATATAGATGTACCATATTTGTAATAAAATCACAGTATGTAGAAGTTACAAGAGTTATTATTTTTTTATGGAAACAAAAAATAAATAATATGTGGAAGAAGAAAATAACTTTGAAAGATGTGATAATATTATTACCTCTTCTTCGAGTGCTTATTTTTTATTTGATAAAAATGGCTCTTTAGGTTGAATTCTGTTCATTGTAAGGCCTCTAGGATTAATTGAGTGTAGTTGGGAGGATATTTTATAATGTTTTGTCTGAGAAAAATGGCTTTGTATGTGTGAATTTGAGAGTAGGGGAAGCTCCATTTTATAAGAGAGGTGAGGGGTACCTTAAGAAAATATTGAAATATTATTTTATTATAAAATAATATTAGGTTTATAATGGATCCAAAAGAATTTATTTTAGGGATAAGGAGGTTCTATGTCATAAAAAATTCAAGAAATAGGTTTTATATAGTTTATGTCACCATATTAACCGTATATTTTTGACTTAACTCTTAGTTAAATAGTTTATCTTTTACAATGTCTTCTTGTTTTTTTATATAAAATTGTTAATAAACATACTATAAAATTCCAAAAGAACCCCAATCAGTTCATTATTTAAATATATATCATTATAAATTCCCTTTTTCCAAACCATTTATTTTTAGTAATATTATATAAATTAAAAATATTGTATTTTTTTGAAAACTCGTTTATGTCAATTTTGACACTATTTATTATTTGGTTTTTTTGATTGTCATCACAACTTGATTACATAGATAAAAATTATTTTATAAAACCCTAATATGTAATTTTAAAATATAAATATTGTGTATGGAATAAAAACTTTCAAATAAAATTTATTATAATATTTATAATATAATTTATTTGATTCCATAATTAATATGAATAATTTGGAATCATATTCTGTCATAAATAAATAAATATATTTTACATCTAAAAATTATAAATAAAATATCATAATGTAGGATATCTTTTTATCTTTATAATGACAATTTATTGTCAAATATATCAATTATATAACCCCATATAAAAATTCTTTTACTAAAAGATACATGTTTATGTTATTTTTGTCATTACTTTACATTAATTAATATTAAATGCCATTATCACACCCATGTGGCTCCATGGGGTCCCAAAATAGACTCAAGTATGACCATGGTCGGACATGTACCTTCCAATAGCTTTAGCACATGTTTTATGGTAATTAATTATTATGATAATATTGTTTCTTACAGTTATTTATCGGATTTACCCTTTAGCCATGGTAAATAAAATATTTACAAAAGTAACTAGTCATAATATCTAAAACAAGAAGTTTCCTATTTACAAAATTTAGACATTATGATTCCAAATATGGAATCCATTTTTCATATTCAAAACACAGGTGTTTCAGATATTAATTTAAAATTAATTCTCGTTGTCAAAACAGAGAAGTGGGGTTCTATGAAGTAAAAACTATCAAAAGATTGACATATGTTTATGTACAATTTAAATGTAAAATTACATAAAATTACATAGAATTTAATAAATGAAATAAATTTAATCTAATTATACATTAAAACCAATAAAATTTATTATTTAACCCTATAAATTATTTCAATTAAAAAAGTCGTTTTTAATTAAAATTTAGTAATTTTCAGTATTCATCATAATATGAAAGTTATCCGAAAAGTACCCAAAATCCACCCAAATTTAATTTTGAAATTCCAAATCCAAAAAGGATTTATAATTTTATAAAATAAAATAAAAGAGGTGTCATAACTCATTTTAAAATGACTAGTTCGATAGGTTGTGGTGCGCTTGAACACGATGTTCTGTACTTCCCATGCTATTGTATTATTCAAAGTGAAATTTATCATGGAAGATTGGGTTGTCACATAATTCCATCCTACAAATAATTTTGTCCAATAAATTTATCAAATACTAATACATATAAATACTTGTGTGGTTCTTCATCATATGTTCCTCAGGTTCCCATGTTGCATCTTCCATCTTATGGTTTCTCTATAGAACTATTACCAGATGAGTCGTCTTGTTTCTCAATAGTTGTTCTCTGGTATCAAGAATCTTGACATGCCCTTCAAAATAATACATATCTAGATCCATTTCAATTTCTTCATAGGTGAGTACATGTTTTGGGTAAGGCATCTATTTTATCAATAGTGATACGTAGAAGACATCATGAAATTTGAAGAGACTTGGCGGCATTTCAAAATGATAAACTAAAACTCCAATTCATTCTAGAATCTTGATAGGTCTGATGTACCTAAGAATTAATTTATCCTTTTTACCTAATCGTAAAACACCCTTCCATGGAGATACCTTCAAGAAAAGATGATCTCCTACTTGAAATTCCAAATCATTCCTTCATTTATCGACATAGCTCGTTTTCCTGCATTGAGCTGCTTTGATGTGGGTTTGGATATTCTTCACATTTTCCATTGATTCCTCAAAATGTTCTGGGCCTACGAGTTCTATTTCAACAACATCATCCCAAAAAGTTTGTGTGCGACATTTATTTTCAGATAACACTTTATATGGTTTCATCTGAATACTTTAGTGGAAGTTATTGTTATAGGAAAATTCTACTAGAGGTAAATATTGATCCCACATACCTAGAAAGTCAGGTGATCATGATATCGACATGTCTTATATAGTTTTAAAAGTCTGTTCTGATTGTCCATTAGTTTGAGGTTGGTTGGCAGTGCTAAAATGAAGTTCAGTATCTAGGGCCTACTAAAGGCTTTTCCAGAATCTGGATGTAAAGTGGGATTCACAAGAAGACGTAATCGATAGGGGTACTCCAGGAAGCATTAAAACCTCATTAATATATAGTCTTGCTAAATGTTCATGTGGTAAATACACTCTTATAGCATGAAAATGTTCTGACTTGGAAAGACAATGAACAATGACTGATATTTCATCATTCCTTCGAGGAGTATTTGGTAGCCCCATGAAAAAATCCATCTTAATATCATCCTTTTTCCACCCAGGTATAGAAAGAGGTTGCATGAATCCAACAAGATTTTTTCTTCAAACCTTAAACTATTGACACACCATATATCTGGACACATAATCAGCAGTATCCCCCAACAAGATGTCCCACCAAAAATGTTCCTTCAAATCTCTATACATTATAGTGCTACTAGGGTGTATAGAGAAATTGGAGCTATGATCATCATCCAACAATTCACTTTTTAGGTCAGGTACATCATGAACAGATTATCTCTTACCAAATATAAAAATCCCATCTTCATATATGAATTCAATCAGTCTCCCATTATTCACAATATTAATTTTCTTTTGAAAATCCTCCTCATCAGTCTAAATACAATTTATCCTTTTTAGTAATGATGGTTTGGAAACCATTGGAAAATGTATCGATGTTTCACCTTCCATGATTATTCTGATATCCATCTTTGCTAGATCAATAAACATAGAATCCCTCTCAACTCTTATATTTTTCAAAACACCATGATCCTTTCTACTCAAAGCATATTCCACCTTATTTTCCTTCCACCTGGTGGTATTGAATAGTGAAATCACAATTCTTGCGTAGTTCAAGCCATCGTCTTTGCCTCATGTTGAGTTCTTTCTATGAGAAAATATACTTTAAACTCTTTTGATCAGTATATATCTTACATTTTCACCATATATATAATGTCTCCATATCTTCAATGTAATGATTATATATGCTAACTTAATATCATGAGTAGGATAGTTTTTTTCATGAATTTTTTTCTATCGTGATGAATTGGAAATGACACCACCATTCTTCATAAGGACACAACCATTTCCTATCCTTAAATAATCACTATAAATAACAAAACCATCATTCCCCTACGGTAGAGTCATGATTGGAGAATTGAATAATCTTATGTTCAGTTATTCAAAAAAATAAAACTCTTTTTTCCAAACAAATTTAACCCCTTTATGTGTGTTCTTGGTTAATTGGTTAGCCAATCAAGAAATATTCTAGATGAAACGTTTCTCATAACGAACTAAAAAAATAAAACAGTGTACCTCAGTTATACTCATCGATGCTGGCCATTATTATATTGCAATTGTCTTAGGAGGATCAACAAAAATCCCATCATTAATGACAATATGGCTAAGAAAATAAATCTCCTAATGCAAGAATTCACACTTGTTAAACATCCTGTATAATTAATTTCTTCAAAGAGACTTTAAAATAGTGCGCAAGTGATTTTCATGATCTTCATAGATTTTGGAGTATTCCAATATATAATAAATAAATAACACTAGAATTTCATCAAGATTTTCCTTAAAAACACAAATCATTAGATCCATGAAGACATAAGGTGAATTATTCAGTCCAAAAAGCATTACTATAAACTCGTAATGCCCAAAAATGGTACGAAATGTGGTCTTAAGAATGTATTCCTTCTTCACACACAACTGATGTTATCCAGAACAAATGTGAATCTTTGAAAAATATTGATCTCCATGAATTTGGTTGAATAAATCATCAATGTGAGGTAAGGGATACATGTTATTTATTTTTATTTCATTGATCTCCCAGTAGTTAATGCACAACCTCATAGATCCATATTTCTTCTTAACAAAAATAACATGGGATCCCCATGGAGAAAACAAGGGTGAATAAATCCTTTATTAGTCAATTCCGCTTGTTTTTTCATTAGTTCCTCTAATTCCACAGTGCTCATTTTATAAGGGGTCTTTGTTGTGGGCTTTGAACAAATAATTTTGTCAATGAAAAAAATCAATTTCTCATTCTGGAGGATGTCTAGGTAAATCCTATGGAAACACATCAACATATTATTTCAAAATAGGTAAATCCTCTATTTGAAAATTATTTTCCTCACCCATAGATATTTAATTACATTCCTCCCCAATAATTGAATTTAGTAGAGCTAGTGGAGGTGGAACTAGATTAGAATACGATGGTGACGTTTCTACCCTGATGATAAAGTACACCTTATCATCCAAGAAAATTTTACCCTCCTTCTTCTAAAAACAAATTTTCACATCATGTTCCAAATGAAAATCCATAATGAGGATTATATCAAATTCAATCATTGGGGTGATGATGAAATCAGAAGACAAAGCACGTTTATATGACCAAATGGGAAATGATTCACGAAACATTATTCCAATGATACTTCCCTTAAGTGTTTTGAATGGAAACACCATTGTTAAATAAAATTGGAAATATCTAATATTCCTAGAAAAGTGGGAATATATGAAACAATGTGATGATCTAGAAATAAATCAAATCATTGGATTTATTTTTGGAAACTATTAAATTACATTCCACCATGCAATTCAGAGCATCAACATCAACAATAGTGGTCGCATAAGCTTGGCCTTGCTCCCTTAGAGTTTTTAAGGTAATTTTACTTAGTGATTAAGATAGTCATTTGTGTAATGACCCATTTCTATACAATTGTATCATTCAAAATTGACATCTTATTTCATTCAATTGAAATCACGAGCATGGCGGTATTTTTCCCCACACTTGTAACAGACTTCCACTCCCTTCAGGCAATTACCTGGGTGTTTCTTCACACACATACCGTAGGATGGAAATTCAACTTTTCACTTCTTCCCAATATTTCCATTTCCAAAGGGTTTCCCCATATCTCTACTTCTGTTGTTTTTCATTAAATTTGTAAGAGATTTCAAATTCCTTTTCTGTATTTATATCACATGCTACTATACCTTTGTACGATGAGAAGGATTGTGAGACTAATGATCGATGGAGAAATGTTTTTAACCCATCAATGAATGAATCAATATTACTCCTTGGGGTACATATTTAATCTTATGCGTGCCTTGATTACCTTGTGATGTTAGCCTCATACTTTGCAACATTCTCATCCGTCCTTTTCCTTGGACTCAGAAATTTTCTTTCCAAATGAGCTCAATGGTCAAGATGATTGTATTTTTCCAAGAAAAGATATTTAAACTCCCTCAATTCAATATTTGATACTTCTTAATCCTATTTTGTGTTTTGAATTAATGAACACCATTGATCAGAGTCTCCCGTGAGGTGATAAACTGTCACGACAACTTTTTCTCATTCTCTACTCCCCAAATAATGAAATATTTTCTCTAAGGAACATATCCATTGCTCAACAAAAAATGGATTTGTATTCCCATTTAATGTTGGTGGATATTAACTCATGAATATTTATAAAATTGATCCTCTACATTGTGGATTTGGTTGTCCCATAAGGGAAATTATATTACTCATAAACTGACTAAGTTTTCCCACTATAGTTATTAGTTGTTCACCACCAGTTGGATCACCTGCTTCACAATAATTATCTTGAGTAAGAGAGCCATTCATACATGGATTAAGTGCATTGATACAATATCCATTCTTTCCACTAGGCACCATTTCTAATCAATGGAATACACTAGATTAGTTTATGAATTGTAATACATATTTCCAAACATGAAAATACCTTACAAAAATTGAACATTTTAGAAATATAAACAATAATCATAAAAAAATGTTTTCATGGAGGAAATATTTACTCATAAATCCTTCATAATAGTTTTTCAAGAAAATATGAATTATCCTACGTATATTCCCTAATAGTGTTATAACCAAGAGTGCAGTAAGGGTCGTTATTGTGTACCAAGATTCCCATGGTCAAGCCCGAAATTCCCTTTCAGGGTTTTCACTCCTAGGTACATATGTGCCAGAGCCGTCTCTTCCTGCTCAAATCCAAATAGGGATGTATTTGTTGAAAATACACGAAATCCATACATTACTTAGATTTGCTGCAATATTAAATAAAATTGGCATGATCCTATGAGATCTAGACTCGACATACTGATTATTTTAGTAGCATTTGATGTACTAGCTACATATATAAGTTTTACATTATATTATAAAATAATGAAAAAAACATTGTGCTCCTTTGGAACACACTCATATCCCATAGCCTATCTCTCCAAGTCAATCATAATATACTTATTCACATCCTAGAAATAATAAATCATAATAAAGGGGTGACATCAGATGTTCAGTAAGGATAACAATACCGCGAAAACTTTTATAAATAATCATAAACCCTGAAGGAAAAGTCTAAGACTAAAACACCATCCTTTAAAATTAAATATAAGAATAAAATGAAAAAGTTAAATCAAATAATTTCATTTACTTATTAGCATGGATATTCTACAAGTCGAATAATCACATGTAATATCAATAGCTAATTTCATAATGACGAAATTCAGAATTTTGGAAAATATAACTACGTAGTCAACGCCTCATTCCATGACTACAAATAAGATTTTTTCAAGGGACTATTCCAAGACACTAGATTGTCTCATTAGACCAACCGATGTGTTGAGGAGATATAGCAAGCTCCACCCTTCACTTACTAAGTCAAATGTATTCCACATATGAAGAGGTTGAAACAAGAAATAAACATTCATATTAGAACTATCACACAAAATGTTAATACTTTAACATAAATAGTGAATGGTATAAAAATAACACATCCACAGTAAAACATATCAAAAACCCTTTAATATAATATAGAATATTTTTTCATAATAAATCAACTTCAAACAACTATAAAATACATAAAAATATGTTTACATAGAATAAATCACAACTATTTGAGGGGAATATCTCTTTCAATTTTTAAATTATTTAAAATTCAATTAACAATAAAAGAAAAAATATATTTTGAATATATTTTTCTAATATTTTAAGGGAATCTTATAAGGTGTTATAATGGGTTAAAATAACTGCACCCTTCGTATAAGTTAAAAAAACTATTCTTACCTTCATTTTTTGAAAAGCTCATAAAAACCTTTTTTGGAAAACAAATTTTTTTCCATTAAAACGAAATTTTAAAAATTCAAACGAGGTTATAAATGAAATTACCCATAGTCTAGTAAATAGTAAAACAATTTTTAAATACATTTTTAAGAAACAATGATGTGGATGATAAAATTGTCCCAATAGATACTCATGTATAACAATCTTGAATAATGGAGATATTGTAAAATTATGCCTTACCTTATACTTTTCCTTGGGAGAGGGTAAGTTAAGATCCTTTATAATATTTAAATCATTGTAATCATATTATACAAGATCCATATACATATATATGATATCATATATGATCTTTTAATATTTCTTGGTTAATAATATTTCAGTAGTATCACTGTTTCGGGTGTTAACTGATACATTTAACTTTATATGTTTTTCTACGTAAGATATGTTGGTTTTTGATAAGATGTATTTGAATCATATCAAGAATGAAATTATGCTCATAAACATTAATTTTATTTATAATATGAAAATCTTTCTTGAATGGTGACGATGGGGAATGAATCTCGTCGCATTCATAGAGTTGGTAATCCGTATGTATGCACGAATGATAATACCATCATATTGATTATAAAATCATATTTATTTGGATGTTATATCATATAAAAATAATAATTAGAATTTTACATTTATTATTTATATCTATTATACTCATTATTATACCCATCCAAATAAGGAAGTGTCGAATATCAAACTACACCACGACATGGAGACGACAAGTTGTACACACACACGTATGGTGACATTTCAATTCATATGATGAATAGAATAATGAATATAATTGTAACATATTTATAGTAACATCAAATTTTGGTTATGGAAGTAGAGTGATTATTTTGGTATGGAAAAAATATTTAAGAGGAAGTGGAGGAAGAAAAAAACATTGAATGTGGTGATGAAATTATTACATCTTCTTTGGGTGCTTCTTTTTTATTTGATCAAAATGGCTCTTTAGGTTAGATAATGATCAAATTAAGGCCTCTAGTATTATGTGATGGTATTTGGGAGGATAATTTAGCAGGGTTTGACCAATTCAAATGACTTTGGTTGTGTGAATTTGAGAGAAAGAGAGGTTTCCTTTATAAGAGAGGTGGGCACCTTAGGAAAAGATTGAAAAATTATTTTATTATACAATAATATTCGGTTTATAAAGGCTCCAAAAGGATTTAATTATAGGTTAATGTGGTTATGGGTCAAAAACCTCTCAACCACTAGGTTTTCGTCACAATATTATCCTTACCTTTTATATTTAACTCATAGTTAAATAGTTGAACTTTTATAAAGTCTTCTTATATTTTTATATTACATTTTTAATAAACATACAATAAAATCCCAAGATATGAACACTTGGTTCATTAATGATATAAATATCATTGTTTATGCCCTTTGAAAAAACCTTTGATTTTTTGGAATATTATGTCAATTAATAATATAGTATTCGTTTTAAAAACTCATTTATGTCCATTTTTACATTATTTAGTATTTGGTTTTTGTGAATGTCATCACAATATGATTAAATAGAAAAAATAAATTTAATCAACCCTAATATGTAATTTTCAGCTATAAAATTAGTTTATGGAATCAAATATTTCAAATTATATTTTTTTTAATATTTATAATATCATTTATTTGATTTGTTCATTAATAAATAAAGTAATGCATTATTATTGTGTCATAAATAAATATATTTATTTTATGTCTAAAAATTATAAATAAAATATAATAATTTAGGAAATTATATTATATTTATAATTATTATTTAGTGGCCAAGGGATCAATTATATAAGACCATATAAAAATTGTTTTATTAAAATATATATGTTTATGTTATTTTTGCCTATACTTTACATTAATTAATTTTAAATGTCATTATCACATCCGAGTGGTTAAATGGGGTCCCAAAATTGATCGAAATATGACCTTGGTAATTAATATATATGATAGTAGGGTCAGAACATGTGTTTGGGTAATTTAATATAATTATAATATCATTTTTTACTCTTATTTACTGGATTTTCCCTTTAATAATGGTAAATAAGCTATTTACTAAAATAACTATTCATAATATCAAACAGTAAAAATTACCAATTTAAAATATATGGACCTCCTGATTCCATATATGTAATCCATTTTTCCAAATTCAAAATACAGAAGTTTCAGAAATTAATTTAAAATTAATTCTTGTTGTCAGAACCAATAAGCATGTTTTTAAGAAGTAAAAAATTCTCAAGAGATTTACATATGTTTCTATAAAATTTAAATGTGAAATTACATAAAATTACCTACATGATATTAAATTATAAAATTATATTGTAATTATACTTTAAAAAAATCATATTTATAATTTAACACTATAAATTATTCAAATTAAAAATGTTTCTTCTAATTAAAATTTATTATTTTGCTATATTCATCAAATTAAGATAGTTATCAAAAAAGTACCTAAAAGTCACCCTAGGATAATTATGATTTTTCAAATACAAAAATGATGTCAAATATGAAAAATGAAATTTCTGAAATTTAAGAAAGTGGGTATTACTACTCATAACTGCTTTTAAAACAGAAAGATCGATAGGTTGCGGTGATCTTGAACTCGATGTTGCATACATTGAACGCCATTTTATTTTTAAAAGAGAAATGTATGGTGGACGATTTGGGTGTTAAAATAGATAAAATTTCAAGTATTCAATAAATTATTTCATTTTTCAAGTTAAAATTCCATTTTCATTTCTCAATATTTTTTCTTTCCTAGTAGTTCGTTCACAGTGCTTTGAGATTCATGTTTTCTGAAAACTATTCCACATTATATGATAATAATTTCATATTATATACATAATATTTCATATTGTATGAATAATTAATTTTTTTATATGCTAATTATACAATTTCTAATACTCAATATTTTAAGAATTTTACTCAATATTTTCATAAAATAAAATATAATATTTAATAATTTAAGTTCTCTGTCCTATAAAACTATTTGGTTCTATATAATTTAAATTATATAGTTAAAATCATTTTTTGTAAGATACATGAATCATGTTTATTTCTTGTCAGTTCCCCAGATAATATGTGATATGACCCATCCCTTTTTATCTTTACTAACATTTATTTGTGTTATTCACCATCTTCTATAATTTTCTGGTTTTTTGTTATGATTTATTAATGTATCCTTGATTGGATTTTTATTACTTATATGTGACCAAAAGATGCATTTTTTATTATTTGAGAATGATATTTGAGGTACATTTTTGCTGTTATTTAAAAAATATATCTATTTTTATGCTATATCTATTCCCTTTATAAGGTCTATTACATCAGTCATCATAGAGAAAAACATTAGGAATGAAAAAAAAAATTAAACATGAATTACTGGGAACATAACCCCACAACCTTCCCCCACCCCACCCATAACCCATACAACCACACCATAATTTTTGTCAAGAAAATCTTATTAAATGATATATAATAACAATTTATATTCAAAATTTCTTTTAATTTACATATGATTAATTTTATGATAATTATCTCTTAAAATATGTTAGTAATTTTCATCCTTGTTTTCACTATATGGAATGAACCATGTCGAATTTCCATACAATATAACACCAAGCCCAGTACATGGGATGACATGAAGGGTGTTCCCAGTCCCCAGACTTGGAAACCAGTTCTTGTGCATGAATAATATAATTTTGTAAGGATTTAACCAAATTATATATCAATAAAAACCCCCAAAAAATAAGTATTACAATAATAAATAACCATAACCATATGTGGCACAAATATATTTAGATTCACAGTGTTATTACATTAAGTAAAATTGAAATTACTACCATGGAATGGGAATGAAAAAATAATCCCAAAAACAACTATTCAACATGAGTCAAACCACCCTCAATCCAACACCACCAAAACCTATATGGAGTGTAATACTAGTAACTGGTTCCAACATCACAACCACAACGCATCATTCCATTACCTGAGTTATAAATAACAAATTCTACATGCACACAAAGGTGTATGTATTGTGGGATCCAAATCCTAGTAGGATGAAACCCAAATAAATGATTCCCTGAAATAACATTAGAATACAAACCCACATGAAAATGTACATATTATTATTTGAAAATTTTCATTGATGAAAATATAATGAATATTTTCTCAAGAAACACTTATTAAGGAAATACATTTTCCTAAATAAAAATTCATGAAATAAAAATTCACATACGGTCTACCATATTCCTCTAGAAAACATCACATCACATAATTATCATATCACAAGATAGAACCATTGATACATACCTAATGGAAACTATCACAAGTGGGGATCTATGAACATCATACCTTGGTGATCAAATTCCTCCATCTGAACTACCAACGTCATTCCCATGAATGAACCATGAGAGGGGATCTTCTCCACAAATTCTAGTGGTTTTAGACTCATAATCCATTAGAAACAGTGTTCCAATTAACGTTCCACTAGAGGGGTTTCCATCCCAAAATTATAATGGCCTCTAATCATATCACATTTCTCATTGGTGCTTCAATCGTCAATATGGTAAGATGAATTCGGGCCTTAACCACTTCTTAATAAACTAGCTTAATATTTCTAGTTAGTGCACCTATAATACCTAAGATTACATTGTTCTCAAATTCCAATCCACTCATGACAGAAAACATTAATTTCAGAAAACAATACCAAGCCTTAGAAGCATGCATGTAAATCACCACTTTCACATTTTCAAATTTATCCAATGAAAAAAATTGATATAGTGACTATAATTTACTAAAACAAAACCACTTTCCATTTCAGATGCACACCAAATCCATTTAGAAATAAGTTTTTCACCACTTTCTTCAATTATGAAACCCATTTTGAAACAGAACATTAATAACACAACCAATTCAACCATTTCCATGGGCATATCCACATTCAAAATCATAGTCACAAAATATCATATCTATAACATGATTCACATCACATTCATAATTCAAGGATTCTTATAACATTCACTTCAAGGAATAAAACATGCAAAAAACAAATTTATCAAGGAAAATCATATTTTATATCATTTCTACTTTTAAATCTCTTTGAAAATATATTTTTCACCTTTCACCCAAGGATTTAAACATATTTAAGAAACACCACAATGAATCCGTACAATCTCTTGAACTTAGAGACATCCCAATCTCTTTACTGAGCCCTTCTCTTTGATGGGTATGAAGTGGTCCGACTTGGTGAGTCGGTCGACAATCGCCCAAATGGATTCGTGACCTCTGGAAGTACATGGATGTCCAGTCACAAAATCCATAGATATCTCATCCCACTTCCACTCCGGGACCTCCAAGGGATGTACCAATCTTACTGGTACCTGGTGCTCCGCCTTCACCTGCTGACAGGTCAGGCATCGTGAAACGAACTCTACCACAGCCTTCTTCATACCCGGTCACATGTGATGTCGTCTGAGATCCTAGTACATCTTCACCACTCCTGGATGTACCGATAAAGGGGAAGTGTGAAACTCTCTCATCACCTCCTCCTTTAAAGAAGCTAGTACGATGGTACATTCTCTGAAAAGGATGACATGCTCTCCTCCCATGGAAAAACCATCAGGTTCCTGTCCTGTGGAAATCTGTGCATGCCGCGTCTCACAGTCAACGTCTCCACGTTGTGCCTCTCTGACCCGCTGAAGAAGTGGAGGAGTGACAATGAGTAACTATTGAAAGTCTTCTCCATCTCTATGCACAGAGGATATCCACAAAGCATCTAGCTGCTCTATCGCCTCCCCAATTAGCTGAATGCTCATTCTCTTTCTGAGAGCATCGGCTAATACATTACCCTTTCCAAGAGTATAGACTATCTCAATGTCATAGTGCTGGAGGAACTCGAGCCATCGCCGATGTCTCAGGTTCAGGTAAATCTGAAAAAAGATGTACCTGAGACTCTGGTGGCCATAGTAGACTGTAAAATGCTCGCCCATCAGATAGTTTTGCCACATCTTCAGAGTGAAGACCACTGCTGCTAACTCCAGGTCATGGGTAGCGTAGTTCTGCTCATGCTACCTCAACAGTTGAGATCCATAGGCGATCACTGCCCACTCCTGCATTAGGACACACCTGATTCCGGTCCCTGATGCATCGCAGAAGACTATGTACCCTACTCCCTCCTCTGGTAGCCTCAAGATATGTTCAGTGGTCAATCACTGTATCATCTCTTGGAATCTCTACTGACATCTATCTGACCACACAAAGGGTTTCCCCTTCTTCGTCAAAGAGTAAAGTTGTGTCGCGACTCTAGAGAAGTCTGGCACAAATCTCCAGTATTACCAAACTAGACCCAAGAAAGTCCTCACTTCCGTCACGCTCCTAGGGGGCTTCCAAGCTAGAACTGCCTTGGTCTTCGTAGGATCCACCGCAACTCCCGCCTCAGAGATGATGTGTCCCAATAAGTGGACCTCACGTATCCAGAACTGACACATCGAGAGCTTACCATAATGTTGGTGCTCTCGGAGTGTGTCTAGTACAACCCGCAAGTTGTAGGCGTGCTCCTCCTCAGTGGTCGAGTATATCAAAATGTCATCAATGAAGACCACAACAAATCGATTGAGGTAAGGCTGAATGATCTTGTTCATGAGACTCATGAACACTGATGGAGTATTGGTTATGCCGAAAGGGATAACCAAGAACTCATAGTGGCCATACCGACATCTGAATGTCATCTTCTGCACATCCTCGTCCAGAACATTGAGCTGATGATATCCTGACCTGAGGTCTATCTTCGAGTACCACCGTGCTCCCATGAGCTGATCGAAGAGGTCATCAATCCTCGGTAGAGGATACTTATTCCTCATGGTCACCTAGATCAAGCGACGATAGTCAACACACAGTCGTAAGCTCCCATCCGCCTTCTTGGTGAACAAAATCCGGGAAGCCCAGGGCGAAACACTGGTTCGGATGAATCATTTGCCCTGCAAGTCCTCCATCTGTACCTGTAGCTCTTGAAGCTCAGCGGGAGCCATCTGATATACTGGAGTGGATATCAGGGATGTCCCGGGGTACATGTCAATATAAAATTCTACCTCTCTACGAGGAGGTAGTCCTAGAACGTCGTCAGGAAGGACGTCCACATATTGATCCACCACTATATGAAAACACAGACTCTGCATGTCAACTGCTCCTAGGATGAGGCTAGCCAAATAATGAGTGATCAACTGTCCTCTCCTCTGTGTGAGTCCATCCTACACTACAAAGGCTCCCTTCTCGCCGGTGAAGGTAAACCTACTCCCATCTGTGCGGACACACCGCACCTTATGCCTAATACAGTCACTCAGAGCATGGACTGTAGATAACCAATCCATTCCCAAGATGACGTCGTAAGGCCTCGATGCCGTTGCATGAAGATCCCAGCCGAAACTCTCGCCTCCCAGAGTAAGCTCACACTACCGGAACCAGTGCGTAATGGTTGAGTCTGCTCCCGTAGGAGTTTCTAGCCATAAGGATTTAGCCAACGGCTCCGTCAGAATCTCTGAGCTCCGAACAAGGGAAGCAGCAATGAAATAATGAATCGCTCCTATGTCTATAAGAACTGCATCATGGGTGGAGTAGACACAGATAGTACCTCGAATCATCTCTGGCGCGCCGTGGTCGTAGGCCTCCATTGCCTGAAGCTAAGCCTACCTTTGTCCGCCTGCTCCCTGTGGTCGGGGTGGACCTCCTAGTGGTGGTGGTGGTAAATCCTCAAAGCGTCTCCCACAACCTACTGCTCAGCCAGCTCCTCTACCTCTTCCTCCTGCTCCATGTGGACCGCCATGGTCGACCCTCTGCCTCTGCCTGGGTGGTCCCTCAACCGTCTGCTGCTCCTCTGCACAGCGGGTTGGGCCCTCACGAGCCATGTGGTCCTGCCCGCCACATGCGTAGCACTGTCTGCTCCTCAGAAGGTTGGCTCTGCGCCGTGTTCCCAGCACCTCGAAGCTAGTGTCTTAAGGTCTTCAGAGTCTGAAGATATGGCGACACTATTTGATGGGCGAGTGCTTTGAAGTCTATTCTAACCATCAGAGTCTCAGGTACATCTTCTCGCAGAAGGACCTGAATCTGAGACAGCGGCGATGGATCGTGTTCCTCCAGGACTATGACTTTGATATAGTCTATACTCCTGGGAAGGGGAACGTGGTAGCCGATACTCTCAGTAAGAGGATGGGCATTCAGCTACTTGAGGAGGCGACAGAGCAGCTAGCCTCTTTGCAGATATCCTTCGTGGATAGAGATGGAGAAACCTTTCTTCAGTCTCTCACAGTCACCCCTCCACTACTGCAGCGGGTCAGAGAGGCACAGCGTGGGCATGCTGACTGTGAGACGCGGCATGCGCAGATATCCTCAGGATAGGCACCTGATGGTTTATCCTTTGGAGAAAAGCATGACGTTATTTTCATAGGACGTACCTTGGTACCAGTTGCTTTATGGGAGGAGGTTCTAAGAGCGTTTCACACTTCTCCCTTGGTGGTACATCCTGGAGTGGTGAAGATGTACCGGGAAATTAGACGAAAGCATTGGTGGCCGGGCATAAAGAAGGCTGTGGAGGAGTTAGTTTCTCGATGCCTCACCTGCCAGCAGGTAAAGGCAGAGCACCAGGTACCAGCAGGTTTGGTAGAACCTTGGAGGTCCCGGAGAGGAAGTGGAAGTCATATCTATGGACTTCATGACTGGACTTCGACGCACTTCCATAGGTCACGAATCCATTTGGGTGATTGTTGAAGGACTCACCAAGTCGGAACACTTCTTACCCATCAGAGAGCAGGGCTCAGTGGAGAGATTGGGGGGTCTCTAATTTCATGAGATTGTACGGCTTCACGGTGTGCCATAATATATCGTCTCCGATCGAGATGCTCGCTTTACTTCCTGGCTTTGGAAAGGGTTGCAGGAGGCGTTCGGAACGCAGCTACGTCTGAGCACTTCCTTTCACCCTCAGACGGATGGTCAGACTGAGAGGACAATTCAGACTATCGAGGACATGCTCCGTGCATGTGTTCTCGACTTTGGTCGCAGCTGGGAGGACCACCTAACCTTGGTGGAGTTTGCGTACAACAACAACTACCACTCCACCATCAGGATGGAACCATACGAGGCATTGTACGACCGACCTTACAGATCTCCTTTGTGCTGGACAGACCCTAGGGAGTCAGCACTTGTGGGATCGAAGATGGTCCAGGCCACGACAGATAAGGCCCAGGTCATCCAGTAGCGGATGAGGATAGCTTAGAGCCTACAGAAGACCTATGCTACCAGGAGGTGGAGACCACTAGAGTGTGAGGATGGCGACCACATCTTCTTGCGTGTCTCACCTCGACGTGGATTATAGAGATTTGGCCGAGGCGGAAATTTGTCTATAAGCTTCATCGGATCGTTCCAGGTCCTCAACAGTATTGGCGGGGTAGCTTATCGCCTAGCTCTACCACCTCAGTTGCACCGGGTGCATGTCGTCTTCCACGTATCATAGCTGAGGAGATACGTGCACGAACTGACGCATATCATTGACCATGGGGAGATGGACATTGTTGATGGGGTGACTTTTACAGAGGTTCCAGTGGAGATAGAGGATCGACAGGAGCGGGTCCTACGTGGATGGTCTATTCCTCTAGTGTGAATCAGATGGCAGCACGGGAATCTCCAGGAGAGCACTTGGGAGCGGGAGGCTCAGATGCGTGCTCAGTACCCACATTTGTTTCCCTAGCATATGATGTATCTTTACGGGGACGTAAAGCCCTGAGATGGGAGTAATGTAAAGACCCGTAAAATTCAAGGAAAATGTTTTCTTAATTTTCTTTGAGATTTTACAAGAATGCAGTTTCTGACGACACTTGATTCTGAGGCCCGGTGTGACCGAAATTCCTATCTGAAGTTTAGCTCAGGTATGTTCAATGAATGAATGAGCAGGAATTTCTAACTTTTGAACCGGTGCTCGGAATCGAATTCTGAGGGCACCGATGGAACCACAGCACTGGTAATTGCTTAGAAACACCTTTTCCGAAGTTGCGTTTTCATGAGAGAGGTTGATAAAGATTGTGGAACATAAAATAAAAATTTAACTACAATTTTTATTTTCTCTAAGTGGATTTACCCTTTGGGAGGATGTTGGGTAACTACCCAACTTCCCATGGAAGGTTATGAGGGTGGTGGGGCCCACACAAACCCCACCCCTTCACATTCCATAAATCCTTCAACTCACAATTAAAATTGATAACTTAAGTTTTAATAACTTATGATATTAATGAAGTGAGTTTAATGTGAGTGTTTGAATTTGAAACTTTTGTCAAGTTAATAAAATAAGTGTGGGCTTATTTTATTATGGGTTGGAATCTTGTTGTGCAGTCTTTGGGAGAAAAGGCTATGGAAATTGAGGAACTTCTTTGTCTTCGATGGAGAACGTGAATAACACATCGATCTATGACGAAGAACGCCGAGTCCTCAGAAACCGACTACACGACGCCATATACCGCGACGCCGACGATGTCTTCTTCCACAATGTCTCTTTCCGCGATGGATATTCTGCGACAAATCATCGTTCAACGATCCTCCGTTCAAGCTATGCTAGAGGTAGGGGTTTATGTGATTTTCTTTTCGTGATTTTCTCCATTCTTTATTCGTGTATATTTGGACCGCATGCTATCGATTTACAGGAGTAGGCCGGACCACACAAACACTGCCGACCCCCTCCCTTATTATTTTCTTGTTGTTGAGGTACGAAGGGAAGAGACGCGGTGTCGTCGCACCGCGCGGAATCTTGTGGCAAGGAATGCGCGGTGCCGTTGTGTTGTGCCATAAAATTGAACCAAGTCATGGCGCCGTCGCGCCCCGCCAAAGAACCGCAAAAGCACCACGGCCGGAGCAGGACCGCGGTGGAGGGGTGGGGCGCCGTCACGCCGCACCGGATGAATGAAGGCTGCGGCCGGTACCAGGCCGCGGACAAGCATGGGAACCGGCGGCCAGAAACCGGGTCGCCGGCGTCAGAGTAGGGAGGGGACCGGTCGTCACCAGTCCTGTGGCGGCAGAAACCGGCTGGCTGTGGCGGGGCGGCCTGACAAGGAAAAGTCGGGGGTTCAAACCCCCGGCCAGCCAGCTGAGCAGCCCCCATTAAGGGCTGTCGGGGTTGCCCCCCCCCCCCCCCGCTAACTCGAACAGCTCGGTCGTTCGGCAGAGCCACCTGGCGCCGCACACCAGCGCATCAGGCCACTGGGCCGGGCCGCGCCCAGCCGGGCCGACCCAGTTCGGGCTGACCAAGGGGGTCTCGGGCCGGGTCGGTCCGGGCCCTAAACCCCGTTTTTGGACCCTCTTCGGTCTTTCTCCCATATCTTGAGCTATAAAACTCTGATCGATGCACCATTAGCGGCGTTGTGATCCTTGGATCGAGACGGTCGTTTGGAAATATTACACTCAAGGATTCGGAGTACTTTGGGTTCGTCCGGGTTGGTGCGTACACGGAACCAACCGGGCCCTCGGAGCAGAAACGTTTATAACATGAGCTCCGGACGTCCAATTGATGTGCCGTCAATTTTGATGGATTCCTATTACTGAGACAGATCTTTTGGCTTACTCTGCCCAAGGTTTGGATGAAGGTGGAGTACGGTTGGGTTGGTTTTAACTTAAAAACCAACCAGGCCCCTGGGACGAAAAAGCCAATATCTTCTCGATCGGGCGTCCGATTGACGCGCTGCCTGCGACGCTGAGTTCCTATTGGAAATACGGAACTTTTGGATACATCAACTCTGGACATTGTGTCAGTTGATATACCATCCTCTCGGCTCGTGGAGCGGACCCTCCCAAACGATCATGATGTGTGCGGGAACCCTAGTGTTGGCTGCGACTGTGATGATGACAACGACTACTGTACAGAGATCCTCAGTGGATTCGACGGTGATGACTACAACACTCAGCGATCCTACGTGGATCAGTGCTACCGATCCTGTGTGGGTCAGCGCTCAGCAGTTTTGTGTGAGCCAGCGCCTACAGATCCTGTTTGGGTCTGATCCTGTGTGGGTCTTTGCAGGGGTTAGTTACCTATCGATCCTTTGTGGGTCAGATCCTATGTGGGTCATTACGGGGGTTAGTTACCTATCGATCCATTGTGGGTCAGATCCTATGTGGGTCATTGCGGGGGTTAGAACCTATCGATCCTTTGTGGGTCTGATGGCTTAGATGAATCAGTGGAAATATCTGATCATCTCTATCGTCATACGAAGAAGTATACCTGTGTAAGATGAATCCTATTTTGCATTCCTTTGTGGATTGTGTTGTGCTATCCTGTGTGGACTTACGTTTTTCTTTCCTGTGTGGACTGGGCTATACATGGGCTCAGATGTTGGAGCCGAACGGGAATTGATGACTTAGGTATATGTATGGGCATATACCTAAGTATTGTCGAATGTTACTTAGTGATTGTATCTTTCCTTTGTGGTTTATCCTTTGTGGATTCTTGGAGACCTTTGGGGGTCTCATGGTCCCTACAGAGTAGCTTATACTCACCCCTGCACGGGCTATGCCCACACTACGTTGTGTTGGTTGCAGACGATGGACAACGCTGACCGTGGTTGAGGCTTGCGGAGCAGGACTGTACTTGGAGGTGGACCACTGGACGGGACGTTCTCGGAGCGGATGGCTGGACCTGAGGAGCTGTGGAGGCTATCTATACTCACCCTTTAGGTGGGATTATCAGTGGATAGCTCGACGTTGCGGCTTTACTTTTCTGTTGCTGTTTTCCCTTCCAGTTGTACTTTACTTTCATTTTGGATTTGTATACTGGCCCACTTAATTTTCCGCACTTACTGTCATAACCAGTTTTTACTTAGAGTTTACTTCTTCTTCTTTCTTGCTATGTGGTGTTTTCTTACTTTACAAAGGCAATTCCTTCCCTTTTTAATGGGATTTATTCCTTGGTGCTAGTCGCCAGCCCCTGGCCTATGGAAGGCGGGCTTGGGGTAGTCACGACACGGGCCCCGAGGATGGTTTGTGACACATATAGAATACCTAGGATCCCCTTTTTCCCAAAATTCAATTCTACACATAACGTAAGACATAAATTTCATATACAAATAATAAAAAACATAAGCACATATCTAAATAACAACTTTCACATTTTCTCAATGATCCAATGATCAAAATTCACATGGAATCCATCATTTTCCACACAAAAAAAACCCACTTTCCATTTCACACACACACCAAATCCATTTAAAAATTAATTGCACATCAATTTCACAATCATGAAACCCATTTTGAAACACAATAATAAGAACACATATGAAATTCAACCATTTCCATAGGACAATCCCATTTAAAATTCATACTGACAACAAATCCATTTTATAACATGCTTTACATAACTATCATAATTGAAATACACATTAACAGTTTACAATGTGGAAGAAAACATGAAAAATATCCATTTATCATGGAAAATACACTTTCATCATATTTGTTCCTTTAAATATCATTGAAAATTCATTTTTCACCTTTAACAAAAGACTTAAAAGTATTTAAGAAACACCACAATGAAGAACACATGAAACAAAAACACTTTTGTTTAAAAAACTCATTTTCATTACATGTGAATACCCTTCCAAAATATTTTTCTCACAACTCATAACCCATAGAACACATTTAAACAATAATTAATGTATGAAAAACTCATATAATAATGTAATATCATGAAACCACAAACCACACACTTGGAAACATCTTAAAATTGGTGGGAAACAACAACCACAGGACAAAAAGACCCTATGAAAGCAATATCAAACAATATCCATCATGATTTCACAAAAAATTACAAGATCAAAGACTCATTAGATCAAATAAGCGGGTGGAAAATTATAACTAAATGAGGAGGGATTAAGAACACTATAAATTTGTAGAAATCAAGAGGAAAAAGATTAATGGATGATTCCATAAATAACTGGTGTCAAAACCACGCAAAAGTCTAAGGATCAAGAGGTCTTATATTGCTAAGAGGTTGTTCCCGTTGTGAAAATCCAGAATGAGGATGATGAGAGTTTATTTATAGTAAAAATATTAGAGAGTATAAAGGTAATATTCGACTTTTTAAGAAGTAGAAAAGTAGCATGGTTTCCCCACACAATTTTCCTAACTATGAATCCCTCATTATCAAAGAGGAAAATTGTGCATGGTTACCCCATGTGATTTTACAAATTGCACAACAACTGTGTGGTTACCACTATCCAAAATGGAAATTGGTTTCATGGTTACCTCGATGAGGCCACACAATTTACCCTAACCATGTTCCAACCATGTAGCACCTGCTTTCATGCCCAAAAATCATTATTTTCACAAAAAAAATCAATGGGAAAACCATGGATCGAAGCAATAAAAAAAATAAAAAAAATAATGCCTCTAAAAAATATATGTGGCTCTATAATTCAATAGATACATTATTGATGTTCACAAAATTAGGTGAAATATTATGATAATTTTTTTAATTTATTTTTAAATTCCATCAAAATATGATATGTATTAATTATTTAACAATTTTATGAGAATATTGATATGAAATTTATATCTGGTTTATTGAATTATTTTCTATGATAAAGTAACCATTTTCTTAATTTAATTTGTTTATATAATAGTTTAAATTATTTAGAATCATAAAATAGTAAATTATTTGGGAAATTACATAAATTCTTTTTTCAAAATTTAAAATACTTTTTATTCATTATTTTAATGTGTTTATTTTATGTGAAGGGTATATTATCATTAATGTTTTTTTAATAAATAGTTAAAAAATTAGAACATATATAAAAATATTTGGGTTCTCAAATTTATTTGACATCCAAATTTTTCAACTAGATAAAATTTTTAGGCCTACTGAAAATATCTCAATGTTGAATACATAAAATGTAAAATATACTATGTGAAAATTTTTATGTATAATAAATATAGTAAATAAATTTCTATTAGATACAATCAAAATGTAACAAAAAAAATTTACATAATTTCCACTATAAGAATGTTTTTTAAGATATAAAGAGATTACACATACTAACAAAAGAAACCACATTGAAGGTAACCAATGATAATTAAATTTTTAGCCTATTGTAATGAAGTAATATTATAATTTCAAAATGATTTCATTTTAATATACCTTGAAAAATATTTCCCAGTTGTTAATATGACCGTGGTCATCAAAAAATAATTTACTTTAGGACCTTGCATAAGAGAGATAAAAATTATAAACTATATCAAAATGGATATAATATCAATGAATTTGGTTAGTTTTTTATTTTAATGTAATGAAATTTCAAGACTCTAGTGATCATTAATATTAAACAATTTCATATAAATCAAAGTATTCCAATATAATATTGTGAAACCCACTCTAACTCTCTAATGATGAACTAAATCATTGCATTTAAGTGGATATTTTACAAAGGAGAATTTATATATACACATTTATCTTTCATACTAGAATGATGATGTAATTATATATTATTTTTTACTTTCATGAAGCTACATTTTCCATTACCTATTTTTAAACAAATATATGTTAAAATAAATCATTGTGTTGTTCTATTGAGAAATATTGTCATAGATATTTGAAAACAAACTGAGTGGATATGATATAAAAAATGTATAAAAATCCATTGTAATTGATGAAAAGATTTGTGTATATTTTTTTCCTTATTCTTATATATCTTGTAAAATATAATCAAACAATATTTATTTTTAATTATATCATATTTCATGTAACTTTTAAAATATGTATTTTTTGGTCTAATACCATCTTTACTCTTACTCAAAAGGGTGGTTAATTGATTTTTTAAATAATTATATAACTAAATTTTATTAAGATATGATTACATCGAATCATTTCTTCACACATGGAAATAGTGAAAATAAAAACGGTAATGAAAATGGTCAGATAAAGTGATTTATAGTCATCTGGGGAATAGAAATCCTCTTGTGCACTCCACCAATCCCAAACTCTACATGCTTGGTTATTTTCACATAATATATCATATTTTATTGATTTATACTCCTTTTTATAGGGTCTAAATGATTCACTATAGGACATAGAAACATGTTATAGAATCATAGATCTTTAAATCTAGAGCCAATAAGGCATTGCATGATATATAATTCATGGTTCATTTACTAGAACCTTCATAGTGGTAAAGTGAAAATAAATTGGGTGTTTGTAGATAATAACATAATTGCATGATTGAAATTATATAAGACAAGATATATATAGTTTAGTTGATAATAATAAAAAGAAGAACTAAAATATTCCTCTAAAATAAGCCCAAATTTGATTTTGATATGACAAATGTAAATATTATATCGTCTTCTGCTTATTTGAGTAAGAAATTACACCATGTAGAGGGAATTTTTAGTATTATAAGATGATAATATTGGTTTGTGATGATTTTATTATCTGTAATATCATCTAGACATATGAGAATATGTATGAAAAAATATATTTTTATTTCACCATATGTGATACATAAAATCTGGTATTAGAATTTAAATTCCACAAATTGTTATCTGGGAAATACTTAAAAAATAATTATGTCCACAAAATTATATTTATACGTGTATCCTCTCTTGATACATAAAACATTTTATAATCACTTTAACCATTAAGAAGTAAAAAATATAATAAATGAATAGAACAATTAATTCCCATTGAAATTACTCCATCATTAATAAATATATTTTTTTGATGATATAGAGTATTGGAGATCATATCATTTCTTGATGTCTATATATTTGAATTCATGTTTCTAAATTAATAAATGAATCTATTTTTAATGTGGTTAACTTTTCCACATATCTAAAAGTTCACAGGGTTTATTATCAAATTTTTTTGGCTTCACATTAAATTATTTTCACATAGAAATATTTTTACTTAGACAAATATAATATATAGGCTACATGAAACACTTAACTAATTTTACCATATATCCAAATCACATAATATATTACTCTATATAACAGATTAAATTAGGATTTATAATTATAGAGATAATTGCAAAACCCGATTACTTGATGTACTTGTTTCTTTAAGTTGAAAAATTCCTCATGAAATCGATTTTAAATAAACAAAAAAAATTCAGTAAGCAAACAGATATTAATGATTTAATAGTTGAAAGCTATATAAAATGATAAAAAATGAAGAACATACTTAAAACACTTCAATAAAATATGATGTTTTTTCAAGATCATAACATCCTAATGTATTTTGGATTTCTCGGAACAATATTAATTGTCTAATAATCTCCATCTTTATGATGATCACTAATCTAATAAGACATTGATCACAAAAGTTTTAGATAGATATAAATTGTTTTTTAAAAAATATATTTAATTTTTTAAAATCCATTTTAAAATGTTCTATTTATCCTTTTCATCCTCCACTTAAATAGTCACTTATCTAACCATTTATAAATTATCCCCCTTGGGTGAAATTCCCCCAACAAGGATACTTCTACACTTCTGGCAAACATGTACCAATTTTTTGTCATTACAAAGGAAGGGAATAGATATGAAAAAACATTTAATTTAGAACATAGAGTTATAGGTTGATTAAATGGGTTGGTTAGACTAAATTTAAAATTATGGAAAGAATGAAATTTATAATAAAAATAAAGAGATTAAAACCCATAAATGAAAATAATCAAAATAAAATAAAATAAGGTGATGATGATCATTAAAAGAAAATAATCACTATGAATGAAATAATAAAAATATAAAATTATTCATTGATTTTTTGAAAATTTTACAAATATAATTAGCTCAACAACCACATACGTATATATTAAAAAATACTAGTTAAATGACTTCAGATTAAGAATGAAATCAAATATAGGAGTTTTTTTGGGTAGCGGTAATTTGAATGTTGAACAGGATTGAGAGATAGTATGTTGGAGCATTACTGGAAACAACAAATTATTACCCATATCTATAGTAGTTCAGTATGAAAATCCAACTATTGAACTAGAATTCGTCTCATGTGTTGGTATACAATGAACTTTTTCTAGATTTCATTCTTATATATTGAAATAATAAGATTATATAACAATAAACTCCAACTTCTTTATAGTTCATAGTATAAATTTTTAAGCGAACACAAAATTGAATCTATGGAATCATTCAACTTGGATTTCTATTTTCATTAAATTGGTCTGGGATCAAAACAAACTTTATTATTTTTCAGGTACCTATTTAATGTAAATATCGGATTTGTTATGAGATTTAAACTTCTTATTACATAATATAGATCTTCTTCACACATATCAATATATATCAGGATCTCTCACTTTCATAAATTGAGAATAACATTAGATGTCTATCTATGCATTTGAGTAGTTCAGTAGATATTATTTCCTATATTTATTTTACTGGATTCAATCTATCTATTATAATAAAATTGTGGAGCACCGAACAACTGCTAATGACAAAAAAAATTTATAGTGTATATGTTAGGTCAATGTAGAGATTATTCTGAATTCAGTTGATATAATCCGACACATTAATCACTTGTCCATTCATAAATAGATGATTCTTTTATCAATGTTTAATTTTAACTATTAAAACTTATGTTACCTCCTAAATAGTACTGGAAGGAGGTTTTGGAATTGAAACATTGGTAGAAGGTTATATCTCAGTTTCCACATGAGAAATTGGAGAAGATATATCAAGGGATACCGATTACACTAATGGAATTATTTATGAGTCTTGTAAACAATAAGATATTTACATGTAATAGAAACTAAAATAGATAGAGCTTCCTCGTACTACGAGGAACTAAAATCCTCTATATATGTTCTTCTGTTGACATATTCATATATAAATACAATAAATGGTTTAATTCATTGATGATTTACATTTAAATGACTAATTAACCAAGTAATCATCCCCAAAATATCTTTAAGTAATTTCAAGACATATTATATTGTTCCATAAATATATTCATCATGATAACCCATTTTTTAATTCCCAAATATCTCATTAAAAACACTAATATTTTTAATATACTATCAGGTGTCATTATAAATCACTCAAATTATCTTTATTTATATCTTATATCATGACTGGTGTGAACATATAACACTTTAGATATTGAATCTTTGTGAAAACATAATTAACCTCTGAATGCCTCTAATCAACATTATTCCATATGTGTAAAACAACTAATGTGTAGAATAAGAGATTTTGGTATTTGGATTAATCAACTTAGGAAAATCAAACTATATTCCCACTACTCTCTTAAAAGAATTCATGATTTCATTTATTTCATATTTAAAACATTAAATCTCATCTATTGAATTCTAAGACATATCGAATTTTACCAAAGGTTGATTTTTAATCATATCCTATTGATATGGAACTATAAATACAATCATATTTAACTCTAACATGTTAGTATAGAAATAATTTAGTCCAATAATATGAGTGTTAAACTCCTCAAAATGTTTTTAAATTACCTCTGAAAAGACGTCTTCCATAGAAGAAATTGTTTGATGAATCTTGATAAAATATCCTTGAGTTTCCAATAGGGGACCAAAATTTTAAAACAATTATTTTGATAGGGAAATTTTAATGAGTTTTTTAGATATAAAACCTGGAGGATATCAATTCCTTATTTTACTAATTATAATTACCAAAACTATTGTCAATTTATTCAATAGAGTAGATGAAAATGTTTTCATTTTAGAACAATCACATCTTTTAATTTTTGAAGGTGAATCCCCGCTCACATAAGGAGGATTTGATTGTATAGGTGGTGTATATGGATGAAAACAATTATCCAAACCCACGTATTCCTTTTTAACACCACCATAAGGTGATCCATGAATACTTGGATAGAATTTATGGAGTTTAACTTCATCTTCTACTCTTCACTCAATAGATGACACACTATGCACAATTTCATGTAGACTTTACTCCTAAACTTCATAAGTTTTCTCAATAGATATATTAATATATTGTATTAATTTTACTATTTTAATAAAATCTAATTAATGTCTATTAATATTCTCAACCATATTAATAAAATCTTAAAGTAATTGTGGATTTGATCTAAAAGATAAAATCTTTAACACCTCCCTGTGAGGGACCATCTTTGCTGGTATCCCATCACTTCATTGTATCCCCCATATTAAGATCCACCTTATTCTTCTTCCAAACCAGGGAGATAATACTACAGTAGAGATAATAATTTATCTTACCCTTACCTTTATAACAATGATTCTTAAGCCGTATCATATAGATTAATTATAGGGATTCTTATTTGTTTGGATATATATGATATAAATATCCTGAAACAACAATTTTTCAGTTTCACCATCACTAGGAGAAATCCCATTCTAAATGAACATACAATGGACATTCCATTCCGGGTATAAGTCACTTATAGAAATTCGTTCAAATGTAGAGCTTCCAAAAATAAATATTAAATCCTCATTTGGTCCTATTAAACATATATAAACCATATTCTAGATAAATTGGTACTTCCCCTCATTTGGGAAATGAAAAATATTATCCATTTGAAATATTGCAACTATCACTTTATTCCAATTGAAATTTAGTGACAGAATATACTCAATTTTATTCAACTATAATGTGACAAAACACCTAAATTTGATCAATTAATAATCATTCAAGAAACCACCCTAATCTTCATCAATGTTAAATTCAGAAACATAAAACTGAATGAAAATAATTATTAGAATCACAAGAGTCTTGAACCAATAAATATTGATGTATTTTCTAACAAGAACCATCTATGGAACACCCCTTAACATTTCATTCTTAGATGAACCTAAACATACAATAGCTCTCTGTTTTAAATTTACTATGGTTAATTATTAGTTGATTTTCAAAAGATGGAATCAAGTTAGATGAGGTGGGAAAATAGTTATGGTTCATCTTTCAGTAAAAGGGGAATTGGTAAAGAGGTAAATGGTCGAGATGTCAAATAATTGATTTTTGGAAGACATAACTTCACAATTTGAAATTAGGGTCAATTCAAAGTTAAACTAAAATAAAATAAATTATGAATTAATATAATTAAATTCATTTTCAAACAAAAAACTCGATTTATTTAAATAATAATGTATATTATATAAATGAATTTCTAAAATATATAAAATAATTTATTATCAAGATATTATTAAAATTTAAATTTAATTAAATAAAATAAATTTTTTATAATTAAATTCCAATATCCCAATTTTCTCCTAATAAAAATCAAATTATTAATGAAAATGGGATTAATAAAATTATCTTCTCCTTTATTCTTAGAGGAGATAAATTCATGAGTTATATTACCTTTCTGAGCATGATCTCTCAATAATTGATTCATTAAATCAAAATGCTTCATTCTATAATTTTTTATTAAATTCTTCAAAATGTCGATAGAATAAGTTTTATCACATTGGATTAAAACATTATTATATTTGAATAAAAAATTGATCATTGTATATTTTATCAATAAATCTTATAAAAAAATACTATGAGAAGGAATTTATTCCACTTCAATAGAAGATAATGAAATTGTGGGTTTTTTATACTAGACCATGATACCGAGAATTTAGATAGAAAACGGATTATATTATAAGTACCCTTCCCATCAATTCTACGACCACAAAATTTGGAATCATAGTATAACATCGGAATAAAATAATCATTTTAAAAAAAATTATAAAATAAACATTGTTCCTTTTAAATTCATTATAATTCTCCATGTATCCTTTAAATAAGATTCCAAAGTATATTCCTTAATTCATTCAAATAATAAAAATGAAAACATAATGTTTGGTATACTAGAAATCAAATACAATTGACTCATAATTATTACTCTTTATATCCGATTATCAATTGTAATCTCGTAATTATTCATGTAAAACTTTTCAATAGATATCATAAATATTTATTTTACTTCACCACATTAAATTAAAAATATTTTAGGTATGTCAATAATTTGTTTTCCTAGATTTATAATATTATAAAATTATTTTTCAATAGTCAGAAAACATAAATAATAATTTATTTCACCCATTGTGTATATTTCAAATTATTTTTAAGGAGTTTTGAAAATTCACTAAATAATATTTTATATAACCAAAATTAACATCATCCACATATATCAAAACTAAAAAAATTATTTTGTTATGAAATTTTCATAAAAATATTAGTAAATTCAAATCCCACTAAAAAAATCTTTGATAAACGAAATTTATTTAACATCCATACGAAACTCTAGGTTCTTATTTAAGGCCATATAGAGCCTAAATTTGTTTGAATATTAAATTTGAAAAAATTTAGATCACAAAACATGGTGTTTGTTCAATATAAAAAACTTCTATAAGAAACCCATTTTGAGAATATGATTTGACCTCCATTTGATATAATAATAAAATCATATGTTATGAATAATATAAGAGAAGAATAATTATTTAGAATTTATCTGTTGGTGAACATGCCTCTTCAAAATATATAACTTTCTATTTTTTAAAATATTTATCAATTAGTGTGGACTAATTTCTTATGATAAAACCATGATTATACTATTTATTCTAAAAACCCTTTTTGTTACAAGAATATGATAGCTATTGTGTCTAATTACTAATTCACATAACTTGTTCCTATTTAATAGGTTTAACTCATAATGTAATTTTAATACCTAGTTAAAATCCACTAAATCTTCTTTTACAGAATTAGGTTCCATTTTACATAAAAAAGAATAAAATTCTACAAAATTTCCTATGCATATTCTGGTCATAATTCCTTCATTTAAATATCCAATTCTAGTTTCCAGGGTAAATTTATTTGTTGTTTGAGGCTACCCAGGCACCACAAATTTTTTTAACTAGTATCCAATCATTCATGTTTTAGTTTACTAAAATAAAATTAAATCATTAACATTTTAATTAATAAATAAAGGTTTAGGTGTCATGTTTTCAAAATAATTTTTTATATCATCAACATAAGATATTTTTTTTATCAAAAGTATAAATTTCAAAATATTTCACATGTTTATATTCATTAAAAATAATTGTCTATTGGTTGAAAACACTATATTCCTTATAAATAATATAATAGACATTAGAAATTACATTATTAGCCATGGTAAAAACATAAATAGATTATCCATGATTTTTAGAATATAAACCATTCATCCATAAAAATATATTTATCAAACATTTATCTTATTATTATTACATTCATAAATTTTTTTATTCAAAATTGGCAAAATTAGAAATCTATTTTGACATAACGTGATGTATTTATATCTTATTAACAGAAATTGAGTGTAAATGTCTTATTAAAATAACATTGTTGTAGAAATATCTTACAAAGACCTATTAACCGTTACAACAAAATCCATGGGGTGAGGTGTCCTAGTGGGTAAAAAATCATGTTTAGAACCATGTTTTGAACAATAGTAATTAAACTAATGGTTTTCAAATTATCCTCTATTGTCATTTCTTTGAGAATTTTTTTTGAAATTATTTACTTTTTCAACCATCCAAGAAAAGATTATACAAATAGAACAACATTAACTCTTTAAAAAAAATTCATCTAACTCTATAAAATCATAAACATGAACATAATCAAAATAATATTATCTGATTATTACTATTATAGATGAAGAATATATATATATATATATGAACTAGTGGTACAAGTGTATAAGTATAATCCTCATTATTTGGGTTTAATGTTGACATGTAGTTGCTTTCCATTTTCCATGAATCGCAATTTTTTTTATTTAATTTATATTGAGTTAATATGAAACTAAATTTTTTATTGTTTTATCAATGAAAAAAAGTAAAACCCCCAAGTCTTATATTCTATATCCATGATTATTTTTCTTGAACATATAAAATATTCACTTTTTGTCTTCTAAATAAATTAATATATAGATTATATACATTCTCCATTTAAGGTGACCTACTTTTAAACAATTTATCTTTGAAGAAAACATAAAATTATATAAAAATGATGAAAATAAACATTATCACAATGCTTTGAAATACATATTATAGTTTTCTTCAATCCTTGAACATAAATAAAACTATTTCTGAGAATTGATATTGGATTATAAAGTAGTATGTCTCCCATAATCATTACTTTTTCATTTTTACTAAAAGAAACAAAGACACCATCAATTTTTGATAAAGAGTCAAAATTAGATAAATCTCAACTCAAATGTCTTAGAAATACACTATTCATGTTAAATTTATCATTAAAACTTTTATAAATTTTACCTACAAATATAAATCAAATAAGATATTATTTTGGTAGTCAATTTTTGTTACATTCACCACAATTAGAAAATATTTTTTTTGTAATACATCACTATTTTTTTCTTTTCAAAAAATATAACACTATGATTTGAAAAACATTTTTAATAACAAGAATCATTGACTCAAAAAATATGGTTATTTCTCAAATTAAATGATTAGCATAATTATTTAATTATAAAATATAAAAAATTGATATTGAAGATGGTTTTTTCATTAAAATAGTAATGAATTAATTTTTTAATTCTTCGCATTTCCACATGAATTTTATTACAAATTTATTTTTGAAGAATTGTTATTTCTATGAATTTGATTAATGTAATTTTAACCATTTATAAAAACAAATTCATTATATTTAATGTATTTAAAAATATTTTATTAATATTTCAATTATGTTTCCATGTTCAATATATGAACTAATAAAATTTCTAGTTTTTTTTATCAGTCTAATTTTTTTGTCTAATTCTTTTTTCTCAATCGTGAATTTTTTTTACCGGTTTTTAATTTTCAACATTTCTTATTTGTTTTCAATTATAACAAAATATTTGTTTAATTATTATTATGTGTTTTTTTCATTTTATAATTTAGTTTTATGACTATAAAAATAATAAAAATATACTGATGATAAGTGTTCCAAAAAACACATATTATCCTTCTCATCAGAAATATATGATTCTGAAATTGATGATGTTTCATCACTAGAATCATCCAAATCACTACATGTTTATTTCATTGCCTTCATGGATTTGTTATTCTATCCAACACTCTTAATGTAATTTATTTAGATTTAGGATTGTCTTCCATATATGGAAAATATAGTTTGATGTATCCATGATTCATAAATTAATTCTATCTCTCCCATTTCAGTATTTCATCATTATTATTTATCTAATTCAAGGTTTTATTAAAAATTATAATATTATTATAGAACATTACATTCTTAAATAGTCAAAAAATTTAACCATATAAATTAGTACTAGTAGTGGTGCCTTCAACTAATGAATTTGTTATTAGGTTCCCTTTTCTTTATTTTAAATCATTTGAATGTGATACATTCAAAAAATAAATATCATTATTAATCAATAAATGTTCTCTATATTTGTATTTTTTTCTCAGCCTCGTATATCATTATATATCCAATATGATCCATTATTTTTAAATTCATTAATTCTATATATTTTCATATAGAAATAGATATTACAATCCATCTAGTTGGTTGAATTCAGAGGACTTTCTAAGCTTGATATTTTTTATAAATATGTTTTCCTAAAGGAGAAACATTATATACATTCACTATGATCCTTATATTAACTTGGGTGATGTTATCTTCTCCCATTATTCAGAATGTATCAAACATCAGCATAAAAGTATTATATTTAATATCTCTCAAATTTTCAATTATTTAATAAGTAACTGAAATATTAGTATTAAATTAATGACCTTTTTTCTTTGAAATACCAAATTAAAATCATCTGAACATAGTACACATATTATATAAATCATATATATAGTGTTTTGATATTATGTTTCTTCATTACAATCTTCACATTTTTCACAAAGTGTCTTATCAATTTTATAAGACTTTATAAAAATAAGATAAACATTTAAAAATGTTTATTTAGATATATGATCATCAATTCATTATAGTAACCTTAATTATTACCAATAAAGTAGAGAAACCTTACAATTGAAAAAAATTATTTATTTTCAGTCATTAATGCTATTCATGAGATGATATTTAAACATTAAACATTATTATATGAGAATTATAAAGTAAAATAATTTTATAATATATTATTTCTGAGATCGACAGATATAATAATTAATAGATGGTGTGAATTGAGTTATTAAAAATTTTCTATAATTCAAAACTCACACTCTCAAATCATATGATTACATACGATATTTTCATACACAAGAACAAAACAAAAATATAAACCCAATTAAAATATATGAGTCTCAAATATTAAAACTAGTTTGAGAAAATGAAATCTCCCAGTCTACTCCACCAATTATCAACACCAAGAGCTTGGTTATTATATTTTGACGAGTCATTTTTAACAGAGTGTCAGTCCTTTCCATATGCAGTTCATGTCCAAATGAAAGAATAAAACACTTGTTACAATGATGAGATATTTCAAATGGGATCTAAAATTTATTTAATAGCTAAATACTTCAAGTTTCTTAAACTACAACCGTCACTAAATGAAAGAGAATATAAATAATGAGTTTATAAATAAGACTACAAATGTAAGATATAAGAAATAAAAGATAAAATATCTCCAGGAGAGATGAAAAGAAAAAAAAAATCTTGATGTTAGTATTATTAAATGATGAAAATTATTATATTTATAACATAGTTATAAATAATAAATATTATTCTTCTTCATGTAAAATGGAGCAGTACACGAAGATATTTTTGATAGTTCTAAATTGAGAGTTTTTTGTTCTTATGTCATTATGTTTATTCTATTCTAAATTCATTCAAATATTCATGTTAAAATTGTCTTTATAAATTCAATTAACATGATCTATATAATCTAGTATTATAAATATAATTCCACCTATCCATTTTATAGAAATAACAACACACAATTATAATCAAATGAATTGTCATTTTACTTGTCTTCATTATTATTACTTGAATCCTTTTATAATTTTTTTACCGTAAGGCATAGTCCAACACTTAATGAATTAATGAAATCATTATTTACAACTAAATTAACACCAAATGTGATAAAATGTTAGTTTATAGAGGATACAACTGATTAATGATACCCCCTTAGTAGAATTATATAGATTTGAAATATTTTCCCAGAATTAATCCGCTATGCCATTTTTTACATTGTATATTTTTCTATGTAGCCAAATATCCATTGGAATTATTACCATATCTAATTTGATTCATGTAGAAAAATTTTGACGTAAATGAATTAATTTGGAATCGAACATGAACCACATAACAAATTTGACCGCATTTCAGAATCACATAACTCAGTAATCCACATAACTAATTTGTTTTAGAATTTGACTAATGTAGTTTAATGACATATTGTATTACTCAATATTGGTTTTTTTTAAATTCACCAAAAACATTATGTAGCTGATTTTCCCTAATTAGGAATATTTTCCTCAATCTTATGGATATTAAAAATATAACAAACAATATTTTTTATAATAATAAGACATAACAAACATAACATTAAAAAAATCCCAGACATATTAATGGTATTTTATATCATCAAAACCTAATTGATGTCAGATATTTTTGAAAAACATCAGTAGTACAAATGTATTACAATCATCACCTATATCATTTTATATTATTTAAATTTACTATGACTAACTGTAGAAGGGTTTTGTGGTTAATAATTTCAAAATTGCTTTTTATTATTCAATTTTTGTTCTAGGTTATGTATCACACATTATATTTTTTTTGTATAACAAATTGTTCATAGTGATCGTATTGATAATTTTTATATCAATTTGTGAGTTATTGGTCCTAATTAGATTATCATTTTTCTTTAAATTTTGACAATGATTACATTTATTTCTCCATTAATTGTGATTTATCATGATTTTATAACGGTTCAAAACATAATTATTATTATTATTATAGAACAATTTTTAATCAAGGATTATTATAGATTTTTTAAATTTAATAATATTTAAATTGGATAACTAATATCATCATGTGATATTATTTTACTAGTTTGAGTATGATTATTAAAAAACATTATATATTCATTCAAATGTATATTTTAATTATTTATTAAAAAATCATGGATATATTTTTCTAAATATTAAATTTATTGTAATCTATATTTAGGTTGGTAGATTTTTTTAGAATGAGGGAAATTAAATATGTTTTTTTATAATGTCATTATTTATTATAAAAAATCACCGCCTCTAATTCTGTCACCCTCTGGTAAAAAATATTAGAAATAAAAAATATTATTGTAATATATTAATTGATAATTAAATCATTTACCTCTCCCTTTTTAATATAACAAAAAATGTCAATTTTAATAATGTAGAACAAATACATGAGAAAATAATATATAAGGGTGGAAAAATAATTTATCAGGATGAATCAATGTATAAAATTATATATATTAGAATAAAATATCTTGATTTATGACAAATCTTATACTCGATCTATAGAAAATACAAAAAATATAATTATATAAATACATACTTTATAAAGATGGACATAATATATAAAGAAAAAAAATTTATACAATATGAGAAAATGATCATTATAAAAAACATAAAACACTATCATAAATAGAGTTTTTAGATTTATATATCTAAATTTTACTAATATATATAAGTTAAATTCATTTTACAAAACAAACTGAAAAATTATTATTCTTCATAGAATTTTTTTCTAATTTTTTTATTATGAAAACACTAATAGGATACCCCCTCACAGAATTAGATGAAAACCCTTTCTCATTATATTATTCCAAATCCAATTGTAAATAAACATTAGAAATATGAGAATTAATTTAAATACTAGGAGAAAAAATGATTTAGTTTTTAGAGATTAAAGATGAATTAATGTTATTGAATAAGGGATAAATATGGTTGCAAGAATAAAATTACATTAGAAATGAACAATTTTAATGTAAGGGAGGTAGGATCTGTGGTAATTTTAATACCTAATGGAATATATGTGAGTGGCCATCACATCGAGAGAGTTCATTAATATTGGGTGAATCTGTGAAAATTTATATAAAATAACTTTTATTTTTTCGTTGAACTCAAACTCAATAACCTTTTTTTGAGATAGATTTTTATTTAATAGTCATTGTGTCCCAAAATAATTTGGTAACCCTATGTTATAATTCTCATATAATCAATTGTTTATTATATTGATGAGCTTTCTTTAGTGTGATAATATGTCATTGTAAGATCATCAATGTTAATATTTCTCTATGTTTATAATTTTCTATTTGAAAAATGTTTTATCAATATTGTATATAATATATATTTATTATAAGTTTATAAATTATGTGAAATATTTAAGTAAACATATATTATGAAATATTTCTGTGTATTATAACTTATGCATCCCATATAATTTTAAGTTTATTGAATCATATTAAGTATTTCAAAAAATAATCATACTTTCATATAAATATATTACTATCATTTAATTGGTAATAATTTCAATGTATTAAAATGATTAATTTATTTATAAGGATTTAAAATATGAATTTGTAAAATTTATTTTTAAATATAGGAAAAAAAATAAGATGAATATTTTTTATGTTTCAGATTAATGATACATTTCACGATTTTAATAATGTATGAGATTTAATATATTAGGATATGATGTAACATGTAGGAATTTTATTATTACATATTAGTTAATAATAAAAATTTACTCTTACAATTGAAATTTAAGATCATCTGTATTATATTGAATACTTTTTCGTATATGTCAACAGAAATTATTTTAAAATATATAGGGAAAATATAAATCTTACACATGATTGATGGAAGTGGATTATTCTTTCTTATGTTATCTAAATTTAAGAAAACATTAGATGTTTGTAACAAAATTGTATTTTAAGAATATATTCTACTTTATATAATTTTTAAGTTTTCAATATCTTTCTTAACACATAATATCGAGCATTAATATAACAAAAATATACTATAGAAATATTATTATCTGAATGTGACCATTGTAACCTAGATATTAAATAATAGGTATAAATTGGATTAATAAAATTATGAAAAATATGTATTTATGTTATACATAATTTAAATTCATTTATTAGTGCATAATAAATAAATACCCAATTTTTAATAAGGTAATTTTATGCTTTAAAATAAATTTCCTTCAAGCTCATTATTATAGTAAATATTCTATAGAAATTTTAATTAAATTATACCGCTCGTATAAATTTTATTTGATTAAATTAATATATTTTTTAGATAATAATTTTAATGTTATATTAGGGTGAATTTTTATGATTTTATAAAAATAATAATATTTCATTAAATAAAGAAAAATATTTTTTTTAAAAGCGATATTTATTTTCTTTAAGTTATGTAATGTAAAAAAATGAAATAATATAATAAAATTATTTTAATGTAACATAATAATAACTTAATTATATATAATTTAATTAATAACATAAGAATCTTTTTTTAACATCATTTTAGGCTTAGAAACACATATTTCTAAAATCTATTTTAATTTTCTTTCTATGCATTCATAAAAAAATTTATTTCAATTCCAAAAATCTAATATTGTAAAATTTATTCCATATTTATAATCCAAATGTTTAAAAACATTCGTATGTTCTTTTTATATTACATAATTACGAATAGTAACCATAATAAATATTTTTTACCTCAATAAGGGTAAAATAAGAAAACAGTGTTATAACTACGGTATAAAACATAAAAATCATCATAATAGATTCATATTCCCATTTTATATATTAAATTAAAACATAATAATATTATGTTATTTTTTTGGAAACTTCATTCTACTTTCAATTGATTATGATTTTTCTATGATTTCATAATATGTATAAGTATAAAATGTCACTCTTTAGTTTTTTGATATTTTATTATTTGATTACAAAGTGATAATAATATACTATGAAATCTTCTAAAATATTTTTTCCAGAAATAATAATTTATTAATGTTAATATATTTTTTATTTTTAGTTATGGTATAATTACCTCATATGTTCATAAAACACAAACATAATGTATTTTAGTAGTAGAAAAATTGAACAAAATTATCTTACAAAAATTAAAATTAATATTGATTGAGAAATATGGTGTCACATGAATTTTATGGTCAATAATAATGTCTAATTTATAGTTAAATATATTATATATGAATGTATTTAATATATTTATTTCATCACAGTCAAATTTTATGAATATTTATTAAAATTACTACAATGGTATTTTATGATAAATAAAATATTATTAAGAAAATTAAAATCATTATATCATTAATGGGGAAAAGGGGGATGTGAAATGACTTAAAATGTCATACCTCGACCATTTTTGAGCCAATTTATTTATTATTTGTAAATATATATCCTATTAAGAATCAAAATTTTCTTATAATGGATATGGTTAAAATCTGATAATAATGGGTTTCACAAAATTATACTATTTAAAATTACACATAAACCTGTCCAAAATTTGATGCATGTAGAAATATCAATATAACCCAATATTTTTTTAAAAAAATTTCAACATTGTTCAAATTTTAGTTAAAATACAATCTTATAATTTCAAATCTTATATTTAATTAAAAGCGTGTCTTTTACTTCACGATAATAGGACCCCACTAATCCATTATTTTTCACACCACCTTGAGCCCCTTATCACTAAAAAACCTTGATAACAATTATTCTCATAGTGAACATGCATATTTAATTGGTTCTGATATCCCTAATAAACCATCCATATGGTCTTTAAGAATATAATTAAATGTGATTTCTCATATATAATACAATCCACATTGCTGGGCTCTTTCATTTTAAATATTTATTTACCAAAACAAATTATATCTTAACCACTACTTTTATTGAAAATATATCATTTTTTATGTATTAAATATTCAACTAAAATGATTTAATATTTTTTTATGTTATGCTTGGGTAACCTTGGTTGCTATTTTAGTAGGGTTTAGTCATTTCTATAGACATAGATTAAAAAATGTTTGTGAGAAAATATATGAGAAGCCTATGTATAAGAGAACATACTATTTTATGGTAAATAAATAAATGTGGATTTATAAGAAAATATATCACCATGTAGATAATATTTAGTAGATGACGGTATTGAACATATTCCCCAATTGGGAACCACCATTAATATGGAATATTATTTATTAACTAAATTGCCACCCATACATGAAGAGTTTTCTATGAAAAAACCATTCATGAAACTCCCATGGGATATTAGTTAGATAATTCATACTCTATTTAGGATAACCATTGATGGATTTCAATAAATGGTGACTATGGATGTCCTAGGTTAAATCTAATTAATCATATATTTAAATGAATGTGTTATGATTTAAATATTCAATAAATGATTCTTATAATTATAAGATTACCCAATGTGATTAGTTTTTATCATACTTATCTAGTTAGTTATATCTAATAGATGGAACATGAATAATTCATACTAATTTTTTATGTCACAAAAATATGTAACGATTCCCCCCGAAATAATCTAAATTAAATTAGACAAGTAATTCGAAATTTTTTTATTACTAACCATCTACATCGATATATGGTTAATAAACATAGATTGTGATATTTTAATGGAATATCTTTCAAGGAAAAAATGGAGTATCATGGGATTTAGGTTGATGAAAACAATAGGGGAAACAGGATTGAATTTTTAACATGTTAATAATATGGGATAAAGAACCCAACAATATTTATAAAATTAAAGAGAATATTATTTATGTGTCGAATGGAATGGTGTTAATTAATTAATTTTCAAGGAAAAATGAAGTGTCCAACTGAGGTAAATCTATTTTATCCAAGTTAAACTAATCATTAAATATATTATTTGAGGGGAAATTGGAAATAATATGATTTAATTCCTTAATCATATGAATAACTCCTTGAATTTTTAAAGAAATGTTTTTATAATCATTAGAGAAGATCATGATTGTTAGGGAATAGTTATCCTTCAATCAAGAGTTAGGTACATCATGTTCATGATTGTATGAATGTTCAATTTAAAAATATTAATAATCTTACTTTAGTGGAATTTAATGTGGTATTGTCAATGAATATATCTCTCAACAGAGAATGCATATATATATATATATATTAAATAATAAAAACAAATTTAATATTTTTACTGAATTAGAAATAATTTATTGGTGTGCGGATGAGTATTGGATTTCAATGTAAATTAATTACACTTTAAGGGTCTTGATTTCTAATAATATATTATATTTCTATATAATTAATTTTTATATACTTATTTAAATGAATATATAGTGAATGGATTTGATTGAGTTTCTGGAATTAAATAATAATTTACAGGGGAATCTTGATATGGTATTAATTTGGCCATGTGTGTCACAATGAGGTGAGAAAGTTGTTTTTTTACAAATTATAGATAATTTTGATTTTTATTGATTATTAGGATGATCATGATCAAGAAAATCTATCTGACACTACGTATCAATTTTCTATATTGAAATTTCAATGGAAATAACTATTTTTTCCAGATTGTTCATTAATATATATATCATTATTTATGATTTATAATGTTGGATGTGGAACTACAAAAAAATGTAAAAATATGATGAACTTCAAAAATTATTTTTATGGAATGATACATTTCAAAAACCTTGTATGTGTCCCATCAATACTATATATTAAGGTTTATCTATTAGATCAAGTTCATATCTCTTCATTGTCTATTAATCCTATAAGTATGAATAAGTTTAAATATATGATAGAGTATTTGTGATGGGATAACATGATGAATGGTATTATAGAGTTTGTATCTCAATTCCAAGCATGACAACATGTTATGGTACAATATCCAAAATATAAGTGGATGAGTCACCTGTTACCCATAACTAAATGAAAATGAGAACATGGTACTATATATTTTGTTATATACCTCCCCAATACATATAAACTATAAAATTATTTTTTCAATATAGTCGATCACCTTACAATATTAAGATATTTTAATTCAGATATTTATTATTTCCCTCTTGATTGATTTTTTAGTATAAAAATTTAAGAAGTGGAACAATTTCATAAATTACCATATTCTATTATTTTGATTGAGATATGAGGTTTATCTTGAAATTATAAATATTATTTAAGAAATATATTTATTTAATATTTATATTAATTATTTTTTATCATCCTCGGATAGATGGTCAACCTAGGAGGACTATTCAAACCATGGAAGATATTTTGAGAGAATGCTACATTAATTTAAATAGTGGTTGGGCTATTCACCTTCCATTGGCGTAGTTTCCATAAAATTATTACTTTCACTGGACCATTCAGATGGCTACTTGTGAAACTCTCTATGGGAGGATGTGTATAAATACAACCTAATGTGATTACATGGGGAGTGAATGCTATTAGGTTCGAATATTAATGATAAAATGGGAAATAATGTTAAATTAATTTAGTACACTTTAAAGTAGTTTAGAATCGATAAAAATATTATTCTTACAATAATTGGTGATATTTTAAGTTTGATGTTTATGAAAAGGTATTCCTATAGTTATCCCCATAATGTAAGAAAGTTATGAGATTTAAAATAAGGTAATATTGATGCCATGATTTATCGACTATTTCTATATTCTTGATTGGATCCGGATGATTTATTATTATTTAGTGCTTCGAAATAATCTAAATCAATATCATGGAATGTCATATATGTGAATTTATGGTGAAATACATATCTAATCATCCACATATACATAACTAAATGGCTATAAACTAGATAATTATATTTATTCTAAGTAAAACCCATTGGAGATTTTGGATTACAGACATAATTCTCTGTGAAAACAAACCACCTACACGGTTAATGTATTTTAGTAAAAACATAAATTTGAAGAAACTATTAGGTAACATGAGGATGTAAAAGGGTAGATGTATCCATAGTAGTTTTTTTCAGAGTGATAAAATTTGGATTTATAAATTAATATAAGGGGAATAATGTGACACCCCGAAAAGATAGAATACATTTATTTTTATTTAATCATTAAGTGTTCAATATCTATCTAAACACACAACATAGAACATTAAATAATGTGTGAAATAATATAAAAATATTATTATTTAAATTTTACCAATATAACCAAGCTGTTATATTGGTGTTATAAATAAGAATAACCAAGTTATAAAATATATGTATAAAATTCTAATATTATTAAAATGTATTGATTGATTCATAATAAATAATTACTCAGTGTTATATAAACTCATTTTATACATTAAAATACATTACCTTCAAAAATGTTTTTATTCCACTGTGGGAATGAAAATTATAAATAATATTTACTTTTTTAAAAAAAACTTGGGTAAATTAATATCATTTTTTTCAAATTAGCATGTCAATAAAAGTGTAGGGTAAATTTTTTATATTTATGAAAAAAAATTATTATTCATCATATATTGAATTATTATAATTTTTCTAAAAAAATATATATTTTAAATAAAAAAATTTTAAATTAATATTAATTTTTATCATTTTATTAAATAAAAGAAATTAATTTTAATTGATATATTATAATTAATTACACATGTATCATCATTTTTAAAGTACATTATTTTTAGGCTTTAAAACCATTTCTCTAATATCTATTTTTCATTTTGTTTTTTGAATTTATATTAATTTTTTTATACTTTTAAAAATGAAATCTTGAGAATTTTATTAATCTCATGGATTTATGGCGTTAATTGTTTTAAAAAATTCCCATTTATTTTTTTTTCATTTTCAAAAGTGACCGTAGTAAATATTTGTCACTCTTGTAAGGGTAAAAACTGTAAAAAATGTTAAAATAATGGATAAGCCCTCGAAAGATCCAAAAAATAGTTATTTTTTAAAATTTATTGGTTACTTTTAGTAGTATGTATATTATTTTCGATGGTTTTTCAATTTCATGACACTTTCATTGGATTACGACATTAATATTTTTTTAATGAACGATGGGTCCAAAATGACATTATCTTGGTAATAATTTATATTAAATGTTCTCATAGGGGTATGTAGATTTTAGGAATAAAAATAAATATTATTTTGAAAATCATTAATTTTTTATTTTATGTTAATTTAATTTTTAGTGATTTTATAATTATTATATGTAGTAAAACATTACTGAAAAATATCTTTTTCTTAAAGTAGAAAAATCAATGAAAAAGATTTTAAAAACATAAATAGTAATATGAAGTGTTTTTATTATGAATTTTAATGAATATAATGGTTAATTATAATTTATAATTAATTTTTAGAGTAGTTAAATTTGAATTCCATTGTTTCCTTGAATTTATTAATGTCAAAATATATTAATAGTTCTTAAAGTTGAAGTAATGGTGTTTTATGTTAATTAAAATTTATTTTAATGATTTAAAAATCATACAAATATGGAAATAGTAATAAAATGAATTTTTTATGGTGTTAAATTGAATATATTGACCAGTTTTATACAATTTTAACTTTTAATTAAATTTATATCCCTTTCCGATTGAAAATTTATATTCAACAGTTAAGGATAAAATTGTATAATGAAAGAGTTAAACTAAGATATAAGGTTTAAAATTATACATAAATCGATTATTTATTTTCTGATGAACATATATCAACATTTAAAAAGGATGGATTCAATTGTTTTCATATTTTTCCACTTCAACATGACAATTAAATTATTATATTCAAATATTTTAATAATGATCATGTCTGTCTGTTATTTTACAGAAAAAGGAACCCACATATCTTGTATTATTAATTGCACCATGAGCCCCATATTTTGAAAACCCCCAATTAAAACATCTTATAAACATCATTATATATGTTCTATATGTTCTATCCCCATAAAATAGGCATCTATAGATTCCTTAAGAGGATATTAAAAGGTGTTTTCTCAAAGATAGTGTAATTATCTTAACCAATATCATTTATTTTAAAAAAAATATTTTAACTCCATAAATTCATTTATAAAGATTTAAATATAAAAAATTCATTATATTCTATATACATATATATTATTATTTTATTTAATAACCTCTATCCAACTCCTTTACAGTCAAATGGGATATAAACCCATCAATTTTGCATATATGAGAAATACTCCCCCGCAAACCGATGCAATTATTATTACATAACTTCTTAACATGGTTGGTTATAAATATTTATAGAATAAAAATAATTTATTAATTATTAATTAAACAAAAAATAGTTTATAAATTTTTTTATTATTCTCTATAGAAAATGTGCTTTTCATTCTTACATTAGTACAAACAACTATATCCATGAAATATATATTTCATTTTCCAATCACTACCATTCATGGGTGCCTTTAAACCATTATATAACAAAAAAAATTATATCCTAATAAATATTCTATATATTGTAAAATCATTATTATTGTACATCTGCCATAACTGTTGAACCAAAACATTCATTAAAAATTAAATAGTTAACACTGAAGAATCATATTTTTATAAAGAAGTGATAATAAATGGTATTTAAAATTTATTATTGGTACATATATGATATTATAATTATGTGTATGGTTATATTACAGAATTAAAATTTTATTATACATCAAGTTTCAATGCTTTAGAATCAAGTTAAGATTGAGGTAAGTTTTTTTCTCAAATTATCTTCTTTGAGACATATGTTAGGTTGTACACCTATCACCTTTTATAAGGTGTTTATACTATCCTTTTATATGTTATATAATTAATAATTATTATATAAAAATATTTAACATTAAAATTCGTGTTATTTCCTCCAAGTAGATAGGATTCAAATGTGTCCACATGCGTAAGGATTTTTTTCAATCTCATTTCAATCGAGATTTCTTATGAAATAATTTCCATTGAAGAGAATTATATAAACCTTAAATTGTAAATTTATTATCTTTATTCTCCTATTGTTATTTTTATATTATTTATCTTTTTCATTCATTTTTCCTTATTTTCTACTCAAAAATATAGAGATAATATTTTTATTGAAAACTAATATTATCTATCACCTTTTTTTGAAGAAAATAACTTCCATATATTTTTTTTAGAAAGAAATTTCAATTATGTATTTTATACTAACCAATGATTACAAAAATTAATTGTTACCCATTTTTTATTTATTTCAAAATGTTTAAAAATAATATTATTCCCATTTTCTGAAAAGATTGTTTTTCAAAAAAGGCGTCAATAGAACCATCGTCTTAATTATTATAGACATAATGAAATTTACTAATGTGATATCCTCTAAATTATTTCAATATTACGTTACTATTTTCCATTTAAATTTCCAAATAAAAATATTTCCTTTATATTTTTGAAATTTTTATAATATAAATATGATATTTTAAATGGAAAGGGTTTTTTCATAAAGAAATGTTCTAGTGGTCTTTTAATATAATTTATTATATTTTCTGAGATCCTTTAATGTAAAATAATAATCAATAGGTATATTATCTAGTGATTCAATCCATATAATTCATTTTATGGTTCGTGTTAATGATATAAATATTTGTGATGAATGTCTTCATTTAAATGAGTTCTGTTATGACGAAATGAAAAAAACATTCATGATATTTTGTCATTTATATGAATGTACTATTATTATTTGACTAGTGTTTCAAATATATTTATTAATTGAATTGAGTAAATATGGATAACTCAAGATATTATTATGTTTTTAGTGAACTTGGTTTCATGTTCACAACATTATGTTTGGACATGCTTTCATTCCTCTATTATTTTTATGTTGACCTATTTTCATATCCATAATTTTATATGTGGACTTTATTTAATAAAAATAATTTAATGACTGAACCAGTTATAGTTTATACATTTTTAGAGTATTTTTCATAAATAGCCTGACCCTAGTGTCCTATATTCAATGGCTAATTTATTACACTGACAATAAATAAGCAGAATGACATCCTAAAAGTCCAAATAGTTATGTAGTCTTAGTATGGTGGATACATAACTTAATCTAGTATTATAATTTAAAACCTAAAATAAAACATTGAATTTTTTTTAAAACATTGTTATTCCCTTTAGTATATCCATGCATATATGTCATAATCCTCTTCTAGGAATCCTGGGTAAAGGAAACACAAGAAATGGGGGATCTAAAATACTATGTAAGGGTAAGAGTATAGAGAAATATGTCGTGAATAAAAAATGAATCATCAATATTTCAACAATAATAATTAAATTGCATGACATTTAATAAATAATATGAACAATAATAATAATATGTTAGTAATAAATTATGATCAAAATATTTCAATATAAATAATAACATGATCTAGAAACGTATATGATGATATTCTATTAATTGAATAATCACATTGATATCAATAACTATTCTCATAATGAGGTAATTCATAATTGTGGATCGCTTAACAATAATTTCAAGGCATTTTTCCCAAAAATTTTATATAAATGAGAAATTCATCATATAAATATATACTTAATTTATCTTTTGTAACCTACCAATGAATCAAGGTTCTATAACGGGAACTAACTACAACTTACTAACTTTAATTCATTTCTCATATTTAATGGAAGAAATATAATCCAGAAAAAATTAATATTGAAAAATATAAATCAACAAGTTAATAATTTTCCCCATAAATAAAATAAATCCAATGTAATAATTCATATTAAAACTAGCATACGAATTGTTAACAATTTCCCTAATCATCAGAAAAAATCTAGAGGAATATGAAGAATACTTTATAAATAGTACATTCTGATTCCAAATGATCATAATCCATCAAGATAAATAATACTGTTAGTTTTTAATATATATATCCAATGTATCATATCATAAATGAGGGTTGTTTTCTATGATGAATAGAAATTCCATAAAAGTTCCATTAAATTAAATCTTGAGGAAAGTATATTTTTAACATTTAAATTTAAATATAAAAAAATCCAAATTTTTTTTGAAATTATTTATTTACAAATAATTAATAAAAATTTAAAGGAATATTCAATTAAATGAGTGTCCATGATGGTGTGAAATTCTATACATTCTGAGAAAATTAAAATAAATATTTGTTTCATATATTTGATAAAATTTAAAAAGGTACCATGTTCGAAAAAATTAAAAGAATATTACATTTGAAACTTTTTTTAATAATTATTAATGGTTTAATATTTCAATAATAAATAATTTGTATAATATTAACAATACTCTTTAAAATATTATCATTAAACAAGGATATGGATGAAATAATATTTTTAAGCAAAAAGAGAAATACAAACGTCGTTTCGTAAACAAATTATCCAAATAGATTGATGAAAAAAAAGAGATAAATGGTAATATTATTTAAAAATCCATGGATTAAAACAGTAAAATAAAATATATTGCGGTTTTTATATAAATTCCAAATAATTCACCCATGTGATATTTAAAAATAAAAAATCCTGAATAACGATGAGATTATAAAATAAACCCTTATCAATACTGTAACATTATTACTATAATCCCCATGATATAAATTAAATAAAATGATAATTTAAATACCATGAATACAAATATAATAATTTTATATCATACCAATGTGGAAGTATATTCTAACATCCTAGGTAAATAATGAATAAAGCATTTTTATATTTATTAATATTTACAAATTAAATATTAATTTAACTTTAAAGGGGTTTCTATGTTCGATAGCGTACCTGATATGCAACAAAGAGTTTCTTTGAAATCTTACATTGCACACTAGTAGTAAAATAATATTATTTTTAATGGTAGTTAACAAGTATCCATTTTATTGGTAGGAATGAATTTAAATAACTAAAATATGATTATATATGTTTGTAAAATGTTTTTACATTAATCTAGTAAAGGATAAAGACTTAAAATATGAAAAGAATTCAATTTTAGGCAAATATACTCTAACATTCACTAAAGGTCGACTTATCGCCTTTTGATGGAGAATTGTCTATAAATATAGTTTTTGTAACTCTTATACATTCTATTGGGCCAAATAAAATTATTCTTTAGAATAGGGATATCATAATTTACTTTGTGTGAATTTTTGGTATTTTTCCGATAAAGTGCATTTTTTAATGAATAGCGAAAATGATGTATTTTAATTCCAAACATATTTTTAATATAATTTATTTATATGGATAGATTATATTTTTAATTGGTTTTAAAGTAAAATTAGAATATATTTTTACCATATAATACAATATTGGTCTTTGAAATTAATTTCACGTTGAAATTGGACTTAAACTAGTGTCAATCTTTTGATACTTATTGTTTCATAAAAACACGCTATTTGCTCTGATTGCGGGAATTAATTATTAAATTAATTAATGTAACTTATATTTTTCGATTTTTTTAAAATAGACATCATTTCTGAACTCGGAATATCAAATATATCTTAGAGTGATGTTTTGGTATTTTTCTGAAAAACATGATTTTTTGATGAATAGTGAAACCACTAAGTGGTACTTATAAAAACTGATTTTCCGTTTAAATGAAATCTTACCACCTTTGTGTTTTGAATTTAAAAAATCCGACATACATGGTTGTAATTAAGAAGTAAAATTTGGTTCAATAGAATTAAAATAATTTTTTGGTGAATAGTAACTTTTAAGTTTTTAATCACGGTTAGAGGTAATTAGTGTAGTTTAAGGTAAAAATATTGTTTTAATAATATGAAATGACCTAGAAACATATCCTACCCTTATTTTATGTGTCATGGCCGACCAAGAAAATACATGGGTAAACTTGGGGACCCCATGGAGCCACTTTGGTAGGAAATGACATTAATACCTTTTTATTTAAAGTTAAAATAAAAATGTCTCAAACATGAGTTGTTTTTCTAAAACAATTTTTAAATGGGGTTATACAAGTAATATTTTTGACTATAAATATTCATTAGAAAGCTAAAAAGATTTTCTACATCATGATATTTGTTTTATAACTTTTAGACATTAAAGAAATTAAATTATTTATGATACCATGATGATGCAGTGATTACCTCATTATTTAACGATTTAATAAAATCTAAATATAATGTAAAATATAAGACCTAAACATGTCAAAAACCTATTGGATGGGTGGATTTAGAACTATAATCACCTTATCCTCAAAATAAATAATTTTGGGACCTTTTAAATCCGAAAATCATTTTATAATAAAGTAGCCTTTTATAATTTTCCAATAGTGCCCCTCCTCTCCTCTTATTAAAGGCCCTCACCTCTACCTCCTTACCCACACCTATAAAGCCTTTGGATTGGCCAAAACTGGACCATGTTGTCTATCCACATCCCTATATTACTCCTAGAAGCCTCACTTTGGGAATAAGTCTTCCCAAGGGAGCCTTTGAGCTCAAATCAAAAAGAGTTACCCATTGTAAAGGTAGTGTTTTCTCTTGTGTTCTTATATTTTATTTTGCTTCTCCCACCCTCTAAACTATTTTTATTCATTTATTTTGTAACAACACCAGTATCTTCAATATAATAGGTTGTTTTTATAAGAAGTATTCTAGCTACACTTACACACACCTACATCTAATGGTTGAAGAACATACTATTTCTCTGGATGGCGAATTTCTGCCTCACGAAACGATGATTGTTCAACACTCATATAACACCTTCAAAGGTGGCCATTAATATGCCGATATATTTATATATGATATATAATATTTTTATGTTTTACTTAAGCTTCTATATTTATCATTTATGGAATAACTTTATGGTTTCCATTTTGGGTAAACGCGATATCTTCATTTTAGAAAGTGCGGACTACCGCCCCCTCAATGTGATTTGATTCGTTAATACCATATGTGGTATGTATAAACGTTAGATTGGATGATATTATATATTATAAAATACTGGAATTATAAAACTATTATGTATCATTATGTTTTAATTCCATTAAATATGAAATAGAAATGGAAGTAGCGTTCATGTGTACGTACGGCTTACCGTCTCCATGAACGGTGCATTTCATTTCTTACCTATAAATGTTATGTAATATTATAAATGAATGTATATACTGGATATATATGATATATATGATATATACATCATGATTATAACTATGGATATAATGGATACATGAAGAACTTGTAATTATAAAGATCATATTTTTGACTCAAGTACCAGTGATTGTTAAAATGACCATTATTACCATAAATAATTACATGATGTTCATAACATAGTAATAAGGGATATAAAAGGAATAATGAACTTGAAAATGTTCTTAAGAAAGTAGAAATTAACTCATGTTTATTATTTAGGACGTTAAAGAACGATCGAGTCAAGTCGGACCCGAGGTATGGGACTTCGTCTCAATCTCCCTTCATTGAGGCATATTATGTTTTATACACAACATTATTTTATACGGTGTATAAACCCTTTTGATTTTTACGTTTATCTGAAATGAATATTCTTTATACAAAGTGTTTTACTAAACATCAAAAGGGAATGTTTTTGTCGTACGTATGTGGTGAAAATGACTTCTCTGCCACCGTGACCATTATTTGAGTTTCGGTTTCCTCTACAAGAGATACCTTTTTTAAAGAAAAATAAATACCATGTTTTAATTTTCTTTTATTTTTTTAATTGAAAATGTTTTTCATAATGTTTTTATTATATCAATATGTTGTATTGATATCTTGTGATTGAAATGTGGAAATGTTATGTTTCCTTTATTTATGTTTTATGTGATATGATTATGTTATGGTTCTTGGGAATTATTATGATGAAGGGTGGTTCCGTGATAAAATAAGGGTGGGTGAGCCTGATATATCTCTCCAATGCATTGGGTAACGCGAAGGAGTTAAACGTTAAGGTTTCTCCGAACAGATTTAGGGAATATACAGTGATGGGTATTCCAAACGTAACCAAGAGGGTTACTCCGTACGTAAGAATGTTATGAATGCCTCAAGTTACCGTTATGTATTATGAATTCTATGATTTATTCATGATTTGATAAGGTGTGTTAACGTGCTTATGTTTTATGAGTAAAGTATGATTTCATACATGGACTAATGTTTTCATTTCATACTTTTATATCCCTTACTGAGGTTTTTATGCACATCCCAAGTTTTTGAAATGTTTTTCACAGGTCAAGGGAAAGGTACATGATGTTATGATAGTGTCAATGAAGTGTCAAGAAATAATCCATGTTTTATTTTAAATATGTTTCTATTGATGGGAAAAATGAGTACTATCTTTAATATAACCACTTTGTTTTAAATGTGGAATGTAATACATGTTTTATGATCTAATTCTCTAAAACTCTAAACCTGAAAAGATCCTCAATGTTTATTCTTGATGTAACTCAAGATTAAGTAATGCATAAAGTTGGGGCCTTATAGTTGGTATCAGAGGTTGGTTTAGATAACATTAGGAGTTAGAATTCTATTAAATGATTATCCAAAAATATTTTTTTATGGTCAAATTGAAATGATATAGAATTTTAAGATTACCATGTTTCTTCATTTAAGACATATATGTTCAGAATGGTTTTCTGAAGAGGAAACAGGGAAGAAGTACTAGGAATGCATACATAAGGAAATAACCTTATGAATCAGTACCCTAAGATGGTCAGAATTATAACCAAACAGTTTGTTGTAGTGATGGCTCAGTTGACTCAGGTGAAAAATGTTGGTTGTGTTTATTGATGATATTTTGGTGTTTTCTAAAAGTAAAGAGGAGCATGAAAGACATTTAAGGGTTATTTTTCAAACCTTAAAATAAAATAAATTGTATCGGAAATTCACCAAGTGTGAGTTTTGGTTGAAACAAATTTCATTCTTTGGTCACATTGTTTTAAAAGATGGGATAACAGTTGATCCTGAAAAAACAAAGGTTGTTAAAGAATGGCCAAGACCCACAAATGTAACTGAGATTCGTAGCTTTATTGGTTTGGCAGGCTATTACCGAAGTATTGTTGGAAATTATTCACAGTTATATAGTCCAATGACTAAGCTAACTCAGAAGGGTGTTAAGTTTATCTGGACAAAATAATGTGATGATTGTTTTCAGGAACTGAAAAGAAGATTGGTGAATGCTCCAGTTTTGGCACTACCATCCAGGAATGGGGAGTTTGTTATCTGCAGTGATGCTTCATTGAAAGGACTTGGTTGCATCTTAATGCAGAATGATCAGGTAATTGCTTATGCTTCATGACAGTTGAAAACTCATGAGGTAAATTACCCTACACATGATTTGTAATTGGTTGCTGTTGTTTTCGCTTTACAAATTTGGAGGCATCATTTGTATGGAGTAAAGTGTGAAATATATAGCGATCATAAAAGTATAAAGAATATATTCACTTAGAAAGAATTGAACATGAGACAGAGGAGGTGGCTAGAATTAATCAAGGATTATGATTGTACAATTCTTTACCATCCGGGAAAATCAAATAAAGTGGCTGATTCTTTGAGTCTAGAAAGTAATGATTCATTAGCAATGTTGCGTTTGGAACGTGATCCATTGGTTAAAGATTTGATGAACTTTGGAATATAATCTGTTGGTGCAGGATGTCCTTCTGTTTTGTTTCAGGTATCAGTGAAATCTTCTCTATCCGATAGAATTAACCAAACACAGAAGCAAGACAGTGAGTTGTAGAAAAAGGTAGAGCTGGTTCAGAAGGTTAATTTGCATGAATTCAATATTTATAATGATTTTTTTATGATATTTGAGAAGATATTGTGTGTGACGTGTGATTCACAGTTGAAGAGAGATTTTTTATGTGAAGCTCATATATCTCTATTTTCATCCCATCCAGGAAGTACTAAGATGTATAGAGATCTTCGTGAGTATTATTGGTGGGACGGAATGAAAAGGGATATTGCTGATTTTTCTATGAAGTGTTTTAATTGTCAATAGGTTAAAGTAGAGCAGCAGTTACCGATAGGGATGCTTCAGCCTTTACTAGTGCCGGAGTTGATATGGGAGAATATATCCATGGACTTCATTTTGGGATTTCCTAAGACACCTAGAGGTGATAATGCAATCTGGGTTATTGTTGATCGCATGACTAAATCTGCTCATTTCCTTGCTATACGAGATAATTTTTCCCTAGATCAACTTTCCCATTTGTATCATAAAGAGATAGTGAAGTTACATGGAGTTCCTCTATCCATTGTATCTGATCGTGATCCTACATTCACTTCTAACTTTTGGAAAGGCCTTCAGAAGTCATTGGGTACTGAATTAAATTTTAGTACAGCTTTTCATCCTCAATCAGATGGGCAGTCAGAATGAACAATTCAGACTTTGGAGAATATTCTACGTGCTTGTTCGATGGATTATCAGGGAAGTTGGGACCAACATCTCACTTTGGTTGAGTTTTCTTATAATAACAGTTTTCATCCCAATATACAGATGGCACCATTTGAGGCATTATATGGGAAGTGGTGTCGATCTCTGGCATTCTGGGATGAAGTGGGTGAAAGGAAGTTTATGGGACCAGAATGTGTAGATGAGATTGCAGAAAAAGTTCAGTTGATTCAAAAACACATGAGAATAGCTCGGAGAAGGCAGAAGAGTTATGCGGATAACCGGAGGAAGGATCTATCTTTCGTGGTAGGTCATTATGTCTTTCTCAAAGTTTCCCCATGGAAAAGTGTGATGCGATTTGGTAAGAAAGGAATGTTGAGTCCAAGGTTCATTGGACCATATAAAATTCTAGGGAAAGTTTTATCAGTTTCTTACCGAGTGGATTTACCTCCGAGTTTATCTCAGGTACATGATGTTTTTCATGTTTTGATGTTGAGAATGTATATTCCAGATCCATCTCATGTTTTGAGCCTAGAGGTAGTTTAGATGGAAGAGAATCTCTCTTATAGAGAACAACCAGTCCAGATTTTTGACCATAGAGATCAAGTGTTGTGGAATAATGTAATTCACCAGGTAAAGGTTTTGTGGAAAAACCATATGGTTGAAGGGGTGACATGGGAATCTAAAAATTCTATGAGAGATAAATACCCCCACTTTTTTGATAAGTGAATAAAAATGCAAGGACGCAATTCCCAAAAGGGGGGAAGGATGTAACATCCCAGGTAAATAAAGAATAAATCTTTTTCATATTTATTAATATTTACGAATTAAATATTAATTGTACTTTAAAGGGGTTGCGATGTTCGATAGCATACCCGATATGCAACTAAGAGTTTCTTTGAAATCATACATTGCACACTAGTAATAAAATAATATTATTATAAATGGTAGTTAACACGTAGCTGTTGTATTGGAGGGAATGAATGGAAATAACTAAAATATGATTATATATGTTTGTTAAATGTTTTTACATTTATCCAATAAAGGATAAAGGATAAAAATATGAAAGGAATTCGATTTTATGCATATATACTCTAACATTCACTAAAGGTCAATTTATCGCCTTTTGATGGTAAACCATCTATAAATATAGTTTTGGTCACTCTTATACATTCTATTTGACCAAATAAAATTATTCTTTAGAATAGGGACATCAAAATTTTCTTTGTCTGTATTTTTGGTGTTTTTCAGATAAAGTTCATTTTTTAATGAATAGTGAAAATGTTGTATTTTAAATCAAAAACACTTTTTAATCTAATTTATTTATATGATTAGATTATATTTTTATTTTGTTTGAAAGTGAAATTAGAATATATTTTAACCATATAATCCAATTGTGGGCATTGGAATTAATTTCACTTTGAAATTGAACTTAAACTAGTCTCAATCTTTTGATACTTAATGTTTCATAAAAACACGCTATTTTTTTCTGATAGCGGGAATTAATTATTAAATTAATTATTTTAACTTATATTTTTTGAATTTTTTAAAATATACATCATTTTTTTAATTTGTAATATCAATTATATCTTAAGGTGAAGTTTTGGTATTTTTCTGAAAAACTTCAATTTTTGATGAATAGTGAAACCACTAAGTGGTACTTATAAAAACTGATTTTCCATTTAAATGAAATTTTACCACCTCTGTGTTTTGAATTTAAAAAATCCTACATACATGTTTTTCATTAATAAGTGAAATGTGGTTTAATGGGATTAAAATAATTTTTTGGCAAATAGTAAATTTTAAGTTTTTAATTGCGATTAGAGGTAATTAGTGTAATTTAATGTAAAAATAATATTTTATTAATATGAAATGTCTTAGACACATGTCCTACCCTTATTTTATGTTTCATGGCCGACCAAAACAATCCATGGGTAAACTTGGGGACCCCATGGAGCCACTTTGGTAGGAAAATGACATTAATACCTTTTTATTTAAAGTTAAAATAAAAATGTCACAAACATGAGTTATTTTACTAAGCCAATTATTAAATGGTGTTATAAAAGTAATATTTTTTACTATAAATATTAATTAGAAATAAACAAAGATTTACTACTTCAATATATTTTTTTTATAATTTTTAGACAGTAAAGAAATTAAATTATTTATGACACCATGATGATGCAGCGATTACCTCATTATTTAACAATTTAAAGAAAATGAAAATATAATTTAAAATCTAAGACCTAAACATGTCAAAAACCTATTGGATGGGTGGATTTAGAACTATAATCACCTTATCCTTGAAATATATAATTTTGGGACCTTTTAAATCTGAAAGTCATTTTATAATTAAGTAACCTTTTATAACTTTCCAAGAGTGCCCCTCCACTCCTCTTATAAAAGGCCCTCAGCTCTACCACCATACCCACACCTCTCAAATCTTTGGATCGGCCAAACCCTGCCCATTTTGTCTCTCAAAATCCCTATCTTACTCTTAGAAGCCTCACTTTGGGCAAAAGTCTTCCCAAGGAAGCCTTTGACCTCAAATCAAAAAGAGTTACCCGTTTTAAAGGTAGTGTTTTCTCTTGTGTTCTTATGTTTTATTTTGCATCTACAACCCTCTAAACTATTTTTATTATTTCCTTTTGTAACTTCACTGTTATCTTCAATATACTAGGATGTTTTTATAAAATGTATTTGAGCTAAACTTACACACACCTACATCTAATGGTTAAAGGCCACACTGTTTCAGTGGATGGCGAATTTCTGCCTCACGAAATGATGATTGTTCAACACTCATATAACACCACCAATGGTGGCCATTAAGATGTCACTATATTTATATATGATATATAATATTTTTATGTTTTACTTAAGCTTCATTATTTTTCTTTTATGGCATACCTTTATGGTTTTTATTATGGGTAAACACGATATCTTCATTTTAGGAAGTGCGGACTACCACCACTCAAAGTGATTTGATTAGTTTATACCATATGTGGTATGTATGAAGGATAGATTGAATGATATTATATATGATAAAATACTGGAATTATAATACTATTATGTATAATTATTTTTTAATTTCATTAAATATTAAATAGAATTGGAAGTAGCGTTCATGCATACGTATGGCTAACCTTCTCCATTAACGGTGCATTTCATTTCTTACCTCTAAATGTTATGTAATATTATAAATGAATGTATATACTGGATATATATGATATATATGATATATACATCATGAGTATAAATCTGGATATAATGGATACATGAACAACTTGTAAATTTAATGAACATATTTTTGACTCAAGTACCAATGATCGTTAAAACGACCATTATTACCTTATATAATTACATAGTGTTCATAACATGGTAATAAGTGATATAAAAGGAAAAATGAACTTGAAAAAGGTTCTTAAGAAATTAGAAATTAACTCAAGTTTATTATTCAGGATGTTAAATAATGATCGAGTCAAGTCAGACATGAGGTATGGGACTTCATCTCAATCTCCTTTCATTGAGGCATATTATGTTTTATACACAACATTCTTTTATCCAGAGTATAAACCCCTTTGACCTTTACGTTTATCCGAAAGGAATATTTTTTATACAAAGTGTTTTACTAAACGACAAAAGGGAATGTTTATTTCATACGTATGTGGCGAACAATGACTTCTCTGCCGTCATGACCATTATTTGAGTTTCGGCTTCCTCTAAAAGCCATACCTTTTTTAAAAGAAAAATAAATACCATGTTTTACTTTTATTTTATTTTGGTATTGAAATTTATTTTCATAATGTTTTTATTATATCAATGTGTGGTATTGTTATCTTGTGATTGAAATGTGGAAATGTTATGTTTTATTTATATATGTTTAATGTGATATGATTATGTTATGGTTCTTGGTAATTATTATGAAGATTGGTGGTTCCGTGATAATCTAAGGCGGGTGAGCCCGATATAGCACTCCAGTGCATTTGGTAACGTGAAGGAGTTAAACGTTAAGGTTTCTCCAAAGAGATTTAGGAAATATACTGTGATGGGTATTCCAAACGTAACAAAGTGGGTTACTCCCTACGTAAGAATGTTATGAATGCCTCAACTTACCTTTATGTCTTATGATTTATTTGATTTATTAATGATTTGATGAGGCATGTTAACATGCTTATGTTTTATGTGTAAAGTATGATTTCATACATTCAATAATGTTTTGACTTCATACTTTTTTATCCCTTACTGTGCTTTTTATGCTCATCCCAAGTTTTTGAAATGTTTTTCATAGGTCTATGGAAAGTTACATGATGTGATGATAGTATCAATGAAGTGTCAAGAAAGAACCCATGTTTTATTTTAAATATGTTTCCATTGATGGAAAAAATGAGTACTATATTTTATGTAACCACTTTGTTTTAAATGTGGAATATAATGCATGTTTTGTGATCTAATTCTCTAAAACTCTAAACCTGAAATGATCCTCAACATGTATTCTTGAAGTGACTCAATATTAAGTAATGTTTAAGTCTGGGGCCTTATATATATACACCACAAAAAATAAATAACTAGTGAATATGGAATATGTCTCATAGAAGTAAAGGTGAGAAATGAAACCCTTACCTCTAGTCTGATTTTCTTCTTATGTATACTAAAATCATGTATAATAAATATATATTTTGTATAAATATATTATTTAACTATAATAAAATATAGAATATTATATATTATTTTTTAGTTTTTTTTTTCACCCGTACATTAACAATACTTTCATAAAAACAGTAATTTGGGTGATAACTACTACATGTTTTACGTATTATTTGGTATGGTAGATTCTGTCATTTTACATTGATCATGGTTAAATAATATCCATAGTGTTTAACATGAAATACATATCCTATATTATAATTATTTTTATTTATAATATTCCATAGAAGATATGGGTAATGAATAGAGTTACGCAGTTCATGGAGATGGTAGGTCGTACTTATATGTGAGCATTGATTAAAATTTATTAGTCAAATGGGATGAAAAAATGTTAAATAATATTTCACCATTATATAATAATCATTATATAATATATATAAAATTTATTATTTAAATAATTATTTATTTCTGTCGTTTTCAAAATAAAATGAAAAATGTTTTTCATCGCTTTGTGGAGGCAGTAGTCCACAAATCAGCATAAGTGATGTTAAAGTTATCAAATATATTGTATGTAAAGATTTTATATGGGATATAATAATTTAATAAGTATAATTATTTAATAAATATCATATATATGTATATATATATAAATTAATTCCATCATTATAACAAATCATGATATATGGTGACTCAAATTGAATTACAATATTTCGCAATTTGGTAGTTCCTCGTACACACAATTGAAAATTTTGTTTCCCATTTGATGAAGGAAGAGAATAATATAGGTTATTAAATTAAAATAATAACATATCATTATATGATATATAATTTATTTTATTATGTAATATTTTTTATATAAAATTTAATGAGTTTAATGAAAAATTTAAGTTAAAACACATGGTTAAGAACTATACAACTTTTTTCGTAAACCTTTTTAGGTTTATTCCTAAATACATCATGTATTGTATTTATGATCTAAAAAGGATTCTATAGCATGTGTAAGTTTGTAAGTAATTTATAGGGGATTTATATTTCTTACCCAAATGGATTTTTATGTTTTAATATACGATTAGAGGGGGATCCCTCATATAATTGGGGTAAGCACACACTAGATTTCTCAAAAATAATTATTTATACCAATATTTTTTCTTTCCAAATTCTCAAAAATGTATAGTTATTGAACCATAAAATTTAAATGGTTGAGATATGTCTATGAAATTGGACTCTAAAAACAATATATATCATTATATCACTTATTATCTTAGTTAAACCCTCTTTAAAATTGATTTGACCTTGAACTCGATAATTAAATTTCACTTTATTTTCTATTAAAAAAGAGCAAATATTATTGTGAACATATTATATAAAATTAATTTTGGTAATTATATATACGGAATCATGTTTTTCAAAATAAATTCCTATATTTTATATTATGTAATTTAAATTTAATCCACTATGTGATAAAAAATGGTTTTCTAAAGGCAATGTTTAAATAAGTATAAAATGTTTTTATATCCAATTTGAATATATAATTTAATTCCAAAAACTTAAATTTGTTTAATAATAATATATTTTGACTAATTATATTTAAAAAAAAATTAAAAAAAAATTGATATTTGAAACACATTAAATGAAAATGATGTTTTTAATAAAAATCAGTATTTTAACTGTTCATCAATAAAATTAGATTACTACCCCAAATTAACTATAGTGTTTTTTAATTATGATATTTATAATGAATTTTAATTTTCCAAAAAAAATATAAAGTTGGTAAAAACTAATTTTTACATATGTGAATAAAACAAAATGAAACTACTTTTTAGAAAAATAATATTTATAAGCATAAAAATTGGTTTATTCTTTTATCACGCTTTGAAAAATATTTAGTTGAATTATTACAAAATTTATTTACTATATAATATGTAAATTTCATTAAAATAATTCAATCATAGTGAATAATTTAATTTTTAATGATAATAGAACATTACAAGCATAAAATGTTTTATTGAGATTTTTTTTAAATTTCAAATGATTTTTATTTGTATTTCTAGTCAACTGATAGATAATGAATATATTTTATAGATGTTTTAACAATATAATTTTTATTTTTTAGTTACAAAAATTCATATACATAATTTAAAAAATGAGGTTATAATATTTATATATAAATAATATATTACATGGTTTATTTAAATTTGTTGTTGTATATCATATAAGATATCAAACAAAATATGCCTATTTTAAAATGTATTAGTTGAACCTATATAAGAATATCAAAGAGGTTGAATTCATTTAATAGAAATATATCAAAATGGCATGGGTCATTACATTCTATCCTCCATTAATTAATTGTTCCCTTGTAATTTCAACATGGTATTTGAAAAAATGGGAATGACAGTTGGAAATTCATTTTGTGGAAAAGCATGTTAAAAGGGTAAATAAAACAGCCCATTAAAGATATAGAAATATAAATACAATTTTCATGATGATTAATAATTTACTAGTTTTACCAATGGGTAGTGACGTTCTTCTTGGCATCACGTCTCGTCTTCCTTGGCATCAATTTTCGATGGTAAGGTTTTCATAACCCTCTTATATTGTCGAACCGCTATCTTCAGGAGATGTTTATATTTTATGAAGACATTCAGAAATAAAAGTGTTGTTTTTAATTCATGTGTTAGATATGGATCTGATATAAAAGTGATCAAGGTTTGTCAAATTCAAAATCATGGTTTGTTTTTTGTTTCGATTTTTTGTTCAAGCCATTTTTCCATTCTTAGATGTGTGCCTAATTTCACCATAGAGGAGTAGGATTGTTGGGTACCTAGTGTTGGGTGATGTGGTTCAGGTTCCAGATGTAGGATTCTTGGTCCTGTCGAATATTCAGGTCTTCTAGAAAGATTCTAATAGTGGCAATCATCATTGGTGTGTTCATGGAGAGGTGATTTGTCTAGGGAATGGGATGATCAGTATTGATTTATTGTTCACAGAATCTGAATCTATTTCCAAGGAGGATCTGAGTGGTGTAGGTTGAACACTTTGAGAATGTATTGTTTTCTAAATACTTTTGATTCCAGAATTTTTTATTCTATGTTGTTTGAATTTGACATCGATGGTGGCTGTCAGTATTATGGGGTCGTGGAGACGTGCTCTGTCGAGGGAGCTGGCTGCTCATTCCATTTCTCTTTCTACAAGACTCTTCCAATTTATCTGTGGATGAACATTGTGGTGGTCTTCTAGTTTGTTTGGGATGTGATGGAATGAAACTGTAGGTGTCCTGTGGTGGTTCATTATTTATTGGATCCATAATGTTGATTGCATTGAGGATTTGAAGTTCTATGATGGATTTTGATTTTGGAAAGTGAAATCACCTGGACAAACTACATTGAAAAACTCTAGATGTGGACTTAGATGAAGAAGTTTTCACCAAATCATGGCCATCTAGAATTGGATAAACAAGAGAGTATGAAATATTTCCATTGGTACTAGGCCCGTGTAACCCTACACGAGATAGCTAGCCAAGAGGACATGCGAACGTGGACGTAGTACATAATGATGTAGTCATTGGGAGGGTACTTTCATGTATTCTATTTTTGGGATGACATTCTTTTTGTGTTTTTAATTGGATGTTGTTTTTAGGGTTTACACATACCCTTTAAAAGTGTATTATTAAAACAAATAACATGAATATGGAGATGACATGTGAATACGAAAATTACAGTCATCTAAAAACAAGATAAATATTTGAAAATTTCATTTCAAGATAACATTATAAATGCTTTAGGATTATTTAACAATTAATATAGGGAACACAAAAAATTATACTTTCTTGATATCTTTTTATTTCATAAGAAAATGTTTATCCTTCGGGTGTTCTTTAATCAAATTAAACATCAATTATTACTCCAAAAAATGATAAATAAATTGAATTTTTTATTCCAAATTCATAAAATTAACTTTTAATAGGCCATAAGATCCATAAAAGAGAGAAAATGCATTACTTATATCTCTAAATATTAACCAATAAAAACAATTTTTAGTAAAAGATATCCAATATTATATATTAATCTATAAACCACAATAGAAAAAACCAATGATCAACTTAAACCATTCCCTAAGTATTTATCCAGAAAACCATTCAACATAAATCCATAAAAATGTACTAAGAGTATTCCAAAAAACCCCTTTATCTTAAAACTTCTACTGATAATTGTATCCAAACATAATAAATGATCTCTTGAAAAATAATTAATCACCCAAAATCATAAAAAATAAAAAATATTTTTACAACGTAATATTTATCCATAAAACAATTTTAGTAAAAAATAATAACATATTGACCAATACATCATAAAATATAGTGGTCGGTGTGGCACCCTTTTCATCATTTGATTGTGAGTTAATGACCCAAAAACCTCACTGATGTGATTGTTTTTCACCAGAAATGTTCGATGTTCTTTTACACAAAAAATATTAATATAAATCCTATCACATGCACAAAATTATGATGAATATCAAAAAAATACAACGTTAATCATCCAGCTACTTGTTCACAACTAATGTATTTTGTATAGTTTATTATTTCAAAACAATTTGATAATCTTGGTTGTCTATTATTACTTTGACATCGATTATCTTATTAACTGGAAAAGTAATAAATATAATAAAACATATGTCCATAACTTGTAATGGAATTCATCTTATAATGTTTCTCACAAACATGCATACTAGTCCCATGTTTTATATTACCGCATATTTCTCCCAATATACTATTAATAATTTGTTACATCAATCACATAAAACCATAAAAATGGTTTCTATGACATGAAATCTATATTAAATAATTAACTCATAAAATCATGATGGTATCCAAAACTCTTAAGCTAATCTTAGATGAATACATATATTATTACAAAAATAAAACAATACATATTTTTTTGTGATTTTTATATCTAAAATAACATTGATAAAAAAAAGTCATCAACATAATTCTTGGACCTCGAAACCACCCTTTTACATAAGAAATTGTTATTACATTGGTTAATAATTGGTCAAGAAGTTAACTTTAAAAGGTTTAATTAACTCTAATAAAGTCTTGGTTGCACACATTTAATCAAAAACAATACATGGATATCTAGGATGAAATTTTCATCGCTCTATTAAGATCCTCACGTTTTCTCATGAATTATTTTATTTATGCTGTTAATTTCCCCAAATAAAAAATAATTATGTTACATTGAGACATTCTCCTTAGTGAATCTTTATATGTTTCAATCATTATTTAAATTGAGCCTTCTTTCTTATGTAGTCTCCACCATAAAATCTGTTACTGAACATTAATCAGATCTTCTTTGGTGAGTTTTAATGATGGCTAAGTTTTAGGTTTTTAATCATACACAATGATAACTAATTAATATTCTTTTTAAATTCATTAACTCTTAATAAAAATCCTTATGGTTTCTCATAATAATACATATTTTCCATCACATTTAGTGTTAATGTGATTCCATCCAGTTCAATATATTGAATAAAACCAAAAAGCATAGTATATGTAATAATAATCACAGTGGGGATCTACATAATAATTTATATGATTCCTAAATTATGCAAAACTCTTTTTAATATAATAAACCTTAGGATTAACTTTGTTCAGTAATAGTCAAAATTAAAATCCATCATAATGGTTCATAATGAAAATATTAGTCAACATAATAATTATCCATAAGAGTTTAAAAACGATTTTGAAACAATCCCCATTCTCATACATCATGGGACACTTGATTTAAATCCAAACACAACATAATAATTTTAATTAACCACATGTACAACTATTCTAGATCCAAATAAAAATTTACTATGTATAATGGGATATAATTATAGTAAATAAACATATTCTATACCATAGAAAGACCTTAGGAAGTTATATTATACTTACCAATGTTCTCAAAGTAATTAATAGGGTTATTCTCTCTAAAATATGATTTCATAAATCTAGTTCCTAAAATTTCTATTAAAACTCTCTTGATGCCAATTTTAAAGACCTAAAACCTAGTTTCCAACATTCAATGGTAACTTTATTACATTGGCACTAGAGATGTTGAATCAGATCCCCAATGACAGGATGATTTATTAGTCTTGTTAAGCTAGTTATATTCATATATCTCATATTATAATTGAAAACATAAAATACAACATTGAATTTTCTTTGATAATATAGAGATACTCACTAATCATACATTAACATTACATCATTTTTCCAAAATACTTAATTCATTATACAAACAGGTGCCCAAATACCATATTTGTTTAGTGACATTAGAAACAGCAGAATATAAACACTAGTCTATAAGTGATGTACATCATCTCCCACTTGGTTCTCCATGACTAGATCCCCTCTTAGACACATCATACAGAATACATATATTTATAAACATGGGATAAGAAACATAAGAATTAATGAGCTCATATTCTCAGGAACGGTAAATAAGGGAGACATGTAGGCATAATGATGATGATAATGGTATGTGAACATGATCATAACATTATAATATCATACCTTACATATTAAGGATCATAAACATGAACCATGTAATAAATATTCGATGTTTATAAGACATGAATCATAAAGTAATCATAATCAAAATCCATGAAAAAAAAACATATGGATCATATATGGAACTATGGAAGACACAGAAACATGTAATGTAATTCCCTATAATTAATGGAATATTTCGAAATCTAATTAGGTTACATCATGGGGACTACATTTTTTGGTGGGTCACACCACTATCCCCATTTATAGTCGGATCTTTATAGTGGATAATGTTACACCTTCTTCCCATAGTGGATCTCGTTCCACCTTCTTCCCATAGTGGATCAGGTTTACCCTTATAACAATAGTGGATAAAGCCCATCTAATTATTTCCCACCATTATCTTATGACATATAAATCCTTACACAATTCATTGGAGGAAGATATAGGTACCACACCTCACATAATTAAAATATACATATACATCCCACTATATTAGAAACATTAATCTTATCATAACCCATGAAATGAAATGGGTATCGTAATCTTGTCATCATATCACAACCTATAAAAAATAGATAGGATTCATAAAAAATTCATACAATATTAACCTATGAAAAATGAAGGTTTCATAACCATATAACATGTTGGAGAGATATGAAGTTCATAAACATCATTCCATAAAAACATAAACCATTTAGAGAAATATTATGAATGGAACCCCTGGATCATATCCCTATTAAATAATGGATAATATAATTGCATGTCATATTATATTGAATAATTTTTTGAAATATCCTTTTAAAACATTTCACACAGAAAATTTCAATTTTTTCTCAAAAAACCATCTATTAAACCATAAATCAATTTAGAAGTACTTTTTTGAAAATAAGAATGAATAATTATAATGGAATCATTTTAATCCATTTTAAAAGCACTTAAAAAATGATTACTTTCCTTTAAGTAAAACATTATTGAAAACATTTTTTGAAAATTTGGTTTTAAATGAAATATATTTTAGACCAAAGGGTGAAATATGGTCTAGTTTCCTTAAAAATGATTCTTAATAATATTAAGTTTCAGTGTAGAAAAATTTTACCATTAAAGGAATGTATCATGAAACAATAAAGGATAGTAAAATCATGAAAATTATTAAGATATGTATTATAATATTTCATCAATTTAAATATAATCATAAACAATCTTGATAAATGGAGATATTGTAGCAATAAACTCATACAACTTTGGTATCTTTGAATCACCAGTACCATTAAAGAATAACATTAAATGAAGCTTAAAATATCATAAAAAGAATTATTTTCCTGAAATAACTTATTATATGTCATTATATACACTATTTAAAGAATATAGTTGTATAACAAAACATATGTCTTGAATAGTAAAATTGAGGAAAAATTACCTTACCGATATGATAACTTTAGAACTATACAATTCCATGAAATAGAGATCATCAAAGAGATATGTAAATGGCCATTAATTTAAGGATGATAGTAATATAATAAATTAATGGTAATTATGTACACCACACCAAATAAATCTTAATTGAATAAGGCATAAGTCTCGATGAAATAAAAGTGAGACTAGAAATCCACTTACCTTATGTATTGACTCCATTCATACTCATTAAAACATCATGTATAATAAATATAAGATTATTATAAATCTATTATATAACCATATTCCATTTTATCATTATATATATGATTTTTTTATGACCTTCTATTACCAATCATGTTAAAGATACCATTAGGGTAATAAAAGCCTTGTTTTTCACATGTGTTTTATTTTCATATATTTTATATCCTATTACTTATATCATGATTTCATGATATCCATAATTATAACCATCATATAAATATCATATATATTAATTTTATATGAATTTATTATAAAATATAAATATAAAAATTGAAAATAAAATACACCATTCTTGGAGATGGTTGAAAGTACGTACACACGAACATTATTTATATTTTCATATCATATTGAAAGAAAGTAAATGAAATATATGTGTATATATATAAATAATATCACTAAAGTACAATTAATATGTCATATATATCATATAATTTTACTAAATACATTTTTAATGCATTTCATGTATTGTGTGAATAAATCACAACTATTTGAAGAGGTTGTAGTCGACCTGTCCAAAAATGATGCTACAGTATATACAAAAAATGGATAGCATGAATTTATTTGTTTTATAATAATTAATGTAGACAGAATAAATCATAAATATCATATATACAATATAAAAATAAAATTTTTGTAGGATCGAAATAATGTTTATAGATGCACAATTACCATAGGTGGTGAATTGTAGGTTTAAAAACATTCAATTTTAACAATAAGGTAAATTAATTTAAACGTGGTTAAACAAGGTAAATTTCCAAGCACACTATTGTTTATTTATAATGAAACTAACATTGTTAGGGTCCGAAAAAATTAATCTAGAAATTAATATTAAGAAAACTTTCTTAGAATGAGATTATACATTAAGGAATATATAATCCTATTTCTCAGAGTATGTAAAATTACTAGAAAGAATATGAAAATTGTAATTTCATTCATTAAAAAAAATAATGTGGAAATAGAACATGAAACACGAATAAGTAAACAATTTAGAAATCCGTTAAACCAAAGAGTATGGTATCCAACAACTTTTGTAACATCCAAAGTAAGTAATGAATAATAGATATTTTTATCTATGTCTATTAATGATTAATATAGTGTTATAGAGGTTTAAAATGAAAATAAATATAATCTTATGCATGGAATACACTAATATTCTTAAAAGATTGTTTTACTTCCTTTTGATGGAAAACCATTTTTAATCTATATTTTGACAATTTTATAAACTATGTTTGTCAAAATAAACCTATCCTTTATGATTGGGACATCAAAATTTACCTTGTGCGAATTTTTGGTATTTTTCTGACAATGTTCATTTTTTAATGAATAGTGGAAAATACTGCATTTTACATCAAAATTGCTTTTTAATCTAATTTATTTATATGATTAGATTATGTTTTGAATTTCTTTTGAAGTGAAATTAGAATATATTTTTACCATTTTATCCAATGGTGGTCATTGGAATCAATTTCACTTTGAAATTAGACTTAAACTGGTGTCAATCTTTTGATACTTACTGTTTTGTAAAAACACGCTATTTGCTCTGGCAGTGGGAATTAATTATTAAATTAATTAATGTGACTTATATGATTTGAATTTTGTAAAATAGACTTCATTTTTGAATTCAGAATATCAAATATAGCTTAGGGTGAATTTTTGGTAATTTTCTGAAAAACTTCAATTTTTGATTAATAGTGAAACCACTAAGTGGTAATCAAGCAAACAGATTTTTCAGTTAAATGAAAGTTTACCACTAATGTGTATTGAATTTTGAAAATCCGACATACATGGATGTCATTAATAAGTAAAATGTGGTTCAATGAGATTAAAATAATTTTTTGGTGAATAGTAACTTATTAAGTTTTAATCGCGATTAGTGGTAATTAGTGTAGTTTAAGGTATAAATAATGCTTTAATAAAACGAAATGACCTAGAAACATGTCCCAACCTCATTGGTTGTGTCATGGCGGACCATGAAATTCCATGGGTCAACTTGGGGACCTCATGGATCCACTTTTGTTGGGAAATGACATAAATTACTTTTTATTTAATGTTAAAGTGAAAATGACACAAACATAATATGTTTTACAAAAACAATTTTTAAGTGGGGTTATACAGGTCCAAATTTAGATTATAAATAGTCATTGGAAATCTAAAAATATTTCCTACATCATAGTATTTTTTTTATAATTTTTAGACATTAAATTAATTAAATTATTTATGACATAATAATGATGCAGCGATGACATCATTATTTGATGATTTAAATAAAATGGAAAGACAATGTAAAATCTATGAACTACACATGGCAAAAACCAATTGGATGAATGGATTTCGAATACTTATAACCTTATCCACGAATAATATCAATGTGGGTCCTCTTAAAACCGAAAAACATTTTCAAATAAAGTAATATTTCTTTACTTTCCAAAAGTGCCCCTCCTCTCCTCTTATAAAAGGCCCCCACCTCTACCTCATTTCACACACTCTTCAAGCCTTTGGCTCGGCAAACCCATGCCCATTTGCTCTCTCCACATCCCTCTCCTCATCCTAGAGGATTCCCTTTGGGCAGATTCCTTTCAAAAGAATCCTTTAGGCTCAAATCAAAAGGAGTTACACTTTTAAAGGTAATTCATTCTCTCATGTTCATTTGTTATATTTTGCTTCTCCAACCCCCTAAACTCTTTTTATTTACTTCTTTTGTAACAACAACATTATCTTCAATATACTAGGATGTTGTTATAAGTTTTATTTGAGCTACACTCTCACACAACTACATCAAATGGTTAAAGAACATACGGTTTCCGTGGATGGCGAAATTCTGCCTCCCGAAACGATGATTGTTCAATACTCTTTTAACACCTTCAAAGGTGGCCATTATGATGTCACTATTTTTATATATGATATATAATATGTTTATGTTTTCTTTAAGATTCTGTTTTTTTCATTTTGGGCATACCTTTATGGTTTCCATTATGGGTAAACACGATATCTTCATTTTAGGATGTGCGGACTACCGCCCCCTAAAAGTGATTTGATTCGTTAATACCATATGTGGGATGTGTAAAGGATAAAGTTAATGATATTATATATGTTATTATACTGGAATTATAATATACTCTTATATCATTATGATTCCATTCCAGAAAATATGAAATAGAAATGGAAGTAGCATTAATGCGTACGTACGGCTTACCGTCTCCATGAACGGTGCATTTCATTTCTTACCACTAAATGTGATGTAATATTATAAATACATGTATATGACGAATATATATGACAGATATGATATCTAAATCATGAATAACATTCTGGATATAATGAAGCTTTGACCAAATTAACAACATGTAAGTGTAAGAAGTCTATTTTTGACTTAAGAACCAAATACCGACAAAAGGAACATTATTAACTAAACTGATTACATGATGATCATAACATGGTATAAAAGGAATAATGAACTTGAAAAAGATTCATAATCAATTAGAGATTAACTCAAATTTATTATTAAGGAGATTAAAGAACGGTCGCGTCAAGTCGGATATGCGGTATGGGACTTCATCTCAATCTCCTTTCATTGAGGCATATTTTATTTTATACACAACTTTCTTTTATACGGTGTATAAACCCCTTTGACTTTTATGTTTATTCAAAAGGAATATTTTTTATACGAAGCATTTACTAAATGACAAAAGGGAATGTTTTTGTCGTACGTATGCGGCGACAACGACTTCTCCGCCTTCGTGACCGTTATTTGAGTTTCGGCATCCTCTACAAGCCATACCTTCTTTTTAAAAGAAAAATAAATACCATGTTTTACTTTTCTTTTATTTTAGTATTGAAAATGGTTTTCATAATGTTTTTATATCAATGTGTTGTATTGATATCTCGTGATTGAAATGTGGAAATTTTATGTTTCCTTTATGCATGTTTTATGTGATATGATTATGTTATGGTTCTTGGGCATTATTATGAAGACGGGTGGTTCCATGATAAACTAAGGGCGGGTGAGCCCGTTACAGCTCTCCAATGCATTGGGTAACGCGAAGGAGTTAAACGTTAAGGTTTCTCCGTAGAGATTTTAGGGAATATACTGTGATGGGTATTCCAAACGTAACCAAGAGGGTTACTCCCTATGTAAGAATGTTATGAATGCCTCAAGTTACCTTCATGTCTTATGATTTCTATGATTTATTAATGATTTGACGAGGTATGTTAAAGTGATTATGTTTTATGGGTAAAGTATGATTTCACTCTTATGTATGTATGTACCCATGTTTCCTTTCCAGGTTTTTATAACCCATACTGAGTTTTTATGCTCATCCCAAGTTTTTGAAATGTTTTTTCACAGGTCAAGGGAAAGGTACATGATAAGATGATAGAGTCAAGGATGTGTCAAAAAATAATCCATGTTTTATTTTATATGTGTTTCCATTGATGGGAATGAAGAATACTATCTTTATGTAACCACTTTGTTTATATGTGGAATGTAATGCAAGTTTTATGATCTAATTCTCTAAAACTCTAATCCCGAAAAGATCCTCAATGTGTAATCTTGTAATAACTCAAGATTAAGTAAGGTTTAAGGCTGGGGCCTTATAGTTGGTATCAAAGGTCGGTTTAGATAACTTTAGGAGTTAGAATTCTTTTAAAGGATTATCCAAAAAATATTTTTTTAAAATGATATAACATTTAAAGATTACCATGTTGCTTCATCTAAGACATGTTTGATTAGAATGGTTTTCCGCAGAGGAAACAGGGAAGCAGTGCTAGGAAGGCATACAGAAGGAAATAACCTTCCGAATCAGCATCCAGAAATGGTCGGAATTGGAACTGAACAGTTTGTTGCAGTAATGGCGCAGTTGACTCAAGCGATAAATGGTTGTGGTATCCATGCACGAGATCAGCCAGATCAACCGCAGAGGAACATGTCAGTGGTGGAACATTTCATGAGGCAACATCCACCATCATTTAGAGGATCATCTGACCCTGTGCTAGCTGAATGGTGGATTAAAGCACTGGAGAAGATTTTTGATGTCATGGGGTGTTCAGACAATCAAAAGGTTAGTCTTGCTATTTACCGTTTGGAGGGTGAAGCAGATCAGTGGTGGTCTATGGTTAAAAATATCAGGGACGCCGATGAGATTGATGCTCTTGACTGGGATGAATTCAAAGGTATGTTTCTTGAGAAGTATTTTCCTAAGGCTGTTCGAATTAGGATGGAAACGCAATTCTTGGAATTGAGTCAAGAGGAAGACTCAGTGGATGCCTATGAATAATGGTTCACTCGTTTGGCAAGGTATGCTCCAAATTTTATCCGAGACCATGATAGTAAAATCAATCGTTTTTACTCAGGATTAAAGCCAAAATATCGAAGGGCATTAGCTTCTCGTGAGTTTAAAAGTTATGAAAAGCTTGTTTGATGTGCTGAGAAGGTGGAAATGGAGTTTGTCGATGACCAAGTGTTCTATAACAACCAGCAAGAAGAAGAGACTGTGGTGGCAGGAGAAAGGTAATAATTCTTCAAAAAAGTCTGATGGTAAGAGAACTAAGTTTCCAGTTTGTGATAAGTGTGGCAAAAGGCATGCTGGGGAATGCCTTCTGAATTCTGGGATGTGCTACCGATGTGGTAAGATGGGACATAAGGCACGTGATTGCACTGAAAAGGATCAAGGTGAAGGTAAGAAAAAATTTGATTTACAGTTAGTGAAATGTTATAAGTGCAATGAGATGGGTCACTATGCAAACGAGTGTCCGACAAGAGCTTGAGTGATGGGAAGCAGTTAGACTACAAGCAGAAAGGGGTGGTGAAATCCTTTGCACTACTTCAGCAGATGTCGGGCCATCAAATGAAGTTGTATCAGGTACTTTGTTTGTTTTTTCAGATTATTCCAGTGTGTTGTTTGATTCGGGGTCTACACATTCTTTCATCTCTGAAAACATTTCTAGTAAAATGGGAATACCATCTCAAGAAATGACTCCTGAACTATTGATAAAAACACCTGGGGGAAGTGTCGAGGCAAAAAAAATTATAAGAATATTCCTATCCTTATCTGTGGAAAGAACCTACTTGCAAACCTTATTGTTCTACCTCTAGTTGAGTTTGATGTTATCCTGGGTATGGATTGGCTCTCTATTTACCATGCTAAAATTGACTGTAGAGCTAAAGAAGTTTCTTTTCAGAAAGACTTTCAGTTTGTTTACAAGAATGAACCCTTACTTTTGATAACATATCATGAGGCCGAGAAACTTATAAAAGATGGAAATGAATGTTACCTTGCACACATCGTTGAAAATAAAGGAACTGTTCAGATTAATGATGTACCAGTGGTAAATGAGTATCCTGATGTTTTTCCTGATGAGTTGCCTAGAATAATACCAGATCGGGAAGTTGAGTTTACTATTGACTTAGTTCCTGATTCTAAGCCAATTTCAAAACCCCCTTATCGAATGGCACAAATTGAACATTTAGAGTTGAAGGAGAAATTGCAATATTTATTAGATAAAGGTTTCATTAGACCTAGAACATCACCATGGGGTGCTCCTGTTTTGTTTGTTAAGAAAAAAGATGGTTCTATGAGACTTTGCATTGATTATAGAGCCTTGAATAATATCACTGTTAAGAACAAATATCCTTTGCCTCATATCAATGATTTGTTTGATCAGCTCCAGGGAGCTCAGTTTTTTTCAAAGATTGACCTGAGATCGGGGTACCATCAGCTGAAGGTAAAGGAGGTAGATATTCCGAAGACCGCGTTCCGTACGAGATTTGGCCATTATGAATTTGTAGTAATGCCTTTTGGGCTAACCAATGCACCTGCTGTATTCATGGACTTAATGAATAGAATTTTCAATGAGTTCTTGGATAAGTTTGTGGTGGTTTTCATTGATGATATTTTGGTGTTTTCTAAAAGTAAAGAGGAGCATGAAAAACATTTAAGGGTTATCTTGCAAACCTTAAAAGAAAATAAACTGTATGGGAAATTCAGCAAGTGTGAGTTTTGGTTGCAACAAATTTCATTCCTTGGTCCCATTGTTTCTAAAGATGGAATAACTGTTGATCCTGCAAAAACAAAAGTTGTGGAAGAATGGCCAAGACCCACAAATGTAACCGAGATTCGTAGCTTCCGTGTTTTGGCGGGCTATTACCGAAGGTTTTTTAGAAATTTTTCACGGTTATCTAGTCCAATGACTAAGCTAACTCGGAAGGGTGTTAAGTTTATCTAGACAAAAGAATGTGATGATTGTTTTCAGGAATTGAAAAGAAGATTGGTGAATGCTCCAGTTTTGGCACTACCTTCCAGGAATGGTGAGTTTTTTATATACAGTGATGCTTCATTGAAAGGACTTGGTTGCGTACTAATGCAGAATGATCAGGTAATTGCTTATGCTTCACGACAGTTGAAAACTCATGAGGTAAATTACCCTACACATGATTTGAAATTAGCTGCTGTTGTTTTTGCTTTAAAAATTTGGAGGCATCATTTGTATGGAGTAAAGTGTGAAATATATACCGATCACAAAAGTTTAAAGTATATATTCACTCAGAAAGAGTTAAACATGAGACAAAGGAGATGGCAGGAATTAATCAATGATTATGATTGTACAATTCATTACCATCTGGGAAAAGCAAATAAAGTGGCTGATTCTTTGAGTCGAAAAAGTAATGCTTCATTAACAGTGTTGTGTTTGGAACGTGATCCATTGGTCAAAGATTTGATGAACTTTGGCATAGAAGTTGTTGGTGCAGGAAGTCCTTCTGTTTTGTTTCAGGTATCAGTGAGATCATCTCTATCAGATAGAATCAAGCAAGCACAGAAGCAAGACAGTGAGTTGCAGAAAAGGGTAGAGATGGTTCAGAAAGGTAAGTTGCCTGAATTCAACATTGACAGTGATTGTGTTTTGAGATTTGGGAAGAGATTGTGTGTGCCTTGTGATTCACAGTTGAAGAGAGAGTTGTTATGTGAAACTCATAGTTCTCCGTTTTCAGTTCATCCGGGCAGTACAAAGATGTATAGAGATCTGCGGGAGTATTACTGGTGGGATGGAATGAAAAGAGATATTGCTGATTTTCCTGTGAACTGTTTGACTTGTCAGCAGGTTAAAGCAGAGTGGCAGTTACCGAAAGAGATGCTTCAGCCTTTACCAGTGCCAGAGTGGAAATGGGAGAATATATCCATGGAATTTGTTGTTGGATTACCGAAGACATCTCGAGGTAATAATGCAATCTGGGTTATTGTTAATCGCTTGACTAAATCTGCTCATTTCCTTGCTATACGAGATACTTTCTCTCTTGATCAACTTTCCCGTTTGTATCTTAAAGAGATAGTCAGGTTACATGGAGTTCCTATCTCTATTGTATCAGATCGTGATCCCAGGTTTACTTCTAACTTTTGGAAAGTCCTACAGAAGTCGTTGGGTACTGAATTAAATTTTAGTACAGCTTTTCATCCTCAATCAGATGGACAGGCAGAACGAATAATTCAGACATTGGAGGATATGCTACGAGCTTGTTCTATGGATTATCAGGGAAGTTGGGACCAACATCTTTCTTTGGTTGAATTTTCATATAATAACAGTTTCCATTCCAGTATACAGATGGCACCATTTCAGGCGTTATATGTGAAGCGGTGTCGCACTCCAGCTTTCTGGGATGAAGTGGGTGAAAGGAAGTTGATGGGACCAGAATTGGTAGAAGAGATGGCAGAAAAAGTTCAGCTGATTCAGAAAAACATGAGAACAGCTCAGAGCAGGCAGAAGAGTTATGTGGATAACCGGAGGAAGGATCTATCTTTTGAGGTAGGTGATCATGTTTTTCTCAAGGTTTCTCCTTGGAAAAGTGTGATGAGATTTGGTAAGAAAGGAAAGTTGAGTCCAAGGTTCATTGGACCATATGAAATTCTGGAGAGAGTTGGATCAGTTGCATACCGAGTGGCTTTACCTCGGAGTTTATCTTAGGTACACAATGTTTTTCACATTTCGATGTTGAGAAAGTATATGCCAGATACATCTCATGTTTTGAGTCCAGAGGTAGTTCAGCTGGAAGAGAACCTATCTTATGAGGAACAACCGGTCCAGATTATTGACCACAGGGAGCAAGTGTTACGGAATAAGGTGATTCATCAGGTAAAGGTTTTGTGGAAAAACCACATGATTGAAGAGGCAACATGGGAATCTGAAAATGCAATGAGGGATAAATACCCCCATTTATTCGATAAGTAAATAAATTGTGGGGACGCAATTTTCTAAAGGGGGGAAGGATGTAACATCCCTAGTAAGTAATGAATAATAGATATTTTTATATATGTCTATTAATGATTAAGATAGTGTTATAGAGGTTTAAAATGAAAATAAATACAGTCTTATGCATGGAATACACTAATATTCTTAAAAGATTGTTTTACTGCCTTTTGATGGCAAACCATTTTTGAATCTATATTTTGAAAATTTTATAAACTATTTTTGTCAAAATAAACCTATCCTTTATGATTGGGACATCAAAATTTACCTTGTGTGAATTTTTGGTATTTTTCTGACAATGTTCATTTTTTTATGAATAGTGAAAAATATTGCATTTTACATCAAAACTGCTTTTTAATCTAATTTATTTATATGATTAGATTATGTTTTGAATTGATTTTGAAGTAAAATTAGAATATATTTTTACCATTTTATCCAATGGTGGTCATTGGAATCAATTTCACTTTGAAATTAGACTTAAACTGGTGTCAATCTTTTGATACTTATTGTTTTGTAAAAACACGCTATTTGCTCTGGAAGCGGGAATTAATTATTAAATTAATTAATGTGACTTATATGATTTTAATTTTGTAAAATAGACTTCATTTTTGAATTCGGAATATCAAATATAGCTTAGGGTGAATTTTTGGTAATTTTCTGAAAAACATCAATTTTTGATGAATAGTGAAACCACTAAGTGGTAATCAAGCAAACTGATTTTTCAGTTAAATGAAAGTTTACCACTAATGTGTATTGAATTTTGAAAATCCGACATACATGGTTGTCATTAAGAAGTAAAATGTGGTTCAATGAGATTAAAATAATTTTTTGGTGAATAGTAACTTATTAAGTTTTAATCGCGATTAGTGGTAATTAGTGTAGTTTAAGGTATAAATAATGCTTTAATAAAATGAAATGACCTAGACACATGTCCCAACCTCATTGGTTGTGTCATGGCCGACCATGAAATTCCATGGGTCAACTTGGGGACCCCATGGATCCACTTTTGTTGGGAAATGACAATAATTACTTTTTATTTCATGTTAAAGTGAAAATGACGCAAACATAATATGTTTTACAAAAACAATTTTTATGTCGGTTTATACAGGTCCAAATTTTTATTATAAATATTAATTGGAAAGCTAAAAAGATTTCCTACATCATAGTATTTGTTTTATAATTTTTAGACATTAAATAAATTAAATTATTTATGACATAATAATGATGCAGCGATGACATCATTATTTGACGATTTAAATAAAATGGAAAGACAATGTAAAATCTATGAACTACACATGGCCAAAACCAATTGGATGAGTGGATTTCTAACCCTTATAACCTTATCCACGAATTATATCAATGTGGGACCTTTTCAAACCGAAAAACATTTTCAAATAAAGTAATATTTCTTTACTTTCCAAAAGTGCACATTCTCTCCTCTTATAAAAGGCCTCCACCTCTACCTCATTTCACACACTCTTCAAGCCTTTTTCTCGGCCAAACCCTGCCCATTTGCTCCCTCCACATCCCTCTCCTCATCCTAGAGGATTCTTTTTGGGCAGATTCCTTTCAAAGGAAGCCTTTAGTCTCAAATCAAAAGGAGTTACACTTTTAAAGGTAATTCATTCTCTCATGTTCATTTTTTTTATTTTGCTTCTCCAACCCCCTAAACTCTTTTTATTTACTTCCTTTGTAACAACACCAGTATCTTCAATATACTAGGATGTTGTTATAAGATTTATTTGAGCTACACTCTCACACAACTACATCAAATGGTTAAAGAACATACGGTTTCCGTGGATGGAGAAATTCTACCTCCCGAAACGATGATTGTTCAATACTCTTTTAACACCTTCAAAGGTGGCCATTATGATGTAACTATTTTTATATATGATATATAATATGTTTATGTTTTCCTTAAGCTTCTGTTTTTTTTATTTTGGGCATACCTTTTTGGTTTCCAATATGGGTAAACACGATATCTTCATTTTAGGATGTGCGGACTACCGCCCCCTGAAAGTGATTTGATTCGTTAATACCATATGTGGGATGTGTAAAGGATAAAGTTAATGATATTATATATGTTATTATTCTGGAATTATAATATACTCTTATATAATTATGATTCCATTCCAGAAAATATGAAATAGAAATGGAAGTAGCATTCATGCGTACGTACGGCTTACCGTCTCCATGAACGGTGCATTTCATTTCTTACCTCTAAATGTGATGTAATATAATAAATACATGTATATGATGAATATATATGACATATATGATATCTACATCATGAATACAATTCTGGATATAATGAACCTTTGACCAAATTAACAACATGTAAGTGTAAGAAGTCTATTTTTGACTTAAGAACCAAATACCGACAAAATGAACATTATTAACATAACTGATTACATGATGTTCATAACATGGTATAAAAGGAATAATGAACTTGAAAAAGATTCATAATAAGTAGATATTAACTCAAGTTTATTATTCAGGAGATTAAAGAACGGTCGGGTCAAGTCGGATACGAGGTATGGGACTTCATCTCAATCTCCTTTCATTGAGGCATATTTTATTTTATACACAAATTTCTTTTATAGGGTGTATAAACCCCTTTGACTTTTACGTTTATTCAAAAGGAATATTTTTTATACGAAGCGTTTACTAAACAACAAAAGGGAATTTTTTTGTCGTACGTATGTGGCGACAACGACTTCTCCGCCGTCGTGACTGTTATTTGAGTTTCGGCTTCCTCTACAAGCCATACATTCTATTTAAAAGAAAAATAAATACCATGTTTTACTTTTCTTTTATTTTAGTATTGAAAATGGTTTTCATAATGTTTTTATATCAATGTTTTGTATTGATATCTCGTGATTGAAATGTGGAAATTTTATGTTTCCTTTATGCATGTTTTATGTGATATGATTATGTTATGGTTCTTTGGCATTATTATGAAGACGGGTGGTTCCGTGATAAACTAAGGGCGGGTGAGCCCGTTATAGCTCTCCAATGCATTGGGTAATGCGAAGGAGTGAAACGTTAAGGTTTCTCCGAAGAGATTTTAGGGAATATACTGTGATGGGTATTCCAAACGTAACCAAGAAGGTTACTCCCTACGTAAGAATGTTATGAATTCCTCAAGTTACCTTTATGTCTTTTGATTTCTATGATTTATCAATGATTTGACGAGGTATGTTGAAGTGATTATGTTTTATGGGTAAAGTATGATTTCACTCTTATGTATGTATGTACCCATGTTTCCTTTCCATGTTATTATAACCCATACTGAGTTTTTATGCTCATCCCAAGTTTTTGAAATGTTTTTTCACAGGTCAAGGGAAAGGTACATGATAAGATGATAGAGTCAAGGATGTGTCAAGAAATAATCCATGATTTATTTTAAATGTGTTTCCGTTGATGGGAATGAAGAATACTATCTTTATGTAACCACTTTGTTTATATGTGGAATGTAATGCAAGTTTTATGATCTAATTCTCTAAAACTCTAAACCCGAAAAGATCCTCAATGTGTAATCTTGTAATAACTCAAGATTAAGTAAGGTTTAAGGCTGGGGCCTTATAACTTTGGATAAAGGTCCCTTGATTTATACATTCCAGAAAGTCTGTCTAACCCACACCAGAGCAATCCCTCAATAAGAATATCATATTCTGTCATTCTATCCCTGCAATCCCTTTATCTTTTAGGTAATCGGTACCTCTGTCTTCATATCCCTATAAGCCCTTGATTGTATACAACAACAATCTGAGCCGTACGATGCAACTTGAACAAGATGTTTATGGATTAACAAGTTGTTCACAAAATGCACAACACATGAGAGTATTTTTCTCTCTATAAATCTCTTCAAATTATGTAATATCTAGAATCATCATTCTATTCCTTGATTTTGATCTTGTTCAAGTGTGATCAAATTTATAGAAAAAATATCAATGGTCGACACACTCCTCCAATGGTCATATTTTTCCTTGAATCTTTAAGGGACTTGTATATGTGTCACTAAAAAAATGGTTAGTTATAAAAAAAATTGTACGGCATCATTTTATAGTTATGAAATTATATATAAGATAAAATAATAATATTAACAATATCTTATTATTGAAAATCTATGGAAAATAAAATTCAGAGCGTAAGAATTTAAATAATAAGATTCTAGAACTAATTGATATTAAGATTATATTTCACAATGACATTGGAGTCTGAATTATGATGAATTCAGAGTCTAAATTATGAGGAATACAGAGACTAAATTATGTGGAATTGGGAGTCTGAATTCTGAGGAATACAGAGACTAAATTATGAGGAATTGGGAGTCTGAATTTTAAGAAATTTGAAGTCAGAATTCTGTGGAATTCAGAGCCTAAATTATAAGGAAATAAGTGTTTGAATTATGGGGAAATTTGTTTCTGAATTTCATAGAATTCTGACTATAAATTTTAGAGAATTGAGATTCTAAATTCCAAAGAAATAAAAGTCTAAATTTCTGAGAATTCGGAGTATAAATTTCAGGGAACTTGGATTCAAAATATCAAAAAATTCAGAGTCTAAAAACATTAATACTCAGTAGCTTAATAAATTTCAATATTCTAATTTTTTTAATAAGGATCCGAATTTTATACTTATTTAAAAAACATGTTTTGAGAAGACATGGAATAAAACATTGTAAACCAGGGAAATGGTAAAACATTCCTTAGAGAAATGAAATTTTCCTTAAGAAAAACTATTCATAGATAGAAATTATTTTTATTAATAAATTTTTGTTTAAATTTTCAAAACATAGAGGAAGGTAAATTTCATATAGAAACCTTATTAACTTGACAAACTCCCCCTTTTAGGAAATAAAAAACCCGCTTTTGAAAAATAATGTATGTAATAAAGATTTTTTAATGTTTTAATATAAATTGATATCTCCTGTTACTTATGTGTTATGATGAATACGCCTAACTCCCCCTTAGGTTTGGAAATCCCTAAGGATTTTATTCTTGAAATTCATAGAGAAGTGACTTTCTCATACTCATGAAAATATTCTTTTTAAATAATACCATTTACTTAAACTCCCCCTTACATAGGGAATTAACTTCTTCATACTATGTATTCTTTTTATCATTATCTTCTCTACCTTTTGAGATTTTCAAAAAGGAAGGGATGGAATAAAAATGGTACCTACTAGATTAGTGATATTCAATACAATGTAATTGAAGGATATAAATTTTTTCCTTGTGATAGAAAAAATTAATACAGGGAAAAACATACATCAAAATAACATATTTGTAGGAAAATTATTCATTCTTCATTTTCATAAGAATGATCTTCCTCAAGGTGGAAGAAAACTTCTTAAGCTCTTTATGATCCTCCTCATTCATCTTGAGAAAAAATTCTAGATCCTGATTATTTTTTTCCAGAGACATGATTTTTTCATCTTGAGGGTTTATGATTTCTTCTTGAGACATCACTACTAATTCTTGTTGATTGAACTTTTCGTGAAACTATTCCATTAGTTCTCTTTCTCTCTTAAAATTTAATGCAACTGAATTTAACATCCCATTCAGATCTTTACCCTCTTGCTTCCGAGATACATGCTCAAGATTCATCTTTTTAGAAAAAAAAATGTGGAATGGTTTTTGATTCAATAATCTGACACAACAAAGTCATATTATACAGAATCATGGAAATCCTCAAAGATTATCATGTCTTGAATAATTTTTTGGTCATTTTTTTATTTTTGTACATGGTCTCATATGACCATCATAACCGATATGAAAAGATTTGAAATCTGCCTCATGCTAGATGAATTTTTACATGATCATGCTTACGAAATCTGACATCTGATTGAAAAAATGATGAAAAAACTTACATCTCGAATAAATACTATAGATCAATGGTATTATTTTTACTAACTTATTGAGATACAAAACAAAACAAATCTTGACCAATCAAAGATAAATATTTAAAATCTAATTCCCATATAGGAGATGATTCTTTGTCTAGCCCTTCATATTTTCGCTTATATGATGCACCAAAATCATCCTTAGCCCTGAAAATCACAATATTATTAGATGTAACATCAATCACCTATTTTAATGTATCAATATTAGTAATATCATTTTCTTCCCTTGGATTCTCATACTCACTATCATAGAGTTGGAATATATTATTCTCATCAACCTCTTATTTTTTATCATCTTCCTTAATATCATTAGGATGGATGAAATAATTGTTTCTACTCTCATAATAAATAGGTTTAACAACATTTTCTTATCCATGATACTCTTTCCCTTGGGAAATTTTTTTGGTTGACTCAAAATGGGATGTTTGGATTGAAATCTTATCATAAAGACATTACTTCTCATTGAATTCTTATAATTGATTAATCATGTCATCACTGTCATCTTCTTCTTCCTCTTTTTCTTCTTCTACTTATTCATCTTTATGCAACTATTCGTTCAAAATAGGTTATAGAATTAGAATTTTACTTCCTATAGTCTCCACTTGTATTGGTTATTGGAGAAACATTTTCGGTACCTGCAACATTTAAAAGTATTCCTCAGTATCCTTGAAATGGTCTTGAATGATATCGACTTCAGAAATTTTCATTTTCAACTTCTTATGTTTTTCATTCCATTCATGTTCTTCAATATCTTGACTTTTAAATAATTTTTTATCAGAAGGATCTATGTAAAAACATGGATCTACTTCTTCCATGTTCAACTTTTGTGCCCTCCACTTCAATACAACTTCATCATGGAATGTTTTTTTTATTTTTTGGCTTTAGTGGTGCTGACTGGATTTCCAAAATTTTAGGTTTTTCATTGGTTTCAAGTTCCATCTCTTTTCTATTCTTCTGATATTTCTTTGAATTTTATCATACATACCCTTTCATAGTAAATGCTTCAATATCACATTTAGAAAGATCATAAAATTCAAATAATTTTGTACTAAAACTTATCATCATTCCCCTTAATGTATCATCACTCAGGAATATGATCTTGATGGTTATAGCTTTCTAATAAAAAGTAATTTTAAATTATTCTAAACAAATCACAACGATCTTCAACAATATCACTGGAGACATAATTATCTAAGACATGAGTGTTACATTATTTATGTTGGAGATTGTTAGAAGGATGTACTTCACAAACTTTACCTTCATATGGTTATTTAAAAAATACAAAATAAATATATCACTTTTATTTAACGATCACTTTTCACCATTTCTCAAAATTGGAAAACCATGTACCCATAAGGCTAAAATCTTGAAATTTGTTTAATGGTGTTTAATTTTAGCTAACTTTACTCATTTGAATCTAAGGTATTCAATTTCATTTTCCTTCTCAAAACTTCCTGACTGATATGGCAACTTGTGAGGGTAGAAAATTGCATCGCCTTAATATGGAATTCCATCAATATTTGGTACCATATTAAATGATATAGAATATTTCTTCCCAATGTTGTTGAATGATTCTCCACTACACCTTCCTCACAAAAAAATATTATATCATAGAATTATATTAATATGTTAGGATAAATAGGATCTTGATTATTTTCCTTTGAAATTAAAATACACTTCAATAAATTAAATTTTATATTTTCCAAAATAAACACATTATATATTGAAATGAATTTTGATTCAATCAACCATTACTTATATATTATCTAATCATTCATTGCCTTAGTTGAAGAAATCTATATTTTTGTGGAGGATTCTAGTGGCATCCAGAGTGTAAGGAAACATTGAAAGTTGAATGACCATTTTGAAGATGAGCAGATCTTCGATGCACGAAGTCTTGAAAACTGACGTGGGAAATAGATTAGGGGACCTTTATATATGATTCAAGGTGATGGTTTGAATTCCAAATTTTATCCAATGATGGTAAAAATCATGATATAATATAAATTTTGAGACGAATTATAATGAAGGAGTTAAGATGTTCCAATATTTTGAGGTTTTAAGGAATAATCGGATTTATATAAAATAAATATGATAGAGATTTTATAAAATCAATTAAAAATACCAGTAGGTATAAAATTCACTTCTGAATATTTTTGTAAATAATCGTAGCTTCCAAATTTCTCCAAAAAAATTAATTAATGAAAAATGATCTTCTTGAAGAACATTAGATTCTAGAAGATTTTATTATGTAATGGGAAATTTTTGTTTTGAAAATATATGTTCTGAAATAAAATATTAAGAAGAAAAAAACATTTTGATATGAAAAAAAAATTGATTAAGAGAAAATAATTTGGTTAAAAAATAAATTTACTCCCCCTATAAATAGTAGTTTTTTAATTTAAAAGGGATATTTTTCTAAATATAGTTAAAATGAAAGATCACCTTATGGTTATCATTCTTATTATTTGTTTTATGTATTCAAATCTATCAGAGGGTAAATATTTGGTAAAAATATTTTCAATTTGTTCATGCATTCTGATAAATTTTTGTTACCAGTCATATGTTGGGAACATCCACTATCCATGTAACTTGTATAGTTTTCGGTATTATATTTATTTCCGAAAAATAAATGTGTTATACGTTCAGAATCCAAACATTCTTAGATCCGGAAATTTTTGAAAATGAAATCGTAGGATTCCACATTTTCTTAGAAAAATAATCTTCATTAAAACCTAAATATTGGGTTTTATTTAATGAAAAATTTCATTAATAATTTCCACCACATTAATACTTATTACAAAAGGAATCACTTTGGGGAAAAAATTAATTATCACTAAAAACTAGTTTTTATTGAGTATAACCAAATCCCAAACATTTCCTATAAGGATAATGTTGTGAATTCATTTAATAAAATTATTTCCTACCAAAAGTAAAATTTGGTAAATGATTCCTCAAAGAAAAAATACTGGATTTTAGTATAATGACCAAATTCGTATCACCAATTTCATTAGAATTATAACTTTATGTATCCTCTAAAACACGTTTCATGGAAATAACAATTTCATGATTCCTAGAAATTTTATCCTTCTCATAATTAATGACATTATGGTTTTTAGAAAAACATTCAATATCTAGTGTTTTTTATAAGGATATTTATGAAGATCTGATACTTATTTATTTATAATAATTTTTATAGGATTTGATTTCTCTAACTTCTTATTTATCATACAGTTCTCAATTTTGAGTAATATAAAAAATCTAGAAAAACCATCAAATGAAGTTAAGGTATTATATACTAGTAAAGAAGATTCATCTTATGAAGATTCATAATTTTCTTAATTACGAATATTATCATTTAAAAAAATAATGTTTAATGATTCATCATTTTGTACCTTATCCATAATATAATGATTTTTATTGGATACCCTTGCTATAAGACCAATAAAAATCTAACATTAAGATTCATGTTCTGACAATTCATTTGAAGAGTTACCACCACATGCACTCCAGGTGTCATTTGCTTTCAGGATATTCATAGGGTTAGATTTATAATACTTCTTTATTTATATTTCAGAATGCATTTCCTTTATGTCTTTTTTTTTCGTAATAGGACAATCAGGTCTAATATGTTTATCCCTTTTACATTCAGAACATGTTGTTTTAGAATATTTTTTTGTCCCTTATATATTTCTTCATATATCTATACCACAAATCACACTTTCCCAAAATCATGTTCATCATTCGTGAATTAATGGAAAAATTATTCTCTGAATGATCGTTGTAACTTGATTCAGATATAAAAACAACATTATTCACTTTAGATCTTGTTACCCTTTCTGGGGTCTTGGAATTAGATGTAGTTGTGAGAGCTACATTTCTATCACCATTCTTATTTTTTTTAAAGAAGAATCTCTCTTCATTATTGTTTCATGATGAAGAAGATTTCCAAATAACTCATCAAAAGTAATGTTAGATATGTTTCTGTTCTCATCAATAGTTGTTCTTTTAGATTCCATCTCATTGGGAATGATAACAATTATCTTATCCTCAAGAATTTTATAATCAAGGTCATTCTCTTCCATAGATTGAATACTATTGAAAATGATCATATATATTTTTTGTACATTACAAACAAGTTCTCTATAATGAAATAAGAATCGATGATATTCATCTCATAACATAGCTCGTCTTGTTTATATCACATTAGATGTCCCAAAATGTGTAACTTTAAGTTTCATCCAAATGTAGTTGGCATCTTCATAAGAAGATATTTGACTATATATATTCCTGGTCATAGACCAAAACAATGTATTTTATACCTCGTAATTTAGTTGATATTCTAGTTTATCCTGATTAGTGAAAGTTCTAACTTCCTTGTATGGAATTGGTTATTCTCCATTAAGCATGATAATGTTTTATACTCCAATTTTAATAAAAAATGACTTCATCATATCGCTCTAATACAAATAATCCTTACAATAAAAAAATCTGTTCTTGTAAGATTAAGGTTTTCAATAGAACCAATATTCATACCTGCAATTCTATAATAAAATACTTTTTCACAAGACTTTATAAAACTGAAATTTTATTAAAAAAGATGAAAATCATTAAGAAAAACATGACCAAGATAAGTTAAGCATAAATAATTTATAACAATGAAAACATGAGTAAGAAAATGTATATGGTAGTATAAGTATTTCAACAACCTTTCTTTGGTACCAATTGTAGGATCTAAATAATGAATTAAGATTCTAAATTACAAGAGGGTGAGAATTTTTGGTTTTTTTACATTAACATTTAACCTTTAGGAAAATAAAATTTAATAAGGTTAAACAATGTAAATTTACAAACCCTCTTTTTTTTTATAATGAAACAAACTTCCTTGTGGTCCGAAAATATAAAAATGGAAAATAATCTTAAGAACTATTATCTTATAGATTGATTCTACCTTAAATCATATATAATCTTATCTATCAGAGTAAGTAAAACTAAAATAATATTTAAGAAAGATATATATTCTTTCATTAAATATATCAAAAATAAAACATTAAACAAGAACACATAAAAAAGTAGGAAATATTTTAACCCAAATATTAGGGTATCCGAAAACTTTTGATAAAGTTCCATTTATTTAATCTTTTATGATTTTCTATCATACCCACACTTGGGTAAGTCCTTGATAAGAATATCAAAGTATGTGATTCTATACTCACAAGCCCTCAATCTTTAAAGTAATCAGATCTCTGTCTTACTATCCCCAGAATCTCTTGGTTATACTCCACAACAATCAAAGTCACATTTAGTAGTCTAAACAGGATGTTCATGGATGAAAAAGATGTTCACAAATTACAAAAGGTATGATAGACTTTCTGTCAATATAAATCACTTCACAAGATGTAATCACTAGGATCATCAGCAGATAGACTAATTATATGTTGGTTCAAATGAGATTATGTTTATAGTAATAAACATCAACAGTCAACACCCTACTCCAATGGTCATTGTTTTTTTTTTGAATCTTGGAGGGACCTCTATACATGTCACTCAAACAATGGGTAGTTAGAATCAAATTGTTTGACATCATTTTGTAGTTACAAAAGTATGTTTAAGGAAAATAAAATAGTATAACTAAATTTGAATATACATAATCTATGAAAAAATAGAATTCTGAGTCTAAACATATAATCAATATGACTCTAGAACAAATTGATATTCAGATTCTATTTTACAAAGTCTTAGGCGTCAGAATTATAATGAATTCAGAGGCATAATTCTTAGGAATTCGGAGTCTAATTTCTGAGAAATTTGGAGTTGGAATTCTGAGGAATTCGATGTCTGAATTTTGAGGAATTTGGACTCTGAATTCTGTGGAATTCAGAGTATGAATTTTATAAAATTCAGAGTTTGTATTTCAGAGAATTTAGAGTCTACATTTCATAGAATACAGAGTCTGAATTTTATATAATTCAGTGTCTGAATTTCATAGAAATCATAGTTCGAATATCATTGAATTCGGATTCTGAAAACAGAATGACTTGGTAGCTTAAGTAATTGTATGACTATGTGGTTTTTCATAAGGATCGTAATTTTTGACGTAAAAAAATATGGTTTTGAAAAGAGACGGAATAAACCTTTGAAAATTAAGATTAGGGAAAAAACTTCCATAGAGGAAGGGAATTATCCTTAAGAAAACATATCTTAGAGAAAAAAATTATTAAAAAATTTGAATATAATTTTCAAAACATAAAGTAATGGAAATTTTATAAAGAAACCTTATTGAGTTACAAATTCAATAATTATTCCCAAACTTTATAGGTGTAAATGGAATAATGAATTACATTTCTTGGAAAGGTGCTTGTCTTCCATACCCATTAACAATGATTGTGTATCTCATTAGATGGAAGTGTGTGTGAGTTTATGTCCTAAAAATAGAATAATATCACCTCATTTTATTTATTAAACATTGTTTTTTATATAATCATTTAATAAGAATATTTTAGTGGGTGGAGAAATAAATAAAACTAAAGTACTTGTTGAAGGGTGTTACATCTTCTTCGGGATAATCATTTATGTTTTTGGAAAAGGACATCCTTGGATAGATTTATTCCAAATTGTAGTATTTCTTAATTAAGGGAGATAATTTGGTAGGAGGTTAGGGAATTTTTATTCTATGAAAAAAAAATTATAGTTGTGAAGAATCGATGGGTTTGAGTTCCAGTTTTTTGTGGAGGAGGAGTTTCATTCTTGTAAATATAAATAGGAAAACACTATTGATATGTCTCACTTAAATAATGTGCCTCAAATAATGTTATCTATTTGATAAAAGGGAGGACATGGTCGAGGTTTTATTATAAAATTATTTTTTTGAAAATTTTCTAGATTATTTAGACTTTTAGATTAAATCTGAATCATTAAGAAAACATGTTTTTTCCTAAATAATAGTGTTTAATTTTAATTACTTGAACTATTATTTTCGGTAAAAACACTAAATTCACCTTAATATAAACTATTAATTAAGATTATTCAAAATATGGAATTCATTTTTCTAGATTTTAATCACATAAGTGGTGGGGATTAGTTTAAAAATAATTTCGTAGACCGGATGAGAGGACAATTTTTTAAAAGTGAAAAGGTCTAATAGTTTGAAATGTTATTATATCCAATTACAAAGTGAATATGGTTCTAATGACCTAAATTGGAATAATTAATATATAATAGATATAATTACAAAATATAAATAAATTAAAATATAATTTATCTATATAAATAAATGAGACTAAAAAGCAGTTCTAAATTAAAATTCAATATTTTTACTATTCATCCGAAAATGATATTTTTTTTGAAAAATCCCAAAAAATCACCCTAATATAATTATGAAATTATGAATTATAAAATTATGTTTACTTTATTATTTTAAACATTTAAAACTATCTAATTTTTTAAATATTTTTCATAGAAGGACATAAAATACAATACATTTAAGAATACAATATTTTAAAAAATATAGACATTAGAAAAAATTATATGTTTTTTATGTAAATGTATTATATTTATATAAATAATATTATAAATAATATTTAAATTTTTTATATTAATATAATATTATTAGGTTTAACATCAATGTTAAAGATATATCATTTAAATAATAATCAAAATAAAATGTTGTTTTTTAGAAACTTAGTGTATTGTGTAACAAAACCTAAGTCCGTGTTGAGTGTAGTGAAATTTTAAAATGGTTTCACCTATAAATCATGCCAAAAATAGAACTAATTTTTTATAAAAATTCATAAAAACTCACGGGTTTATAGATAACACCTTTATTCCATTTATCATATCCTTTAATATAAATTAGAATGCACATCATGGCATCCTAAAGAAAGGAAACAAAAGAAAGGGGTGATCAGTAATGCTCTGTAAGGGTATGCATACAACAAATGATATTATGAATAAAAAAAATAATCAATATTAATTGTTAAATAATTTTAAAAAATAAAATTTAATCAACAATATTTTCCTAATGAATCATATTTTAGGAATAAATAATGATCAAAATAATGTTATATAAATAATCTATTGCTCTTGATAATTGTCCATGGATTTAATTACTAAAAGAGTTATCATATATATATTACAAACTAATCACATAATTAGGTAATGAATAATTCAAAACATTATAAACCTATCATGAAGGCCTCATTGAATTAATATTTTCTTAAATTATTATGGCCTCACCAAAATACCCAAGCCATATTGTCTCATGAGACCTACTTATTAATCAAGGGACTATAACTAGACCCAACTTTCACATACTAATCCCAATAAATTACCCATATTAAAGGGATTAAGCATAATCATATAATCATTTATATTTAAAATATATAATTTAAAATATTAATAATTTCATTAATCAATTATTAAAATCAACATATACATTTTCTATGAAAACAAGTTTACAAAATGTTATCAATTTACCCAATAGTCATAAATCATTTATCATAATGTGGTGAATGGAATGAAAATGACAGAATCCCCAAAAATAATATCATAAACAATATATTTAAATAATAAGGATGGTATAAGTAAATCATATTCCTAGTGTATCATAGTTAAAATGATTGTTTTCTTCATTTCGTGAATGGCCTGAAGGCATTTATTTTTATTGATTTTTTAATAACCCCCTTTTCAAGGGATAAGGGGGACCCCTTACAAGGCCCATAGGATCAGAGATTACTTGGCTCGTAGGATTAGAAGATTACATGACCTGAAGGTCTTAGGGAATTAAACCAGAATATCTACAAGGAACAGCCCCTCCACAGCATATGCATCCTGATAGTTTATCTCCACCATTGCATGGCCATCTGGATAGGTTTACCATGTAAGCATAGGCTGGTACCGATGGCATAGCCATACCCTCTCATTATGAAAATCCATTTGGCTCTTCTATAGTGTGTGAACCTATTGTGAATCCTCCTCTAGGGATGCACATTTTTTGTAGTGTGTTTGGGGCCTATATTCATGTGGCCCGAAGCCCATGGGCTGTCCCAAATGCCTTAATATAGCTCGAAGTCCTTCAGAATCAACTGACCCGAAGGCCTTGGGTAGCCTGAAAGCCTTGCAGGATCCGAGGACTAAACCGATGGCCTGATGGCCTAGATGGATGAGTATTTCCGACTGCTACAGTACCAAACTCTGATGCTAATGTAATGATACAGTACCTGGAAATATGCCTCCACCTGGATTTGGTCTCGGGTCTCTTGGATGCACCTAACGATTCCTAACTAGAAATATTTTGGTAAATCACTTTTTACTTTGAAAATCACCCTCCGTAACATTAAATATCTTGTATTTATGGAAAATATATTACTTTAATAGAATCCTTGAAGCATTTAAAGAAAATTAGATGAAATTTCTAGTCATTATGCCAGGAAATTTAGTTCATTTAATGTTTTTAAAAAAACAATTCGTTTAAAATTTTTAGTAAAAAGTCAAAAAACACCTACATAAAATATTTCCTGAATATTTCATTTAAAAATTTAATAGTAACTAAAAAATAGGTAAATATTTCCTTAATAAATCATTTTGACAATGTTGAAAAATCTCAAATGCATTTTATTGAAACTTGGATATGAAAGATGAAGTATTTTCGACAAAAGAGAGAAATAATGTCATATTTTTGAAAACAAATCTCAATCTTGTTTGCTAACAAAAGAGGAAAATGGTATGATAAATATAAAATTTAGTGAATAAATGTTATATAATAAAATATATTTTATTTAATATAGAAATACCAAATAATTCCCCTATGTAATACCTAAACATAAACAATCCATGATAATAATGAGATTATTAAATAAACCCTTACCACATTGGTCTCTTTTGAATCATAACCCTGATGAAATAAATAACATAAAATGAATCATTAAATAGAATTAAGATGAATATTTTCATGATATATCATATAATATGTTATTTTTGAACACCACAGAAATGATATGAGTGGTGAATATAGAGTTTGTCTCATAGAAGTGATAGTTCGACAAGAAAACCTTACATTAGGTTTGATCTTATTCTATATTGTCTGATCCTTTTTTATAATAAATATAAATTTCTCATACATATATTATAGAAATATATTCAAATACATTATTGATATGTTATTTTCAAATACATTTATATCACCAGTTTACTAATAATTATTTATTAAAAACACCATTCTAGGTGATAACTACTTCGTATTTCATATATGTTTTGATTTGGTACATTTGTTACTTGTACATTTATCATATCTACATGATATCAATAATTTTTAAAATGTTAAAAATATTATATATATTTATTTTATAAGTATTTATAATATTCCATAAAATATAAATGGTGAAAAATGAGTATTACTATACACAGAGACTATAGGTTGTATGTAAACCTAAATGATGTTTCAATTTTTTATAAAACTTTAATTAAATAAATATAAATAATATTCAAATTTTAAATGTTAATTATTATTTCATATATATAATATAATATAAATAATTTGATCCATATTACTATTTATTTAAAAATAAAATGAAAAAAATTGCATCGCTACATGAAGGCAGTAGTCTATATATACGCATGAGTGACATTCAAGTTGTGCAACAGATTTGAAGGTGATAAGTAATAATTGATATTATAATTTCATAATTATAATTATATAAAAAAAATATAACATAAATATATAATATATATTAATATTTATATCCATCTACGATAGGTAGTGATGGAAAAAGAATTATGTCGGTTCGCGAGAAGATAGTTCAGCGTACACACAATTGATGGGATCATTTATTATTGGGAAGAATAATATGTCGATATTGGTTATTAAATAAAAAACATATTATTATGTTTTAAATAATGGTTTTATTATTTTATTAATTTTTTTTTATATTTTAGTATATTAATTGATAAAATAAAATTAATATAACTCTTCTTCAGAATACCTCTATAAGTTTATACCTAACACCCTAAAAGTTATTATTTTTGATAAATAAAAGGACTATAGATAATGGGGGGATATAATGAATATATTTTGGTATCATTTTTCAAAAAAAACTGTATTTAAAACTATGAATAGTATACGAGAGGGGAACCTCATTTATAAGTAGTGAATAGTAACAATAAGAATATTTGAAAAGAATAATATTCACCCACATTTTGATATTATAAAATTCTCTAAAATAGATCATTTCTTATCATTAGGTTATTAATGGTCATTATATTCCCATAAAATTTTAATTTTTATAGTTTTTTCGGTCATTTATCATTTTTAATTTAACCCCTTGTGATGAGGTTTTTATATTATATGTGGAAATAAATTCTATATATTTTATCTATTAATTGTGGAAAAATATTGTGTGGAATTTATTAAAGGATATGTTTTAGTTTAATTATTAATATTCAATAAATATATACATATATAATTTATATATGTAAATCAATTTAATATAATTTTAAACCCACAGATGTTATGAAGAACGGGTTTTCTAATGTAAAAGATTTTATATGTATAAAATGTTTTAATTTCAAAATTAAAAATATAATTTATTTAAATGATCTAATATAGATTAATAATATTATTATTTCACTTATATTAATTTTACTAAAGTTCAGAAAAATTATCTTACAAAATATATATCAGAAAATCAACTTCATAAAAATAAACAGTTTTTATCAATATTCATTGAAAATGTAACATTTTCATAAAAGTAACAAAACATCGCCATTACATATTTTTGATATTAAAGTTTTAAAAATTAATTTTATCATTATAAATAAATTTTTTATAATTGTTAAAAATTATTGTTAACATAAGTACAACAAACATGAAGAAACAACATTTTAGAAAAACATGGTTTTTAATCATAATGCTGGTTTTATTCTTATCTGATGCTTAAAAACATATTATATGAATGATAAAAAATTTATTTTTTCTAAAATATAAAATTTTGATTAAAATATTTAACCATTAAGGTATAATATATTTCATAAAGATAAAAACACATTTCATGCATACATATAGTTTTTCAGAAAAATATTTCATTTACATTCAAATGATTTTTATTTTTATTTAAATTTGATTAATTACTAAAGAATTTATTTTATACATAGGTGAACCATATAATTTTCATATTTTATTTATTTATATTCATATCAACCATTTTAGATTCTATATTATAATATTCATATTTAAATAATATATTTTTTAGGACATTAAAACATGGTGGTGTGTGTTATATACATTATTGAAGATAACGTTCTTTTTTACAAAATCATGCGGTTGTGTGTATAAAAAGTTATAAAAGAAGTTAAATTAATTTAAAATATATATTTCATAATGGGTTTGTGTGTAATATAATAATATTATTCATCTTCCAAATTTCTATCTTTTTGACATATTCTCAAGCCTCGTGATTTATTATTGATGATTCCACACACTTATGACTTTTAAATTTCATTATGATAATGTCTTCTTCTATGACTTATATTTTAGGATATTTATTTTGTTGGGTATGACTTAATTATGTTATAATCGTGTTATCATACCCTTATACTCACTTAATATCATTGATCTATATTTCCTATTTTTACAATTAATGATCATTTGAGCTCACCATTTTTTGTGTTTCAATTTTCTCGAAGTTATAAAGAATATTTTTAAATATGATGTGTCTAATAAGGGTATTTTGATTTATGAAAATTCATGTATATTTTGAATATACAATAAAATATAAGATTTATATTTATAATTTCTCCAAATATACAAAACTGTTATGGTTCAAGGGTGTGCATTATTGTGTTATGTATTAAAAATTATTCCAAAATGATGTTTTATTTATTTATTTTATGCTAGATGAACCTAATTATAAAATACAGCTTAATGATTAGATATTTTTATCTTAATTTTCAATTTTAATTTTCTTGGTCGTGATTAATGTAAATTGACTTAATTCCCGTACAAGTTCATGATTTTATATATTATTTTGATCACGAATTTTTTGATATATTATTTTTGAATGAAACAATCTCTAATAGAAAAAATTATTACTACATGAAAGGAGAAGACCAATTCATATATTTTACATTATTAATTTTAGGATATTTTAGATATTATTATCTGTGAAAAAACAACACTTTAATTAATGATGTAGAATACAAAGATGATAAAAAAAATTATAACACATTATCCTCTAAACATGATATTTTCTAGATTACTACATATGTAATGCAACACAGAATTCATTAACTGTTTGGCTTAAAAGAATTAAGAATAAAGAAATATCATCACAAATTAACTATGATATTATAGTGATTAATATATTGTTGTGGATATATAAATGATACTATTTTTAGACATATACTTTACTATAAAGAACATTTTATTTCAAATAATATATCTTCATTAGAAATTTTATGCAACAACTAAATAAAAATTCTCCACCAATATTATCGTATTTTTAAATTTTAGAATTCTATATATAATTTCAATAGAGATATTGATGATAGGTATTGTTTTTGTATATGAGAGAGAGTGGTGTGTCGAATGTTCTTATTATAGTTGGAAAAAAATATGAATCTTGGGAACTTAGTTGTGTGGTTACTATTAAATAGATCAATATTAAATAAACATAGTTATATTTAATGTTTTTAGAGTGAAGTAAGGAACGAATCATAAAATCTCAACACCACTATAAAATACCACTATTTCTAGTCATTATCATTTTATTTTTGTTTCATAATAAAATTTAGAATTGAGGACATACTACAAATATTAATTGAATCGGGATGTTAACCATTTAGATTTTGAAATTCAAGAACGCAAATCACCACTGCGTGATTAATTATAATTAACATAGGATGTTTAAAAAATAATTTATGTATTTAATACTTGTATGTTAAAGAATAAGTATTTTATATCGTTACTAATATAGTTTATCTAGTGGAATTTTTATTTATGAAGAGATAATATTATTTTAATTGTTATAATTATAGTTTTTGTAAGTTACAAATGACCATTTATCAATATAATTTGGTTTTTAATGCTTATATAATTATTCTGGGACATTATAAAAGGCTTTCTGGGGAACCTAAACATTAGAGTGAAAAAAATAGAATGACTATGATTATAATTTAATATAAATGTAAATTATTATCTATATATTAGAACTATAATAGTTTAATAGTTTATCTCAAATTTTATGTACTTATTATATTTGGGAAATAATTTCTATTCATTATGAAGTTACTGATAGTTTGAAATAATTGTGGAATTATAATCTAAAATTAATGATTTATATGTTTATAATGGTAAATAAAAAAATTATCACACTAGAGAATGGAAAATTCAATTAAATTATAAATACTTATTCTACCCCTGGAGTCTAAATTTCCATATAATATTTTGATTTAAAAGTTTTAATAGTTTTACCTATTTTTGGGGGTTTAATTTTTTTCATCAATCAAACAACCAAAAATAGATAAAGGTCATATAATGATGAATTTATTTGATACTCTCATAATGTATGAACCATAAATACATGAAAAATATGATGATTATAAATTTATTACTAAAAATAATGATAAAATAAATGGATATGAATAAATTCATCAAAATCAATCTAAAGATATATATTTTGTCTTACCTAAAGGGGAAGAATTAAATATGTCTTTTTTTTTAAAAACATGCTCTAAATTTTGGGAAATTCACCATTTTTTATTAATGAATAGGATTCCAAATAATATTTAAAATTTTAGAAAATAATAATGAAAAGAAATATAGGATATTATATGAATTAAAAATAAATGGTTATATCAATATTTATTTATTTTTACATAGAGAGAAAAAAAATCTAAAATGAAATTTCATAGAAGATAATATTAAAAAACAAAGGGTATGGAATCTTTAAAATCCACCATGATTATTTTTTATGATTTTAGTTATTTATATCATTATAAATCAGAATATTATAAATAAAATTAAAGAGATAATATTTTTTAAATATTATAAATTTAAAAGGAAAATTTAATTTTATATCTTATAAATAAATTTAACAGTTATTACTCCTATGAAATTAATGGATTGTTTTATATTATTAATGAAAACATTATTCCTTAACAAAATAATATAAAAATATTAAAATATCTTCTGACGGTTTTATTACTAAAAAGATTTATTTTTTATAAACAACTTGTAGAATTTATGAAATATTTTTTAAAGAAAGTTTCAATTTCTCTATAAGAGATAGTTTAATTATGGAATTGTTTACTAATATTGATAAAAAAAGTATAACCGAGTTAATATACTTAGTTAGGGGAATATCTGTGAAGAATATTTTGTATGATAATATATTCAAATGGTGGATATATAAAATAATGTAATGAAAAAAATTGATATCATTATCAAAGTAACTTTTTCCTTAATAAATTGTAAAATAATATCAATTATTGTATTATTTCAATGGATAGTTTCTATAAATTATATAAATATTTGTATTTTGAAATATCCTTAACTTATAGTTATTAATAAATCCAGTTTTAAAAAATATTTATCTACTAATAAGCTTGATATTCTTATGAAATATAGAATATTTGGTTACATATTTCTTCAATTCCTTATAAATATAGACCTAAAAGTATATTTAATCCAAAGAAATTTAGTTATTATTATTTTTATAGTGAATGGTCAACCCAAAAAACATTTATAAATGCTATATTGACAGTATATTCATAATATATATATTGATAATATTTATTAATTTTATATTCTCTATAAAAAAACCTAAGAGGACTCATTAAATTTGTAGATAATATTAATGGGAAAATGTTTGTAGATGGATCAGCTCTAAATCCAATATAAATTCTTATTAATAAATTTCTAAATGTTTCAGGGTTAACATATGACTTGATTAGTATCTATTAAATCTATTATAATAGTTATTAAGAATAATCTTCTAATAATTCATGTTCATTTAATATATATATATATACATCATAAATTGTGATAACCATTAATAGATATTTTATATTCATAAAATATTAATTCTATGATTATAAATAATACTATTTTTGTACTAAAGTAATTAATAGATTCAAAATTTCCATAAAATACAAAAAAATGAAATACTTTTTATTTAAATACATTTTTAATAGTTTTTCTAAAACACATTCTTAAAATTTTATGAAATTTTCTTATATGGTGTACTAAAAAATGGAATAAATCACAGATATTACTTTAAATCAATTAAATAGGTTTTTTTACTTCTAGTCTATTGGATCATAACCCCATGTATTTTTCTAGACTTGTTAGAAAAAAATTCCTTTAATGTGTCTTTTATTTTTGAATTTATTGATTAATTTTCTATATTTACAAGGTATTATATTGTGTTCATAAAAAAGTGATGATATTGAATTCTCCAAGTATTTATATAATCATTTTTATAATGAAACATTTTCTAAAATTACTTCATTTGAGAAGTGAGTATACTATAGAATTTCATTATAATGTGTTCAACCCATTTTGTTCAAATCACAGTATAAAAGATAAATTATCCTTTCTAATAACATCATAAAACACTAAATTTATTGAAATATGAAGAATGATACTCTTATGAAATTTCTATATTTATGTTTTGGGGAAAAAATCCCCACTCATTTATTTTCTGAATCTATTCAAAAAAAATTACTATTCATATATAGAGTTTTATAAAGATTAATTTTTTGAAAACACTTTATGACTTATGGAATAAAATAATTATATAAAATGGTACAATAATGTTTTTACATAAATGATTACATCTTAAATACTAATAATATGTTTTTTTAAAATTGATCAGTTTTTTAAAGATGGAAGCATTTATTTTCATCATACTAATTTTAATAAATAGATAATCTCAAATAAAAAAATTTATATTTGAATAATAAAATCATGTTAAATTTGAGTAACGTGGTAATTTTATTTATAAAAAACATCTATAGGTGACCTTCAAAATTCTATTAAAAAATTATTACTTATAACACCTATATAAGAATAAATTTATAATGATATGGAACATGTTCATGTGAAATCTCATCTTAAAATTTTAGAAACATAAAAATAAAAAAATGGGTATCCTAGAAAATCTAGAAAATTAAATAGATATACATTAGAAAATATTATTTTTTTTATTTAGATAAATGTGGTAAAAATGGATTTTGTTAAATGAATCGAGATATTTTTAGCCTTTATTTCACACGTTGAACCTAAATCCATTGAGTAATCCTGAGGTAATAAATGTTGGTTATTAATTATAATAGATGTTTTTTAGTAGTATGAGTTAAATATATTTGAAACAATATTAGAGATTCCCATAGACTACCTAATTACAAGGAAAATGTGGTATTTTTTAAAGAAACAACATGATAAAGGTTTTTTCACTTGAAATATATCTATAATAATAGGTAAAGTTTATATTAAAGATGAAATGATAGCTTATAAAGATATTGTTGCAACATATTAAATGATATAATATGTTATACTTCCCCGTCATTATTTACATTATATGAATTATAAAAAATTTAAAATTGGTGTTGAATCAGAGTTTTAAAATAATCTTTTAATTGAGGATTCCTATGTTGAACAACCATTTTGTTTTCAGATTCAACCTTTAAAACAAATAACTTATCAAACCATTAAAATGTCATAAATAGAAAAAAATATCAATTACTGATAGGCATAAATATATTGCTTTATAAAATAATAATAATTTGTTTAGAAATGGTTCTTTTCATTAAAATACATCACAGTAAGATATTTATTTAATTAAAATATATATTGATGTTGTAATATTTTTTTCACTAAAAAAATATTTGTAATGATTTATCGAAATTCATTCGTGTTGTTTTTAATATGTGCATGATGGATGAGTTGAAATTTCATCATGGATTTCAAATCCTTCTAAAATAGTTATGATTTTTATACATCAAATAATGAATATATATGACTTATACAAATAAATTACCTGAAAAAACTAAAGAATATAAAACTTCTATGAGTTATAATATTAATCATGATATGGATTTAGATGGGAAACTAGTCAACATAATGATATATATAAAAATTATATTTATATTATAATTCCTAAAATCGAACAGATGAGATATCATATTTGATCTATAAAACTATACTTTATTTCTCTAAACATTTATATAATCTCATCTTAAATCTACTAAAACTATTTTAATTTATATTAATGGTTCTATTTATAATTGTATTTTCTAGAAAAAAACCTCTATATTGCAATTAATTTCATATTTTGTTACAGAACATTTAGTTTTATAATATATAGAAAATATTCATTCCGAAAATTCCATTTCATTATAAAATTATTGAATTCATGGTCTAGAAATAAGAAATACTCTATTACCTTATATATTTTTTTATGTTTTGTATGATTCATCTAGTTATTTATGTGAATATGTGTTTTATAGGAAACCCACATTGAAGTATTTTGAATACTATTTTTATCATGTGCCTATGAAATGTTGTAACACTAGTGCAATCATTATTTTAAAACAAATTCTATAATATATTCTAAAATAAAACTAATTAATATTAGGCATCATTTCATAATGGTTCAATCAAATAAACATGACATTTTTAAATATATTATATAAACATTTAATAAAATATGATGGTATAAGCATGTCGCTTGTTATATCATCAATGTATTCAAGGAACACTATACACCTCAGTATAGTTCTAATCATCAAAAAATGATAAATGATAACATTTTATTCCCAATTACATTTTAATAAGTTTTTATTTTAATATCAACTATATATACTATCATTTTTTTATATAAAATGACATATATGGTTGAATATTTTTTGTTGATAGTTATATAAGTTGGATCAAAAAGAACATTCCCTCATAAGTTTCTTATTATTTGAATGAATGTATGAAAAACTATATACTTTCGTTCATGATTATTTTCAAGTACACTTCCATTAGTATGTGATTTCCACACTTGTATAATAATTCAATATGTTACCCTATAAACATTTTCAGTTCTTATTTACCCATTATTACGAAAATAATAATCATTCCAGGGGTTATAAGAGAGTCAATATTGAGAAATTATAGATTTAGTGTTCATATGCAGATATTCCATTGAGTAATGATGCCATTTGGTTACTTCTTTATGACATTACTCAAGAACATGATGATTATAATTAAAGTGGAAGCTCATTTATGTATTGTACACACGGTATAGTGTTATTAATTTTATAGTTTACAATATTAAAATATTAAGGAATGGTGACCCAGTTTTATGGTAACCTATGTATCCACTTATTATATTAAGTGTTAATCTATCCATATAAACACTTATTTAGTAGCATATTCAGAGCATTTGATTTTCCTCCAAAAATATTTTTTTAAATTTAAGATTCATGAAATTTCATGTATATCATCATCCCTACCATAGATTATTTTTTAGAATTTTCACTATGGAATATTGATATTAGAATATTATAAAGAATATCATAGGACACAAAATATAGAAATACTATATATTTTAATGTGTCATAGTATATGATATAGACCAATTTTTGTATCTAATTGTACTAAATTAATGCAGTATATTTGAGCAATGTATCACGTAATGTAATGTAAATGATTATTGTTATGTTTAATCATGGACGTATTATTATCCATATAAAACATGTCTAAATCCACTATAGTAATTAATCACATATTAATCCGACCCAAAGACCTTGTGATTTTATATATTATTTAGGATAAATATTGAAATTTTCTTTATTCATTAATATCAGACATGGTAAATAAGTATTGAGGTATTCATACATAAGTTTCAAGTCATGATTTATCACCTTATATGGTTTTCTGAGTATCATATTATCCTTATATAAGAAAAAAACAGTTAATTCCATTAAACCAACATTTTGTTTTTGTTTTATTTTTTTGTAAAAAGGATCAAATTAATTATATGGTGACATATGATGTCAATATGCTGATTAGAATCCTTATATATTTATATTTGAAGTTACGAATCTTGTTGAGAAAAATAATAATGTTCCCATGAATGGTATAATCGTGTGTAATAAATGGTAAATATTAATTGATCTTCGATGGATTACTTTTAACAATGTATTTTTAATATTTTTTACATCAGATGTTATGTTGTAATGTAAATATAACAGATGTTCTACTATTTGAATATTCTAAATACATTCAAATGGGTAAATATTGATTATATTTTGGTGTGTTACACGAAACGAAGTATATATTATAATTACTACCATCCTTTTATTTAATAACTAAAATATATTACATATAAAATGATTGGATTATGTTGAAGTAAAAAATGTATTCATATGTGAATTGGATTGATTATTAATATAATTCTTTATTATATCTTCTTTGTTATTTTGGAAAATAATGATACCTATAATAAGAAATAAATTCGAAAAAGTTATAATAACATATGAGTAATCATGACCAGATGGATTACTAACCACCAGATCATACTCAACTATAGCTCGAACAATCCACTATATGAAGGATCAAGAATCCTTTTAATGTCAGTATAGTTGTTGAGTACATATAGTGGTGCAAGAGGACGAACCACCATGAATGTAAGAAATGTGTAAGTTCTAGTTAATAAGGACCCATTAAATTTTTTCATCAATATTATTGTGTATCTATGATAAAAAATAAGTGAGATCCTGAATGAATTATCAATTTGGGACCCTTTATACACCACATTTCTAAGGAATTTAAAAATACATGTATTTTTAATGAACTTTACATCTATTGATATAGTGTTTTGTGTTTTTTTCTACATCATTCTATTAAGGTTAATGATGCACCACCTATAATACATAATTATTAAAATGATCATTCATTGTTGAAATCCATATTATGAGAATTCAAAAAACATTATAGTTTGTAAGAGAGACAAAAGGATCTCATATGACACATATTGTAAGAAAAATTAATCATAGAAGGGAAAAAAATTCTAAAGGAGAAACTTGATCTCAATGGTTGATAATTAATGAAAGGTTATGCATTATTATAAGTTTCTAAAATATATAAATTTTTAATAATTCAAAGATGAAAAAGAATTATTATAATGTTAAATGTATTTGAGATATTCTTATTTTTTGAGAAATTTCTATGTTGATGAAATGATGTCATGACTGGATTATAAATCATGATGCTCTTTTTGATTACTTGTAATAAGATACTGCTTGAAGAATATAAAAATTTCTTCATTTAAATGATGATTTTCAAAATTATATTATCTCTATAAAAATGGAAAATTAAATTCTGATTATATCACTATAGATGTTGTCATAACATGACGTGAATTTTCACACCATAATAAGAGTATTTGTATGATTCTATATATGGAATATAAAATAAGTGTTATTTGTTTATAAAAAATGAATAAAGTCTATGAAATTTCAACATATCATCATTATATTTCCAATTCATAAATTCATTAAACATTAAAACATCATACAATAGAAAGAATGAAGATACTATGTAATTGTATACTAAGATTTTATGTGGAAGAAATTAAATGATTATAAGGGTTTTAAATTTGAATATTTAAATAGTAATATTGATATGGCGATATATATATATAAAATAAAAATAATAATCGAATTAAATATTGGGATTCAACTTTTTTCAGTCATATTTATGAAAAAAGTATTGAAAATAAAAATAATAATACAGAAATCATTGTGATTGATGATTATTTTTCATGTTTAATTAGAAAAGGAAAATAAAGAGACATTGTGTTCTTATTAGGTACTATAATGAACCGAAAAATAATAAAGGATGATCTAGTTCAACTTTTCAATTATTATATCTATTCATTTAAAAAGTAATAAGAACAAAAGGTAAATGAGGAAGAAGAAAAAATTATCGGCATTTTATGTTAATATATATTTATAGTATAATGATTATGAGGGATTTATGCTATAGTTTTATTGTAATATATACACCTGAAGGATATTGAGGTATAATTTTATATTACTATTATCTAGTAAGAAGATAAAATCAATATTTTTCATAGGGTATTGAAACCAACATATGTGGTCTTACTTCAAAGAGTTACAACCCTATTTACCTTGTATAAAATAATAATACTTCGGTGGAAGCTTTATATCTATTTAGTTCCAAAATGATGATTCTAATTTAGTACTGTTTCTCAGGATTCTTCTAATATTAAGAAGTGTTTTGTGTATATTTGGGATACTAACCACTATATACGGATTAGTTAGTCATCATACTTCATGGATATCCGCATTATCATAAAAAAAATTCTACATATATTTATTTTTTATATTTTCATGCTTATAGAATAAATGGTATATTGAGAGATATTAAGAAAAATTCATTCACTAAACAAGTGGTGGGGTTAAAAGGGATAAAAATTTCTAATAGTATGAAATAAAGAAACATATATTCACTAAATTATATTATCGTAATTTTTTGTGATTATATCAACTTATATCAAATACTCTCATAGATCTAATTGTATTAGCATAGTTGCAAATATTTTTGAATATTTACATTCATTTATAAATTAAACAGGAAGTATAAACCTATAGGGGTTCTTTCTAATTCTCATCTGATTCAAATATCTATTAAGACACTGATGAATATTAAAAGACAAAAAGAATTTATATATTAATAATGAGTAAAACTTATGAAATGATGTTGATGTTCCAATTTCACTATTCCAAATTTATAATAAAATATATATATATTGGATGGAGATGGTTATGTGGTCAAATATACCATATAGGTGATGGGAAATACTTCTACCAAAAATATTTCAATGTATAATGGTTATCAAGAGGAATATAAATATTTATGTTAAAACATTTCTCATGAAAAGTTAAACCCCAGTTGGAATGATCACATTTATAATAAATCACTTACTATAAAAGGTAATTCAAAAAAAACCCATGGAAATTGTATCTTTTGATTTTTTTATTTTGAAAAAATTTAGGTCAAACACTAGAAATAACGATTGATCTAAAAACATGTATTGATAAATGAATATATATAGGAAAATTTGTACTCTTATATTCTTAGATACAAATAAATATTGAATAAAAATATTGAATAATGTTTCTCCATTATTGACCATTTATATCTTTTTATAATTCAATAAAAAGAAAAATCCACTAAAGGGTTTTAAAAAAGGAATTGAATTATAAGATAATAATAATTCATCCATTTTTATTTATAATTAAAATATGGAATTCTGGAATAACATGATTGGTGAGATTGAAATGATTCTATAGTAAAAAATTAAAATTTGTAACGGTAAATTTTATTAGATGAGAAATGATTATAAAGAATAACTAAAGGCATGGATGAGAAAAACCAACCACAATATAAAATTCATGGTCATTGAATTTAAATTTATTAATCTGTAAATATATTATTCCATGTCATCATAATAGATATAAGTAAGTGTTGTTTCCTTAATCAATTTTAAAATTAGTCATCCATAAAGGCACAACTATCTGGAAAAAAAGATATCTTTAAATAACCAAAGTATAAATATATAGTATCTACAAGGGTCAGGGTACCATCTAAATTTCAAAATATTGATAATAAAATATATTTTTATTTATATTATTGTTTTTAATTTTATATATATATATTTTGAATTTGGAAAATGATTATGAAACAACTACTTTATCTATGGTGAATTTTAAATGGTTTAAATAAATTCTCCCATAATGAATTGTAATTAATGGATAAAAGTGAAAAAAAATATATTGGTCTCAATTCTACAGTTATTATAGTTTATAAATGAAAAAAATAAAATTTCTGAATCTTTTGGATGTTTAAAATTCTTAGACACATGTAATTGGATTGTGATTATATTATGATAACATATAGTGATCAAACAAATTCCACATTTGGTGGGAGAAAGAGTAAGATACTACAAATGACCCTAAATAAAGATAAAAATGTTTTTATCTCAAACAAATAAGAATGTATTGAAATGAACTATAGAAAATAAAATTATAAAATTCAGAGGAGTTGTGAATAATCATTCAACCAATATAATCATGTTTCAGAGTAATCCAAAAAAAATTAGACTGAATGTTCTTATGAAATTGAATTAGAATAATAAAGGTAAACATAATTTCGAAAAAAATCATGAAGTTAATGATAAAAATTTATTTTTAATAATTCATTGATGAAGATAGATTAGTCATATATTCGATATATAAAAAAGAATAAATCTAATAAAATGATTCCCTATAATTAATTTAATAATTTTTTCCTAGATGAATAGTATGTGTTCTATGTGTTAACAGGTGGAATGATATGTAATCTTGAAAATAATCATTCATGTATGTATTAGACTAAATGTAAAATTTTAATTATGAAAAACAAATTGAGGATAATTTGAGAAACCAAGAGAACAAGAAGTATAACTACATAAAACCAAAAAAAAGAACAACCCAGAACAAACTACAGGATATGCCCCTCACTAGAAAGTGCACCATGAAGAATCCTTCACCAAAGAATGACATCTCGTCTAGTATTCCCATACAAGAATGCACAAGCACTGTACTGATTGAATAGACATACCCTCTTGATTATCAAAATCCAAATGGCATTCACCGGTGACAGTTTCCTGCTCGGAACCCCATCTGAAGCATATCCAAGTATAGTTCTATAATCGTATCACCAGAACATCATATCACATCCAAATATAAAGTTGAACTAGAAGTAGACACAACATTAACCCTCCTTCTCTAAACCAAACAAAAAATTCCATCCATTAAATAGAGTCATTAAATATTAATTTGATATTCTCAGAATATGTCTCCCTAAAAAATCAATGATAATGATTAAACATGGATAACTTATGTCTCTATCATTATCTTTTTAGACACAGAAACCAGCTGGTCCTAGGACAATATGTAATCCGCAAGTGATGATCTTCCCTTTATTTAATCCCCCAACCATAATTAGGTTCTTCTTATCAATCGATCGGTATTATTCCTCATTTATAGTCTCCCTTAGAGAACTCCCCATCATTTTAGACGCCTCCTCATTAGTTTCATTAAGCAACAAGACCTTCTCAACAACGTCTTCTTCGGAACAAAAAATAAAGTCCAAGGGTTGATCACCCTGGCCCCTTGAACTGTAGTGTCTCATAATTTAATGTGTGTCTTCTTGCTGTTTAATTTTTTTTGTCGAACGAGTCTCCAAAGGAGGAGTTAAAGAGGAATAATCCTTCCTACCACTACTCCTCTTAAAACTCATATTGATCTTTGAGATTAAAGCATTATCTGTTGAATGGAATGGGTTATTTCCCTTGGGATCATTCATATAGACCTCGTCATCATACATAGGACTAGCTTGGTCGGAGCTCAAACATGACTCAGTAAGTCCTTCAAACCAGTTACTCTGGTTAATTGATGTCCGGATCCGGGAATCTGAACCCCTGCTTCCACTTACACAAATCCCCACTACCCTAACTTTAAACCTCCGTGAATGAAACAGCGTGAGAAACCTATTAACTTCAATCCATATACTCCATAACAACATTTATCCCCTTCAGTTGTTCCTCCACATGAGCAGCACAATGAGGGAGAAATCGATCCCCCTCCCATAAATTTTAAATGAGAGGACCACCCATGTCGTGCCTCAACTTGCCGACCACATTATAAATATTTGGATTCTCTTGAGGCACCATTTCCATCGTCACAAGAGCAGTACACAAGCCAGCCTAAAGTCTCCCATTACAGTCCACTAGAATGTTATCAACATAAACCTCCTCCAAATTTCCATCCATGTATTGATCAATAATTTTCTAAGATACCCTACTTGATTTCTTGCTGTTATTAACATGACAATACCCACCCTGACCAAACTCCAAACTCACCACACCCGTATTGAGTTCATCCCCACGATCACTACCATCACCCGGAGCCCCTACAGGTCTCTGGTAATTAACAATACCTGGGGAGGTTTCGATATTTCCTTGAGAACCGCCTTTAGTTGTACTATCCTAGACATTATTGAAAACCCCATCTAATCACATCATAAGAATTTGAGCCACTGCTATGCACCCCTAAGGTCTGTTACAAACGACACCATCCCCAAGAACCAAAGTTTTCCTATCTTGTTTATAACCCCGGAGCCTAGCTCCATGTCTTCACATCATTGGCGAGTTCCCCAAACGCTTTCAGTAAGTATAGAAAAATTCCCCTGATTCATACACCACATGTTTCTGATAATGATACTTATCCCCTATTATGATATAAACAAACTCAAGCGATTCCATTGAAGAATCCACTTCCACACTCAATCAAGGATTCACCGGATGACACACTGCTACATTTCAATGATCAGAGAATAGGTATCTTCCGGCTAGACTCCCCAGCATCCTAATTATCAAAGTATCTTGAAAAGGGTGTGGAATATTAAGGAATATCACCCATATCGCAACCATAGTAGAGTAAAAATTTATATTAAAATCATAAGTCAATATTTTATGGAATAAGCATGATCTGTTGCAAGGGAATCCCACCTTTTTATTACATAACTTTTCATTACCTTTTACAAACAAATGATATTTAAAGTCTAGTGTCTAGGAAATAAAAAACAATAAAACATGAAAATATAAAACACTCTTTTAAATCCCCTTGAAATGATTCCAGAAAATTTCATCCTATGTACAATTACTATATGTCATTACCTGGAGACATACATCAAAGGAACGGGAGCGCTGAAGGCCCAGTAAGGGTAAACAAGGAACTCGGTTTACTTGTGATATCATTAATAACTTGATAAAAAAACATAAAGACACGAGAAATGGAAAAATACGAATATAATAATAAAAATTACATGTATATTCACAGAAATATGTGGCTAAAACATTTAATTTAGATATTCATGAACATATCACCAAGGTTCATCCCCATGGTGATATAAATATTTACCATGTTTATTCACATAGGTATCTTGAAACTTGTCATCTCTAGAGATTAAATTCTAGAGATTAAATTCTATAAACAATGAATTGGAGCGATATCATGGTGCACCCCTAATATGTCCTTATTTTCATGTGATCATCATAATCTAACATTTCATAAATAACCCATACATAATAACCAAAATGGTTTTCATTTCAAAATCATTACTCATTGAAAATTCATAAAATCTTGATTGTTATTGCATTTATAACCCATATAAAGAGAGTGAGGGTTATATGTATTTAAATTATAAGATAAAATAGATAATTTTTTGTATTTCTGAATTCCCATGGAAATTAAAATATATTTGGTTTTTCAAATAAATAATTCAACAGAATTTCTTGAGGAAACGTGGGATATTTTAAAATGAAAATTCTTTACCATAATTACTATAAAACAAGGATTTAGAAAATAATAAAATGTGAGAGGGAAAAGGGTCTACCATTGATAACTGAATCATTTAAAAATATAGGGAATGAATAGAATATAAATAAGATCATGGTTTGGATTAACATACCACATGAAAAGGAAACTTTATAGAAAAGTGAAAATTCAAATTCTTTTACGAAAATTTGGCAGCCTAATAACGTCACTTAATTACTCAAAAAATGAATTGATGAGTGAATAAAGGGAATATCATCATTTGGACATGAAAACAACAATAATAATAACATATATTAACTTTCCCCCTCATAATAATATGGTAACTTGAAGACATAACCTAAAAGAAGTCATGACTTAATAGAGGAGGGTGAAAGGTTCCATTACCTCGACGAGTGACATTGAAAGCTCGAAGGGTGGGACCTTGGGGGCTAGAGGGAAACATGGGAGGAATACTAGGTAGTTAAAAAGGAAAATATTTTTATGATGATATTGGAATGAAATGAATGAGGGAATGTATTGGTATTTATAGGAAACGTGAGGGAATATTTTATTAATTTCCAAGGGCCACATCATCAGTGGTATCTTCACAACCATGGGCATTCCCATGGAATTTTCCTATGGTATTGGAATCATGGGAAACCACATGACATATTTTACTATTAACAAGTCTAACAGAATTATTAAATCATTATTACATCATTAATTATATCATTAGTCACACCGAAATTCCAAACTGTATTTTTACTATTCACCGAAAAACAAAACATTTTATAAAAATATCATAAATTCAATATAAGCTAATTTTGATGTTATGAATTCAATTATAAAACCCATTATATGAAAATGATTTTAAAAATATTTTTAATTTATTTTTTAAATAAAATCATTATTTATTCCAAATAAACAACATTAATTCTATAACTCATTTTATAACACCATGAAAAATTAATCAAGGTCCCATAAATTTATCATATAACCATAAGAAAATAATGTAATACATTATAATACATTTTATTAAAATACATTTATATTATAAATTATTAAATTATTTATAAAATAGTAAATAAAAAATTTATGACATTCAAAAATACCAAACATTATACTAGGATTTTTTCACTTTTAAGACGTATAAATTGTATTTATACATTCATGGGTGAAGCTTCTATTGTTTGGTCAATTCTCTATTCATTACTATTAATAATAGTATATTACCTTTCAAATATTACTATTCAATAAATAATTAATTTGATCTTATTAGACCCTAAATTTCTTACTGGTCACAACTATAGAATAATATTTTTTGAAAATCATTTTACGTAATTAATTATTTAAAGATTACGTAAATATTTTAAAATACCCTTTTTCTAAATTCATAAGTAATATAGAACTATAAATTCATCCTATATTGATCGAGATATTTTAACCAACTATTCCATAATATGAAATAACAATAATATTTATACGAAAGGATTACACAAGTAACTAAGGTCGTGTTACATATACCCTTATAACACCTGCATAGGACCTAAGTGTAAGGTGTGAAATGATGATAGAATCATGGGGCGGCTATGAAAAAAATTCTTGAGTGGTGATTTCTATCAACTTGAACTTCTACCATAGGTTATTCCATTCATGAATCATATATTGGTGTTCGGTTTGGGCTTGGTCCAAATAAAACCCTAGTGATGCAACCTCCTTCCCAAACTCGGACAGATGAGCTTTGTATGGCCTGAGTCTACTGGATGAGGACTTTGAGTCCTATTTCTATATTAATTAACCATGATCAATAGTATTTAAAAACAATAATGATAACGTTAAGAATTTAGTTTCCAACGGCCATATTGACCAATGGTCATATAAAAGTCAAAACTCAGTGGTATTATTTTAACTATATCCACTTCATTATTTATAGGATATATTATTGTTGAGTACAAAATAAAATAAGAGACAAAATTTTGAAATAAATATTATTCAAAAGTTCAGGTCATTATATTCTTCCCCCATTAAGAAATTTCATCCCTGAAATTTCAACTCATACCCTTAGAAGAGAAAAGGTGTGGGTACTTCTTCCTCATTCATTCCTCTGGTTCCCATGTGGCTTCTTCACATTTTTGGTTCCTTCACAACATCTTAATAAGGTGGGTCGTCTTGTTGTGTAGAACCTTGCCTCTGGTATCCAAGATCTCTACCGGCTGCTCTTCATAAGATAGGTCATGTTCCAGTTGTACCACCTCTAGATGTAGTACATGTAAAGGGTCAGGTATGTAATTCCTCAAAATGGATACATGGAAGTCATCATGAATTTGTGCTAGATTTGGAGGAAGTGCAAGCTCATAGGCCACTGCTCCTATGCGATCAAGGATTTAATAGAGGCTAATGTATCTATAGATGAGCTTCCCTTTCTTCCATAACATCATGACTCTCTTCTATGTTGAAATTCAAAGAATGTCCTTGTCACCAATATCAATCTCATAATCCCTTCGATGGTTGTTGTCATACATCTTTTCCCGACTCTGAGCTTTGTTAATGTGTTGATGGATGGAATGGACATTTTTTGTCATCTCTTGAACAATATCAAACCCAAAGAAGCTTTCTCTCACTAGATTCATTCCTACAAGTAGGAGCTCTACATCCCTTCCCAAATACAGCTTTATATGGTTCAATTTTAATGCTTGAGTTGAAGCTGTTGTTGTGATAGAACACAACAAATGGTAGATGTTGATCCCATCATTCGTTAAATTCCATTGAGTATGTTATCAGCATATCCTTGGGTGTTTGAATAGTCCTTTTATATTTTCACTCATTTTGGGGGTGATAGGTCATACTGAAATTCAGTTCAGTGCTTAGAGCATGCAGAACACTTCTCTAGAATTTTGATGTGAACTTTGGATCACGATTAGATACAATAGAAAGTGTAACTACATACAACCTTAGCAATTCATTCACATAAATCATCTCATGTTGATCAAGAGAAAAATATTCCCGAATTGAGATAAAATGGGTAGTCTTGGTGAGACGGCCTATAATAACCCATATCACATTGTTTCCTTTGGATGTTCTCAGGAGACCAGTGACAAAGTCCATAGTGATATTGTACCACTTCCTTGATTGTATGGGTTGTGGTTGTATTGCCCCTTTAGGAATATGTCACTCTACCTCCATATTTTGATATACTAGGAACATTAAACTGAAGTCATCAATCTCCATTTTCATATAATCCCACCAATAATGACCATGAAGGTCTCTATACATTTTCTCACTTCCTTGGTGTATAGAGAATGTAGATATATGATCTTAATCTAGGATATACTTCTTTATTTATAGAATAGATGGAACATATACTCTTGTAAAAAAATTTAGTACACCTTCTTGACCAATATTGAACTCAATAAACATACCATCCTTCACAGCCTCAAACTTCTTCTGTAACAAATGATCTTATTTCTGAGCATTCTTGACCCTCTTTAGTAATGATGGTTGAGAAATCATTTGGGATGGGGTATTTGATGTCCCATACCTTATAATTCCCACGTCCATATTTACTAGGTCATTGATAAAAGGATCTCATTGAATCTTCATCATGTAAAGAACAATTGGTTATTTCCTGCTTAATGCATTAGCGACTTTGTTTTCTCTTCTAGTATGATAATGAATTGAACAACCATAGCCTTTGATAAGGTCCAACCATCTCCTCTATCTCCTGTTCAATTCAATTTTTATGAAAATATACTTTAAACATTGATGGTCTATGTATATATCACATTTCTCCCCATAATGATATTACCTCCATATATTAAGAGCAAAACCAACTGCAGCCACCTCCAGATCATGCGTAGGATAGTTCTTATCAGGAGTCTTCAACTGTCAAGATGCATAAGCAATGATTTTTGTCATTTGGCATGAAGATTCACCCACTCCCTTTCGTAGATGAATACCTAAAAATAACGAATCCCTCTACACTTGAGGGAAGAGTTAACACGGGTGTAGTAAACAATATCCTCTTTAGCTCTTGGAAACATTCCTCACATTCCTTTTTCTAGATGAACTTGACCCCTTTTGAGTTAACTTGGTTAATGTATTATAATGTAGTGAAAATATTTTCACAGACCTCCTATAATTTACCACTAATACAAGGAAACTAAAAATCACAATTATTGTTGTAGGATGAGGACACTCATCTATAACTTTTTTCATTATAGGATCAAAAATGATTCCTACATTGGTAAAAAAGTGCCCCATTAAAGAAACCTGTTGTAAGCGAAATTCACATTCTCTAAACAGTCAAAAAATCCTCTCCATCCACAGAGTTTTCAAAATAATCCTTATATGATCGTCATGCAACTCGTGACTTTTGGAATATATTAGAATATCATCAATATAAACTACCTTAATGTTATCAAGGTGGACCTTAAAGAAATTATTAATCATATTCATAAAAATATGTGGTACATTAGTTAGTCCGAAGGGCATAACAAAAAACTCACAATGCTCATATCATGACCAGAAGGAAGTTTTTAGAATATCTTCTTTCATTACCCTCGATTGATGATAACCAGATCAATGATCAATCTTAGAGAATAATTGAGCCCCACGAAGTTGGTCAAATAAGTAATCAATTCGTGGAAGACGACATATGTTCTTCACTATGATCCCATTAAGATCACTATACTCATTGTATAGTCATATTGATCCATCCTTCTTCTTCACAAAGAGAACATGTTCTCCCCAAGGAGACACACTCCATCAGATAAAACCCTTCTCCAAAAGATCTGGTAGTTTCTTCTTTAATTCCACTAGCTCCACATTTTCTATCATATAGGGGGTCTTTGATATAAGTTGAGATCTAGGTTCGAGTTAAATGGAGAAATCTACCTACCATTCTGGGGGAGGGCCATGTAACTCCTCGTGAAGTATGTCAATGTATTCCTTGATGATGGGGACATTTTATATCCTTATAATCCAATTTCCTACTTCTTCTTCACTAATCAACTCCATAATTAAAGATATAGGTGGTTCCTCCAGATAAAGATTAGTTTACGATATTTATACTTGGAAGATAACTATAGGTTTTCCATTCAAGAATACTGAGATTTTCTTTTATTTTCCATTTGATCGTAGAATTATAATTTGAGATCCATCCTATCTCTAGTATAATGTTGAATTACTGCATGGCAATGACAACAATATTTGCGATACAAATTTTCTCCATAAATTAAATAATAGAGTTTCTAAACAATGACAATGCTTGGATAATCCCACCAGGAGTCTTGACTAACAACATTAATTTTAGAAAATTGGAATTTTATTTTAAATTCTTTGCAAACATGGAGGAAATAATGGTATTTATTTAACCATAGTCAAACAAATTACTTCCAATCTTTTAGAAAACAAAATGAGTAACTTCCACCACATCCTTTAGAGCTTCAACTATAGCCATAGTGATAGAAAAATCATGACCATTTTCCCTTGTACTTTGCTGAGGCTGATGGTGTTTCCCCTCCACTACCCACGGATTTGGACAGTGATAGTAATAGTGCCCAATTTTTCCATACTTATAGCATTGGTAATCAGGTTTGGCATAAACCATCTTCCCTTTATCGTCAGTGTTGGGATATTGGGGCTTCACCTCACTTAAAAAATTCTGCGCGATATGGTCATATCTTCCACACTTGTAGCACTTCCCACTCCTGAGAAGGGAGTTCCCCGAATGCTTCCCCCTATATTTATTATAGGTGGGACGTTGTAATTTTTTACCTCCTCATCCCTAGTCTAATCTCCTCCATAATATTGTCTCCATTGATTTATTCTTTTCATTGGATTTATGATGCCATTTCATCTTGCCAAACTTATGTAAGACTTTTATTGCACTCCGCACGATCTCTTCATAGCTACCATAGTCTCAGTTGGCTAGATTCATCCGCAGATGAGGTCTCAGTCCACCGAATAATCTATCAAACATACCATTTGGATCAATGAAAAATATAGAGGTGTAACATGAAATCCTTGTGAATTTCATCTCATAGCTTCTCATAGATTCATTCCCCTGGTTCTTTAAATCAAGAAACACCTTCTCCATTCTTGTTCTCATGGAATGAGGGAAATACTTACTGAATAAGATCCCTCTAAACACTTTCCAATCCATAGATTCAACCACCACTCTTGGCCTAGTGTTTTTAATTAGTTACCACCATTGATCATATTCTCCCTCTAAGTGATAGATAGCTAGGGTGACCTTCTCTTGCTCTGAACACCGGAGTGTAGAAAATATCTTCTTTATAGATTTGATCAACTGTTCATAAATTAATAGGTCGATCGATCCACTAACGGTTGGTCATCGTTGTTGCATAAAGGACTCAACAGAATGTTATTCCTAGTGCGGTGAGATCAGCCTCTCAGCTTGATTCAAGTTATTTCCCATAACTTGAGTTAGTTGGTTCATCATTCACATGAATGTTTCCATTCTAGCATCCATCGGAGGGTCGTCAGTGCATGGTCCATTGCGGTCACCATTTTCACGGTTCCTACTATAGCACCCCATTTTCTAAAAGAATAAAATTGTAGTGAGAATCTTATTTCATTTACAAATCTTTTAACTAAAAATGATTTTATGTCTTAAAACACCATGATTTAAACAATTACATTTCTCTATAAATCCTTCAAAATGATTCATAAAAAGCTTATGATTAACCAAACATATCCCCTGGGAGTTTCATATCCAAGAGTGTAGCAAGGACCGTTTTCATGTACCAGGATACCCCGGGTTAAGCCCGAATCTCCTTTTCGGAGATTTCACTCAATGGTACCTTTGTTCTAGAGCCACCTCTACCTACTCATATTCAGACAAGGGTGTATTTTTTTTATAAACCACTTACTAAACACTCACCTAAATACCAGCAATTTTTTCTATACATAAACATCTCTATAAGGTTCATAATAATGTTTTCATAGCCTAATTTCTATAAATAACTAATTTATCCTTTGATGCCAACTATATAATCTAGACTTTTTATTATATAACATTTCATTCCATCTTACAAACAGAGGATATTCAAAGTCTACTGTCTAGGAAATTAGAAGAATAAAACATGAAAACATATAATACTATTTTAAATCCCCTTTAATATCTTTTTAAAAAGTTCATCTTATATACAATTACTACATCTCATAACCCAGAGACATACATCAAAGGAATGGGTGAGCTGAAGGCCTAGTAAGTGTAAAAAGGGAATAAGTTTACTTGTGATATCATTAAGAACATGATAAAAAACATAAAGACGTGAAAAATGGAAAAAAAGAACATCATAATAAAAATAACATGAATCATAACATGAATATAAGGCTATATAATTTAATTTAGACATTCATGACCATATCACCAAAGATCATCCCCAAGGGGTCATGAAATAATACCAAGGGTATTCACAATGGTATAATAAAACTTTTCATCTATAGAGATTATATTTTTTACCAAATGCATTGGAGCTTTATCCGGGCACACCATTAATATGTTTTTATTTTAATGTGATCCACATAGATCATAATGTAAAATTTCATAAATAACCCATAGAGAATAAATTAAATGGGTTACATTTCAAAATCAAGACTTCTTAAAAATTCTTAAAATCATTACTGTTATCTCATTTATAACCCATAGAAAAGGAGTGAGGGTTATATTTATGTCAATTACAGAAAAAATAAACAAATTTTATTTATTGACTAATAAACTATGAAATGAAAATATATTTGGGTGTTCAAATAAATAGTACAAGAAACTTTCATGATCAAAATAGAGTTAATTTTAGAGGAAAATTCTACAGCATAATGGATACATAACATGGTTTTAGTAAACAATAAAAAGAGAATGGACAAGGGTCTCCCATCCATAATTAAATTATTTTATAGTAGAGTGACTTAATATAATATAAAAAATATCATTGTGTGGATTTATATACCACCTGAAATGGAAACATGACATAAAATATAAAATGTAATTTCTTTTACGAAAATTCGACAGCATAACAACTTCTGTTAATGATTCCAAAAATAAATTGATGAGAGAAAAAGGGAACATTAATTATTTTGAAAATATATGGATTATAATAAGAACAAATAATAACATACTCGCTCATAAGAATATGGTAACTAGAATACATAACATAAAGGAAGTCATGACTTAAAAGAGGAGTTTGAAAGGATCCCTTACATTGAAGAGTGACTTAGAAAGATCAAAGGATGGGACCTTGGGGGCCAGATTGAACCATTGAAGGACTCCATGGGGAGTAAAAAGGCCATAGCTTCATTAAGGAGGATTTTTGAATGAAATTGATGGGAAAATGACTTTATATTTATTGTAAATGTGGGGAAATGATTAATTAATTTCCCAGGGACACCTCCTCCATTGTATTAGCCACTTGGGTCACATAATAACATATATAACTTTTCGAAAACTGACCAGAATGATTCCATAATTATTACATCATTAATGATGCCATTAATCACACCGAAACTGAAAACTATATTTTTACTATTCACAAAAAATTAAAACATTTTATAAAAATATCAGAAATTCACCATAACCTAATTTCAACATTCTGAATTAAAAAATGAACTCCATTTTCTGGAAGAAAAATTTAATATTTTTAATTTAATTTATAAATGAAATCATTATTTATTTCAAAAAAACAACCTTGAAACTATAACTCATTTTGTAAAACTTTGAAAAAGTATTCAAGGTCCCATAAAATTATCTTATAACCACAAGAAAATAAAGTAACAATTTATTATTACATTTTATTAAAATACATTTCTATTTTAAATTATTAAATTAATTATAACATTGTAAATAAAATATTTATGACATTAAAAAAATACAAAAACTTATACTATGATTGTTGATTCACTTTTAATATGTCTAAATTGAATTTATACATTAATGGGTGAAGCTTCTATTTTTTTGGCCAATTTAAAATTCATTACTATTCATAAGCGTATATTAGTATCCATACTTTACTATTCACTAAAAAATAAGTTGATATTATTAGACTCTAATTTTCTTACTGGTCAAAACTGTAGAATACCATTTTTTGAAAATCAATTTACATTATTAATTATTTAATGATTACATAAATAATTTAAAAATCCCTTTTTTCCAAATTTCATTTGTAATGTGGAACTATGAATTAATCCTATATTTTTTCCGAATATTTTAAATTCACCAATTTTTACTTAATAATAAATAAAAATTTAATTTATACAAAAGTTTAACACAAGAAACTAAGGTTTCATTACATATCCCCTTACAACCCCTGTATAGGACCTAATTGTAAGATGTGTTATGGTGATATAATCCTTGGGTGGCTCAGACTAAATTACTCGAGTAGTGATTTCAATATGTTTAAGCCTCTCTTGTATGTGATTATGTTCAAGCTTTACATGTTGGAGTCCAGGTTGGGAATGGTTCAGAGCAAATCCTAGTGATGCGACCTCCTTCCCATGATGTGACAGATGGGCTTCATATGGCCCGATTCTACTGGATGAGGCCATCAACTCCTCTTTTGTATTAATTAACAATCATCACTTGTATTTATAAATAATAATAATAATATTATGTATTTAGTTTCAAATTTTCATATTGACCAATGGTTATATAAGATTCAAAAATTAGAGGTATTATTTTAATTATACCAACTTCATTAATTAATGGATATCGTTTTGTTGAGTATAAAATAAAATAATCCACAAAATTGTAAAACAAATTTTATTCAAAAGTTTTTTTTTGTTACAGATGTAGCTTCTAGGTGTGGTTGACCAGGATTTGATATGATAGTCCTCCATCATGAATCGAATCCGGATACATCTGCTATCAAGAAATCCCATCATATCCCTCTCATTAAGAACCCATGTACCAAACACAAACTTGTCGAAGGTTTCAATTGATGGTCTTCTTCGCAGAAATCATTCAATTAAAAAAAATTAGAAGCATCAAGGCCTCATTGAACTCCTCAATTTAAGTGGTATATTCAAGAAACCTTCATGAGGAATGAGACCCTTAGGTCACAAAGGAGTTATTATAGGGATTTATATGAAGACCACATTAAAATCTCTATGGATGGTTCATATAGGCTCTTCATAATTTAATGGATTATCATTCAATCATACAATTCCAAGAAGATATCATGATTTTCCTAAAGGATTCCCCAAGTAATGCACGTGCCTTAATGAATTATAAAATGAAGAAATCCCTAATCAAAGAGAATGATAATAAAAACAAATAACTGATGCTACCCAAGAATTCCCGGAAAACTTGAAATTGATGAATGAGGAGTTAAAAAATAATTTAAACTAAAAATAAAAAATTAAATTGGTAGATAATAAATTCTCAATGCAATTACACTCATTAATGAATATGTAAATACACATTTTTCATCAATATTATGTGTTTTATATTTGTGAGTTCATATCCAATAATTGAAGTTTAATATAGTTCTCAAGGTGAGAAACAATGATGATAATTGTTTCGAAAGAAATATTTAAAATATGATGAATTTTTCAAAATAGGGGTGATTAAAAAATTGTATTTAAAAAATATGTTGAAAAAAATGGATACCATGATAATGTGAAGATATATGTCATCTATTTTTGAGGAAATTTAAATGATAAGTATTAAGAGAAATATCACAAAAAATACGATTATATGTAATTTTATTTTAAAATTTCATTGAAAATATATTAATTATTATTCCATCTTCAATGGAATTCAATAATAAATATAAATATCTTCCAGGATAAATTGATTTAATAAATTACAAGATATTGAGTATATTTTTAAAGACATAAATTATAATTTATGAACTAAAACAAAAAAAAATTGAATGTTTTTTATTTTGGTTAGGCTGTATATATGGACTACAATATTTATAACAATGATAAAATATTTATCAATTACTTATGATTGTACCCGAATTGGGTTGGTGTTTTATTTATGTTCAATAAGGATCAATGTAATTAATCTAATAAATATTTATCCAATATATTGATTTAGAATTTTATGTAATGATGTAAGCTGTTCCCATGCTTTTTGAGAAAAATCATGGAGTTTCTAAGTATAGTATTATGATGTGTAATGATTTCTAAATATTGATTTTGGTTCAATTGATTCACTTGTGTCATTGAATTGATTCATGTTTCATCCAACAAATTACATGTATCAAATGAAATATAATTAATATTCATTGATTTTAACACTATAAATCAGATCAAATTTGGATGCATTGGTTATGTAGAGTTTATTTTCTTACATTACATGTATGGAAAAATTTTCTTGATTCAAAATCATGTCATCCCTATGTTTTAGAAGTACAATAGATTACTGATTAAATTCATTAAATAAATTAATGTGAAAATATTCTTATACATGAAAGGTTTGGAATATTGATGTTGTTATTTCTAATGAATATTTATTTATGTAATTTGATATATTGGACAACTCTATGAATAGTAGTTAGAATGGTACACAACATGACATTAAGGATTTCTTTACATATTCAAAAGGACTCTATTATCAACATGGTTCTCAGGTGGTACGGTTGAGAGAAAATACCATAATATTAGAGTGTGCAATCATGAATAAATAACATAAAATAATACATCAGAAATAAATTGAAAATTGGGGGGAAATATGTTATTAAGAAATAATAATTAATATAATTAATAAGATCTTAAAACCCATTTTATAAATATCCTACCAATCAATAGTTTAGTTACATATAAATAGGAAACTAAATGAATGTAAACAAAATAGTTTCATGTGTCACAGCCTTGATATATACCTCATTATAACTCTGAAATCATCTAAGTGTTCCTACTCAACCCTGATACCCTAGAACTTAGTAAAACATTTGTCTTTATACAAGTGGATTTTTACACAGGTTCCTAATAACAATGGTGGCCTGACCATTATGTGTGTACAAAACTCAGTAGGGAACTCCCAATGTCTCCTTGTAATAACCATCATACATTATCTTATGTGCATCTTACATAATCCTCTGAATTAATTAAAAAACTATTGGAAGTATATAAACTACTATTGGTCCTCAGGTCTATGACCCCAATCAACATTACCAGATTTACTAAATCCTAAGGTGTCTCAAAGAATATCATAATGAATATGACTCCTACGTAATATGTGGGCAATGAATCCATTATATTCTAGGACAATATTTAGGGATATATTGACTTGACCCACAACATGATTATCTCAAGCTACAAAGCCACAACAGACCCTATCATGTCCTCATGTATCTAGTGATGATTCCCACAACAACACTATGATGATATCTGAACAGATAGAATCTCTTACATAATAATTATTACTATGTGGATAATTCCCATGATATCCCGATCAAGTGTTTAAAATCCATTTAGTATAATATTTTTAAGGCTCATAATACAAGGAAACCCCTATCATATACTGAGAGCCAAATCCACCTCATCTCCAGCGCTAATATCCAATTCTATAGAAGCTCCATTCACATATTACCATATAAATCGATACTCCCATCCATGTTTCTTTCTAGAAAATGTTTCATCCCATCCATACCAACTCCAATATGGATTCCCAAATAGGTTCCATCTGTCTCGTGGTAGATTTATATAAATACAGAAATCATAGGGGATGTTACACTAAAATATCTATCATTATTTTCTACATCCCCTCATGCTTCTATTCACTTATATTTCCATAGTGAAATATGTTACCCTCTCACATAATTCCACTCATGTTAATTGTATCAATTGGAAACACCTTGGGTCCCCTCGTTCTCTAAACATTAGAGGAACCCTCGTGAGGGTCCATGTTCCCTTTCATGGTCTCAGGAGAACACCCTATTCTATGAGGACATCACATTTTGTGAAATCATCAATATGGTAACATGGTCGTGGAAGACATTGATGGTATTTAAAAATGGGAAACTTGTCAGATATATATCATACCACAACTGAATCATTAATGTTAGTCATGGTAGTTCCACAAACCCATCATAGGCCTGGTTTACCTAAGTCTTATCCATATAGGTCTAGCTGCATTGGATGGAAGAGGTTTTCTCACCCTATAATCATCTCCATGTTATTTAATGGTTAAATTTTATAAAAGTGGTCCACTAAATCCTTTTCAGCCTTGGTCAGTATTCCAATAGTACCTCAGGCCCATACGAACCCCAATCCAATCCATGAATACTCTTAAGTCTTTTTTGGTATGGCCTTACCTCTATAGTGTTATGGAGGCCACAAAGTATCAAACATTTCCCAACCTCATCGATTAGTGGCAGAGTAATTCAACAAGTACGAATTTATTTTTAATGACCCCTAAATATCATCCATTATATTTATGAAATTTACATTCATTATAACACTTAATTTAAGTTGACTAACCTAGGGTGTCTCTATCATTGGTGATCCTAGGTATCTACAATATCAATAATATAAAATAATTGTCATTTGGAAAGTACATGAGGGTACTACCCTTTATTCGACACTATTAAAAGTGGAATCTAAGGTCTAGAAATAGTATTTGAGGCTCATCCCACCCCTCCATGATTGAAGAGGATTAGCCCCAAGTCCAGAGACCCTACCTCACAACAAAAAATCCATGATTAAATTTTTTTAACATTTATAAATACATAATTTAATTAAATAATGGAAAACATGGTACAACAATGAGAATAATCTTGTATCACCTAAACCACCTTCAATATCACTCCATGAGCCCATTTCACTCTTTGAACCATGAACCATTATAAATTCCTTCAATGTGACACCAACAAAATTATAAAAATAATATAATTGATGCATTAATGTTTTGAAAAATTAAGAAGGAAAAATACCTCGATTAAATGAAACATCTTGAAGGGTATATGGCCTCTCTAGACATCCTCTTCTAATGAATAGTTAATTCCCCATCACTAGATTCCCATTTCGCCATGATTTGACTGAATCATGAAAAAAACTATAAATGATCAAATCAAAAATTAATAACTTGAGAGTATAATAGTGAGGGGGTATCATAGGACATATCAAACATAAAAATGAATGGAAACACCAAACAATCCACCATGAATCCTTGTGTTTTTATAGAAGTAATGGTGATTTATCCCCTTACTGAGTGGATGATATTTAAAAAAATGATTTCACCCCAATAAAAAATCATGGGTGCAATAATTGTAATGTTTCCATAAAAACCCAATAGATCGTCGATGGAGGGAACACTATAACTGGTACTGAAAATAATTGGAGGTCTTGTTGTCTATATCTATCTGTGAGTTGGTGGTTTAGAGAAAACATGAAAACATCAACCACCTTTACACCTTCTAGGTCCCTCTCGATTCCCCAAGACATCCCCAAACTCCAATCGATACCCAAAGCACCTTTTTTGAGGTGTTATATACTTTCGAACACAATTATGAATCCTAATTCAAATTCTAACCCCCTCAATAATAGGGAATATTCAAATTACTTGTGAAATTTATTTACCATATGGATAAAGGGTCATAAAAATTTCACACATTAATTCTTATCATCCTCAAGATGTCTCAGTGGCCGTATAACTACACACACCTACCAACATCATTCCTGAATGCCTACTCATATATTTTTGTTCTTACATTGAATGCCCAATGTTCTTATAATGATTCACTTTTCTACTAGGGATACTATTCAACAAAAACATGAAAAAATTAATGTATGCACCATCAAAATATTAAGATTTTTCTTACCAATCCCATATAACGAGAGACATGTTCACATTAACATCTCATTAAACAACCAACATATGGTGTTCCCAACTATATGAGTTAGACCATGACCACAAATTAAAATTATTTAGAACTTCCACCACTATAATTTCCTAACTAAAACATTAATTTCATCCTAATGATGCACCGAGTATAATTTTCTCAATTTTCACTCAACAACTTCTAATGAAATTACCCTTATCCTATATTCTAATATAAATAGGTTGAATCCAAATCAACCTCTATCCAAGTCCATTTGTAGTATCATTTATAAGAAAATACCCATGAAATCATCCAAGAACTCCTTAAATTCCCCAAAATACATGATTGATGAAGTTCGTTGTTGACAACATCCAATTACACAAAAGAAGTTAGTTGACCCTCTAGTGGATGAACCCTAAAAAAAACACTCAACTTCCACTGGAAAAACACTACTATCATATTATTCGATTTCTTTGGCTATAGTAGACACCATGTGGTCATTCAAACATTCCAACCAATGTCCAATTGTGACTCCTAGTGTAACTCCAATATTGATTCCTTAATAAAGACATTCCATCCATATTCTCCAAACATTATCAGTGAAAGGCATGTGATCTTACACCTGATCAGATTACCTTATGTCATACCAAGATTTATACCCACACCTTGACTCAAATTGATTACCTACACTTGGTTCCAAAATAATCTTGCGTCTGAATACCTAAATAATAGTCTACTTAACAATCCCACTCCCAGAATATTTATTATGCGATGTTCTTTCACTCAAATACGATATCATACTCCACTCCTTTTATGAATCCTTATCATCACACAAATGATAGAAAGTCACATCCCCCACAGCCAATGCATAGTCCATCACTATACATAATAATTGGTGTGGATGAACAAGTTCATTGAATATCCCCTTAATATGTTATAAAATATAACACATTATGTTCCTCCTTATCCACACTCACGTACTACCTACCCCTAATGCCACATGACCCTGAAAATTCATATCACACCCCCCATTCGGTAATCCATTCAATAGTACCTGATCCATTTCCAAAAAATACCACATTATAGGGGAAAATCCATTATTTTTTCCAAAACTCTTCGTCTCCATTCCCATATGTGACTCATTAATTAACACCATTCCTCTTCTCACTATTATATGTCACCAATTACAACATTAGACTCCTGATCTGGTGAATCTGACAACAAAGATGGTAAACTGATAATTCTCCATGGTATATATACATTGACATTCTAGGTTCTGCTTTGAAACTCCACTTCAAAACTAGACACCTTAAACATTCTATGATTCATCCAAATGAACACCATCTACATGAAGTAATTCTAGTATTTTACATTATAATTTGTTTTCTGAGGCATGTTAACCTCATCCACCAACTTATCCACTACTCAAATATGTTCCAATCATGAGTGTCCATCCATGCTCTACCCATGCAACTAAAAACATCCAAAACACACATGTATAAACATCACACTTGTCGTTCCCATTGAAAATTTCCTAGATATCCAATCAATTATGGTGATTCTTAGAAAAACAAATTTGTCACTCTTCTTGAACCAAAAACCCAAATAACTTCTCATATATCTTTGATATACCCAAAATCTCATATCAATTCTTCGTCTAACAGAAACCACTGACCTGGTGTAACCCATCTATAGGGTAGCCCTCCAAAAAAACGTAATTGACACCCCACTATGGTTTGGGTCCAAATATAGGCCTCTGCATCTCCCACCTAGCCCAAATAGTAAATTATCTTTAATGATCACTTGGTACACCCTCCAATCTCTCTCATCAAAGTCTCAAATCCTAGTACGTCACTAGTTACCTCATCTAATTCCACATAATCAAAATGAAAAAAACTCCAAACTCAGGACATCTAAAACATGGTGGAATCACACAACACCCACTATTTTCAATTGGGTCACCCAACCTCATTAAAATCATCACATGGAACTGCTCACTAGAGGTTCAAATCATACTGGTCGACTTGGTCACTATAAATGGGAGTATCTGAAATGATTCATGTCAAACCAATAGATATGGTTCAATTATGTATAAATCCATTACAATTTATGTGGGAATCAAAATATATTTTTTCACTAGTTACAATATATTATAGATCCTAAATATATATATGAGCTATATGGGTTCCAAAACATAAGAATTACAAGTTATTTAAACCCTCTAAACTGACAAGATATCATGTTCATATGGATTATGTCATAATCCACACAATTACACATCACACTGTAGATTAAAATGACGTTTGATCAAAATTAAAAGAATATACAAGTCATCCCATCATAGAAAAATTCATGAAATACATAATTGGAAAAATTTCATAGGAGTAATTATTGAATAATTGACCAAACAAGACTCATTAATTAGTAAAACCTTACACTATCAATCCTAAATGTCATGTGAATCCTATATTATTGATATGATACATGATATTATTCTCAGAACTATACACTAAGAGTAAAATACAATCATTGGACTCTAGCAAATTGGGAAATTGTAACACACAAACCTAAACCACAAGTTCCATAATAGGGTACCATATGACCTCATGTGCACCACCATGTATACAAGTGGATGATGATTAACATCATGTGTATAAACTCATAGGTGGGGAGAGTATCCCCTCAGTATCAAATCCTATTATAATTAAAAGTTAATTTAAAAACATAGAGTAACATGATGAAATAAATAAACTAGTTGGAATACTTTTTAATTATATACAATGAGATCCCAATGTGGAAAGACAAAACACTATAATTGTGTAGGAAGGTATATTATTAAAAAAATGAATAGTGAAATCATTTATGAAATGTCCCAATACCTCTTAGAACACCATGATCCTCAGCTCAACCATCTTTCATGATCCCGTTTACCTTACCCAGAACCTTATTCAAAAAACCATCTTGCACATCAAAATGAATGTAAAGGGTTAGAGTAATAGAACATAGTTGGGCACCACCATTTTTTTAATAAAAATCATGAACATATATAACAGTTGTATTAAATGATAATAATAATTTTTAATATATTAATAACAAACATACAATCACATGTCGAGTGTGTTTTCACTAACCAAGCCTCCAAAAAACCCCAGTTGTGTCGGCTTCAAACCCTTTCTCAAAATATGATCTGAGTTCTTCAGAAATGATCTTGAATGGGACACAATTTTGGCGACATTTCTCTCTGTAAACTCATGGAATCAAGACAAAATTATTACTCTATATCATCATGGAATCAATTATTGAAAATTTACATGGTATCCTTATGAAATAAAGTTCATTATAGGCCACAACATTATCATCCTCTTTCCCCATGTACAAGACCTATGTCAGTATCATCACATTTCATACATTATCCCCCTATAGTGGTAACCATAACATTATTGTACACCTATCATCGATAATGATAATTGACCTATAATATAAATTTAAAACAAAACAATGTGGAGCATGATATAGAAATTATAAAATGGAATCATAAAAAATTTAGTCTAATCATGTAAAAATATTTTAATCAACATAAATCTAAGAAACATGATTATATATAAATTATATAGGAATTTAGAATAATATATTGGTAAATTGAAATTGACACACCCACTAGAAAATATCATGAATCAATAAGAAAAATTCATGCCAACACATGAATCATAACATTGAATTAGGTGAATATGAGATCCCCAAATGATAAGGAACATCCTATGTCAATTTGGTTGAAAAAGAAAACCGAAAATAATCAGTTTAATAAATACCAAAAAAATAATAATCATGTAGATAATTGTTCTAATGTGGATGATATGTATATCAGATTCTAGGTCATCAACAATGGATTTTATAATGGAGAGACAATGAGAAACTAAGTCAATAAGGTGATTATAGATTCATATACACTATGTGGTCCATTAAAAGAGTCAAATATGAGTGTTATTATTGATGAAATGCCAAATCACCATGTCTATTATTCATTTCATAATTAATGGTGAATATAATGTTGATTATGAATGAGTTACTTAATTCACGATAATGATTATAAATCTATAATTATATATAAATGGAAAATGGATTAAATATGGATGAATCTATCATGATGACCATTCAATAAATAATTTCCTTGAAATTTCACCATTCTATAGTCTTATACATATGGTCAAGGGAGTTCATCATTGAAACATCAATACATCCCCCAATCAACCATGATTTCATCAATTGAGTGTGATTTTATCACCGACCCCCCCTAGAGAATAGGTTTATAAGGATAATTCCTTAAGACTATCCCATTTATTGTTAATGGTATATGTTGGTTTGATCAATAAGGAATTTCAACACGATTTATACACTACCATTATATAATGAAAGGTATAAATCATCATCGGGTAATGATAAAAGACCTAGAAACAACATATATCTATGTTATTTTTAATAAAAATAAGTGAAATTGGAATATATTTTAGAATAAATCACCGATAAATTCCCACTAAATAAATAAAAGGCTAAGAGACCATGGGATGTTCAATGGGAGAGATATAGACACCAATGGGGATAAATAAAATATGAATTAACATATGGTTTTATTTTCATAAAATATGGGTTGAAAATGTGTATAATTAAAATCTACATTGGGAAATAATTGTAAACCTATATTGGGAACACCAACTACCTTTTAGGCCCCACTAGCAAGTAGGGGACTTGAACTGCTAACCGGTGGGGTATAATATAGATATAAGATCATCTACAATGACATTGTCTATGTAGTAGGTTCTACCAGTTAGCTCGTTTCTTCTTTCCAGCCACCCCAAGTTCGATTTCTTCCTCAATTCATCTGAATTCCATACATATAACCTTATCCAATTTAAAATGATATAAAACAAACATATAGCATAGATGAACATTTTATTAAAAGAATATATTCGTTAACATGAAATATATAATAATTTTAAATGAAATGAGGATGTCAAATTTCTTCCCCTCGAATGATATTTCACCGTTAAGAAGTTCCTTAAAAAATATTTCTCTAAACAATATAGGCCATTGAGCATGAATATCAGCCTCTGAGTCCCATGTATCCTTCTAGTTAAATCTATGATTCTATATAATCTCTACTATGTATATAATCTTCCCTGAAATAACTCTATTACACAATTTTATTCTACCTTAAGAGATCCTTTTGCACGTTTCGTTTTACTCTAACTGTACATCCTTTCAATTGAATACATGAGTAGGATCTAACATGTAACATCGATGATATGACATAAGGAATTCATTATGAATACCTCATTAGTAAGAAGGAGTTTGCAGATGGTGCACATTGGTCATATCACACTTGGTGATCTCATATGGTATAGAATATAGGGGTTCAATCTTCCCTTACAACATCAAACATTTATGGACTAAAAGAGGAGTCACTCACATAAAATTCCAGTCACCTTTAATAAACTCTAAATGTATCCTCCTATGATAGGGATAAGTCTTATAGTGTAATTGATCTATGATCAACCTATTCTGAATCAGTTACTCACTCTCAGAGGTATCATTTCCCATATCGGGCCCCATAACCACTATCACACAAGCATAGTGCCAATAATGTTGTAACGTACCGGACCCGGGTTCCATGCAACGGGTGCCCCGAGCCCGGTTCGCCACGTGACCTCAAGCGCATTTCCCCAAACGCCAGAGGCTGCCGACTAGCAGCGAGGGCCCAGGTCTGATAGTGGGGAAACTATTCCCTCATTTGATAAAGTGTAGCGCAACGGAATACAAAATAAACATATATGACAGAAATAAATATAGTATTGGATATAACCAACAGTATATAAAAGATGATTCTACATGTTTCAAGTTATAAGAAAACAGCCAGAACATATTATTCATCAATACAGAACAGCAGAAAGCAGAGTACAGCAAGCAAAGCAAACAGCTGGTAGCGGCATCGTGAGCCTAGGCTCGGTCCCATGCCCTCCTACTTCTCAGAAACAGCCATGTACCTGTATAGGGGCTCTTCCCCCTATCTACACCTGCAGAAACATAATCTGTTTGGGCCGAAAAGCATTACCCACACAGGGTGTGAGAAATATATCTCAGTAGGCACCCACCAATGTCTTGTGCCCAGCTGCGTGTAAGCATCCAACAATAGTGTGCAGTAGTAAAATGAAATAAAGTAAGAAGTACTCTAATGTCACTAATTACCAGTTATATTTCCATATTATTATTCATTTAATCCATTAAATATTAGAAATCACCACAATGTATTTCTATGTAAACTATCCACATCCTCATACAAGAAAAACCTTACCCTCAGGTAAGAAGAATCCAACCTGAAGGTATAGCCCTCAGGCGTAACAGAAATTTCCCTCAGGCATAGGAAGTGTCTCCCTTTGGCACAGAATTCAAGGCCCCAATAATGAATGGTTTCCCTCGGGCGAAATAATACAGCCCTCGGGCCAAATAGTGCAGTGTCCTCAGGGTATTCACAACAACTCCCACAGGCTAAATACAACAATTCCCTCAAGCTAAACCGGTATCCGGGCCATGCCCAATAGGTACAAAGTAGTAACAAGAAATTCCTCTCAAGGAAATTCTACAATTACAACTTTGAAGGAATACCCTCGGGTATCCTGGCCAAACGGCTAAACAGTGGAACACACCCCCTAGGTGGTTCTGGATCCAAGAAACGATCCCAACTAGCATTTTATTATCACAATTGAATCACCTATGCAATTCTAGGTATTAAATATAGCAACGGCCTCAGCCACACGACACCCCATCATGGGTTCATGGCACAAAAATGCACAAAATGAACGACAGTTGGAATATAACACAAAGACACCTATCTTATATGCCATCGAACGTTATACCCGAACGTCAACTCCAAAAACGCCAAATAACAGCGTAGATCTGACGAAGATAAAACCCATTAAAACTTAAATAACATCCGTTAGGGGAATAATTGGTATGAATGACTTAAAGAGGATAAAGGGCATACCCGTGCGGTTCCAATGAGATCGTCCGAATCCAAATCGGATACCAGACCAACACCCAGCGGATATTCAAAGGTCTGGTTGTCCTCCTTGGCTCCAAAATGGCTCAAACGCCTCCTCTTCCAAATGAGGATGCTACTGCCTGTTTTAAGCTGAAAAAACAAAGTACATGATGTGTACTTCTAAGTACACGGCGTGTACTTCTTTCATTTAGCTGTTCATTTGGCGGCACCGCCACACTCTTCACCCATCGACCTGAGTATGCGGCATGTACTCCTGAGTACACGGTGTGTACTATCGCCCTGATGGCGGCGACTCCACCGCCGTTCTATTCAAGCCTGCCGACTGACTACACGACGTGTAAGGAACCACTACACGGAATGTAGTCGGTTTCTACCCCCCACGTCGCCGATAAGGCTACACGCCCCGTGTACTCATCCCAACATGGCCAAAAGTACACGACGTGTGGACAAAGTACACGGCATGTAGTTTCGAAATTTAACAGTTTTCCCATTTTCCATATTTTCACAAAAACACTTAAGGAAAAGGAAAAATAAGAAGCTCGTACCTCAAAAATAAGAATCGAGTTCTTACAAACTTCCCCCCTTTATAGCAATTCGTCCCCGAATTTGCCTTCCAAGGGTGTAGAAGATAAAGCTCAGAACAGCTCGGGCCACTAAGCACGTACGTCAGCCTCCCGCTCCGAGGTCTCGTCCTACACCCGGCCATGCTGCCATTGCACCCGAACGAGAGGAACTTACCGGGCTTAGAGAACCGTCGTGCTCCTATCAACAATACAGATAGGATGTTCATCAAATGATGTATCATGCTGAATCTCATCCTCCTCTTGCTGAAAGGTGTGAGATGGGTCTGAATGATAGCGACGCAACTGAGACACGTGGAAGACGTCGTTCATGTCTTGGTACCGCTGCGGTAACTGCAACCGATAGGCAACCAACCCGACTCTCTCCAGAATCTCGAATGGCCCCACATACCTCGGAGAAAGTTTACCTTGTCTCCTGATCCGCTTATGTCCCAGCCTTGGAAAAACACGTAGAAAAACCTGATCCCCGACCACAAACTCCAAAGGTCATCTGCGGCGATCAGTATAAGACTTCTGACGAGACTGCACAGTAGCCATCCGCTTTTGAATCTACTAGACCTACTTAAATGTCTCCTGCATGTGTTGTGGCCCCAGTAAAGCTGCCTCACCTGACTCTAACCAGCACAAAGGTGATCGGCATGGCCTACCATATAAATCCTCGTATGGTTCCATCTCAATAGTCACCTGAAAACTATTGTTATAGGCAAAATCGACTAAGGGTATATGCTTCTCCCAAGAGCCCCTAGAGTCTAGGACGCATGCGTGCAACATGTCCTCTAACACCTGTATCATCCGCTCTGACTGGCAATCCGTCTGAGGGTGGTATGTTGTGCTCAGAAGAACCTGTGTACCCAGCGCCCTCTAAAAACTCTGCCAGAAATGAGACGTAAAGCGGGCGTCCCTATCAGAAACCATAGAACAAGGGACCCCATGAAGACGTATGATCTCTCAGATATACAGTCTTTCAAGATCGTCCACACCGAAGGTCTCCTTGATCACATAAAAGTGATCTACCTTCATGAGTCTATCCACAACAACCCACACGACGTAATTTACTAGAGGTGACCTCAGAAATCCCGTCATGAAATCCATCGCGACATCATACCATTTTCACTCTGGAATGGGTAACTGCTGTAAAAGTCCAGCTGGTTTCTGATGCTCTGCCTTCACCAGCTGACAGGTGGAACATCTCATAACAAACCCAACTATCTCTCTCTTCATACCCAGTCACGAGTACTAATGTCTCAAGTCTTGGTACATCTTGGAAACCCCGGGATTAAATGCCCAAGCTAAAGCATGAAATTCCCATATCAACTCCTCGCGTATATCCCCTAGAACCCATACTTGTCCATGGAAACACAAAACCTCATCGTCTCCTATCATCCAATCGAGAGGAGGGTCCTCACTTGCCACCGACTCCCGTAGAACTAGGCCTTCTGAATCAGATATCATCCTCATCCTCACTCTATCTAGGAGGGTAGAAGTCACAACTAAAGAGGAAAGAGAAGTCTTCCCCTGACTGTCATGCACCTCCAGATGCATCTCAGAGAACAAATACATGAGCTCCCACTCACCACTGGCCTCCTGCAATGCCTATATCTGAGTCTTCCTACTCAGTGCATCAGCTACTGCATTACCTTTACCAGGTTAATAGGCAAGCAAAAAATCGAAGAACTGTAGGTACTCGACCCACCTTCTCTACCTCAGATTTAGGTCACACTAAGTAAAGATATACTTGAGGATTTTTTGGTCAGTCAAAGCCACAAAATTCTCTCCCAATAGATAGTGTCTTCAACAGCGCAACACATGCACAACTGTAGCCAACTCGAGATCATGTGTCGGGTAATTCCTCTCATGTGGCCTCCACTGTCGAGACCCGTACGCAAAAACTCGGTCCCCTGCATCAAAATGGCTCCCAGCCCAATCCTTGATGCATCATAGTAAACTGTATAGATCTTCCCCTGATCTGGGAGTATCAGGACCGGTTCTGATGTCAACCTTCCCTTCAGGTCCTGAAAATCATCCTCGCAAGCTTATGACCAAACGAACATCACTCCCTTTTTAGTCAGACCAATCAACGGTGCTGATAAGCGGGAGAAGTATTGTATGAAGTGCCTTTAGTAACCAGCCAGCCTTACGAAACTATGTATCTCAAACACGTTCTTAGGATGATCCTAGTAAACTACTACTCTCACCTTCTCTGGGTCTACTGCAACTCCTGCCTCTGAGATAATGTGACCTAGGAAGTTAATATGGTCCATCCAAAAGTTACACTTCGAGAGCTTAGCATATAGTTGAGTTTCTCTCAGTGTACACAATATGTTCTCAAGATGGGTGGCATGGTCATGTCGAGTGTGAGAGTACACCAAGATGTTGTCCATGAATACTACCACAAAAGAGTCATGATACGGATGTATCACACGATTCATCAGAGCCATGAAAACTTTTGGCGCGTTCGTCAGTCCGAAAGGCATAACCAAGTACTCATATATACCATACCTACTCCTGAAATCTGTGAGAGGTATATCAGATGGTCTAACGAGTAGCTAATGATATCCAGATCTCAAGTCAATATTAGAGAACACTCGTGATCCACGAAGCTGATCAAACAGATCATCTATCCTTGGCAGGGGTTATCGGTTCTTAACTGTCAACTGGTTCAGCTTCCGATAATCCACGAAAAGTCTGAGGGTACCATCTGCCTTCTTTGCAAAACGGACCATAGAACCCCAAGGAGAAGTACTGGATTGGATACAACCCTTCACCTGTAGCTCATCTAACTGCCTCTTGATCTCCTGCAACTCAGGTGTGGCCATCCTATAAGGAGGAATGGACACCAGTGCTGGTCCAAGCAGTAGCTCGATAGAGAAATCCACCTCACACACTGGAGGTTGACCTGAAAAGTTGTCTGGGAAGACATCCCTGAAACAATCGACAAATGGAGGGAAATCCGTCTAACAAGTCCCCTGATCATCCAGATATAAGCTCGCAATCTGGGATGTCACTCCACCTCGTCCATGATGCTCTGGTCCAGCTCGACATGTCTGAACATCCCATTCTCCCTTGTATAGAAACTCTCTGCCCTCTGGTGACGTGAAACGCACCCTGCAACGATAGCAGTCTACAAAGGCTCGATAGGGAACCAACCAGTCCATCCCGAGAATGATGTCATAGCTCGTCATCTCCAAGACGTAGAGGTCCCAAAGGAAGTGACACCCACCAACCTCAAGTGGGAACTCCTTGCACTGACACACAACAGCCAGTCTAGTCCCCAACAGAGTGTCTAGCATCATGATATCAGAAGAAGAAGAAACACCGAGACCAAGGCTCTCTACAACGGGTACAGATATAAAACTATGCATAGCACCTGAATCAAAAATTACTGAAGACAAGATAGAAGCTACTAGAATAGTACCTCTGAAAGTAGAAGGTCTGGGATCCTACTTCTGATGGGTCTATTGCACTGCATATGTCTGCCCAGTGTCGCGGCCCTGTCACACAGCCTGGCTACCCTGAGCTATCCTGCCCTGCTGCCTCTACGATCCTGGTGTCTCGCTACCACGGCCACGACCACCATATCTGCCTTCATGCCCTGACGTATTCAAGTTCCCAGACTGGTAAAAAGCAACTGGTCCTGCTCTCGCATGCGGAGTCTGCACAGAACCCCTCTCACTAGCCACTGGTGGAAACTCCCTACAAAAGCGATGCAGATGACCCATCATTCCATAAAATCGGCACTCCAATGGGTCTCGTGGACACTACGGCCTCCTGTTCCGCTCTCTTCCACATTGGTAGCACCTGATCGGGCCACCTGGAGACACTGCATGGCTGGTACTAAAACCCTGATAGAAGTCCATCTGTCTCTTCCTCTTTCCAGTAGAAATAATACCAGTAACTGGTGCTGAACCGCCATGGCACACACCACTCGATTTCCACAGTTTCCTCTATGTAATCAATGCCTGGTTCACAATCACGTGTAAAGTATGAAACCTGAAAACATTCACCAGCGCTCAGATGTCATTCTGAAGACCATCCTCAAAACTTCTGGCTGTCAACATCTCATCACCCACCATCATGGGTGCAAAACACTAAAGCTCCCTAAAACAAGAAGAATAGTCCATGACCGACATAGCGCCCTACTACAGATTCATGAACTCTCAAGCTCTATCTGACCTCAGCGTCTCAGGGTTGAAGAATTCATAGAATACTTTCTGAAAATCTTCCCATGCCATGTACCTGTGATGCTCTGACTCGGTGGTAACATCCCACCACCTCTTGGAGGAATCACACAACATGTATGTCGCGAGCATGACCCTCCTCCCTGGAGACGTCTCAAAGTTCTTGAAAATAGTCTACATCGATCCTAGCCAAGACTCTGCTGCCTATGGTCCACCATCCCCTGAAAATGTAGATGGATGTTTCTACTGAAAGATACGCGTTAGCTCGCCCATAGATGTGGCAGCTTGCGATGCTCCCGAAAAGGTCTTCATGAACCGCAATATACCTTCACGGAACTGCGCCTCCACGCCTGTGTCCCGTATAATAGCTGTCTCTACATCTGGTTGTACTGTAGGATCAACAGGTATCCCATGGCCCACCATCTCCAGATTATCATTGTCACTGATTTCCTGGCGAACAACTCATGGTCGTCTCGGCGACATGACACTACAAGGTCAAAATCACGCCTCATATTCAAGATTATTAAGACTGAAAGCAAAGGAACCACAAAGGAACAAGAGGAAGAAATCATGTCAAAATTTTAAAAACAAGACTACATGGTGTGTACAAGGACTACACGATGTGTACTTGACTTTCCTTCCCCTGCCTAGGTCCTTCTACACGGCTAAGCCACACGGCTTCGGTCGAACAAAACTACACGGTGTGTATAATAGTTACACGGTGTGTACGGTGTTATTTTCCAACTTCCCGTGTCGTGTGTGACAGGGCCAACTACTCGGCCTGACACTAAACGGCGTGTTACACCCACACACGGCGTGTACACCACCGCGTTTCCCAGCCACACGGATAACTCCACACAGTCTGTCCTCGGACAAGACTACCTGGCGTGTCCCACAGGTACATGGCGTGTTCAGGGAGAGGTGACACTGGCCCGTGATGTCAGTTACATGGCCGAGTCCCCAGGTCACACTACACGGCGTGTCCATCATTGACACGTCGTGTTCTGTGAAGGAGTTCACCGACCCGTGTTGTTGGTTACATGGTCGGACTTTGGGTCAACACTACACGGCATGTACAAAAGCTACACGGCGTGTTTTACACAAGATATTCCCTTCCCCGTGTCGCCGCCAACATGGTCTGTGACACGGGAAGAGACTACACGGCATGTAATCAGGGTACACGGCGTGTACTCAAAAAGTTCATTTTTCTTCCCAAACAAAAGAACATACACGATGTGTATAAAGTACTTCATGGCGTGTATATTGGGTTTCCCGATAGTATGCCTCAGAAACATCCACAGAACCAATAAAATACTGAAAAACAACACCTAAGTGTCAAATTCCTACCCGTGGGGGCCCATACTCCCCACGAATAAAAGTTTGACATCTTATATGTGTTATAACCAACAAATTGTAAATGATCCACCACATTCTGGTCAATGGGGGCCCATACTCCCCAAAAACCAAAGTTTGGCGTCCATTCTATAAACAGGCTCAAACAAAAACACCATATCACAAGGAAGGTATTTTTTAAAAATCAGCTATCACAATAGCATTCTTTTCTAGCACAAAAACTATCTCAACAACATGAGAATCACTAATGCACCTATATGGCATGGAAACTATGCATGGCTCGTGATATCTAGCATGTGTCTATATGATGCATGAGATGGAATACCCTCATCTCATCAGGTTGCAACTAAATAGAACCCACAGATAAAATATAAACAGCACAATCTCAAGTGTGTCACCCAACGGTGAAAACATATCAACCGTAAAATTGAAAAATCAAAAAAATGCAAAATACGAGGTAGACTAGATTTTCCTTGTACATGGGTTAGCTACGCCCGAGCATAGCTTATTACCAACTATCGTTCTGTCCTATCCCTAACAACGACTCCAAATAGAAAGTCAAAGAAAAGAAACGCCTTTGATACCACTTTGTAATGTCCCAGACCTGGGTGTCATGCAATGGGTGCCCCGAGCCAGGTTCACCATGTGACCTTAAGCGCATTTCCCCAAACGCCAGAGGCTGCCGACTAGCAGTGAGGGCCCATGTCTGATAGTGGGGAAACTATGCATTCATTTGTCAAAGTGTAGTGCAGCGGAATACAAAATAAACATACACGAAAGAAATAACTACAACAGCAGATATAACCAAAAGTATATAAAAGATGATGCTACATGTTTCATGTTCTATGAAAAAAGCCAGAACATGTTATACATCAATACAGAACAACAAAAAGTAGATTACAACAAGAAAAGAAAACAGCTGGCAGTGGCATCACGAGCCTAGGCTCGGTCTCATGCCCTCATACTCTTCAGAAACAGTCAAGTACCTATATAGGGACTCTTGCCCCTATCTACACCTACAGCAACGTAATCTGTTTGGGCCGAAAAGTGTGACCCAAACAGGGTGTGAGAAATATATCTCAGTAGGAACCCACCAAAGGCCCGTTCCCAATTACGTGTAAGCATGCAAAAATAGTGTGCAGTAGTAAAATTCAATAAAGTAAGCAGTACTCAAAAGTCACTAATTACCAGTTATATTTCCATATTATTATTCATTTAATCCATTAAATATTTGAAATCACCACAGTGCATTTCTAGGTAAACAGTCCACGTCCTCAGACAAGAAAAACCCTACCCTCGGGTAAGCAGAATCCAACCAGCAGGTATAGCCCTCAGGTGTAACAGAAATTAACCTCAGGCATAGGAAGTTTCTCCCTCAGTCACAGAATTCAAGCCCTCAGGCACGAAAGGTTTCCCTCAGGCAAAATACTACAGCCCTCGGGCTAAATAGTGCAGTTCCCTCAGGCTATTCACAACAACGCCCTCAGGGTAAATACAACGATGCCCTCAAGCTAAACAAGTAACTGGGCCATTCCCAATAGGTAAACAAGTAGTAACAAGAAATTAATCTCAAGGAAATTCTACAATTACTACTTTGAAGGCATACCCTCGGGTATCCTGGCCAAACGGCTAAACAATGGAACACACCCCCGGGGTGGTTCCAGATCCAAGAAATGATCCCAAAAAGCATTTTATTATCACAATTTATTCACATATGAAATTCTAGGTATTAAATATTGAAACGGACTCAGACACATGACACCCCAATATGGGTTCATGGCACAAAAATGCACAAAAACACGTGACAGTTGAAAAAATAACACAAAGCCACCTACCTAATACGCCAACAAACGTTATACCCGAACGTCAACTCCAGAAATGCCCAAGAACGACATAGATCTGACAAAGAAAAAAACCCATTAAAACATAAATAACTTCCATTAGGGAAATAATTTGTAAGATCGAATTAAGGAGGAGAAAGGGCTTACCTGTGCAGTTCCAACGAGATCATCCGAAGCTGAATCAGATTCCAGACGAACACCTGGCAGATCTTCAATGGTCCGGCCATCCTCATTGGCTCCAAAATGGCTCAAACGCCTCCTCTTAAAAATGAGGAGGATACTGCCTATTTTAAGCTGAAAAAACAAAGTACACGGCGTGTACTTCTGAGTACACGGCGTGTACTTATTTCATTTAACTGTTCATTTGGCGGCACCACCACACTGTTCACCTGTCGACCTGAGTACACAGCATGTACTCCTGAGTACAAGGCATGTACTGTCACCCAGATAGCGGCGACTCCACCTCCTTACAATTCAATCCTGCCGACTGACTACACGGCGAGTAATGTACCACTACACGGCATGTAGTCGGTTCTTACACCCCACGTCATCAACAAGGCTACACGCCCCGTGTACTCATCCCAACATGGCCAGAAGTACACGACGTGTGGACAAAGTACACGGCGTGTAGTTTCGAAATTTATCATTTTTTCCCATTTTCCATATTTTCTCAACAACATTCAAGGAAAATGAAAAAGAAGAAGCTCGTACCTCAAAAATAAAAACCGGGTTCTTACAAATGTTTTGGATAAAATGGTCTCCCATATAAATCATCATAAGGTGTGATATCAAATGAATTTTAGTAATTTTTTTTATGTGAAGTAAAACAAATCTAAGAAACCATACCATGACCTATTTAAGTATATATTGAAGGTCCTATGTGAATCACGTGTATCTATAAAATAAAATTTTCAAAGTGAAAAAAATGAAATCCCACTATATCACATACATATATATTTCTCAGATCCTCTACTAATTGAGTATCACATATCAGTAATAAGTGATAATACATCATCAAAAAGTTGAGAATCACCTAGACAATGTCATGGCTCTGAGAAGTCTTGGGTAACAGCATCAAAAATTTCATCCCGATGTCCTGAAACTTTCAAAAGGGTATGGGGTGTGTCAATATAAATCCACCAGGACACTAGTGCTTTGAATTTACCCTTTAACATGTGAGTAATTGGGATATAAAACTAGAAATTTACCTCTTATGAATTGGGCACCAAAACCTTCATTTAAACTCATGATAAATTTAACCACTCTAAGTTGTATCAAACACAACGAGTTACTTAATTATCTCATGAAATCCTCCATGGATGAAGAAGGTACTTCCACTATCCTCTTTACTATAATCACATTTTCTCTATCCATGGACCACATGGGAATTGATTCACCTCTTTCTAGTTGTTGCCTCATCAAATCACACACTGGGTTAGATTCTTCACCATACATTACCCAGTCTTCATGTAAATATATGATCACAGATGTAGAAAATTTATTTGATCAATGATTATCTGAAGCGTCGTTCCTGCAATTGGCCAACAAGCTCATCAAGTGTCATTGCTCCTCTGATGGCCATTACCCAATATCTTTTTCAACCTACATCATATGGCTAGGATATTCTACAATGATTTTAAAATTACCAGGTGTATAGGCGATCTATATGTAAAATGTCAGTAGATAATATAATCATCACTTCTTCCATATATTCATGTCTCGTTGTGTGATGATATTATTAATCCTCTAATAGTTAGTTTACATAAGATGTCTCTATTTTAATAGATGGTGTCACCAATGCTTTTGAGTATCAGTGGTCGCTTTTATCTCTATTATATGGAGAGAAAATTTCTACACATTGGGTAACAGAGTATGTAACCCATAATCCACTATCTACCCTATACCCATTACTATTACTCCCAGTCCAAAATCCTAATGCATCACATTAAATAGTATAATAGATCATAGGTTCACGTTGTATCGATACATGAGTTGTAGTAGACCTCCACTTCAACTCAAGAAATGCCTCTTCACAATACTCGGATAACATGGACATCACTCCCATCATTTTCAGTCGAGTCATATGGGCTACAAGGTGGGACAATTACTGTATAAAACATCAATACTTTCAAGATAAAATGTGGAATTTCTTGCTCTGTCACATGTTTCATAAATATTTCCATTAAATCACAGCATCAACATTCTATAGGTCTATAGATATACGTGTCTTTGACACAACATGCCCCAATAATTCCACCTCTTGAATCCCAATGTTACACTTTGACAACATGGTGTAAATATAATGTGTTGAAATAGTAATAAGGGCTATAATGGTATTTATCATTTCCTTCTATAGGTTTGGTTACTAGATATGTATGCTATAAATGAACACCATGATGAACTAGTCTAAATATTGGTGAATGATATGGACTATGGGTTCTATGAAATATGTTGTGGCATTCATCAAGCTAAACTACTTCAACAGATACATATAAATACCATACATAATATAAAAAAAATCATGATATCGTCCTCTTTGTCATATGGCCTGCGATTTCTAAAATGATGATCAATCATAAATAACCATTGGGCTACTCATTACTAATGTAAAAGATCATGAATCATGAGAAAATGATATAAATTCTTCAACATCACCTGGTTTGACATCCAATAATCAATGAAGTGTCAAATGGTACCTTATATAGTAGATACCATCATAGTTGTTCCCCTGGTGATGTAATTAGTTTAATAAATCCGTTCCACTAATGTTCCTTAATCTGCAACTTCAGATCCATTAGATCGGTGACTTTCATATGATTGTGGGTATCAAAATGGGTTTTCACTTGGTATAAGATCATTCTGAAACCCAACATCTCTATCATGTAGAATCCATATTAAGTCATTGATAATGATGTACTTATAGTGTTATAGGATTAGAGTAAAATATGAGTGGGTTGTGAATGATCCTTTCAAAATAAGAAAGCCCACAGGTTATGTTAGGATTTACTAGAGTTAAATCACATCTAGACCAACTCCACCTAGTCCTAGTACACATTATTTGTTTGTCAAGTACCTCAATTAATTAAATGAAGTAAAATATATCTATCTAGGATTGCAATCAATTTTTGATTGAGATATGTTCGTCCATAAATTATGAGAATTAAATCAGTGGTTCTTATCTCCAGAATCATGATGTTCTGTAGATGTCTATTAATGAAAGTAAAAAATTGGACACTTTACGAATCACTACATATTGTATAATTTCCTCGAAAATTGTGTAATGGTAGAAATTAACTAGGAATATAAATTGAAAAGAAAATAAATCCTAGTATTTTCTTTTTTGGAGATGTTGAAATAGGAAGAAATGATATTAAAAAATTTAGTAGTTAAATTAGTTGTGATAATTATCATACATTGAATAGTTTTTGTTCCCTCACCACTATCTTCTAGAGTATAATCAACCACATAACCATGTCATATGTCTAATGTTGGATCATTCCCCTATACCCATGGTTTGAAACCGTGGTTATAGCCCATCAAACCATTGGTATAGGTTATACCCACGATTTGATGAACTGTGGGATCCTGAGGCATCGGGATTTCCCTATACCCATTGTTTTGTAGGAACCGTGGGTATAGCCTATTGAAACATCAACTTACCCATGATTTTGTTAAATCCTGGGTATATATTTATACCCAAAGTTAATAGAATCACGGGTATACAAATTTACATGAGAAATTATATACCCACAATTAAGTAAACCGTGGGTATAAAAAGGTTTATTCATAGCACACATTCCCTTGGTTCAATAAACCATGGTTATTGATAGTTCTACAGTAGCATATATACCAACGGGTTTTCATACCGTGGGTGTAGATGGAATTCCTTGAAACAGCAGCTGCCCGCTTTGGTTTAACCTTTCTCCTATAAACCAAAATGAAAACCACTATGAAACCACACCTCCTACCCCTTGAACACCCAAACTCTTTTCCTGGACACCCTCTTCAACCCCTCACTTCCACCCTGAACAGACACTCCCCCTATGCACACCCCCTTTTTCCATTGCACACCCCAACTCTCTCCCTATACACCCCCTTAAACCCCTCCCTCCCCGGGAAAGACTCCCCCCAGCACACCCCTCCCCCTTGAACACCCCCTACTCTCCCAGGGAATGATCCCCTTTCACAACCCCTAGATAGAACACCCTTGAACATGCCACCATCACACACCTTGACACCCCCCCCCCACTTGACACCCCCCTCTAGACACCCCCTAGATCCCCCCCCCACTGGACCCCCCTATACACCCCCACTAGAGACCCCCTAGACACCCCCCACTAGAGACCCCCTAGACACCCCCCCCCCACAAGACCCCCACTGGACCCCCCCCCCCAATAGTGTAACAGCCCAAGATTTTATAAAAAAATATTCTTTTTAATTTTATTAATGTCTTGTATTGTACGCTACACCAAAAGGATCTTGCACAACACGCATCCTTGTCTTACCTTGCATTACACGCAATCGCGACCTTCCTCGATAGCGTGTGTAATACGCAATACCGAGTTTCACTAAACAACGATGTGCTATTAAAATATTATTAAAACTAGCCGTTATGAATAGTAATAACCACTTTTAAAAATTCTGTAAATCTTATTTTTCAAAATGAACTTCATTCTTGGATTCGGAGTATCGATTTTAGCCTAAGGTGAGATTTTGGTACTTTTCGGATAACATTCATATTCTGATGAATAGTGAAAATTACTAAATTATAATTAAAAACAACTTTTTTAATCGAAATAATTAATAGTGATAAATTATTAATTTGAGTGGTTTTAAAGTATATTTAGAATATATTTTTACAATTTAATACAATGTTGGTCATTGGTTGTAATTTCACATTTAAACCAGACATAATCAAGTGTCAATCTTTTGATATATATTGTTTCCTAAAAACACGCTATTTATTTTAACAGCAGGATTTAATTATAAAATTAATTAATGCAACTTCTATGTTATGAATTTGGTAAAATAGATTTCATTTTTGAATTCGGAATATGAAATATAGCTTAGGATGAAATTTTGGCATTGTTCTGAAAAACATCAATTTTTGATGAATAGTGAAACTACTAAGTGGTAGTTAAAAAAACTGAATTTTTCATAAAACTTAATTTTGCCTCTTCTGTGAATGGAATTTCGAAAATCCGAGAGACACGGTTAATATCAAGGACTAAAATGTGGTTCAATGAGATGAAAATAATTTTTTGGTGAATAGTAACTTTTTACTTTTTTTACCACGGTTAATAGTAAATAGGGTAACTAAGGGTAAATATGATATTACTATTACCCTAACACATGTCCAAATTCTATTGGACAAGTGTAATTCGACCAAAAACAAACTTAGGAATAAAATATGACCATTTAGGCCCACTTGGATTAGATTAGGATATTTATTATTAATTTATTTAAAGAAGGGTTAAAATAGTTAAAAATCAAAGTTTAATAAGTAAATCATTTTTAATATGGGGTTATACATTAGATAAATTCGATTGTAAATATTCATTAGAAAGCTAAAACGATTTCCTACATGATGGTATTTTATTTGTAATTTTTAGACATCAAATAATTTAATTTATTTATGACACAAAGATGATGCAGTAATTATCTTATTAATGAAATATTGACATAATTGATGTTATAAACACCAACATAAATGTCATTTGAGACTTTTTATGAATTCCAATAATTTTCTAGGTTACTATGATATAATAGTGATGCTCTAATCAACTTGGTTCGAACATATAATTCTGTTATGACTTTCACAAAAATAATATATCAAATAGTGTCAAAATTGACACAAAATAGTTTTTAAATCAAATATTATATTATTAATTGTTATTTTATTCCTAAAAATCTAAGGTTCGGCCAAATGACTTAGATAAGGATATATGTATTACTAATAAACAATTTGGGGTTCGTTTGGCATGTTATAGTAAGTGTATTAACCATATAGTGAAAGAAAACAAAAAGACACGGTAAAAGTTAAATTATTTAACTTAGAGTTAAATCTAATTGATAAGGTTAAAATAATATCCTAAACTTGTCTAAATTCTATTGGTTGATAGGATTTCGACCCATCCCCACTTTAGACTCGAAATAAGACCCTTTGGAACCATTATAAACCGATTTTGACTTTAATATAAAATAATATTTTGAGATATTCCTATGGTGCCCCTCTCCTCCCCTATAAAAGGACACCTCCTCCCCCTCCTCCTCACACCAATTTGAGCACTCAAGCTCGGCCAACCCCTGCCAAAATCTCTTCTCCACTTCCCGAGCAACATCCTAGAGGTTTTGGTCTTCCTCAAAGACCAATTTTAGTGCCCTAAGAGGAGGTCTCAAAGAGGCGCTTCAAAGAAGAGGTAATTACCGTTACCAATTCTTTCATCTTTATTTCTTCTTCCACTTCTTCTTCATAGGTTGTTTCATTATGAAGTAATAACATCAGTGTCACTCATATACTGATATGTTATTATAAGTATGAAACAACCCTATTTCACTATCTATCCATCCTACGGAAAAAGAAATCACCGCGCGTGCGTACGTACGGAATACCGTCTCCACGCCGTGGTGTAATCTATTTTCCACCACCACCTTACATGGATGGGTATAATGGTGTAAAGAATAACTATACATAGTTATTAAAACATCATATTGATTCTGATATATTGTATAATCCACTTCAATTCAGTTCAATATTTATGGAAATGATATCATCGCTCGTGCGTACGTACGGACTACCGTCTCCACGACGCGATGAGATTCATTCTCCATGTTAACCATTTAAGAATGATTATAAAGTATATATAAGAAATAATAATGAAATATATGACATTATAAAGCTACTGGATTTATGTATATATATACATATGTATGTCATCTACTTACTTCCATTTCAAGACAATAAGGAAAGGAAAACAGCGTTCATGCGTACGTACGGACTACCGTCTCCATGAACGGTGTTTTTCATTTTATTTATCTACCTATTATATATATATATACTGAATATATATGATATATAAATCATATTTTATATTCTGGAAGTAAGTAAATCATGATATAAGTAATAATGATGTCAAGAACAACAAGTCAAAACACCTACGATAAATGAAACGATTTTACCCAAAACGCTTCTTTAACATGGAATTTACAAAAGAACGGGTAATATAATGTCATAAGTGAACCATATATGATATCATAACAATGAATATGATTCTGTAATAAGTCAATGACATTATTTAAATCATTATACAGGAGGTTCGGACACATACGAAGCAAATTGAACCTAAGGTAAGGGAAATATCACAATCTCATTTTTATCCGAGATTGTTTATTCGTAAGTATTTACTGGGGTGTATTTTATAATCCACATCCATGTTCCCTCAATATGTAATATTATTTCCATCCACCTACAATTGTTTAAATCCAATTTTACCCTTCTATGAGTTTTTAGTAAAGGATATGAAAGGAATCTTTTTTCGTTTTTCGTACGAGGTACTTTTTGACTTTTCCGACAAAAGTACGAAGATTGTTTTTTTTAACTTATACGGCACGAACGGATTTATACTGTTTTATAAAGCCTTATTTTCATGAAGATTCTTCTAAATGATTTCATGACTATTTTCAATAAAATCTCTTTCTTTTAAAATTTCATGATGTTTTGTGAAAAGAAATTGATTTTGAAGAAGAAAGGATATTTTCCTCAAGAATTCAATTCAAGTGTTTTATCAAAATTATTTTCCATATAAGATAATAAAGGGTTCTGTTTCTATCCATATTTTTACATTGATTTGACTATGTTGTGATGGAATTATGTTTATGAATTCCTTTATCTTATATGAATGGTTTTATGATGTCATGTTGTTTAAGAATCCCATTTTTATTACATGGGTTATGCAATGATGTATGATTTATGATTTTGTGGCACACATAAGAAAGGATTCATTAAGAGATGGGTGGGACCTATATCTCCCTCCAATGCATTGGGTAAAGATTTTATATCTCATGAGATAGACATGGCTGAAATGGTAGGTTATACCGGTTCAGTGAAACAGGACTGAAACGAGGGTTACTCGATTCAGAATGGGACTTTGTCCACTAAGATAGTCTTGGCAATGAGTCATGACTAACAAGAAATGATTTTCCATGATTATGTGTGCATGCCACAAAGTTTCAAGTCTTATGTTATGATTATGGGGATCTCATTTTCACTTCTATGATTTGTTCCATGTTAAGATATTATGATCTCTTTTGCAGGTTATGATTTTCAAAAAGATATGATATGATTTTTATTTCTTTTGTATACCCTTACTGAGCATTTGAGCTCACCCTTTTATGTTTTCTTTTCCCCAGGATATAAAGAAAGGTTTTAGGTAAAAAAAATGGAAGATCTTTATGGGAGATATTGAAGATCTTTCACCAGGATTAGAAGATTATGTTCCGAGTTTCCAAAGACACTAAACTATTACGATCCTTGTGTGTGTGTGTTTTTGTTATGTACTAAGTATTCTGCAAATGTAATGTAATGTCCATGTACGTCAGGATACGGGTCTCTACAGTTGGTATCAGAGGAAAGGTTTAGTCAACCTTTGGAAACTAGGATGCGAAAACGTTAGTGAGATCCCTAGAGATATTTCTAAGGTATGTCTAGGGATGTCTCTAAGGATAAGTATACGTATAGGATATAGTCCTAGAACAACAATAACGATCTTAGAATTTAACCTAAGATGTTAGATAATGAAGTTATTCCCCCTTTATTATGATTTTTGCATCTCACACTATTCTTTTTGGGTTTTAGAAAATGGATGGAAACAAGGTGATTCACGATAATGGAGGATATGCTGGACAATGGAATGATATTCTTCATGAGAAACCAAATGAAATGGGATTTGGAAGTCCAAACATCATTATTATGCCGAATCAGCAATCTCACAATATGATCAATAAAGTAAAATTTGGCAAGTTTCCTGACTCGACTAATAAGAGAAAGATAGAGTTCCATGATGATCATAGAGGAAAGAAAGTTCAATTTCCCCTATGTAAATCATGTGGGAAGAGGCATCAAGGAGAATGTTTCAAGGGAACTGGAAGATGCTTTGGGTGTGGAAACGAAGGACACAAAGCAAGTAAGTGCAAAGGAAAAGGGTCGATTGACACCATGGATGAGGATAATGGTATTGCTACGACATCAAAAATGGTTAAGTGTTTTAAATGTGGAATGTATGGGCATTATGCAAACAAATGCCCTAAGGGAAAGACTCATGAAGAGAATCAGTATGGTCATATGGGTAGTATTTATGTGGATGATGATGAAGAGGCTACAAATGATATGTGAGATGAAAGAATTTTTGAAGCTCGGTCAATGGTTTGAGAATGTAGTGGAATGATTACATGTTTATCATGTGTAATTTTGGAATAAAGAGACATCTATGGATTGTTGCACTGTTGTCTTTCCTTGTGTTTTGAAAGTGTATGATTAATGTTACCAGTATCCATGAAAGGTTATTCATATATTTTTGGAATGTAGATGATATGCGCATAATGAAGGGATAAGGAGAAAATTAAATGTTTGATAGTATTCATGAGCTCATGATTGATATAAGGACTAAGTGATATCATGGTTTGAGTATATAGAATTTTGAGGATTTCGGTATGTGAAAAGTGTTAACTTTTAACTGCATTCATGTTTTCACTAAGGTTCAATGGGTATTCAAGAGAGTACAAGATTAAGGCCTTTGAATGTTTGGAATGTGACCAACAAGATATATCTTATGATATATGGGGATCAACGATGGTATTAAATCTCTGGTAATCGTTTTCACTACGTTATGAGAATGGACTGCAGTATTATGAGCCTAAAGATTGGAATGGTTTATGTTGGATATAAGTTAGTATTGTTTAAGGATAGAAGTTTTTTCGATATTATTGATGGGATGTTATATTAATGTAGTTTTAGAAAAAGGACAACCTGCAGGACGGGCGACAGCCCATCGCTTCGGACAAGGCTGTAGGAATCGAACCCACAACCGAAGTGCGACTGGCCTTTATCGCCTACCACTGACCTACAGGAAGTCCCTGTTTAGTAGAAACTAGTTTTATTATATTAAGCAGTATGATATATGAAGTATAAGTCCATTTTAGGAACCATATATGATTAATCTCACTATAGATCGATTTATGCATATAATTTTTGCTAACCTTTTGTTTCAGATAGATGGAATGACCCGTCATTCTATCACATGATCTGCTAACACTTCACGAATAACAAATTCAACTTCATTTATTTAAGAGATGATGTGGAAATTGTTCAAGGCACGAACAACAGTGAGATTGTACCAAAATAAAGTAAGTATTTATTCTAATTCAAATTTTCAACTTTAGGGGAAATGATCTTGAAAACCAAAAATGTTGTCCTAGTGATCTTATACCTGATGAATCAGATGGTACCTTATATCATCACAAATCTATGGATTTGTGATTACTGGATTTTCCATAGCCATGTTCTCTACCACTCTCCATCAGAACATGATGGTTAGATTTCTCTTCCATATCCATATTTTCACCTATGTGGAAACCCAATGATTAGTTTATTTGGGTAACCGTTACGTTTCATACTTTTGTTTTTAAAGATTGGTTTTGATATTCCTTTTTACGATGTGGGTTTCTATTAAAGAAACTTTCGAATAGTAAACCATTTATAACCCCGACGAATTTCGAGGGCGAAATTCATTTTAAGGGGGGTAGAATGTAACAGCCCAAGATTTTATAAAAAAATATTCTTTTTAATTTTATTAATGTCTTGTATTGTACGCTACACCAAAAGGAGCTTGCACAACACGCATCCTTGTCTTACCTTGCATTACACGCAATCGCGACCTTCCTCGATAGCGTGTGTAATACGCAATACCGAGTTTCACTAAACAACGATGTGCTATTAAAATATTATTAAAACTAGCCGTTATGAATAGTAATAACCACTTTTTAAAATTCTGTAAATCTTATTTTTCAAAATGAACTTCATTCTTGGATTCGGAGTATCGATTTTAGCCTAAGGTGAAATTTTGGTACTTTTCGGATAACATTCATATTCTGATGAATAGTGAAAATTACTAAATTATAATTAAAAACAACTTTTTTAATCGAAATAATTAATAGTGATAAATTATTAATTTGAGTGGTTTTAAAGTATATTTAGAATATATTTTTACAATTTAATACAATGTTGGTCATTGGTTGTAATTTCACATTTAAACCAGACATAATCAAGTGTCAATCTTTTGATATATATTGTTTCCTAAAAACACGCTATTTATTTTAACAGCAGGATTTAATTATAAAATTAATTAATGCAACTTCTATGTTATGAATTTGGTAAAATAGATTTCATTTTTGAATTCGGAATATGAAATATAGCTTAGGATGAAATTTTGGCATTGTTCTGAAAAACATCAATTTTTGATGAATAGTGAAACTACTAAGTGGTAGTTAAAAAAACTGAATTTTTCATAAAACTTAATTTTGCCTCTTCTGTGAATGGAATTTCGAAAATCCGAGAGACACGGTTAATATCAAGGACTAAAATGTGGTTCAATGAGATGAAAATAATTTTTTGGTGAATAGTAACTTTTTACTTTTTTTACCACGGTTAATAGTAAATAGGGTAACTAAGGGTAAATATGATATTACTATTACCCTAACACATGTCCAAATTCTATTGGACAAGTGTAATTCGACCAAAAACAAACTTAGGAATAAAATATGACCATTTAGGCCCACTTGGATTAGATTAGGATATTTATTATTAATTTATTTAAAGAAGGGTTAAAATAGTTAAAAATCAAAGTTTAATAAGTAAATCATTTTTAATATGGGGTTATACATTAGATAAATTCGATTGTAAATATTCATTAGAAAGCTAAAAAGATTTCCTACATGATGGTATTTTATTTGTAATTTGTAGACATCAAATAATTTAATTTATTTATGACACAAAGATGATGCAGTAATTATCTTATTAATGAAATATTGACATAATTGATGTTATAAACACCAACATAAATGTCATTTGAGACTTTTTATGAATTCCACTAATTTTCTAGGTTACTATGATATAATAGTGATGCTCTAATCAACTTGGTTCGAACATATAATTCTGTTATGACTTTCACAAAAATCATATATCAAATAGTGTCAAAATTGACACAAAATAGTTTTTAAATCAAATATTATATTATTAATTGTTATTTTATTCCTAAAAATCTAAGGTTCGGCCAAATGACTTAGATAAGGATATATGTATTACTAATAAACAATTTGGGGTTCGTTTGGCATGTTATAGTAAGTGTATTAACCATATAGTGAAAGAAAACAAAAAGACACAGTAAAAGTTAAATTATTTAACTTAGAGTTAAATCTAATTGATAAGGTTAAAATAATATCCTAAACTTGTCTAAATTCTATTGGTTGATAGGATTTCGACCCATCCCCACTTTAGACTCGAAATAAGACCCTTTGGAACCATTATAAACCGATTTTGACTTTAATATAAAATAATATTTTGAGATATTCCTAAGGTGCCCCTCTCCTCCCCTATAAAAGGACACCTCCTCCCCCTCCTCCTCACACCAATTTGAGCAATCAAGCTCGGCCAACCCCTGCCAAAATCTCTTCTCCACTTCCCTAGAAAAATCCTAGAGGTTTTGGTCTTCCTCAAAGACCAATTTTAGTGCCCTAAGTGGAGGTCTCAAAGAGGCGCTTCAAAGAAGAGGTAATTACCGTTACCAATTCTTTCATCTTTATTTCTTCTTCCACTTCTTCTTCATAGGTTGTTTCATTATGAAGTAATAACATCAGTGTCACTCATATACTGATATGTTATTATAAGTATGAAACAACCCTATTTCACTATCTATCCATCCTACGGAAAAAGAAATCACCGCGCGTGCGTACGTACGGAATACCGTCTCCACGCCGTGGTGTAATCTATTTTCCACCACCACCTTACATGGATGGGTATAATGGTGTAAAGAATAACTATACATAGTTATTACAACATCATATTGATTCTGATATATTGTATAATCCACTTCAATTCAGTTCAATATTTATGGAAATGATATCATCGCTCGTGCGTACGTACGGACTACCGTCTCCACGACGCGATGAGATTCATTCTCCATGTTAACCATTTAAGAATGATTATAAAGTATATATAAGAAATAATAATGAAATATATGACATTATAAAGCTACTGGATTTATGTATATATATACATATGTATGTCATCTACTTACTTCCATTTCAAGACAATAAGGAAAGGAAAACAGCGTTCATGCGTACGTACGGACTACCGTCTCCATGAACGGTGTTTTTCATTTTATTTATCTACCTATTATATATATATATATACTGAATATATATGATATATAAATCATATTTTATATTCTGGAAGTAAGTAAATCATGATATAAGTAATAATGATGTCAAGAACAACAAGTCAAAACACCTACGATAAATGAAACGATTTTACCCAAAACGCTTCTTTAACATGGAATTTACAAAAGAACGGGTAATATAATGTCATAAGTGAACCATATATGATATCATAACAATGAATATGATTCTGTAATAAGTCAATGACATTATTTAAATCATTATACAGGAGGTTCGGACACATACGAAGCAAATTGGACCTAAGGTAAGGGAAATATCACAATCTCATTTTTATCCGAGATTGATTATTCGTAAGTATTTACTGGGGTGTATTTTATCATCCACATCCATGTTCCCTCAATATGTAATATTATTTCCATCCACCTACAATTGTTTAAATCCAATTTTACCCTTCTATGAGTTTTTAGTAAAGGATATGAAAGGAATCTTTTTTCGTTTTTCGTACGAGGTACTTTTTGACTTTTCCGACAAAAGTACGAAGATTGTTTTTTTTAACTTATACGGCACGAACGGATTTATACTGTTTTATAAAGCCTTATTTTCATGAAGATTCCTCTAAAAGATTTCATGACTATTTTCAATAAAATCTCTTTCTTTTAAAATTGCATGATGTTTTGTGAAAAGAAATTGATTTTGAAGAAGAAAGGATATTTTCCTCAAGAATTCAATTCAAGTGTTTTATCAAAATTATTTTCCATATAAGATAATAAAGGGTTCTGTTTCTATCCATATTTTTACATTGATTTGACTATGTTGTGATGGAATTATGTTTATGAATTCCTTTATCTTATATGAATGGTTTTATGATGTCATGTTGTTTAAGAATCCCATTTTTATTACATGGGTTATGCAATGATGTATGATTTATGATTTTGTGGCACACATAAGAAAGGATTCATTAAGAGATGGGTGGGACCTATATCTCCCTCCAATGCATTGGGTAATGATTTTATATCTCATGAGATAGACATGGCTGAAATGGTAGGTTATACCGGTTCAGTGAAACAGGACTGAAACGAGGGTTACTCGATTCAGAATGGGACTTTGTCCACTAAGATAGTCTTGGCAATGAGTCATGACTAACAAGAAATGATTTTCCATGATTATGTGTGCATGCCACAAAGTTTCAAGTCTTATGTTATGATTATGGGGATCTCATTTTCACTTCTATGATTTGTTCCATGTTAAGATATTATGATCTCTTTTGCAGGTTATGATTTTCAAAAAGATATGATATGATTTTTATTTCTTTTGTATACCCTTACTGAGCATTTGAGCTCACCCTTTTATGTTTTCTTTTCCCCAGGATATAAAGAAAGGTTTTAGGTAAAAAAAATGGAAGATCTTTATGGGAGATATTGAAGATCTTTCACCAGGATTAGAAGATTATGTTCCGAGTTTCCAAAGACACTAAACTATTACGATCCTTGTGTGTGTGTGTTTTTGTTATGTACTAAGTATTCCGCAAATGTAATGTAATGTCCATGTACGTCAGGATACGGGTCTCTACAAATAGACACCCCCTGGAAACCGCCCCCCCCCCCCCCCCCCGAGACACCACCTCCCCTGGGAAACCCCCCCCCCCCCCCCCTTGACAACACTGGACACCCTGTCCACCTAGACACCCCCCCCCCCCGGACACCCCCACTAGTCCCCCCTAGACACCCCCATTGGACACCCCCTCCCCACTAAACACCCCATGGACACCCCCATTCATGCATATATGTGAAAACATTCATATTAAGAAAAGAAAATAATAAAAATGAAATAGAAAAATTGAAAAATGATAGAATGTATAAAATATTTTTTCTAAAAAAATATAATTGTACATGATTAGAAAGTGCATACTTGCGTATCAACTATCCAACGATGATAAATAGAAATGTCCAAAAGTTCAAATATTTCACACTCAAGAGTAAACTCAAAATCATCAATCTTGAAAACCTGTTGTATGCCAACACAATTTTATTAAAAACACAACAAATGGTTACAAATGTCTTGCAAAAAATGGTATAAAATATCCATTACCATCTTAATTTTATATTCATGTAAATCTCGATTGCATGTCATGGAAGAAAATCAATTGCATCAACTATGTTTTGTTGCTGGTCCTCTGCATAGAATGAATCCCTATCCTACATACCAATACAAGTCATCAAAATCAACAAATGATTGAAATGGAAAACCCATTAGGAATCCAGAAATAAAAAATATGAAGTATCTTTCAAGTTCGATCACCTTCGTATATTCACAGCCCCCTGACCCCCTCTTCCGAAGCCCCCTCCACCCACATCCCCACACCCCCTACAACATACCCCCTCCTTGAACTCTTCTAGACTTCCCCCCTCCCTACCATCATACACACACTTGGACAACTCCCTCCCTACCACTGCACACTCATGGACACCACCACCCCTACACCCCACACACACTTCCCTCCTCCACCACCTGCACCCCCTGCACACTACCCCCAACCTCCACCCCCATTCAACCATCATCCCCCCTTCAACTACATATATTCACAACCCCCTGCGCCCCCACTACCCCTAACACCACCTCATGGACATCCCCCCTCACCATGCACCCCCTTCACTCTTCCCCAGCACCACAACAACCCTCTAACCCCCCCCTCCTGCCCTCTTCCCGAGAGCCACCCCCTGAATACTTGTAACCCCCCCACCCTCACCATACACACTACAACTACCCCCTTAGCACTTCACACCCAATGAACCCTCCCATGCACACACCCCTTCCCTCTTCCCAAACACCCCCACCACCCCCTTCACACCCCCTTCCCTCGTCCCCAGCACCAGCACCCCCCACCCCCCCCCCCCGTCCTCCAATAAATATATGTTAAAACACCCCCACTGCCCCCTTCCCACTGAAAAACCCCACTGCCCCTTCCCACTTCACACCCCCTCCCCCCATCACACCCCCTCCCATAACCCACACTGCCCCTTCCCAGGAACACCCCCACTACCCCTCACCATGCACACCTTGTCCCCTGAATACATGTAAAAACACCCCCATTGCCCCTATCCCACTGCACACAGCCCAATTCACCCATCCCACTACACACTCACACACCCTCCCCTACACAAACCCTTGTACTTTTCCCCAACACCATCCCCTCCCCTGCACATCCCCATGTACTGTTACCCAGAACCAACCACCCCCTCCCTTGAATACTAGTAGAAACACCCCCCCTAAACACCCCCACTGCCCCATTCCCACAGCACACCCCATCCCCCTGCATACACAATCCCCCCTGCACACACACCTTCCCTCTTCCTCATCACCATCCCACCTCCCCTCACCCCCCTGACATCCCCTCTCTCTTCAGAGTTCATTACTATTGCCTATATCATCAAATTATTTCAATTATAATGTAAACTAATCTTCAATCCCCCCTATGAAACAATTCTAGTTTTCTATATCAGTAATGCATTTCAATTATAATGGTAACCTGAAGGTAACTAATTTTAATCATATAACAAAAAATAACGTTTAATGAGTAATAAAGCCTAGCACATGTTTTCAATATCCTTGAGGTATCTAATTTGAATCATATATAAACAACTAAAATTGAATGAGTAATAAAACCAAGAAGACATGTTCCAAATAGATCTTTAAAAAGATTCATGTCATTAATATAAATAAGCCTCATTCAATATACATTAAATGAGCCAAAGGTTTTATAATCCAATAAACAAAATCAATAACATAGACATGCTTGTAGGGATGTAATTCAACAATTATAATTACGTAATTAAAATAAAATCTCTTGTATATTGTGATGTTTATAAAAAAAATCACAAACTATAAAATTAAAAAGTTCCCAATCAGAATACTTACATGTAAAGAAACACAATATTATCTGAAATAAGGACCATACCTTTATCCAAGTTAATATCCAAAATGTATAGCATCTTCTAACATATTGGTCCCTATAAAAAAGGAATATATAAGTCAAAATTAATAATTTATAAGACCATAAATGAATAATAAATAGAATCATGCAGTTCATATGATACTTCATATGAAAAAACATATTTGAGATACATTCCTTCACTGGAGGATTCTAAACATTTCTACAAGACTTCTGGTGAGTTTGGTGTTTTAGGGGAACTCATCATAGGAACATTTTAGCATGTTTCTTCCTATTCCATTATGTTGTCATTGACCATCACCAAATCATTAAATCCATTCCAGATTCATGTATATCTATGTACTTCACATATTATACTACAATCCCATATCTCATAAAATTTTTTCCCTATCATCTTAGGAAAGAACCATTTCAAAAACAAAATAATGGACTAAAGGAAACTTACATATATTCTGTAAAATTTATGCAAGATGTAAACTTTATGGGTAACTAGTAAAATGGTTGTTACTTTGAGAATCCCCCTTAAACATTCCTACAAAAATATTGCAATATATCAGAAATGATCTATTATACTATTAAATTTACAGTGTGGGCATCTACTTCACTTAAAACCTCATCAAGAAGATATATATCATGATCCTGGTAAATATCTCTGGGAAGTTGTATGTTCTATTTTCGGCCACCACTAAGGGGGATGCCCTGCTCCCCAATTTCAGTATACTACTTGATTTCTGTCATTTCCCAGCCTTTATCCAAAAATAAAAGCCTGAATGACTTCCATTTATCTTTACAAGTCCATCTTTAAGCCAAACAAGATGTTTTCTTGAATGGTACCTCTTTGAATACATGATTTTTGTGCAACGTATGTAGTTGTGTCAAAAATCCTAACATACTGAAATGAATTAAATCATAAAAATCTATGGAATAATCATTAAATTATATTTGTGAACTACTAAATCCAAAATAAGTCACTGGCCAAGTACACACCTTCACATTTGATTTATTCATTTCACAAAGATTTGAATCCAAGAGAGAATACATATTCATTCCAATAGTCCCAACTATGGCTGCATGCTCCCCCAATGAATCTTTAGGTTCAAATTCCTCAAATAGAGTTCTTCAGCATCATCATACAAGCTAAAAGATACTTTTTTAACCTCGATGGTGATGGAACCATACCAATGGTCTACTCTCTCTATTGAATCTATACACAATTCAGCTCTGGTCATGTAATGATCCAATCTAATGAGGGAGATCCTCGTTTGTGACATCGAGATAATTGTTTGAGGGAAAGTTCCAATGGGTTCCTGCAATATCTTGAAGAGTGCTGTGGTCATGAAAACCATACTCACATTTAGAGGAATCCTCAAAATGACTGCATTACTAGAGGTGAGGGTTGATGTGAGAACTAACGTATTCCATAATACAATAATGCTATAGGCATTATAGTAGAGGAGCTCGGTTAGCCATCCATAGAATAAGGGAATGAAATGGGAGATGAATATGATTTTGAATAGAAATCCAATAGAGGGATTCAAATTATGATGAAGACCAATAGACACATGTCTAGTATAATTGGAATAAAAAACACAATAAATGATAACACAACATAGCAGTATAGTAATCAGTTTGGAAGGACTATTTATAATAAAAAAATTCACATCATACCACTACCATGAGATTGTAGATATCCTCCTCTGCATAATAGAAATGAATAATAAAATTTATGAATGTAAAAAATACATGTCACAGTAGAAAATGGAGGCCATTTAGTCTTAAAAATTAATATGTTTTGATGATTTTATAATTAAATAAATCATCTTTGATTTGATGATTGTTTCAAACAATGGTAGCTTGATAGAGTCAAAACACATGTCATAGAAATTCTTATTGATGATAATTTCAAACACTCAAAATTCAGGTCATTTCAAAACAGAATAAATTAACACAATAATATGAATGTTCAGTGTGTGAAAAATTACTAATGATTTCCCATATAACACCCTTGATGCGAACATAATCAAAATGTGTGACATTGCAAGAAGAAATTCATATCATATCACTAAAGAAAGATTATTAGAATAATTATTTTTAGAAATAGGTTAATGAATTATAAATATGTAAAATTACATAAATAGTCTCCTTCATGATGAAAAATGATGAGCAGAGTGATTACCATGATCTTAAAAAAATCGAGAAGAATGGATATCAAAATTGCCTTTATTTAGATATTAGGAAAATTGTACAAATGAAGCAATACAAAAGCATAAATGAGAATAGGAGATCACATGAAAAGAGAAATAAAAAGGTATGGTTACAATAATTTATTTACCAAAACTATTATCCAACACTAATGAAAATTGATGGAAAAAATCAGCACCCAAACAACGCAATAAAGTTTCTAACAATCATTACCTAGAACTTCTTTATATATTATTATTTTTAAAAGGTGTTACTCGAACAACTATTATTTTATATAATGTGATATTAACATGTATTAGTAGTATTACATTCAAGATCATTAGAATAAATGTGGTTTTTTAAAAGAAATGATTGTTTTTGTTATGAAAAATTGAAATCAAAACAGTATTGTGTTATAGATTCTACAACATTAGATTCTTGAATTCCACTATCAGTAGCCATTTTTCTTGAACCTAAATTATAATAAAATTAAATATGAAAAATATTAATTAAACGTCTATAGTTGAAAAATAAAATTAAATAATAATACAATTACATCTAATAATTAATGCACAATTAAAAAAATATAGACGGGCCTTCAGGGGATGCTTGGTGATACCTTGTTCTCAGTCCATGAAATAGGGTGATGTGGGGTGGTGTCCATAATATCATGCATCATCCGGTAATCATCTTTATTCTACAAGGTCTATAATTTAAAACACTATACATCATAAATAATCATTTAGAAGATTCAGTTTACTAGAACTAAAAACTCTTCGATCATATAGGATCATGAAATGTCATTACAAATTAAAAACCAAGGGAGTTTACAATGATACTTCAGATAATAGAATCTCTTTTGAAAAAACAATAAATTTTAAAAATACAATCATAACCACACTAGCCATGAGATAATATAGTATTTAATAAAATTTAAAAATATGATTCATCACATTCATATTTTATAATAACTCATAATCCTCACTGTCATTGTTTAATTTCAAAAATTAATTCATAACAAGATCAAACAGTTTTTATCTGAGAACTTCAAGTTAAAGTGTTACATCATTTGAAGAAAAAATCATAAATAAATATTTTACTAAGGTAAATTATTTGAATCATTTCTAAGACACAATTATATAAAAAATTGAAGTAGTTATTAATTTTTATGAAATAAATTTAACTCAATTTGATGATTCTCTAGAAAATAGATGAATCTTATAGTTCAGTAGAACATGGAATCAAGAATTATAGTCTTCACAAAAGGAACTTAAAAATAGACATCAAGTTAATTTAAATCAAATTATAGTGAACTGTGGTGTTCGAAACAGTGGATATAGAATGAGTATGAACTCAGTATCAAATAATATTTTATGATAAATAGAAACACGCCTCGACCAAGAGGGGTGTTCCTTGATGAAAAGGAGATTCATGATGGTATGTGAATGAACAAAGAAGATAAGGAGATAATTCTTGAGGAGGAGATGGTCATTCATAGATTGGTTGAGAAAATTGCTCGACCTATGTGGGAGAGGGAAATGGACCTACAGGGAGGGAGGAAAAGTGAAGGGGGAGGCTAGGAGTTGGAGGCTGGGAGGTGGTGGTTGAGGGATAGAGTTAGTGGGGTTGGGGGTACATTGAGGGAGAGACTCGTGGGGACAAGGACGCGGAGGCCAGGAGGTTGTGGAGGGAATTAGATTGAGGAATAGTCCGAGGATCGGTGGGCGAGATTGAGGTCGAGGTCAAAGAAGATGTCGAGGTCATGGTCGAGGTCGAGGTTGAGGTCGAGGTCAAGGTCGAGGTTGAGGTCAAGGGGGTGGTCTAAGTCAAGGTCAAGGGATAGGTTGAGGCTGAGGTTGAGGCCGAGTTCGAGGTGTCGGTATAGAACTATAATGAAAAACTCCCAACACCATATTGACTCATCAAGTCAAGGTCATGGCGTCAGTATAGGCCTATAATTGAAAACTCCCTACACCCTTTTGATTCATCAAATTCAAAAAAATATTAGACTTCCTAAACAAAAAGACAACTAACATACCAATACAAACCCAAAACCCCACCATGATGTATGACCTCCAAACTAATAAAAGTCACTAACCACCCAGATATCCTACTACAAAAAGGATGCACCAAACTATCAATCATCTTCAAGGCATTCAGTATAACATATATATAATCCCCAAAATAATGACTATCTCTATAATCCCTATACTCTAATTCCCAAATGATACACCAAATCACCCCTCACTTAACTCCATATCGCTAGAGGTTGGAATAAATTAAAAGGGTTGAAAACTAAGTAGTGGGTGGTGGTTTACCTAGTATGAGTTTAAAATAAAAAATAGAATCCATGATGGGAATCCAACAAGACCTCCAGAGAAGTAGGTCACTACCAAGATATTCATTATATAGAATTTCTGGACTATAAGAAATATATAATCAATATGAGCACTCATGGACCTTAAACCAAATTTCATATAATTTAAAAATCTATAAAATATTAGAAATAAAATAAACTCCACATGTAGAAGAAATTCATAATCCAAACAAGACAAAATATTCTAATGAGGTATGTCCAACCTGTGGAGACACCGCTGGATCAACCCAGGATAGTCCCATTGCACTTCTTCTATGTGACTATCATCACAACAAAAATACCCAAACTAGACTCCATAGAAAAGGAACCTAATGACAACCAAAATTAATTAGGCTACATATATCTAATTTTTTTAAAAAATATCTATATAATGTTCTTATGATTTTTATCTCCTCGAGTGCCTATGAAGGGTTTGAGTACATACATGGTCAGTAGGGAACCACCTACGATGTCTTAACACAGTGGTGAATAAACAATTGAATCCATGATCATGTCTACTAAGTTAAATAAATATAATAAAACAATATTACAAGATGTTAACATTTATAAAATAAGAATGGTAACCAATAAAGATATCTATATATAAAAAACAAGATATAAATCATAACACGCGATTTTGAGAGTGTCCACACTAGTATTATCTGATTTAGGCTGACACAAGAAATCTAAGATGAGTGGGGTGGGGACAATTAATGACCCATCCCCACAAACCATGGGTATGTTTTTTCTACCTATTACAGTTTGGAAAAGTCCTTCATCACAAGAAAATGTGAAAGTGAATACTAGATTCAGTGCTCTAGTGTCCCATCCCATTGGTGGAAAGGGAAAAGGGGTAAATATAGACTTGGTGTAAGACATATCCCATTCAACCATATACATCATTGGCTGACATACCTTTTTATATTTTATGTAACAACAATATATAAACACCTACTAGTGTAGTCACAAATATATTTAAATATTATCCATTCTTTTGAAAACATTACTAACTATATCAACTATAATACTTAACAAAATAGGGTGAAATCATCCTCTACATATATAAATATAATCTATTATCAAATACTCTTCAATTATAAAAATTTTTATGTTCAATATTTGAAATGACTATCCTGATTTTATATCCAGCATCAACTGTTATACAAGTATAATGAGATTTAAATAAGCTATGAATATAAACATTAAGACCAAATTTTGTAAACAAATTGGTATAATAACATTTAATCAACCATGTCACTAGTTAAAAAAAGAAATATATATTTTTTAAAATGTTTCATTCTATTTTTTATTTTTTTATTCTATTTATTATTTATTGGTTAACGTTGAGTTGATTTGATTCAATTCCATAATTTTTGGTTCTAATCCATTTATATAAGGTTAAAATGGGTTTATGCTTGTCAGTTATATTTGGAGAGGTACAAGTTTCATTTGGTTTGGTTTGGTTTTTTCATTCAACATGGAATAATTTTCATATAAAGTCCAATCGGATCCAATATCTCTAAACATCAAGAGACAACCCAGAGAAAACCCCACAAAATTTTCTCTATATAAAGAATAACAACGTTTCACATTATTACAATAGACATGTTATATGTAAAAGTTGAAAACATATCCTATAAGAAATTAGTAGAATGGGTCTGTCCTAAATTAAATAAACATGCAATAAAAGTAATTCATATTGTACATGCTTACTATAAACTATTATAACACCGTCCAAGTAAGATAATAATTACAATGATGTTTAATCATGAAAAATCTATTAAAAATTTCATAAATAAAATATAATAATAATATACCAAGACATGATAATATCAATCTAAATAAAGGATGGCTATGACATTTTAATTCCTTAAGACATAAAAGGGTGACGTAAAATGAAGGTATAGTCATGTAATTCACAACAATATAACACATGGTATTGACAAAAAAATGAGGCATAAACGAGAGACCAGCTATCGTGTTTGGAAAAGTATCAAAATTAAAAATATTCAAAAGTAAAAGTTTTTAAATAATTTTATATCATAAATGGGTTGTCATAAATGTTTATCTAGAATAATATATTTTAAATCACCGCTTCATTAATTAAAGAATTCATCTTTAAGGAAAAATATATCTCCTATATAACAAGTAAGTAAATAATTTTCGATGTTATAAGTTCCCATTAACTAAAATAATGTATGGAAATGAACTTCTTTAATCACAATTTTAATAAGGTGTTACAACTCATATTTTATAATACACATGTTATAAAGATAAAAAATAAAAGATAAAAAGAGAAAAGGAGTGTTTTCATTTACAAACACATTTTGATAAAACACATAAAAGAATAAAAAGTTCCTTTTTCTATTGGAAATCACTATTTTTTTAAAAATATTCATAATCAATCCTATAATGTCACAAAAAAAATGATTGTCAACTAAAAATATCCTTCAAATCATGTAAATTATGCCACACACAATACTCTATTTTATAAAACATATAATATACTATTAATTAATGAAAATAAATATCAATCACTATTGAGGTCTTTAAAATTAAACATAACACATTGACATATATAATTATATATATATAATATCATAATAATTTCGTTATCAATATACATGAACTACATGAAACAATCACATACCTAATTCCAATGAGCCATAGTGTGTCCTATGCATTTATCATACAAAATGTCAGGATCACAGGGAAAGATAATAGGAGAGCATTCATAATCCAAAAAACATTCAAGAATCACCTAAAAATTAACAGACTAAAGTCTATCACTAAATAAACTCAATTATATAACAACTACAATCAACAAATAACTAATACTTAAGGAAAACCAATGATATCAACTTCCAAAAAATTTACCCAAAGTTCCACAAGCCAAAAGTACCAAATAACATAAATATAATATCCAAATATTTCACCATAAAATCTATAAAACCCTATGAAATAACATAAATTGGAAACCATCCATCGAAATAGAGAAAAATGGTTTGCAGTATTCCCACAGTAGCCTTATTTATAAAAGATAATAAAATAGCACTTGAATCATGATGAATTCCACCATGCTCATCTAGGATTCACCAAAAAAATATTTAATTCATTGATAGAGATAAAAATAAATGAGAAAATGAATAGGTGAGTATTATAGGATGAATACCTTTTGAGACCAGGAGACCAAGTCTGGGGGCGGAGGCCAGGAGGAGGTTTATTTTGGAAGGCGACGAAGGGGTAGGCAGCCGCGGAGGCCGAGGCGAGGGATGGGAGGTGGAGTTGGGGTCCATGAGGCAGAGGAAGAGGTGGTCATGTACATAGAGAAGGAGTTAAGAAAATGGAGGGAGGGAGTTGTGTCTTGGAGGTGGAGGCCAGGGCAGGAGGTCTTGGTCGGGGAGGGGAAGACAGGGGGAGAGGCTAGGGCTTAGGGGAGGCATGGGGGAGGAAAAGTAAAATCGGGAGGTGCAGCCTGATAAAATCTTCCAATGGGGGTTATTATACCCATGTTTTTAACAAAATCATAGGAATAGTATAAAATATACCACCTATATCCATGGTTTATACAAACCATGGGTAAGATGTGTGGTTATATATGCATTTTCTAGAAGTCACTCTGATCATTTCCCTATGAATTATTATCATTTTTTGTAATATTTTAGCTGATCTTTCTACTGGGGACCCCGGCCAAATTCCTAGGGTAAAATATCATCTCTAACCTACACCCATGTAGTTAATCATCATAAAAAAAACTAGAGAAAAACTAAAAAATATTCACCATATTACTACTCAATCAAAATTATATTTGAGGTGTCTTATTGAACCTATGTTAATATTAATACATTTTTTTGGTAAAACACTATGAAACTCATCTCAAGGGGTTGGAAGAATCTATAATATGATCAAACATCACACTTCCAACCACTTTTTAAATTATGATGATATTAAAATAAATGTACTCATCAATGTAGTAGGAGGTCCACCATCCTAGATAGTAAAAGGTGAAGATTTTTGACCTCTTTATCCTCCTCCAAGACATTCTGGATAGTCAAGTCACTATGTATTACCATTGGGTAAGTCACCAGATCAAAAATATGGACTTATCATATTATATTGACAAGAATTTTGACCTTTGAATTTATAAAAAATATGTGTCTATCTTCCATAAAAAATCTATAATATTGAAGAAAATTGGTGAATTTAGTTTAATATGTGGATATAGCCATGGATACCTATTATAACTCAATGATCATATTAGTTATGTCCTAATTTAGAGTTTCATTAATGAACTCCCTGAATAATCAGGTCTCTAAATCCTCTTTGGTGATACCCTCACACCTGCCAACCTAACCCATCATGCTCCACCATATACTTGTGGTTACATGTAGTAAGAACTCTACCAACTTTACATTTAGGTCCTCTTCTGTCTCTATTATGGTAAATACAACCTTTTTGATGCCTATAAAGTGTTATATATCATTAAGTATTACAGAACCATAAAAAAAATTTTGATATCAGATCATGAGGTCCCAGGAATAGTCAGCAATGAATCTCATTTCACCTTCACCTAGGGCCGAATCAAGTGATAGGACTACTGGTTAATGTGTGTTGATTTCCAAAACCTGTTATAGAATAGGGGAATACTCCCTATAAATATCATGTAGAACTATGTCCGTAAGATATCCCATTAGTATTCATCAATGTTTAAGCCTCATGAAATATAAAGGAAACATTTGGGAAGACCAAATTTATTAGGATAAATACTAACCATTAAAGAGGATAACATTAGGTTCTCCTTTGGTTCTACCTATAACCAAAGATATATCCTTCCTGAAAATAGATTTGGTCCCACATCAATTCACATTTTTCACATTTTGATATATACACAATACAAATCAGAATTCTCATATTCAAAAAATTAAATCCAAAATAGATATTTCAAAATAACATAATAAATTGATATACCACTCAATAAAAGATCATGGGTCTATCCAATAAAGATAGAATTATCATTCCATTAAATTAATAAACTATAGTATTACAGAATAATAGATATGAATTCGGAATTTGATACTATGTTTCCTGTTATGATGTTTGAATGCTCCAAAAATTCCATTTACATTATCAAAACTCCTATCAAGGGTAACTCATAGGTTCATTAAACAATAGTTTTTCAGGGTTCTAGATACTAACCTACATAATTCCAACATATCCTATTTCTATTATACCTTGACTTATGTTAATACAAAATAAAATGATGAAATATATTCTCTAATTCATTTTTGTAACAACATAACATGAACCACCGTGTTTCTGCTGCAGTGTAACATGGAATGAGGCATGTTTCCTAGTATTCAATTGTCCACTAACTAGGATCAATGATCTAATTAAATCAGTGGGGATAATATAGACTTAGTATCAAATCCTCACACAATTAAATGTTTTCAAAAAAACTCAGATTAAAATTCTGAATTATATATGATATATGTAATTTATATCAATAATAAATAGAGGGCTTTGAAAGTTGCAAATCCAACTAGAATAAATGTGATGGAAGGTTCATAAATAAGTAAAAAGTGGTATCCTCCCAAGTAAATCTTAATATATATCCCATATCAATTCTCTTCCGTTCAACCATCTACCATCAGTCTTGTTACCATGCATGTATCCCTATTCATTATGTCTACATATTAAGAGAAATTATCGTATATGTTGTTAGTAATAAAACCAAGTTAAAGACCAAAAACCTTTACTTAAAAAATATATCATTTATTACAGGTGTATTCCATGATAATAATAAATGTAAATGAAAGAAAAACATACATATATTAATGAACCGAGTGGTCATGCACTAATGACAACATCACAAACTATTGGTCGTACATGATTTAGGTCCTTATTGAAATGAATACCAGAGTACTTTCAAAATGATCGAGACCATTCCACAAGGATTGGAATATCTCTCCCAGTATACTGAGGAAATATAGATTATTATGTTGCATGGTATCATCAAAAAGTCATGTTTTTTAACCTTACTCTAAATCTGGATGGCATTGAGTTCTGTCTCTGACATAAGGTTGTCATGATCCTACTTTATTTACAGGTTAATCATTGTCATCATATCATACTGTGTGTGATGTCCCTCTAGGGAAAACTATATCATGATGTTCCACTGATCAAAGATAAAAATGACTTACCTCAAAAGTTAAGATATCACACATTAAGGATGATCATGTTAAGATAAGAATAACATGGAATCATGATACATTCTATAACATAATATAACATCTTCTGAGTCAGCATCATGTTTGGTAAAAAAATCACTTTAAATTCTCATGAAAATAAGGATAATATATTGAAAAATGGAACCTTACACTCTCAAATATAAATACCATCATCCAAGAATATAAATAAATACAAAACATGAATCATTCCATGTAAACAAATGAATACAAGATCCCTAGTTGGTAATGAACATCCTACCTAAATGTCCTTGATGATGAACTTCAATGTTAATTAAAAAAGTTATGATTGAACATGTCATTAAATAATAGAGTATATCTCACATATTAAGGATACCTAAATATATTTCCTGCTAATAAACTAATATTTCTAGATTATATTATAAAGGATAAACCATGTTAAGAAGTTTATTTTATAATTACATATCGTATGGTGTCTACCAACATAGTAAAAAAATTTGGTATGTCAAAGGAAGTAATGGTAGCACCCTAGGTCAATTATCAATAGTAAAATGGGTCATGATTTCATTTTTGACTCTGTAAGAGGGTATTATGTTTAGATAATGATGATACAAACATCATTAATACCTCAAAATTTAATATATTCAAGGCCAAAAAATGTTTCATGATGATCGTTCTATAAATACTTACTCATAAACTATAAAATTAATGAGAGTTCTATCTCTGGTCAAAAGATGTTATTTTTAATATGTTGATGTCAATGCCAATATACCCGAATTCATCAACTGATTAAGGACCTATCATTAAAATTCCATTAATTAGAGGTCATGGATGTTTATCCACTAACACATATCTAGTTAATGTTTGTTGTTGAAGCTAGATATTGGTTTGATGATGAAATGACAGTAAAATTATTCATATTCCCTTAATCTATAAATAAATAATAAAATAATTTTATAATATTTATAAAAAATGAATACATAAATTATATTTTAACATCTGATAAAAAATAAAATAAAATTAGAATGTATCTATGATGAACTCAATGATCAAACACAGTTGAATCTATTAAAGGGTGAGATACAAATAAAAGAAGAATTATATAGCTATAGAGACCAAGAGGAATCATTAAAATTCTAATTAGGCCATATTGTTTATATTTTTCTCATAAAAAATGATCCAAAACACATACTATTAAAACCTATTGGGTTCATTATTTTCAACCTCGGTCTGGGAACACTTTCTACCTAATTAGTATATTTCATGCATATATTTTAAGATTTTATGATAAAGTATTTTTTTTAATTAGATGATAAATCTTTCTAAATTATGAGTTATTTGAGTTGTTTTGTATTTTATGTAAGGACTTAATGAATATATGAAAATGGAAGATAAATGGATGTGTTTTAGAGGTGAATGATACTTAGCACCTCGAGAGAAGATCACAGAGTGAAACCAGAATTTCAAAGTCAAAGTAGAGCTATAAATTCTCAAGTAGAGAAATAACATGATGTGCACTTCACATACACTTCGTTAGTTTGTCAGAGAAGTAGGATTCCACTAGAATAATATGTGGTGAGGAAACACACCATGAATGACATGTACACGTCATGTAACCTCACTACATGATGTGATAATTTTCAACCAAAATGTTTTAGAATATTTTGGCAACATATGTGCCAAATTAAGACCGATCAAGTGCACATAATGATCCCCCGTACACGATTTGATGATGGGAAAACATTGAATTAATGAATAAGATATGTGGAAGAATCACACAGACATAGTGGCAACACATACTGAGGGTACATGAAATGTATCTTGAGGACACATTATGATGGAGGTAGGGCAGATCCCATCTAGTGGCTATAAATAGAGACTCTGGAAACACCATATGGAAGATATTCCCAATTAAGATCAACATTATACACCTGCCGGAGAAAGGAGAACATGCCACCACCACCATTTCTATATGATTTTAATTTCTTCTTATTATACACCATCCCATGGATCGCATGAGCAGAAGATGTATTGGTGTTAAGGAATGTGTGAGGAAGGGGTATTGAATGTAAGATGTTTTTTACAATTAATTGAAATTAATGTTTGGATTCAATATTTTATCTTTAATTATATCCACATTCCAAATTCATATTTCATTACCATTTTCAGTAGGGTTAGAAATTGGGTTTAATTTCATTATTTTCAAAATACCATTTCCTAGATTGAATAAATTTATCTAATATGAGATATTGGGACAGGTATTCCACCATGAAAATTGGGTTGTTCTCTTCAATATGTCTAAATAAAGTTTTAGGTTACTCATCGTTTTCAATCTGATGTACTGGATAATGAGAAAAGGATAGTTTGGCATATATAAAATTTTCTCTTACCATTGAACACTCTAGGACATGACTCTGAATACTGCATGATTATTAATTTTGTATTTTATACGTCAACATTTGATGAACTTGGAATCTATGTTGACCGGTACCTGTTTAATATTTTCTTCTCCCACATTATATGTCTAATCCAATGATTGATATCATAGATTTAAATTCTTCAAATTGAAATTTATTTATGTCTATCGTATTTTATTAATAGTTTCTCCTACCCTATATCTGTGGGTTTGACATTGGAAATTTATATCCTATACTACCCATTAGTTTAGTGGTATGTCTGTTTTGTGATTATAAATTTCTAAATTTAGTAACCCGATGGGAATTAATGATGCCCTTAGGACTATCACTACATTATAAGCCTCATCAGTTGGTCGGTGGACCCCCCCACCTCGATAGGATGATGGGGTATATTTTAACTGGTAAATCTTTTGGAACTCCTTTATATATCTAGTGGGTTTTACTGACAATATGATGGATTCCATCAAACCCACCTAAGGCCAAGTAATTACTCAAGTCATGCACCTTCATATACCAATAAATAAGACTCTTTAAAGGGAACAGTTACACTATCAATTTAGAAAAAAACATCACAGGAAAAAGAAATCATTATTATTTTGAAATTTCTCAAACATCATTATAAGAACAAGATGTCACATGGAGAGAAATATATCCATCGTAAATCTTAAAATACAAATCACATGTGTGTTTCTAAAATAAATATTTATATACAATAATAATATCATAAATCAATAGAAAAATTGTGTCCCTGAAAACCATGACATCCTAATGGAACTATGGTTTTTGAGGATTCTATCTGATTACTATTACAATCTTCGACACCTTCTTAATATTTTTTCTACTACATAGTCTTGTATAACCAATATATAAAATCATATGTTCATGTGAAATCCTAATATTAAATAAATAAATAACAGTGTGAAATAAATAAATTACTATCAACCCATTTTTTCATGACATCTATTAACTATACATACTTCATATGGTGAAATGGTTCTCTTTGGTAACATCATAACGGACATGCCTCCCAAGTAATATGTTGGCTACAAATCCATGGTACCCCTTGATAATCTTCAAAACTCCAGTGAACCATCACATAGCAGCCCAATCCTAAGCACTAAATCAATTCCAACCCTTATTATATCCCCACGAATCAAGGGATGAGGCCCACAAAATTCATATCACATTATCCAAATCCATGGAAACTATAATCATAACCCCATAGATCTAGTGAAAAGGACCAGAACCCCACTATCATGAGATCCAGACACATTATAAATTCTATCATCTTAGATATTAATCCATGGCATCCCCTATCATATATCAAACCCCAAAAACATGGAGACTCCAATGTCGTTCTCTTACTTTATGTAATCTCAAAAAACCAAGTATCATATATATAGAGACTCTCAATCATGTTCCCTACAAAAAAACAAGTTATCCTATTTATATAAAATCTAATAAGAGAGTCCAAACACATTACATCAATCCTAAGGGTTATTTCTATAAAAATAAAAAAATATTTGTTGGTTAAACACACATGCCTATTACTATTTTCCAAATCAACTCAGGCTCCCAATATTGTATGGGTTCTATGGTGACACATCATACACTATCTCATACCCAAGCTCAGGGTTAGTCAACAAAACTAGAAGCCATTTTGTCCCCTATGTATCAATATAGTATAGGAAACCATATATATGTTCTCACTCCTAGTCAAAGTCCTGGGTCAACACATGATTCACTGAGGAAATATTGTCCCATGAAAATGTAAATAGGGTGGAATTTACATACATGATATGTAGTGTCTAGACACATGTAAAATACCTCAAAGATGGAATAGGGACCATCACATTCTTCATGGTCACTCTTGAATTGTGTTCTCAACCAATAAGGTCTAGTTTTTCCTGTGTTGTGTCTACATAGGCCTTGTCTCCTTATGTGAAATTGGGACAACCGTACCATCCTAATCTTGGGGGTATTGAATAGTTCAATTTCATAAAGGTGGTCCCTTATGGCCTATTAATCATAAGATCGCTACTCGACCATTTCCTCTGTCTTAGAGTAACCTCAATCCCCTTCATGGTGACTCATGAGTATAATTTTTCTATCCTCACATGTCAATATATTTGCAGTCAACCTAATTTTATAAAGGTCTCATAATTTTCCATAAGTTGTTGAGGCATCTAGCTAGCACATAGAGGTTGTTTAGGACACATTTTCTCATCCATTTTCATTAAACAACTTTTTTAATAATGCATTTAATTTATTTTTATTAATCAAATTCATCGCTCATGTTGTTGATTCCATGTTTCTACATGAAATATGAACACAGATAATTTTCATAGGGAAACTACTTTAGTCCATATATCTAATTTGGTGATTTTAAAAGTTGAGTCCATGGGACAGAATCAACATCCAAGGCATGTCCAAGCCCATTAATGATAATAAAAGGACTGACTCTATATCCAAAGCCCCTAACACACACCAATTGTTCATAATTAATTACATTTAATATTAATAATTAATTATCTACCAAATTTAAAAAATGGTATATTTTCAGAAAACACGTCAAATCAGGGCGCCACTCCAAAAACACTTTTAAAAGTACCCCACGGGACTTTCTCTTACACCTAGCCTTTTTCTAGGGAAAATAACTAACACCTGACACCAATCAATGATAAAATTATTATATATTATTGTTAAATTATTTGAAAAATGACTTTAGTGAAATACCAATCCAGAAGTGAATATGATAAAGAGTATATTTCCTCATTGGACATAGTGATCCTATGAAAAGTAGATGTCACATCACCATTGTCTGATTCCAAAATCTTCTTGTTGAATCAGAACCTAAAAACCTTAACAAAAAGTAAAAAAATAATAATTGGTGTAGAGAAGCATGATGATGGATAACTAAGAGGGTATAATACCACAAATCATTTAGAAATAACCCAAAACACAACACCAAATCATGGCGTCCAAGAAGGTGGATAAGGGAGTTGGCCCCCTTACCATGTGTCCCAAATAGGCAAAAAGGGGGGCACCCCATTTAATAAAATTCAAAGGTCTGAATCATAATATTTACCCCAAAAACGCAATATAATTTCTGGTGGTGGAAAATCTAAAGGAATTGATGTCTAAAAACAACATTGAGCCAGTGGAAACCATTGACAACCTGATGTATCAAATGAGAAGTCAGTGTTATGCTATAGTTCTGGATGAATCAGTCACCTTGGCCGCATTGGGGGAACTCTTAGACCCTGGTACATCACTCTAACTCCATTGCATGCCCCAAATTCTTATTTTGATGTGTATCAGACCTCATAACTCAATTAAATATCCTAATTCTAAATCCACCACCCTCAAAAATTATAAAACATTAAAATTCCCCATGAGATTTCCAATAAGTATAGACATTGGACCATAGATGTTGTTTTCAAAAATAATTATATATATAAAGAAAACAATTATCCCCCCATATATACCTATATGAGAAGGTTTTTTGGTAGACCTTGATTATTAGTATATTATTTGTCATAAGATTTAGTATAAAGTAGAAGAGATCATGTGGGGGTATTTGTGGTATAGAGTGACATAATAGGAAGATTAATTATTTGAGGTGGCATAGTTGACCCAACAAGTTGGTAGTATATAGTGTATTTAATTTTTAATATGATAGAATGTCTAGGATAATAAAGATGTGTCTTACATAATTAATTTATGATGTTAAACTATTTATGTGCTCTAGTTTTTGTTTAATTTCAAAATGAACACACTAGTAATAAATTTCATCTTGATTGAGAAACTATCATGAGTGTTGGATTTTACTTCACACATAGGTGGTTCATGTCAGATATTTGGTCATTCATACATATCATAGAAGTTTTTTGTATTATAAGGGGTGGTACTGTAGATTGTCCGGTATTGTAGCAGCAGTAGGGCACTATAGTAGCAGCGGTACTGTGCGAATACTGTAGCAGGAAGGTTACTATTCACATAATGGAAATTGGGACATAAAATTGTTCCTACGAGATATGAAATGGTCTAGAAGCCCACTGGGACATCAGGCTATGTAATGGGTTTCCATCTACCCATTTAAATGAGGTCATTCATTTTCTTTAATAATAAAATGAGGCTTCGACCCCAACATTTTTAAAAAAATTGTGGGTTAACATATACATACAAAAGATAAATGTATACACATAAGGATATCAATTATTAGAATGTTTATCAGTAATGAAAGGTTAACCAATACTTGTATGGTTAATATTTCTATGGAGAATAACTGGATTTTATACATTCCCTAAATATGATAAATTTAATAATGGTATTATATTTATCAGTGATGATACATAATTATAAACAATTATAGGACATGTAACATGCTACTAATGTATAGTTATGGATGTTTTACATCGTGAATATTATATTCACTATGACAATATCTAAGGATGATGTGACAATATGATGGTTATTCTATTACTCTCGATGTATCGATACAACGAATATAATTTCCACTTCATAAGTCGTGTACAGGAAAGATTCTAATTATGGAATAATAATTATGTGCTATGGGTTTTTAGGAAGAAAAATAAATTAAATAAGTCTATGAAATTTATAAATATCTTTTAGATAATAACGATTCATTATGATTTTTAAATAAAGGAATAGTGGACATATATGATGGATTATAATACTAAGGACGTAATAAATGAAAAACCTGGAGGATGAAATTTATGGACATTATTTGATTCAAATTTGTGTATTTTGTGAATAATATTGATATTCTATTTTATGTATTAATGGAGGAATGTATAACCCATAAAAAGGTGGGGTTCTAACATTGTGTGTAATATATATTTTAGAATCCAATGAATAAATTGGAGTTCATATATTTCTTGTTGAATATATTTATGTATCAAAAAAATTAGAGGGGGATTTGGAATTTATTTAAGAGGTTTATTTTTATGATTTGAGGATGATGATGATCGAGAGAAGACCTCTAGTCCTATTTATTGTAGAATATTTACAGTTTGAGGTATTTTGAGAGTGCAATCCTAAAGTGATCATTTCTGGTCAATGACTAAATGAGATTGATGTATTCTATAAAATTTATGCAATCATGGCAGATTATAAATTCCAGATTATCTATGAGATGTTCGATCTAGCACTATTGATATTTCATCATGTGTGTCCAAGAAAATTATTCTTGTTTAATATTATATCATGTGGTCATATCCTTATATATATAGTCGATGATAAATTAATAGTTCCATGGTTATTACCCTTTCTCTTTCCTCTTTTGGTAACATGATTGAGGTTGGTTTAACGGTGATAGAGAGAGAGAGAGAGATCAATATTGATTAAATAGAGTAACCCCTCATTAGAAAGTTTTTTTTCTTATTTTTTATATTTCTTATTTATATTTGAATTCATATTGATTAAATGTGATAAATGGAGAGATATCCATTTGCTGAACAAGGGAAATGTGGACAAGGGATAATGTTTTAAATTGGTTTAAAAGAAGAAAAATACAGATTCACCCCCATCTTAGTGTTGGGAAAACCCATTTTTATATAATCAAGTATTTTGTAGTGACAAATATTTATCCTAGAATCATAGACTCTTGGATTAAATATTATATAGGCTCGTGATCAAAGGTTTCATCCATACATAGGATAGCATGTCATTGTAAAGTACTCGAATTCATGTAGTATTACTTTTACATGTGGATTGTACCAATTTAATTTCATGATTCCCTTCCTTGAATGAGTAAATTAAATGCAACCACCCAGTGATGAAGCTTAATTATGTAAACCATGAAACATCAATTATAGGTTGTGGTAGATATCACCCCACTACAAATCACCCCGCACATGTTTCATGATTAAAATTATCCTATATATTGACATTTGAATCACTAAATTTTTATTCTTTTTTCTCCTTTTCCAACTAATGTTTGAATGAAAGGATTTATAAATTCTTAAAATTTATTTTAAAAGTAATTTCTGGGTATTTATTTCAATAAAATATAAAATTTTTATAATTAAATAGTTTATTTTTTTAAATATTTTATAAATAAATATCCATTGTAATAAATATTACAGTTAAAAAAGATTTATAAATTATAAAATAATAGTTATAATTTAAAAATAAATAATTTATTTTTTGAATATTAATATAATTTATAAAAAATAAAAAAAAATTCCTGAAAAAAAATATTTTTTTTAATATTATGAAATATTCATAGTATTTAATTTAAATTCATCAAAATAAAATTTCATTATTGGAAGAAGTTATTTTAACCCCCAAAAAAATATTATATGATTGATTTGGTCAACTGTAGAATAATAATTAACATATTATATTTTGATCATATAAATTTTTTTCATCATAAAATTTCGAATATAGCTTTTTTAATTATTTAAATATATTATATTAAAAATATTTTCTTATAATTAAAAATATTAATTGATAAATTTTTTAAAATAATTGTAATTTGATATACTATTGTAATTATGGAATATCTTTAATGAATAGATAATTAATTGAGTTTTTATAATGACTTTACATATGAATTTTTAATGCATTTTTTTCTATTGTTTAGATATAAGAATAATTCATTAATTATTTTAGGCCATTCATTATTATTAATAGAAATAATTATTATATTATTAATATGTGTATCCTTTGGTTCATTTTTCTTTGATCCTTCTAATTTATCATACATGCATCGAAGGAGTAACATACATGTTAGGATAAAGGATATAGTTTTATTCTTTATTAACTATAGATTATCCCAGAGTCAGGTATAATTTAAAGTTCATTCTTTCTTGAACACAATCATTTTCTATAATGAATAATATTCAAAATCTAAATCCTTAGAATAATCCATACATGAAATGGGAATAAAATGAAAAAATAGGGTGAATTTAATCCCTGCAAAAAATATGTGTTTGATTCATCCAAAAGTGAAAACATGTAAAGAAATTGATTATTCTTCCATGTAGGTCATCCTAATTCTTGGAGCATTTGGACTATATTTGGTAAGGATAGAATGTAATATTGGAACCAAAGAAGAATAGGTGACCATTTATATCATTCTCACTATTATACACTTTTCCAGGATATAGTATAAGTATTTAGTTACAAGAGAAACCATCTTGAGATTTACTTTATAATAGATTAGGACAATCTTTTCCCATATAAGTATCAAAGAGTCAAATAAAAGTTAGTATTGAGATAATTCCACAACTAAATATCTATGTATCTAAAAAAATACAAATCAATCCAAACCATAGTATAATATAGAACATATCCAACTAATATATATTTTGAGTTTAAAATATGGTAATGATTTCAGTTATATGAAATTTAATAAATGTTCTTATTAAATGAACATAAAACATGATAATCATGTCCATAATATAATCCATAGTCTATAAATACAACCATCATCAATATTATCATTGATAATAATATTTTAAAGAATATTTTTATTATATGAACAACTTATACCAGAGTAGAAACAAAATATTTATTCACAAGAAAGAATAAAATTCATTGTGTAAGAGTAAACCCTTCCCGAGTAATTTTTTTGATGTTGTTCGACTAAGGAATCTAGATTCTTATTATGAGATTCATAGAAGAATTCACTAAAGGATTAATTACAGCTACTAATTAAAATAGAAAGAAATATTTTTTTATTAATGGAACTATTATTATAATATGAATAATAAGTAGAAGTGTTTATATATTATTCTTAAAGTGTTTAGGATAAATGAACTAGGAATGTGAGTTTTAGGTTCTAGTTTAGGATAATTGTAAAAACTAGAATATGAAAAAATCATTAGAGGAACATCTAGTCCGAATGTCTAAATATATTTCACCAAATTACCATCCTAGATCAGTTAAACCAAATAGTGTTATTAGGAATGTATGTGTAATAATTTTATATTATTTAATTTATTGTAAAATCACATGGAGTTTTGAAAAAATGTTAATGAATCCCCATGTAATTTATTGATGTTATGGAAATTAAATCATTTGTTTTAAGGGGTTTATGCGAGCTAATGTGAACATTACAACTACTTTAAATGTATAAGTGTTCTACATAATTTTAATAATCGATGGAGCTTATATTTTTTCATATTTTGAACGAAAAGAATTAATAAATTATATTGATTGTCAAGGAATATTTAAATTTTAAATGGTTTATAGTGTTTGATTTGTATTATTATCTCATAATCCTTATATAATAAGGTATTATTTTTATAAATAAGTATTTGTAATATAAATTTTAATACGTTTCACATATTATATGATTCATATACCTCTATAAGATATCTTAAAAATAATATGAGAGTAAAAAAATTATCCAATATAGATTTGACCCAGGTGAATTTTAAAATATGAGGAATTTATATTAAAGAAGCATTATTGAAATATTTTAAAGAATAGACTTTTTCATAATAAAAATAACCAAAAACATAGAATAGTATATAAAATGTAGTTTTATTGTTTTATTTATTAAATATTTTAATTAATAAGAAATAATTTCTACTTACAATGAATAAATTTGTTTCTAAATATTAACATGAAATTATAATGTGAATTCTGATTCTAAGAGGATATTGGGAACAAGATTAGACTTAGAGTTGTCAAATGAAAAAAATGATTATTATAGTCAATTAGAAAAATCAATATCACATTTATGGAATATTATTGATGGAAATGGTTATAATCATGATTTTTATATAGATAAGAATATTTCTTATTTGGAAAAAAAGTTTTAAACATCATAAAATTTGATGTTATAGAGAAACATTACTTGAATATGGTTATGAATATGAAAATTAGGAATATGATTCCCATGTCACATGAATATTAAAAATTTATTTCTTTACAAATGTTACTCTATAATGAATTTACTATGATGGTTTTACCAGATGTTCATATTGTGACATGATGAGAATTATATATATATATAATAAGGAAAAAATTATAATAAATTTCATAAAACATAAGGATTATTTGGAAGACTATATTATTTAATTTATTATATTTCTTAGAGTGCATAGAATTCTGTAATGATGATGTATGGCTAGTGGTTAACTCTGAACTAGAGGTGTTCACTCATCCAAATTGTCTACGATATATTTATGGACTTTTAGTATTTTTCATCCAATATAGGAGAGAACCAGATCATACATAAGGTACAAAAAATAGCCAAAAATATGCCAAATGACTCCTATATCTGATACCTGTAAAAAATACCTAAACATATTTTCCAAATCCATCAAAACATGCATTGATCCAACTCCTTAATCAATCACCCAAACAACTAAATCATTATCCATAATGCACACATAGCTTTAAATGATCAAGGATTATCCAATCCCCTAGATCATAGAACAAACTTGACTCACTACATGGGGCAACCCTGCCACACTTGGACTTGTAAAACCGATAAACATTTTCCCAAAATCTCATAAAAAAGGTTATATATAAATAGATATAAATGGAACTAGGTAGATTATTTAATAGGAAACCACCAATAATAAAATTCTCAATGGTCTTCAACACCCCATAACAAACAAGAAACCTTATGAGAGGATCCTCTAATGAATCCAATACATAAGAGAATCTCATCATGATAAAAATGTTAAAAAATACCATATTATCTAGTAACTTAACCAGGATCAATAGCACATCCTAAAGTGAATATTAAAGATGATTTTGTAATTTATTTATCACGGATTGGATTACCTTATTAAAATTATTTTTCAAAGTCCCTCAGAATCATATCAACAACATCTCATTGACAGTTGGTCATAACTATCATGATACTATTTCAACCAAGAATGATGGAACTAACTGATCTAATCCTCAACTAAAGGATCTACACCTTAATAAATCTAACCTTGAGAAACCTGTCTTAATATACATGGACCATACCTGATGACATCATATATATTAATAAATCCCACCTTTCAGGATACATCTAAAAGAACTAAAAAACAAAAAAACATAACAACCAAATCATAATCCATCAATTGATCTCATGACCCTCACATAGGTTTTCCATATAACTTCCCAACCCTATGGGTGATTTTGAACCAAAATATCAATGAAATCCTCTTTCCATGACTCTCCTATTAGAAAAAAACAATCCATATGCTTGCTAAATATAGAAAGGATATCAACATCATGATTAAGGTGTAGAAATACTCTAAATAGGATCCTAATATGTATAAATATGATTATAGGGAAACAAAACAACTGAAACACAACATGGATGGATTAATACATGACATGTCACTCTTTTATATATTGTGTACCAACAAACAACTTCACTGGTCTTGTAATGCTTCCCAACCTAGTGTATTCTTTTTTGATTTACACGATGATTTCAAATCATTCATTGATTGTACACCAAAAATGGTTCCTATACATATAAACCACATGGTGTTTGGCCAAATATAGTATATGAAAACATTTCATATACTTGTGATGGGATCAATACATCCATCAAATTCATCCTTGTACCCTCAAGATGGTGTGTCTTGATGAATAGTCAGCCACACCCTAATTCGGCTCCATATAGTATGTACTGACCACACATGCCTTTTATCCCTAATGGATACCCCTTGGCCCAAAATAATAATAAATTAAAAATATTCATAAACTATATGTATTTTTTTTGGTTTCCCAAATGTAAAACCCATTTGATATCACATGCTACCCCAAATTACCCAAAACAAATCTCCATATAGGCTCTAATGGAACCCCGAGAAACACATACAAGGATTTATAGATTAATTGAAACTAAATTATAATTAATTAAATATCAAAACCATGTATTTAACAACAATGGGGGAAAATACACTGATTCTTCAGGATTGTATCAAATCTAGGCCACCAATGTATAGTAATATACCGCCAAGTGTTCTCCATAATGACTTATCATCCTCCCTCACCCTCCATTCATTTTGTGGACAACAGAAACACAGAGTTTCAGGGTTATACATTAGAGGAAACAAGTTAGATAATATAAAAAGAAAAAATGTGGAAATATGAAAATTGTAAAAATGGGGCCTAGGTGTAGCACTCTCTATGATACTATAACTTCATTATACAAAACCACCCATTTAAGATTCCACTAAGGTGATATAATCTCAATATGACACATAATTAAAATGATATCAATTTTCAAAAATGGGTGAATAATTTAATATTTAATTAAATAAAAATTCAATACTAATTATACCATGAAATTAAAAACAATATTTAATTCCATCAAACTCTTTCTCTAGGGTAATAATCTTATTCTAGGACCAAAATATATTCTATAATCATTTCCTAGAACATATCATTTTTAAAATTCTTTTTTCCCGAATAAAACTTACTCATAGGAAAATTAAAATTTCTCTAGATTTTCTAACCCATAATGATAGTGGTTGTTTAAAACTTCTTCTATAACACATATTACCCCTAATATTCTTCAATGGTCAACCATATCCCATTATTTCACTCAATTAATTGTTGAAACTGATGTCATCATTAAAATCTAATGAATCATTTTATAGCTCCCATATCATTCCCAACATCACTAAAAATCAACCATGACTGAGCTAATACTCCCCATTATATAAATATCCTTATCATCATTTTGGTTCCCAAATGAAAAAATACAACACCCAAACTCTATCCATCCCTAGACTAGATGTTTGGACATGGATAAACTTCTCACAACTAGGCACAAAAATGGAAAATAAAAACCAACAATCCTATAATCACTAGGAATGAAAACAATGATGCTAAATATACCACATAAATTTATAATTTCTTCATCCAATGGATTACGATTTGATCTCCACCATAATGATGTACATACACATATCCTTGAGAAATAACATCAATAATTCCCTCATGACTACACTACTCGGGTATCCTTATAAACTGAAAAACACTCAATGAACCCATGGATAACCCATTCCATCAAGCAATGATCTTTTGGAACTATGCATAAACCACTCATACATTCCCTAATGAAACAAGGATTTATACCAATACATCATTCCAAATGTCACTCTCTTAATTGATGAATAGTGATTATGACACATATTCTAACATTATATCAATATCAATCAATATATGATCCAATGAACCTAGATTAAGAATAATAAAACCTCTAAATAATACCCTCTCACAAATAAATTCAGATAAGTCGGAGAATGCTCAACAATCTTCTTCAAAATCAAGGAATCTTTCTTATTCCACGATCAAACACACAACCATCCTCAACTAGGGTGATAATAAAAAACCATTAGGGCATAACCACACACTCCCCATAAAACCCAATGTGCAATAGGAAATTGTTAGGGACATCATTCAAACTATCCCACCCACTCAAGACAACTACAATACCAAGTCCACTCATAATAATCCACATTCCAAATAAAATAAATACCCATCACTAATGAATTTGTAGTAATAGAAAACACAAATATGTACCACCATGGGAAATGTAAACCATGACCACATAATCACCCTGTGATATTAGGAACACATACCCATCCTCTAGAACAAATAGAAAAATTGGGGCATGAACTACTCCATCCCTTGTTACTAAAACATTGTGCATCATAGAAACCATATAATTTGAGTAAAATAATCCTAATTGCAAAATAACACTTTAATCATCTCCCTCATCGAGCCACCAAAATAAAAAGGGGGAAATCTAACACCCACAATGAACCCGTATGCTCCCCATGTATCCCTCAAATAAGGGACTATATCTATATCACTAATGAAAATCTCAGAATAAAATTTGCATGGATTAATATCACAAGAAAATATATACATATGTTTCAGATGATTAAAATTCCACAATAGAGTTATATGGGGAAATAAAAAATATATCAACAGATACACTTTAAACAATTGTACATCCATCTTCATTGAATGCACAAAAAATATAAATATTTTATTTGAACCAAAAATTCATCATTTTCAGTGATATCATAAAATCCTAAACATGGAAACTAAAGGCAATAATCCCATTCCTGGAAAATTTTACTTCTTATCGAAAAAAATTCCCAAGACACATTAATATTATATTCATAAAAATTTAAATGAAATTCATAAACAACCTATCTATCAACTCCCTATATCTAGAAAAAAATATATGTTTAATGTAATATTGTAAAAAAATTGTTTATGTTGTCCTGATAGGTTACCAGATTCAAATACCCCTAAGGTGTCCAGTACCCCGCCCCATATAATAGAAGAAACTGTCAACCAGTGGAAGTCTCTAAGATACACTGGGGGAAATTTTCCTTTTTTTAGAGTAAAATAAAAAATTAAAATTACCAAAATCATCCAAAATAATAATCATGAATGTGCGCATAAATAAATTAAATAAATTAAAAAATAAATTGTGATTTATGGACTCTCAATCAAGATATATCACAACAACTGATATCTAACTAGGATGAACAGATATAAAAGACAAATAAATCTAAAATAAATATAATATTTGTTAACATTCATACATGAGTTGTACTACGTACCTAGTCTTTGCGACTATCCAGATACATCACCATAATCATGGGATGCTATATGAGTGGATCTACTCAATTTTTTATCACTAGGCCTCAACTCCATCAACTTTGCAACTTATTCACTATATGAAATTATTCATAGGGTCAACATGAACACCATGGAAACCATGTAAGAGTTGAAAACCAAATCTATATATGCCACCCCAAATAGAAAAAATTTAATCATAATAATCCCATAATCACGTAAAATTCATATCCTTTGAAAATAATAACATCTGGCACAAAATAATAAGCCACAAAAAATGGGACAAAAAAAATATAAAAAATATATCCTTGAGATGTATATTTAAACCCAAGGTAAATATACCCCCATCGGTGTAACATGCCCAAGTATTTATATAAATATCTCACCCCAAAACAAAACATCAGACACCTCTTCCAGATATACATATGAGCTCCAACATGTATGAAATTAAAGAGACATAAATGTTAGACCCTGTGATATCAACTTCAACATCAATAACAACAACACGGATCTACCATACTCTATGAATATAATAGAATGATCTAAACAGGTTCTAGACACTATAGAACCATTCCATGTCTCTTCCGTTTTGTAGAACTAATACGATTATAGGTGATGGATTTATAGTGTGCACATTCTCATTGGTCCCTACAACTATGGTCCTAATAGTTTATATATATATATATATATCTTTTATTATCACAATAATACACCCACGAGCTCTCAATATCCACAAAATCTAACATCTAGATAGTCCGTAACTCTCACCTACTGAAGTAAATCCTTATATATTATCCATTATCTATATATGTTTATATAATTGAAACAAAAAATCATAACATAGAACTTAAACGGAGTAAGGGCCCTATGACTAGTATATCATTATCCCAATGGTATCCACCTATATCGGATACTGGTGAAGAAACTACCTAAATATATCTACCAAAGGCCTTCAGAACATGGGTTTATCTTACTCTCACACTCTCAATTAAAATTTTTTAAACATAAATTCTGATAAATTATCATCTAAAAAATATCAAGGATTCTTTAGTACCTCCTCTCACAACACAAATGGAAAAACCAATTAGGTGTTACACAATTTCACCCTATATTCAAAACCAATCAACACTCATCCAATATGTTACTTGGAAGGGAATACAATAACTATAAAAATTACATGTAACTTATTATAGATTGGGTAATCACCCACATTGGAATTCCCAATAGACATCATGAACTCATCATGAAAAATAAAAAATATGATGGATTTCTATCATGATTCTTAACCATGGAAAAATCCCAACATGAAATAGATCTCCAAAATTCTGTCAATAGTCAACCACCAATCATAGATAAGTAATGCATCCACAAGTACATCCAAAATTCCATTATGACATCAAATGATCAACGATCATAAAGAATTCAAAATGGGGAATTCTCATATCCCCTCAAACTCACCTCACAATCTTATCAATGGAACCTTTTGGTAATCTCCATATGATGGAAAGAACCCATTTCAAAGGCTCCAACAGATTAAACATTCAGACCCATAATCTAAACATCAACAACTCCAACATCGAGTAACAAGACCTAACACCCAAGGAATATACGGGACATCATATAGATACTTCTAATCTTTTCTTTCTAGAACCCATCTAAAATAATCACGAATAAAACTAACCCAGTATCAATATTACAATTCATATAATAATCCTACAATCCTAACATGGGTCTCACATGTCATTTTCAAGCATAAAAATTGATTTTTAATCAAAGAAACATGGAAATTGTCCTAAAATAGATTTCAAATCCAAAATTCCCTCAAGATAGCCTCTAAATTCCAAAAGGGTACCAATTTCATGATATATATGAAAAAATGAACTGAATATACTACTCACAATCCCAATTCTGAATCCAAGGTCAAAAAAAAAATAAATGTACCCCAATGATGGATGAGTACATGGAATGTACCCCAAGTAAAATGCATGTACAACTAAACAACCTCACTAGTATTAAATAAGTCCCAACCTAGAATGTTCAATTCAAAGTACATGGCATAACCTCTTTGTTCTCTGTGATTACCCAATACGGGGTGCCTATATATGTATGTGGGGGTTGGACAAATATAGTACCAGAAAACTATCTATGTAAGTCACACATGATCTGGTAGAAACTCCCTAATAATTTATAATATATTTCATTTAGAATAAATTTAATTTCATTAATATTTTTGATTCATGTGACACGACGTATAATTGAAATTACTCTATTAAAATGTCATTAAAAATCACCATTATAACCTAGACATTAAATTGGTGGTTATGAATAGATGTAACTAAATTATAAAAATATATATATATATATTTTTTTTTTTAATATACTGATTATAAATATAAAAATAAAATATTAAAATACAAAGACAGATATTATGAAAACATCATTTTTTAAACAATGTAGTTTAGTCACACTTCATTAAAAAAATTTAAAGTAAATTTTTATAAATTAAAAAAAATATTTTATAAAATTAATATATTTTTTAAAATAATCAAATCAAAATTATCTTAGGTTGAAATTATTTTAGTTTTTTATTTTTCTGAAATGTTTTATTTTTTGATGAATTATGAATATAATGAATTATAATTGAAATCATCGTTTTAATTTAAATTATTTATAATGTTAAATTTTATTTTGCATTTTTTATGTAAAATTATTTCATTAAAATAAATTAATTAATTTTAGTTCATTGGAATCATATTTTAAATAATTTGTTGTATAAGAAAATTATAAACTATTGAAAACAAATTCTTTCAAAACCCACTTTTCGGTCGCCTCTCCAAGAAAAATTTTAAATTAAATTATACCAATTGTGTGAATTTAATTTTTTAATAATGAATACAAATATTAATAGAAATTATTTATGTTTTTTGATAAGATAAAATTAATATTTATTCATAGTTATTAGTAAACAAAATGTTATCGTGGTTATGATTAAATGTAGTATTTTTTCAGTTAAAGGCACTTCTGTTAAAATTAAATTTCAAAAAATAGATTTTTATTCGATAAATCAAGTTTTAAATTTATTATATATAGTTTTATATTATCCAATAATACTCATTTTATGTTTGTCTTAAGTGTTTATTTACTTGGTATAAAAATTATAATTTCGATAGTGGAAATTAAAGTGATGAAAATGGAGTAAGCGTAAAGGAGAAAGAATGAAATATTTAAAAAAACATGTTATTTTGGGTTTTGGAGTTGTTTCATAAAAATATAATCCATAATCTCTATTTTGTTATCATTTTTTATCCCCTTGATATGATATTTACTTCCCATTATTTAATACATTGGAGTATTCACAAATATTCTACAACATCTCAATTATAAAATGAAACTCAATCCCCACACTTCTTCACACCCCTAAAGAAATTTGGATCAACAGAAACCTGACCAAATAAATTTCAAACTTCATTAACCTCATCCTATAAGAGATATTTTCAATATAAATCCATCTTTAGACAGTGTTACTGAAAACCTAAAGAGGATACCCAAAGTAGATGTAATGTTATTCAATGAGATTTGTTATTTTATTTCATCCTACACCTATATATATATATATATATGACATTTATTACATAATTATACCATATTGTTCATTATATAGTATAATCATTGTTTACTATCTATTTAGTATAGGGATAAGATAATGTCGCTCGTGCGTACAATGGACTACTGGATAGCGAAGCGATGTGATTCCTCTTTCACTAAGGCTTTCATGGAAGGTGATAAGTATGATTTTAAGGATGATATTTGATATGAATGAAATAATTATTATAATCATTACATAATAATCATTCTGAAAATATAAAATATAATTTTATTCCATACACTGAATGATGATAACATCATTTGTGTATGTGAGGAAGACCACCTTCACAAAGTGATGTGACTCTCTTTTCATCACCATAACACATGAATGGTATATATATAATTACATATAAGGAAATAAAATTTTATATAAATAATAATATTATTATTTAGGAAGTAAAAATTATTAATTATCTCATTTTCAAAATGAACATAATAAAATTTATGTGCGACTCATAAGTAAGTAAGTCCCACCATCTCCATGATCATAACATACTTCATTTCACAAAACCATCATTAATTATCAATATTAAAAGTATTATTGATGTATAAATATGGTAATTATTTCATTATTATAATTTTTGATATGGTTAAAATATATAATCTTAACAAGAACCCCAACATTCATAGAAAACAATGAATGAAGATACCACTCAATTAAAACATAAAGCAATGAAAATAATGAAATATTATTAATGAATGGGTGATAAGATGTTATAAAAAGATATTATATGATATTATAAATATTAATATGGTTCTTGGGTAAGATAGTTAAAAGTTTAAAGCCACTATAAATTAATTTAAATCAAGTTCAACTAATAAGAAGAAGGAAATAATGGATTTTTTCTCAATTTACATTACATTGAGACTTATTTTTTATTATGAAGAAATTAAATTTTATGAGTTTTATATACTAAAAATTTTATATGTAATATCATGAATTATTTATAATTCATGGTATTTTATATTCAAATTTGATATATTTAATCCATTGGGATTTTACTTGAAAATTTCTATGTGGTAAAAGTTATTGTACAATGTCATTTTTTGAGATTGTTAACCATCTCTTTAAATAATCATTTTCATGGGATCATTATTAATTGGAAATTAAAATTATCATAAATATATACATTCTTTCACGAGGTATATGATTATTTATTAAACTATATAACATTTTCATATATGGTGTTTAAATTTATTAGGTTATTTTTTATCTGTGGAAAAACTAATAAATATTTATCATGTACTCAATAGAGATATTTTTTAACAAGGAATATTGTTCATAGATTAAATAGATCATTAGATATATTAATATTTCATTTTAAATGATGACATAGGTGGTCCAAAATTATATATATCCCCTCAATTCATCAATAGGTATCGTTAGTCAAATCACGTGATAAATTGAGATGAATTTGTACAAACTAGTTTTAAATGAATTGGTAAAACCATATTTTCTTGTACCCAATAGTTTTAAAATGTCATGAGGATTGATATTGATGGTAGATATATCATATTACTGAGAGATTATGTAATGAAATTAATTATTTCCATAATTCATAATTGTGTTGTTATTATTATTATCCACGTGATGTTCGATATGAAATTATCCACGGAAACATTTAATTCACATTATATTGATTAAATTAACTGTGTTTTCAATTATTTACATTTATATATTAATTCTTATGTATCTTATTATGATAGTAAAGTTATTTAAATGTAACTTGTATTCAATTTTTTAATATGAAATGATTATTATTCTTATTTATTCAAGATATAATCCATAATACATTACCCTTACTAGGCATTTTCTCTTATCCTTATTTTGTATCATTTACCAATGATTTGAATAAGATATATTTCAATGAGTTTTCTTGGATGATGCTTATTTAATTTTTTATGTGCTGTATTTTTTTCTATTCCCAATGTAAAATTGGTATCACGTATATATTTGCTTATGAAAAACTACTATAATGATAGGTTCATCGGGATTTGATTCTTTGTATCTAAGTTATTGTAATAAAGAAAACATCAATATTGTGTTACTAGACCATGTGTTGTTATATTTTGTATAAAATAATTTTTAGTAGAAACCATGGGAACTAGATTACATAAAACATAGATTATGTATAATAAAACTATAATATAGGTTGAGGATTTGAATATAGGAATATCCAAATGTTTTATTAATGAAGATATTTTTTATTTTCCTAAGAAATAAATCACTATATATATAAGTGGATGTGATTTTGAAATTGAGGTACCTCCGTTTAATAAAACTAAAAGGGTTGAATTGGCCTTGACTATATCATTACCTTGTGAAGAATAATATGCCTTACTGTACACCTATTTTTTCAGCCTCGATAAATATTTTTAGGTCAATTAATATATTATTTACAATCCATTTTGATGTATTTGAATGTAATTATATCCCTGAAGAAACCATGTTTATGATTCTAATAATAAAAATGCAGAAATTTTTATTTATCATAATTGTTACGTCATATTTATAATAATACATTGTTATTTAGTATTCATAATTTAATGGGAAAAAAGATTTTACTCCATTGTTTATAAATGGAACATCAATGTAATATGGGTTTCAATACACATGGACAATGTAGAGATTGCACTGCCTAAGAAGCCAACATATATGGTATTGTAAGTGATTAAATTAGGGATATATTAGTGTGACTTGATTAGGTTTTAAGAAATATCGTTGAATCTTTACAGAAACATTTTCCAAATCATTACTCTCTTATAATATCTCTCTTTATGTTCATTAATCCACCTAAATTTAGTGGGACTGCTAATCGAATTATTTCTATGAAAAGTATTGTTTCTCTAGAGAAGATATTTATGGCCTTAGGGTTTGGTGAAAAGGAAATTGATACACATTTAGTATATTTCCTCAATGGTTTATCTGATTCATGGTGGAAATTGATCTAGAACACATAGTAGAAAGAGGAAATGTAATTCATTTAATGAAAAAAATATTTGAAGTATTCATTCTTTAATGAATATTCCCCTCTTGATCATCAAACTAAAATTAAGATATATTTCATCATATAAATGAAAAAGGAATGAGAAGGTGTTGTTGAGTATCTATCTACCATTAAAAGGTTATCTAGGTATGCTACAGATTACATATGCTACAAGATGTGTGTGATTAACTATTTCTTTAATTGAATTAAGCCATTTCTTTTAAGGTAATTGGTATATCAATTTTTTTTTCATATTATATAGTAGCTTCTTTTCCATAAAAATGAAGAATTAATTATTTATATCTTATAGATTCTTGTTAAATAAATAAAAGAATATTTCATGTGAACATACTTAAATGTGAATGTGAAAAAGAATAAAAAGAGAATAAAGAAATTTTTACCTTGTGTAAACTGTGGAAATATAAACCTACGGAAATACTTTAAATGATAAGAATTTTTTTATATGAACAGAGATAAGGTTCACCAAACAAATTGATGAAAGAAGACATTGTTATTTTGGGTTTCAACTATATGGATATAAGACATTATGGAAATGAATTCCACGAGCATCTAGGGAATTCACCACAGAAGTGGCCTATAGGAGAAGGCTAAGGTTTTTTAATTAGTATAGATTATGTTAAAGTACCCAATTATGTGGTGTTTGGTACATTAATATTCTCTTGAAATTTATATAATTATTTATTTTATTCTGGATCCTCACATTATTTTATATCTACCCAATTTTTTAAGAAAATTAGACATTTACATTTAAATTTAAGACGTTCATTGACCTTAAAATCTAATAGGGGTGTCTCACCACAATAAGGATATGTAAAATATTCCCATTATCACAAAAAAAATATTTATTTTATGACTTAATTTTCTACCTACGGTTTAATTTGATATAATTCTATTACAGACTAGATTCAAAAATATGATGAATTTTTATTCAAGAAAGAGTAAATTATTATTTGTGAAGAACATGTATATTTCCTTTTATTTATAGAGGAGAATTTATCATTGGAGTCATATCAATATCCATAATAGTAGCCATACTAATGTGATTATTGGTGTAGATGATCAAACAACATCTTGGTATGGATAATGTAATCTTCAAATTTAGTATTTACCTATTTCATTGGAATATATTGATTCATTTACAAAGGAATTACCTAGAAATCCCTCAGGGAATGAATCTATATATTATATTGATTTAATCTTTGATGAATGGGAAATATTTAGGAAAACCAACAGAATTGAAACTGTGGAACTAGTATTGTTAACGAAAAAACTAGATGGGTTGTGTGGCAAAGGATTTATTCATTTTAGTGTTTCACCATGGGGAGTCTATTTTCACTTCATTATGATGAAATATATATCCATTATATATTTCAATGATTATAAGAAAATAAATTCTATTATGAAATTGAATAATTATCCGTCTCCTCAATTTTATTTCTTATTCAATCAACATCATGGATCCCAATATTTTTCAATGGTAGAACATCATTCTAGAAATCACTAATTTGGAGTAATGAGTAATGACTCTTCAAAGAAAAGAATTTGAATGAGGTATAGATATTAGGAGTTTACATTAATGACATTTGGATTAACTAATTTACCCTCCATTATTTTGGATCTAATGAATAGAGTATTCAGGTAATATCATGATGACCTTTTGTGGTATTCATTAATGTGGTTTGTTCTATGTTTATGATGACACTGAGAATTAGATGAAATTTTTTCTTGAGACTCATAGATGGAATTATATTTACGTTAAATTTAGTAAGTGTGTGTTAGGGATTCATGAATATTATTCTTTTATAAATATTTTCAATATGGATGGAATCTTGGTTGATCTAGTGAAGAAAAATTCATTTCGATAACATATTACACCAAAAAACATTACTAAGGTATGTATTATCATTAGTTTGGTTGGGTACTATTAGTGATTCATTCTGAATTTTTCTTAATTATTGTACCCAATAACAAATATTACATATAAAGGGGATACATTTTTTTGGACAACAGAATTTGAAGAATATTTTTAATAACTAAAGAGGGGATTGGAAAATTCCTGGAATTCTACTCTCACATCAGGAATTATTGTGTTTCATTTAAATAGTAATGCATCAAAGAAGGTATGTGGTTGTATCCTAATGAAAAATAAAAAATTTATTGCATATGGATCAATGAAAATGAATAATCAAGAAAAAAACATTGAAACACATAATCATGATTTAGTAATACCAATATTTTGATTGAAATAAGGATTATTTACATCTATAGTGAGCGATGTGAGATATATATAAACTATAAGATCCTAAAAGACATGTTTTCACAAAAATTATTCATCATGAGGAAAAGGTGATAGCATGAGCTACTCAAGGATTATGATTTCTCAATACACTCCCACCAAAGGAAACAAATAAGGTAGAAAATGCATTGAGAATGAAATATTATGGAGTTCAAACCCAAACAATGATTGAGAGAGATCCTATATCCATGGATCTATTAAATATGTATATGAGAATTATTAAGATAGTGGTTACATAATAAATTTCTCAAATTATTGAAAAACAATATTTATTATATAACATAAATTTTTTTCAATATGATGATCAGAACTCTTAGAAAATAATTAAACCTATCAATGATGGGTAATTTGTAGACAATGATTATGAATATGTTTTTATAAAATTTTGAAGATATCTTTTGTTCCATATATACCTTTGATAAAAATATTATTTTTGGTTGAAACTCAAGCTCAAATTTTTTCATACACCCTTGTAGGACAAATATTTATAGAGATTTGAGGAAATATATTTTCTGATAAAATGAAGATGGAAATTGCTAATTATGTATCGATATGATTTGTTGTTCAACAAGTTATAGTAGTAAGATAGTATCTTAGAGGATTCATTAATTCTATTTCTATTTATATATGGATATGAGATGACATTATTATATAATTTGTTAAATGAATACAAAATAATCCTAGAATAATTGACGCATTATGGTTTATCATTAACCCCCAACCAAATATGAAAATTTCAATTAAATAAGATAATATTTACCTATTAAGTTCCTTGAATGGATATATATATATATATTAATTAATTTGTAATACATCATGGTGAACCTCTTTCAATTCTGTATAATTGTGATCCCCATTTTATAATTAAATTATATAAAAGTGTGTAGATGTCTCCTAATAATGAGCTTCATTTAAACATTTCTTACCTTCCTCAAAGAGACATATAGTTTTAAATTACTATTCAAATAATGTAATACATGTTGAGGTCATGTACAATTGTCTTTCAATCAATTTTGGATCAGTATAAACCATTGTAATAGTTATCCTATAATGACAGTTCCATTTCATGTATTCATATGGCATAATATGAAGCATTATATAGACTGGGAGAAGTCATAAACCAATTTGGTGGGATGAATTTGTGGAAAGGAAACACATCATCCTAGGGAATTTTTAAGAGACAATGAAAAATGTAAAGGATACTCAGTCTCACATCAAAGTATCTCAAATATGTCAAAAGTGGTATGATGATAATCAGAGGAATGATTTAGAATTATATGTTATAGATTAAGTATTCTTTAGAGTAACTCCATGGAATGGAGTTATAAGGATGGAAAGAAAATAAAAAATGAGTCCCCATTATATCATACACATTTAAACTACTGAATTAATTTGTGTTATTTCTTATCTTTTGAAAATACTTCCAAATATCTCAAAAGTACGTGATGATTTCCATTTATCATTTATAAGGTTGTACAATCCAAACCTAACACATGTGCTCACCTCTATTGAAATATATTTGGAACCTGATCTATTTTATTGTGAATAACTCATCTAGATTCTTCACACTAGAAGGTATTATCCACAAAATATATAGGAAATTTTTTTTATGAGGGAATAGTATAACATTCCCATGAATTTAAAATATACTTCTTTTAAATTAAATTTAAATACATTAATATCTTGTTATGCACAAAACACCAGGTTAAAATTAAAATAATCTATTAAAATAATATTTAAACATGAACATTATAGACTAGAAATTAAATTAGTAGGTATGAAAAATAATAAATAAATTATTAAAACAATATATTTCAAAAAATATATTTTAATATATTTATTATAAATACAATATGAATCATTTTCAACGAATAAGAATCTTTTTTAAAAAAACTATATTTTTCTAGAAGGCCGCTAAGTAAAACATCAATTGTATTATTTAAAATTTATATTTCAATGCATTTACAAAATATTTTAAATTCATATTTAAAATTATCATGCTAAAATTTTCTTTGGTTTAATTTTTATGATTTTTCATAAATGTTTAAATTATCAATTAATACTGAAAAATAATAAATTATATTTTAAAATTATATTTCCATTTAGATTTATATTATGTGAAAATATTTTTAAAATTTGTTTAAATGTAAAATTATTTGAATTGTATATAATTTTACTTAATTTATGTCATTTTAGTCATTTTAATATTTAATTTGGATATATAAATATTTATAAACATTTTAACTTTTCCTCTTTGAAAACTGGCTTTTTTCGTCTTGTCAACGATATTAATTTTAATATAAATTCTGCCACATATATGAATTTAATTTGACAAAATAGTTTAATAATTTTGAATTATCAAAATTAATATTTTTTAATAATTTCAAATTAATTTATTTTTATAATAATTATTAAATTCAATAAAAATAATTACCATAATTAAGCTTAAAAGAATTATTTTTCATGTTACATATGCCTATGTTAAAATTAGTTTTAAACACACCAACGTTTTTTATTTGATAAATTGTTTTTACACTTTATAATAATTCATTAAATGTTATATAATTATAGTCAATATTTTTTTCTTTAATGGTTTAATTACCTAAGTTAAAAAACTAATTACCATGGTGGTAAGTAATGTGTTAAAAAAGAATAAACTTAATGGTTGTGAAATTTTTTTTTAAAACATGTGTTGAATTTTGTTGTGGAGGTGTTTCTAGACCATATAATTCATACCCTCCAATAATTTTATTTTTTTGACCACATGATTTGAGAGTAACCTTACATTTTTTAATAATTATGGGCATTTTAAAAAAAGGACACTCCTTCTCAATTGTAAAAGTGCACTAACTCCCTAGGCTTATTCCCACCAATTAAGTAATTTTTGTTTAGAAAAACATATCTGAAATAATTTCTCAAATAAATCCCTTAATCTTGAAAAAATTATTTAGTAATAAAGCTATTCTAGGATGTTGTTATTTCAAAGAAAATGAGGATACTTGAAGAAGAGGTTATGTTCTTTAATGATTGTTTTATTTTATTTCTTACACCACATCATTGAATTATTATTAAACCATTATTATATAATTGAATCATTATATTCCATATACTAAAATGTATTGAATGTGATGTAATTACATAAAACCATCACTGCTCCCATCAAATAGATTATGAAATCATCGTTACTGTGTATGGTGGACTACCGCCTCACAAACTGGTGTCATTCGTTTTTTATTACCACCTATCATGATTGGGTATGATGATCCATATAATGTATATATTTGAAATTTATATCATAATTATACCTCTTGAGTTATTATATCATATAACCCATTTTTTTCTTTCATTTCATTATGGGATATTATAACATCTCTCTTGTGTATAATAGAGTACTGCCTAGTGAAGCAATGTGATTCATCATTCAATAATGATTTAAATGGAAGGGTATAAGGATAAAGTTATTTATTACATTTCATATACATGAAAAAAATTTACTACTTTCAAAATAATTATTATTATGAAATTATAGTTTATTATTTTCTTTATTACATTGAATAATGATAACATCATTCATGTACGTGTGGACTATCACCTTCACGAAGTGTTGTGATTCTCCAATCATCATCACACCAAATGGATGATATATATAAATATATTTAAGGAAATAATAATTTTTTTATGATATTTTTATAATTATATAACGATAAAGTGTTATGCACACTTTTTCCATGATGATTATTTATAAATGGAAACATTACTCATGAGTAAGTATTCCTTATCATCTCCATGATCGTAAAGTACTTAATTTATCAAAACCATCATTCATGATTGGTATTAAATGTAAATATTTTGTATAACTATTATAATTACTTCATGATTAATATTATGTAAATTATTAAACAATATAATATGAATAACAACTATAACATTCGTGGAAAATGAATGAATAATGAAATAAGGAAATTACCACATGAAACAATGAAAATAATAGTTTAGTATTTACGAACAGGTGATAAGAAATTATAAAAGAATCATACATGCTATTATCAATATTAATATGTTTCATATTTAAGTTAATGGTGTTTTTAAAACCAAAAAAATGATTTTAAATCATGTTCAACCAAAAGGAAGCATGAGACTATGGATTTAATTTCAATTTACAATCTATTGAAACTCATTTTTTAATATGCACCAATTCACATTTATGATGTGTTTATGCAACCCCTTTGATATATAATGTCAGGATTCATTCATACATCAATGTTTTTTGTATTCAAAATTCATCTATCTCATATATAGTTATTTGACTTGAAAATTTTGACATGGTAAATGATATTGTGAAATCATTATTTCTTTTGTGATTGTTAACTTTATCAAGAAATAATTAATTTATTCTTAAAACTTTTCATTGGAAAATAAAAATACCTAAAATATCCATATAATTTTATGATATATATGAATATTTTCTAAACTATATAAAATTTTTATATACAGTGTTTACATTGAATTTTATTTTCTTAGAGGTCTACTTATTGATAAATTTATATCCTTTACTCTATTGGGATATTTATTGATAAGGAACATTATTATTAAACTAAATTTACAAATTAATATATAATTAATTGATTGGATATGAATCCATGGGTGTCTTATGATTATAAATATCCCCTTGATTCATTAACAGGTAGCAATAGACAAATCAGTTGGCCAAATTATGAGTTTTTACCCAGCATTTTTAATTGAGTTGGTCAAAACATATTGGGTTGTACCAAATAGTTTTAATCATTATTGATTATATATATTGAAAATAGAGTTATCTTGTGACTGATACATGATTTCCAATATTTATTAATTTTTCTCTTTTATAATTCATTTATTATTATTTTTATTCATTGTATTTTGGAGATTATATTATTTATGGATGCATTTAATTCCATATTTATTGATTAAATTTAATTTTTTTTAGTCCCTTACCTTTTAATATTCATAATTACCCAACTGTAGAAGCATGGAGTTATTTCCTTAGTTTATTAGATTGGTATTATTACAAAGAAACAAATTCTGAATGTATGAACAATTGAACATATTTTTAAAAATAGTTTACATATATGATACCCATATTACATTGGTTATAGAAAATAACACATTTAACATAATAAATTTAAATGAACTAAATCATTAAAATATCATAAAAATATTTCTTCTTCACATCTTAGGTAATGATACTAATATAAGAGTGAGTTCAAATTCTATGTAAGGGTGTGTAAAATGTAAAAAATGATGAATCAATGAGCATAATCAGCATGGAAAGGTAAACAACTATGTAAACATTACATATAAATATCTCGATATGTCATAATCAACGTGGCACAAAAAATAACTGAAACACATGTCGTTTAATAAATACAATTTTAATGAAATGAATCCATAGATAATTTAATAGAAAATATCTCATGGATAATAATAATAACTAACTCCTCAATTTTAGAAATCCTTAATTACTTTATATCATGTTTTTATGGCACATGATAACTTTATCTATAAGATTTATTCTCATGACAGTTTAAACTATTATGATTTATCCAATACATTCGTCTCAGGAGACTACTGATGTATTATAGGGAATAAAATAACTAGTACACAAATGAAATTCCACATTTTCAAATTATTCCTCGTACATGTAATAGTATATTTAATTAATTTACAATAGGACTGATCCTCAATATCCCTATTGAGTAAAAGATTCATATTTATCACTATTTTACAAATTAATAAAATAATTGTAAATCTGAACACCATATGTAAAAATTGAATATGGTTTAGGAAATTGTAAAATACATTGCATGAGAATATGGATATATAATAAAAATTTAATTCAAAATATAAATTTTCTTAATGTAGTGATTGTTTCAAGAGAAAGATAACAATCACAAAAGAAAGTGGTGTTTAAAATATAACATTTACCACTTGGTAATTTTCAAATAAACCCCTTGGGTAAGATAGATCAAAGAGAGACATTAAATAATAAGATGTATGCACGAATAATGGTATTATGTGAAAAATGGGCATTATATACACCACAATAAAATTAATTAGTGTATAATATAAAATAAATCTCAATGGAATGTAAATTGAAATGATATCTATTACCTTGCATTTTTCTTTTTGGTTAACATCCTTTATCCTCATATATAATGGTTTTAAACTTGCTAATAAATTATAATAAAACATACTCATATTTATAATATTATATATTATCTTCTAATAATATCTTATTGCTCATTTCTTAACAATCCTTCATTATTCTTACAGTTTTGAGTGTTAATTGCCATGTTTTTCAATAAATTTTTGACCTATAATTTATTTTAGTTTTATTTATATAAGAATATAATTTAAAAAATAATTTAAACAATTATTTAATTAGAATATATATTCCATATATACGTGTATTTAGAATAATCAATAATATTTTGAAATAGGAAATGAAATGCACCGTTTATGGAGATGGTTTGTTGTATGTACGCATGAATGATGTTTTCATTTTTCATGTCATATTAAAATAATGACATGTACATAGTATAAATGTATATTCCTGAATAAAGTATGATAATTTAATAATATATATCATAGATGTTAATTAAAAAAATATTTTATTAATTCCAGGTGTTACTTGAATGAATAACATTTCTTTGAAGAAGCGGCAGTCCACACATCCACAAATCAAGTTATTGTATTCCCACAAAATAAAAATTATAATGGTATGTGTTATATAAAAATTATAGAAGAATATATACATCATAAATATCATAAATATCATATATATAATATAAATTCATAGTTATTACAACCTTTAAAAGTTGTAAATGGAAGAAAAAACAACACATGTTCCTGCAGAGGTAGTCCGAATGATGATTGTGTATCTCATTTGATGGATTTTTTTGAACGTTTAGGAATAAATATTATAATAAAATATTAAAATTAAATTTACGTTACATATGTTATTATATAAAACTGATATAAACATAATTTAATTGATGTAATAGTAAATTAAACATAAGTGATCGTTGATGATTTTTACCCCTTTTTCGTGTAACTCTTTTGGGTTTATAAAAAATGACTTCATGGGATAGACGTCATCCAAACATGAGGATAATAAGATTGGTGGGGGATGTTGGAAGATTTCATGGGTTGGTTATTGGAAATCCAAAATTCATTATTGTTGCGAATAAATGGGAGGGGTGAGTAGCTTTTTGTAGTGGAGGAGGAGTAGCATTCTTGAAAATGTTTTAAAAAAGGTAATCCCACACATATTGTTTCTATTTCATGTGGCTCATACAACAAAAAAACACTATAAAAGAGAGGATAAGGAAGAAATATTTCCATAAAATGTTTTTTCTGAAAAATACCTAGGTCATTTTTTGACCTTAGGATAAAGGTTTAGTCCCTTGTTAAGCTAATTTTTCTCTTAATCACAATAATTAATTTAAATTAATTTCACTAATATTTATCAAAATAAAAAATTAGATGTTATTAGAAATTATAAATTAATATTATTAAAAATATTGATTCCATTTTTTAAAAATACAAAAATTAATTTGGAAGAAATTAATTTAAAATTAATCCCATTGATGGGATTACAAAGATGGGTTTTAATGAAAATTTTTAAAAATATTGAAATGTTTTTATATAAAATTTCTATTTTAAAATTATTCAAACAAAACAAATTTTATTTAATGTTATATAATTGATCTAATTTTACATTAAGATTATTTTAATTGATAATTTATCAATATAAATAGATTATGAGAATGAGTAATTTCAATTTAAAATTCATTAGATTATTTACTATTCATCAAAAAAGGAAATTCACAAAAAAAGTACCACAAATTTACCCTAACATAATTTTAATGTTTCTCTTTAAAAAATGAAGTTTATTTTGACATATATAATTTATAAAAGTTTAAAATTCATTTTTGAAATATGTTATTCATTAAAAGGATACAAATTTTCATTTTTAGAGAAATATAATTTGTAATCATAAAAACGAGATTATTTTCATTTTATGATTATAAAATATATTTTTTGAATATAAAAAATATATTATTGAATATATAATGTATATAATTAAAATCATTCATTAATTTTAAATTAATTAATTTTTTCAGATAAAATTACTTTTTGAGAAAAACAATAGTTCTTTATAAAAACATTCCCTTCATATTTAATTCGTTATTATATTCATTTATAATTAATTGTGAACCAATGAAATATTTTTATATTTTATAAAAATATATTTTTTAATATGTTTTTAAATAATATTCATAGACACTAATTAAACGTGTTGTTTATGTATTATTATATTAAATAATAATATTTTAATAATACATAGATGTTTGGTAAAACTTGGTGTTCCATGTAAAGAAAGACATTAATAAAACTATTTGTTGATTGTGATTCATACTGACTTGGTATTTCATAAATTTCATGGTATATAATATATTATATTCATTTAATATAATAATTATACCATAAATACTGGATAGGTTATATTCCATTTTGTGTTTGGGGTTTCATTTCAAAGAGGCTATCAAATATGAGGTTCTAAATTTAGATTTTTTTGGTGTTATATTTTCCCACCTTAAATAAATTTTTCCCTCTGAATTCAATCACCATCATGTTAATCAAAATTTTTATATTTTAATTCTCTATTTTTTAAAACCCTCATCATAAATAGGTTTAATACTATATCTTTTTAATAAGAGTGAAATCAACATATAAAGGTCACCAAAAAACTAGGCTTTTGAATATGAAATCATTAGTGAAAACATTGATATGAATGATAAATATAATAATCATGTTCTAATTTGGTTAGATATATAACATGTTCATGATAAATTTTTAGAATAAAAACCCATAAACCAGAAGATTTAATAAAGGCCTTTGATATCATCAAAAATAATGACAATATGACACCATATTTATTTTAAGACAATTTTTTCCAAGAGATGAGGAATTATTTAATTCCACAAGAATATAAGTAAATAAACATAAATGATATATTTATATAGGAAAAAATAATATCCTTTGGTCAACCTATGAATTATTTCTCCTTAGGCTTGTAGCGCAGGTTGCATCATATGGTGATGTAATACATTAACCACTAAAACCACATCCAATGTTAATTTTCAATCATTTCAGAAATGGTTAACCATTCCAAAATATCATGATCCAACACATTCAAATCATTTACTTGGTATTTAGTAGTATTCAATTTACTTTATCCAAATCAATCATATCTTAATCCAATATCATTATCTCAACATCAGGAAAACATTAATGGTTATATTTCCCTCAACTATGTATTTTCAAAAAAGTTTCACTGGTACTAATTCAATTTTATTGGTTCTATTCAGCATGTGATCTCATATTCTTATTGAAAAAGTAATAAATTAAAGTCATTATATATTTCATAAATCATATAATGGTAACATCATCAATAAAATTCTTTAACAACATATTCCATAGATCTAAATACCTAATCATGTTGATCATTAAAATTTGGTTGTATCAATAACATATGCTTAACCATTATCCCTTAATTTATCTATGTTAAATTTCCTAGATTCCTATTGAATTAGTTTTCATAGTTCCCTATATCCATTCAATTATAACACTAAATAATATAATTTTATTTCATCACATTTCATCATATATTTGGAAACCCTTTACTTCAATGTTATAAAAAACTCTCAATCCTTTCAATCATTTCCCAGGGAGATTCTTTCCATAGTTATCACATGTAAGAAAATCCTTCTTTACCTTCTTCCCTTTATCTATTTTTTTTATGTTTTCCACTTATTCTCTTACTTTCCTTTAATTTTGTAAGGCCTGGAGAATTATGTCTCTATCATGATAGAATATAAAAGTATTTCGTCTTATTAATAAAAGGATTTAGGCACCATACCCCTCCAAAGACTCAGCAGAATCCCTTTAAACAAGTGATCAATCTTACATTCAATATTGTGTATGAAATTTAAAGAATAACATTATAACCCGGTAAAGGTATCTTCATAATATACAATTATTTCTTTCATGTTTTTATTTAATTTGAGGAACATTCTATTCATCCATTTTTTTCTCACGAGGGAAATATTCTTCAAATAATGTCTCTATAATAACATTACATTCCATGTGTTATATTTCTTCTTCTTCATTATTATAATATATCAAAAATACCCTTGATCCCCATATCTATTGAGACAATAAACTAACATTGTAACATTTTCATTCTCACCACATTCTATTACCATAAATATCTTATATAAATGCTTAATTCAATGATTAGTTTCCTATAGATATGTTGTGCCACAAACTTATTGGGGCCTCTATAGCATAATGGGATCTAACATCATAGATTATCATTTTGGAATAAATTTATCTCATTAGGGAAGGTGTTTTTTCATAAACCTATTGAAATTCCCTAATATATCAATAGCATTATCAATTCTATTACACGGTATATCAATTTTCTCATTAGGTAAAGCACTACATTTTTCATTAGTATTGATACCATTATTCATTCCATGTTTCATTTCTAAAAAATGTCATATAATGTATTGGAGTAAAATATTATGTAACATAATATATAATCTTATAACTAGTGAAATACATAACAAAAATTGAAAAATTAATTTATATCTAATATCATAATAATAAATATGGTTTAATCGGGGATATCATTATATTGGAATCCTTCATAATGGTATGTAATGAAATTGTGAATTATTATATGAATTTCCCATAGGAGTGTCAAAAAAGTTTCACAATGAGGATTGCTGTCATGTACCAGGTTATGTTGAGTTTGGACCAACACACAATTTTAGTGTTGTTACCCCTAGTTACATTTCTTTATGAACCATATCCACTTGTAGTATCCATACATGGATATATTTAAAGGATGAACAAAATAATCACTACCTTTGAAAATTAATGTATTTTCTTATATACTAATCCTAAAAGGATATATTAGGTTTGTGATCACTAATTTATGTTTTCAAAATAGAGTTTCCATGGTTACTACTAAAATTATGTTTATACCAACTATAACTAACATATCCCAAAAGCCCATAATAGGTTCGTTAATTTCTTACATTAAAATGATTACACGGAATCCAATATTGAAGTAATAGTCAATTTTATATTTTTGGGAAAAAATATTACATATATGATATCCGTATTACATTAGGGAATAGAAAATAAAACATGATACATAATAAAACGAAATAAATTGCATCCTCAAAATCTCATTAAAACATTTAATCCTTATATCCTGGGGAAAAGAAAAAAACCATGGTGATCTAAAATGATTTGTAAAAGAATGTAAAATGGTAGAAATGATTAATAAATGAGTATAATCATCGTGGAATGGTAAATAACTGTGCACACATTCTATATAAGTATCTCAAAGGTATAATATATATGCCACAATAGATAACTGAAACACATGGAATTTAATCAAAAAAATGAGAATGAAATACATCCATCGATAATGTCAAATAATATTTATCATGGAAAATTATAATAATTAAATTATCAATAAAGAAAATTTTTAATTAATCGATTTCATGTTTCCCTGGCACATGACCCCATTAACATCAAGATATATTCTCATGACAGTTTAAACTACACTGATTTGGCCATGTGATTTGTCACATGAGACTACCGATGCATCGAGGGGATTATATTAACTATTCCTCAAACTGTATAGTGCATGTATAAATAATTCCTCTTATATATAATAATTAATTAAATTAATTAACAGTATGCATGATGATCAAAAAAATTTATTGAGTAAAATATATGGATTTATTAATATTTCCCTAATTTTTCATATAACTATCAAAGTGAACAACATATATGAAAATCATATACAGTTTAATAAATAATAATAACAATTTAATTATAATATGTATATTTATTATATTTTTAATGTACATTAAAAATTATCATACGGAAGTGATTGGTGCAAGAGGATGTTAAAAATCACAAAAGAAAGGTGGTGTTGTAAATATAACATATACCTCTTAGTAATTTTAAATTCAAAACCCCTTAGGTGATATAGTTCATATTGAAAAATAAAATAGCATTAATTATAATTTAATTATGAAATTAAATGAAAATAGTATTTTATATATGCCACATTAATGTGAATTGTTGTATAATAAAAAATAAGTCCCAATGGAATGTAAATTTAAATGAAATATGTTACCTTGCATTTCCTATTGTGTGAACATACTTTATCCTATTATTTAAATGTTTTAAACATGTTAATAACATATAAAAAACCAAAATAATTTTCTTAATATCATTTTTATCATCTTATAATATCTTATTACCCATTTCTTAAAAATCATTCTTTATTTTTAATATTTTATTTGTTAATTACCTAGTTTTTTCGAGTTTGAGTTTTTCTTATTATTCTTCATACTTAGCTCATGGTTTAATTATATAATCAAGTTAAACCATTATTTAATTATTATATATATTAATTATATATATTTTTATATTAATTCATAATATTTGGTGATAAGAAATAAAAATCTCCATTCATAGAGAAGTTATGCCATATATACGCATTGACACTATTTTCTTTTTCTTATGCTATAAATATAATGAAAATTAAATAGTATATATGGATATTAAATTCCATTATATTAATTGTATCATATATATAACATATTTTAATTAAAAGCATCCTTTATATATTTCAGTTATATCATGACGAATCACATAGCTTGAGGAGGTAGTTGTCCACATGTCCCCAATAGAAGTTATCGTATTCTTGCACAATAGGAAATTTAATGGAATGTGTTATAAAAAAAATAAAATAGGTGTAAATACATAATTAATATCATATATATCATATATAAACTATAAATTAATCATTATTATAACCAAAAAAATTGGTAAATAGAAGAAAGAATGAAATCCTTTTGCGAGACAGTAGTCCAACTGATTATTGTCTATCCTATTTGATGGGTGTTTGTGAAAGTGTAGATAAAACGCTTAGAATTAAAAAATATATTTATATTTATGATAAAGATGTTATCATATGAGTATTATATAAAATTTATTAAATGGTGGATATGTAAATGAAACAAAAGTTATCGTAGAAGAATGTTACCTCTTTTCTGACTAACTCCTTCTGATTTATCCAAAACAACTCCATTGGTTAGATTTATTCCCAAAGTGAGTATTATAGGGTGTGGGTAGGGATTTGGGAGATTAATAATATAGTTTTTTATGAGGTAAATTTATTTTTATGGGAGAATAATTAGGAGGGGTGAGTACCTTCTTATAGTGTAGGAGGAGTGGTATTCTTGTTAATTTTGGAAAAGAGAATTCCTCCCATGTTTTTTCTTTTTCATGTCTCTCCAACAATTATAAAACATAAATAAAAGGGATTATAATTTCTATATATGTCCATAAATTGGTTTTAGGAAGATTTTCTAGGTCATTTTTCTCTTATGTTTATGGTTTAGTCCCTTGTAAATCTAATGGTTCTAATAGACACTATAATTCATTTTAATTACATTCACTAATATTTCTGGTCAAAGAGTAATTTGACAATACTAGAAATTATAAATTATTATTATTCAAATAATGGTTTCAATTTTAATAAATTGAAATCATTAAATTGGTATAAAATAATTTAAAATTAATCATGAAGACTGGACGACAATGTGAGTATTGAAAGTAAAAATGTTGATTAGTTTGAAATGATTTTATATACAATTACAATCTAAAATTGATTCCAATGAAAAATATTTTATTAATTAATTTATAATTTATATAATCTGAAATTAAAATCAATTTTTAAAATAATTTATCAATATAAATATATTATAAAGAAAAAGCTGTTTCCAATTAAAATTCATTAATTTTTCGTTATTCTTGAAAAAATGAAACATCACCGAACAAAAAACTAAATTCACGCTATCCAAATTTTCCATATTTCTATATCTAAAATGAGGTTTGTATTGATGTGTAAGGCTTATTAATGTGTCGAAATTAATTTTTATAAAACCAATCCCTTAAAAGTTGGAACAATTTTCTTTTTAGAAAAATAATGTTTTTAAACGTAAAACTGGATTTATTCCTTTATTATGGAAATAAAATATATTGGATTACTATCAAAAATATTTTATTTGATATATAATTTATATATTAAATTAAATTCATTCAGTAATTTTAAATCATTTGATATATTGGGAAAAAATATATTATTATGCATAAAAGTAGTTTTTTATAACAACATTTCCTTTATATTAAATTATTTATTATATTCCTATATAATTAATTGGTGACAAATGATTTAATTATATGTTTTTCTAAAACATATATTTTCATATGTTAGTTAATACAATCAATGACAATAAATTTAATATCTATGTTATTTATTATTATATTAAATAATAATATTTTAATAATAAATTGTTGTTGCTAAAACTGGATATTGCGTGTATCAAAAGCCATTGAAGGAACTAATTGTTGTGTGAGATACAATTTGACTCTATATTGTGCGAATTTCAAGCTATAAATATAATTTTTTTTTTAAAATATTAAATATACCATAAATTCATGAGAGTTAATATTCCATTCTACGTATGGTATTGTGTGTTATACACACTCTTAAATACATTGTTCTTACTTTAGAATTTGGGGGTGTCATAATGTTAATTATTCTTTTTCTTACCGTGATAGTCATGTTATTTAAATTGAGTGTGTCTTCCATTAACAACCTTTTCTTGTTTACTATGCTCAGTGATTCATGATAGATTATGTTGAACTTAACCCTTACTAAGAATTTCATGACACACTAATTTTATTTCCTTTTCCTGGGATATAAAGAAGAGATCATTGAATTTTTATTCATGGAATTATTTTATTTAATTTTATTATGTATTATGTTTTATTTTCTATTACCAATGTTAAAATTGTATCATGATTGTATATGGTTATCCTAAATGAAAAACTGATTGGTCATTTAGAATTTAATTATATATATCTATTCCAATGTAACAGATCAGTCACTAGCTATATGTTACTATAGTTAGGGTTTTTACACTGGACGTGTTGCCAACACTAATATTGGCCCTTGACCAGAGATGTCTAACTGAGTACCTGGACACATCCTAATATTCATGTTCATAGTGTTTCTAATACACATACATCTTATAACCATGTTATTTAACCCTCATCCCTAAATAATAAAAAATTACTTCTGTTCTTAAACCACACATCATCTGAATGGGGTTTCATGAATGAGAATCCCATTGAAATCACCTAAACCTCCAATATACCCAAAATTTATCTATAGGGCTTCCAATGAACACTGATATATATATAGGGATATAAAAATTCAAATAATCTAATTTATAAATATTTACACTTAAAAATGATTTAGAAACATTACATGTGGTGAAATACGCTAGTTAATCCTTTTCAAGTTCACACCAAACCACTTCCACACTCTAATCTACCTACGAGGAGATCACTAATAGTAACTCCATCTCCATGTCCCTCCATTTGTTCCCTGGTCATGTGTAAAAAGAAATAGTTGTGTAGGAAAATAGAATCTTTGAGATAGAAAATAAGAAAAGGAAAAAAATAGTACCTTGGAAAAATAAAATGAAAAGAAAAAAATGAAAAATGGAAATCGTTCAAGCCCTATTCTCTGTGTGAGGATTATTCCTCACATGTGTAGGAATATCCATTTCAGAATCCACTGTGAGATAAAAAATCATAATTTGACACTTTATTCAAATTATATCTCTATTATAACACATACAAATTAAAATATATTTATTTTCTAAATAAATACATATCTATTATTACATGAAAATTCAAACATCTTAAAATTAAACCAAAATCTTTTCCTAGGGTAAACACTCTATTATATAATAGAGTGTCGATAAAATTATCTAATCTAGTATCAAAGTATAAATTTCCATTTTACATATTAAAAAACACTATAGTAGAGAAGCTAAAATTTATCCTAATTTTTACAACTCTTAACGACATGAGGCAATATAAAAAAACTAAAGATCATAAATAAATGTGAATTTTGGGACTTTAATAAAACACATGGTAAAAAAAGACAAAAATGAAAAAATAATATATGATTGATCTCTCAATCACCATCAATTAATAATAATAAATTACTCCACAATAATTCCATTACATGACCTAAATTTTAAAATATCTTGGGTATACTGACATACAGGGGAACAATTAGGGTGCTTTTATAAAATATCTTAGTCGGTAAGAGCCACAAAATCCTTAAATATCCTTTCCTAATATATAAATTAACCACTTGTTTGAAAATTCAATTATTAAATGTATTCTCATTATTTTAAAGAAACATATATGAGATTCCACAAATACCAATCATTAGATCTAAATCTATAATTTAATGATATATTAGATAACCTTTATTAAACCATAAAATTTATAATATAACACACAAAAAATACCCTTTTAATGAAAAACCTAAAACCCATACCAATGAAACCTATGGTGAATTAAAAGTAAATTCCACTACAAAATCAAACCATATAAAAAATAGTTTTATTGTTGTATAAATTTTAAAACATAAAGTCACATCATATATAAATTATATTATAGTATGGTGATATATAAATAAAATACAGTAAGAAGTAAATATTACTGTATACAAAATCATGGGTAATTTATAAACACCCTATGATGACACCCTATATGTACTCATTTCGGATATATCTACGTGTGTATCAATAATTATTTGTTTCTATAAGCAACTAGCTACCCTACAGTTACTTAACTAGTTGAAACCCCCTTAAAATGACCCATACCTTCTGGTAATAACTCCATTGATTAAATATTAGAATGTAATTTTCTCTCAACCCAAACAAAATCACCTAAAATCCAATTAAAATAATATAGATGGGTGGTAATGAAGACATTAAATAAAACATCTCAATAAAGAATCAACATAATCTAAAAAATATTTCTCACACCACCTCCCTACACTTATACAATACAAACCCTTATAAAAATAAAACCATAACATACCAAAATAAATAGGAGAACAAGGAATTACATGGATGATCTCATTTTCCATGAAACTGTTGTGATGTATTTACCAGGACTTTGCATTTGAATCTAATAATGTTTTCCCATGAAAAAAATTCAATTCAGAATGATTAATACCCCAATTAAGGCATAAAACTATTTTCTCAATGTTAAAAAATGGTCTTTCAGAATTAATTTCATGACACGCTTATTTAAATACATTTTTATTGTATTATTAATGAAACAATAAATTTTGGAACCCATGAATTAACAAAGGATTCAAATGAAAATTATATATATATATATATATTCTTATAATCATATATATATACATGTAAAAATTATATAGGTGCACATTGACATGTATATGTGTGAGTCTGTGTGTGTGCATTCATAGGGATACCAAGTGAACAATTAAAGGATATAATTCAATTCACTCTCCCAAATAGAATAATTACCAAATAAAATAAATAAGGCCCCAAAATAGTAATAACCCAAAAAATTCAATTTTAATCATATACCAAAATTAGATATATTACTATGTAATAACCATCATTTTACTAAATCAAGGTTATTTGAAAAGTGTTATTATTCCTTTTAGAATACATTATAAATTTGAATACATTTTAAAAAAAATGTGTGAGCATGTAACATACACTATAAAATAAAAAATTCTGGAAAACAAGATAAAAAAATATTTTCCCTCATGTAATATACATAATGGAATAATAAAAAATAAATTTACTAAGCTTTAATAAATTTTTATCATTCCTAGTAAAGTAAAGGGATAGAAAACCATACATCAATGATGTATAGATTATGCGAGACATAAAATAAAAGATAAACATAACCCATGAGGAAATCTATACAGATTAAGATCCCTAGGAAATATTTTTACGGCCAAAAACTTGTCTAGAATATGGATAACGTGAACCCTAGATATTGGAAGATAGAAAAAAAATAGATGGAGAAAATAGGAAAAGGAGGGGATTATATTTTAAAATGAACACTATGAAATAGAATAATATTTATAAAAATCTAAGGGTATGCATGTTGTTAGTGGTAATATAACCCCATAATGTATCTCTATTTACTTGGGAGACATGTGAGACAAATATTGAATTTGACTATGAAGGGTGGTTTAGGGAATTCATATGTTTGGAAAATTTGGATATGTTAAAATTTTGGTTTTAAGGTTTACCAAGATTGGTGTTAACTATGTTCCCCTCACTATAATTAGTAGAAATATAAAATGATTTTACTCTATGTGTCGGGATACCATTCACCTACTTTGGAAACAAATTTCTATTAAAAATTTCAAGTATCTTTAGAATTTCTTACTAAATATGTTTCAAATTGTATGCCTTTGGTTGAAAATTAATGTTTTAAAATATTACCTGGTATAAACCCAAAACTCATGGAGATGGATATATATGAATAAATAATCAAAAAAATTTAAATGAAATTTTAGTGTGGGAGAATTCTCCTAACAATTAACATATTATTCCTCCAAAATTTCACCACATTTAAAATAAGAAACACATCTTGAAATTTTAAAGGTAGAATTAAAGAACCTCTTAAATGATAACCACAAATCCAATCCAAAACAATACTAAAATTCCAAAAATGGTACTTCATGTAGATATAAATTTCACACCCAACCCACTTAATCAAATTAATAATGTCAATACTCACTATGGTCATCACATAATTTAGGGATTCAACTAAGAGACTGATTAAATATTAATCACTTTAAATGACCACCATCAATAAAACTAGATATCCTAATAATGTAATTGAAACCAATCAACATACCAAAAAAAATCCTTGATTATCCAAAGCATCAATATATACAAGAAAAAAATGAGATATTAAATCACCCAAATGTAACATAAAGATCAATGATTGGAAAGAAGGATGGAAAACAATTGAAAATAGGAAATATACTAAGAAGGAACCACTAAATGGTGGTTTTTTTAAGGAACTACAATGTTATTTATCATTCAATGAGGATTTTATAATTACCACCCACTTACCTATACCTTTTCTATTTAAAATAAATAAGTAATATATCACGTTTATGGATTCCAGGTTTCCCAAGGACCTATAGATCCAATAACTTTCAATGAGCTACCCTGCTTCCTCTAGAGGATCTTGTTCACCTAGAATAATAGGCTACTTCTTCGAAGATTCTGAATCTTCCACTCTACTAAAAGTCAAGATATATCTTACCCCTGGAAGAAATACATTGAACCATTTTTATATAGACATCTTATGATTCTTTGGGACTTTTTTAGGTGTCATACTCTGAATAACAAATAAAAATCAATTCGTAATCAACAACATAAGGATAAATAATACATACCCAATAATACAACAAAAATAAAAAAACCAATACAATAGGGTAAAAAAAGAAAAAATATGACTAATAGAAACAATGATATAATAATAATCACTATTTAAAAACCACCAAAAAATAATACAAATAAATTTCAAATCCTAAAAATTCATCATGGAACCCATATTAAAATTATAAAATTTACATTTAATAAAATAAATTAATTACCTTTAAATATAAAACATGTTTTTAATCCATTATATAAAACCTTTTCCAAAAATAAAAGTGTTTCCACTTAAAACAAACTTCCATTATGAAATCCATTTATCTTTTATAAAATAAATAACATTTTTGCTTTTAATACGACCATATAACTACCAAAAAACAAAAACAATACAAAATAAATTCAATCATAAATATAAAATTTTCTTTAGTAGGGACTTGTTGTTGTATATGACATTTCCTCATTTTTTACAGATAATAAATCAATCATAAAACCACCTATGGATGACTTATCGAACTATGCACTCAAGATCAACATGGATTTTGAGGCTGTGTGATCTCACTATGAGGAAAAAGTTCAAATAATTTTATCCTAGATATTATATATAATTATAAAATACATTCTATAAAGAATTATATATATTATTTATCAATATTATTGGGGCTTGAATGAAAATTGTGATTTTAATTTAGAAAGAGTTATACTATTATACACATCCTATGTCAGTATTATAATATGGGAAGTTTGATCATACAACATGGTTATATTTTTTATAAATTTTTTATAATACATTTCAATTGTGTGAAAATTCATACAAAGTATTCAATTATTCATGAATTGAACATTTTATTTATTCATTTATTTCGGTGCATAAATAAATACAACTGCAATTATAGTAGTGTACTTAATTGTTTTTATTTAAATTACTTATATGTCATGGATGAAATAAGATAGTTTTTGTTATTATTTTATAAATCTCCATTAGTAGTATATCTCCCATCTTCATCATGATTTTTTCTATGAGGTTATACCAAAGTGTTGGTATAGAATATTCCCAAATGTATAATCAGTGTATAGTCAACCCATGGATACCTTTAATGGTGGGGACGTTTTTTCACTTTACTAAACTAAATAGAACATATCTGTCCAAAATAAATGGGTTAAATTTCATTTCAGTGTAAGGTATTCATGTATCTATATTTTCATCATTTTATATTTATTAATAGATTAATTTATCATGCAAGGGTTATCATCTTACTAGGGTTTTAAAATGCATCTGCATTATCTAATAATTTTTATTCTACTATAACAAAACCATTCCTTGTAGTTATAAAAAATCAATTCTTAAATATATGAAATCAATCTTTAATTGATAAATAAACCATAAATACAACATTATTATTCAGTGTTCTTGAATATATAACTAAATAGTCTACCATTAATTAGATAAGAAAAATAATGGTACCAGGGTGATACATTTATGTAACTTCATTACATGAATAATGGTGAACCTTGATTACCCATATGTAATAATGTGAATCCAAGGATTACCACTTCATAAAGTGTTCACGTAATAGTAGTTGATATTAAAACCCTAACATTAATTATTTTCCTCAAGGTATCACATAAGGTTGTGATGCTGAATACCCTTATATGTAAAGGTAATTACCTATTTTTTATCCTCATGTAATGACCTATTCTTAGTTACCTTTATTGAAAGTGGAACATTTTTACCTGATGGGGTCATATCGGGGAAATCTGAGTTTTTTCTTTACGTGATGGTTTCGTATAAATGAAAGACCTTTTCACAATTACAAGGTATATGTTTTGTGTGGGGAAAACAAATCTACACTTATGTATGATATATATGTAAGGGTGTATGGAGAATACCAAGAATAATATTATGTATTTTGAAAACTTAAAATAGAAATTTTGAAAAAAATAAATTTTATATGGTTTCATCCTTTTTTAGAAAATCATATCAAAAGGTATATTGGTCATATTTATTTGATAATGAGTTTATAAATTTATTACCCTGTGGTAAATGGTTTATAAAAATTTAAATAAATGTTTATAAAAAATTTTAATTAGAGAATATTAAATATAAATATTATAAATACATTTTTAGAAAATTATATGTCAAGACTTAGGATCTATAAATAAAAAAGTATTTATTTAGAAATCACAATTGATAATTTATAGAGGGATATACATTATATAATAAGTCTAATACATGGAAATTTATATATTTAATTATTGATTTTTTCATAATTATTTTTTTAATTGATCAAAATAATAGATAACCTTAGTTTGATATTATTAAATCCGCATCAAAATGGTATGTTGATGGTTTATCTAATCACGGTTAAAATAATGATTAATTTTAAAATATTTATATTATGTAAAAAGTTTTTTTAATTTCATATATATTATAAGTAGTTTTTGTTTAATATAATATCACATAATTAAAATGGACATTTCATATAATGATGAATAAAAAGTATTTCATAATTAAATTAATTTATGAAGTTTAAATTTAAAATTTTAGAATGTCGATAAGGTTAAAGGTGAAAATATAGAATGTTTTCTAATATTTTTTTATTTTTTTATTTTTCATTAATGATTTTATCTTGTTTAAATATTTTAATTATTCATTTATTAAAATATTATTCCATATTCTATATAGAGTTATAAAATTATTATATGATGAATTTTTATTATTTAGTCTAAAATATTAAAATACTTATTGATTGTTCCATGAATAACATATTATGTATGATAATTAATTTATTGTTTTCATACACATTGACTTTTTTTTGTAATTGATGTTATTATCTTGAATATAGTTGTTGAATATGGTTTATTTGTATTCAGTGTAAGAGTTATGATAAACTTTATTGTCTCTGGGGTAAATTATCCCTAAGGAGAAGGACTTGGGATTGAACTTTCATGATACCTATAGTCATATTCCGTGTCTATATTCATTAATGCGGTTTTCTATCTATCACTCCAGGAAAACTCATGAGCATATATATGATATATTAAAATTTTATGATTTTACCTGAAGTCGCCATGTACTTTATGCATATGATTTACTCATATATGTATAAATATAATTGGTTTCTAATTTTGGATGATTAACAAGAACATGAGGGTTCTGTAAATATTTTCACATCAATATGGTTTGAAAATAATTTATTTTTATGAGGTAATATTATTCCATTCTAAAGTAACTAGAATAATAAAAACGTAGAGATAGTGTAGATCCCATAGACCTACAATCCTGGTTCTTGTGCAGAAAATAGATAACATACAACATTGTATATAATTAAAATCTACAATATTAATAAATTTCACAAATTTACAAACCATGAATAATTTAGTAAATAGTTTTAGTGGATTATGAAAAATCACTAACTAAAAAGTCATGTGGATTATCATCCAATGGAAACATTTTTCTCTATATATAAGAAGATAATAAATACTTACTGAGTCATCAACCTCAACTATAAACTCTCCACCCAAGATACTATTTTAGTATTACCATGCTTAATATATTCCTTCACAACCTATGAACTAGTGTCAGGATAAAAGGGTGAGATCAAATTCTCAATAAGTGTATACAAAATAATAAATCATATCATGAGATAAGTCAGGACACAAATGATTTCATAATAGTGAAGATCATAAGAATGGAAGAATGGATACATATATGACATCATATATTTATATGGATTAAACAATAAACAAATAAAATTTTTAAAGAATCAAAGGAATGTGTAAACTACATAAGCATGAAATCATAAATAAAGGCTATATTCCTTTTTAGAAAAACATAAATTTCAAGTCTAACTGCACAAAACCCATAGATGTCGAGGATCATTTCCCATGTGTCTTGATATATAATGGGATCAAAACATTACCCAATTCATTGGTGGTGGTTTTGGGGTAGACCCATCACATAATGAAAATGATAAATATGTGGTCCATATGATTTCAATCAATATATCTTTAAAACCCTTGGAAACATAATGGGTTCTATTATATTTTTAGTGGTTACCTATTTAATCATTCATAATTCCATAATGAGGCATATCATGATAATACAATAGATAATAAATGGGTATCCAAATAGTTTAATGATCATTATATATAAATTCCACTCAATAAATATGATTTAAAAATTGTTATGTACACCATATATGAAATAGGTATATAGTTTATAAGAAAATTTCCATAATCAATCAATGTATTGGTAATCTAGGTGATCACTACACAATCATGTAATAGAATATAGAAAATTCACAAAGAAAAATCATCAAATTAGGTCATTCCACTAAATTAATATGATTTATAAATCCAAAATAATTTATATAAAATAACATAGATGTAGAATATAATTTTATAAGAATCCAAATATAAATGGAGGATGATATAATTTTAATAACATCCTTAATCCAACATATGACACATATTAAGAACACCGATATAAAAGTTAGGGGATTTTCTTTAAAAATTGGAATTTTTGTTTCCCATTTAAATCATTTAAGGAGTATTATTTTATTATACAGTTATAATAATAATTTAATTTTTTGGAGACATTAATGAGTAGATATGATGTGTCTTAGAAAATGACAATGGAAATGGAAATATATGTTCACATTCAAATGTGTAAAAGTTATAAATATTCATTTAAAATTACATATAAGAAATCATTTAAAATATTTCAATTGAAATCCTTTTTTTACTAGTTTAAGGTTTATGAAAATTCCTATTTTAAAACATTTTGAAAAGAAATAAATTTTTGAAATTATAAAAAATTTCATTATAATAAATTATTTTTGAAAACTATTCATACATAAAATGTTTAATTTCCATTAAAAACATATATTAAAATCCAAATTATGAAAATGAGGATAAAACCATTCATTAAAAAGAGGATATGACTAGTATAATTACTTTATGAAAATGATGATATAACTAGTTTGATCCAATAACATTATGGCTTAATCAAGATCCAAATTATAGATGCTAATTATTGGAGTATCAATACTTTTACATCTATCCAAAACCTAAAAAAATAATTAGAGGATCATTCGTTTATTTACGTTGATTTAAAATATTTACATATTTAATTTAAAAAAATTGAAAACCAATAAAGAATTTATATTCAACAATTGAACTCATTTCAAATACAGTTTTCAGTAAAATTAAAAGGTTATTACACAAAATTGTTTAGAATATCCAAAACTAATATCATCAACACATATTTGAACTAATAAAAAATATTTATAAATTATTTTTAAAAAAAGATTTTTATATTACATTACCTTTTAAAAACTACTATAAATTATAAATTTTATAATTCTATCATACCAAGCTCTAAGATCGTATTTTATACCATGAAAAGTATTATTTATTTGAAAAAATGATTTAGTAAATGATGATATTTTTAATCTTGTGGGAATTTCAAAAATAAAAACCCAATAATATTACCATTTAAGAATTAACATTTTACATCCATTTGATGTAGTTTGAAATATAAATTTCCTTCATCGGTAAGAATTATTATAATGGATTCAAATTTATCCACTCTTGAAAATGGTTCCTCATATTCAATAAATTATTCTTAATTATATGCCTGTAAAAAACCAAAATTGATTTCAAACTAATGATGTTGACTCAACAACATTTTTTATAAAAAACCACATGGTGTAATATTAAATGTTCGTATTGGATTATATTTTAAACAATATAAATAGTTTTTTAATTTGAAATCATGATTTAAAAAATGTGATTTTTTGAATACATGGGGTTGTTCAAAAAAAATACCTTAAATAACATAATCATTTAAAAATGAACATTTGACATCCATTTGATATAGTTGGAAATCCAAATGTTCTTCATAGTGAAGTAGTTTTTTAATTGATTCATGTATATCAACTAGTGAAAAGGGTTCCTCCTCTTCAATACATTCTTCATGACTATATCCTTATGAATAAATCCAATTTTTTTCTTCATATAGGTCATCAGTCATCAATAATTTTTCTAAACACCTACTTGGTGCAATATTCAAAGTATCATTAGTTATAACTTCATGGTCTGAAAAACTATTCCTCTAAAACTAATTAATTTCATCTAGTATTTACATCACCAATAATTAGTTATTAATTCCATCATTAATGTTTTTAGGTTCATGTTGTGACAAGAATGATTGATGTTTAATCTAGATTATAAGAGATGCACTAGTTTTATACCTCTATCTAGGACTCAAAACACAGAATCTATATGATGGTATCTATGAGTCCAAACGGATCTAGAAAAACATGTCCTGGTTATCTCATGGCCTTCTAGAGGTTCATGTTTAGTTTCAGGGTTTTCATTAAAACTGGGTGATTTTTCTTCTTATTTTAAGAAAATTTTATATGGATTAGAATTGATATTCATAACTGGATAATCATCCTCATGGTTTTCTAATGGTGTATTAAGATCATGTAGATATGTTTTATCAAAATTTACATTTAAATATTCTTCAGCATTCTTTATTGTTTTATTAAATACCCTATATGATTTACTGGAAGTAAAATAACCTTGTAAAATTCCTTCATCCCTCATAGAAAGAAATATTTCATGATTATCCATAGTATTAAAAATAAATAATATGTAACCAAAAACACTAAAGTAATTAACCTTTGATTTTTTAACATTCACTAATTCATATTGATTTATCATTAACATAGGTCTTATTAAATGTCTATTGAGCATATAAAAGACTGTATTCATATCCATTTCCCAAAAATAAACATGATGTTTTTACTAATTAATCATAGTCTATGAAATGTCATGAAGAGTTCTATTTATTATTTTTACAACAATATTCTATTGTGGGGTCCTTAGAGTAGAAAATTTATGGTCATATCCATTTTGGGGGGAAAATATTCAAATAATAAATCTTAAAACTCAGGACCTTGATCACATGTTAATGGATTAATCCTATATATGATAATATTTTCTATACATTTTGTATACATCAAAAAATGATAACAAGATACATTTTTGTGAGTTATAAAGAATATCAAAAGTATCACTATATAATTCAACTACAAGAACCAAAAAATAGGGACTACCATTTTTCTTGAAACTCTAGAAGGTCTAAAAAAATCCATGTTAACCAACTCTAGGGGTTGAGAAGTTAATAATTTCATTGATTTGGATGATATTTTGTGTGGTTTTCCTTTATCACATGGGTTACAGACAATTTTCTATGAGTATTTTACATTAGGTAGATCATTTAATAAACATTTTATATTTATATTTCTATATGAGTGAATATTTAAATGTCATAGTATCCTTTGACACATCTAGGATTCCTTTTCAAAAACACATGGATTAGAAATATTTTGACAAAATTATGAATCCAAATTAAAAACATATACATTGTCATTTATTAACGCAGTATGGGCTAAATAAATTTTAGAATAAAAAACATTGTGTGAATTATTTTCAAATTTGACATGAGAATCATCATCACATATCAGTGATAAGAAAAACTTGTTATGTATTAAACAATTTTAAAATAAAAATTATAAATTAAAACATGATATAATCTCTATTTTGGACATGGAAAATAATTTTCACATTGAAATTTTAAACAAATGTTACATGTCCACCATAAAAATTTATGAAATTATTGAAACATGAAAAATCTCCAATAATGTTTGGAATAATAACATTGCACGCACCATAATTTCTTACTAGATCTCTTCATGTATGTTTCCTATAAAATAATTTTTACATCAAAATTTACATTCTCACCCAAGTCTTCTTGGGTCTAGTAATGTTAATTTTTAAATAATTAAGAACCATATTTTCTAAATATATTTCCTATAAAAAGATTTATAACAGTTACAAATAAACCCTTTATGGGTCTATATGAATAAAAACATTTATTATAATAAGAACAATTAATAATACTATTCATAACAATTATCCTCTATATAGGTTGATAACCAATACCAATAGTGTATTTTAGTTTTGTATGATTTCTAATAATCTAGGTATGATTATTTATCACGTTATTGAATGTCGTCATATATTTAGTTAGTTTATCATTAAAAAATTAAACTATTTTTCCTACATCAACACATGATCATTATTTTATTTTTTAATAGTAATATTATAAATAAATCTAGTTGCTAACGAATGATGTTTCATCATTATTTTATATTTATCCTTATTGTAATTGAATGTATCTTATATCTTGTTATAATACACAACAAACTATTCTTTATAAATCTTCTCATCATTTTTCAGATCCTCAAAATGATTATAAATATATAAAGGATATGAAAAAATGAAATTGGATACCTCAAATGTTTTTTCAATAACACACATGTTAGCTTTATCATGAATATCCTCTTTTTTTTGTTTGAATCAATAAAAAAATCTACAGAATAACTACAAGATTCATTCATTTTATTACTATATCTCTAATATTACCATCATATATATTCCCATGTTTCATCTTAGGATGGTAAGATTTAATATAAAATTTCCATTTACAGTCATATCAAATTATTTCATTTGAAGCATCGTCATTGTTATAATACTTTTCTCAGTTCTCTCTATTACCATATTTACATTTATATCTTATTTTAATAATTGAATTCATCCTATAGTAATAATTTTGGAATATTCTCAATAGTTGTTCCATATTATCATCACTACCATGGGGTGATTCCTCATCACTTAAACATTTATCATGAATTTTATCCTTTTTTTCATATATTATTCTTAAAGGAAAAATATTTTCTCTTCGATTCATCCCCCTCTTCTCAAATAAATTTTAGTTATTCCCTATAAATCATTAATTGGAAAATGATTTCATTGATAGGTAACTTACGAACATTACATTATTCATTGATTTGTAGTGAGTTTCTACACCATCTATCTGTTAGAAACCTCAACAGGCACATCACCAGGTCGTTTCCAGAAATAGGTTTCCCCAGTGATGGCATTTTATTCATGATCTCCTTGGACATAATATACATGTCAGATTTAGTCTCATAATGTTTTATTTTAAATGTATCATACTTAATAGTACAAGTATTTAAATACATTACCATTACATTATATCTTCCCTCTCAAGGAAAATCTAATGTGTACCAAATTTCAAAATAAATTTTTAATTCATATATTTTGTTAACATTCTCATCACCCAAATCAAAGTACATGGAATTCGTGGACATAGAGTCATTATTAAAAAACATTAATAGAATCTCTATTAAAAAATCTATCATATTGATGTAATTAATATTGCTATTCAATCACTATATAGATATCAAAACAAATACTCTTAAGATGAATTATCATTCCTTGAATAAGAAGATAATTATTATTATTTATTTTCCAGTGATAATAATTAGTAACATAAATATTATTATGTATATTGGTAGAACCGTCTTTTATATTATTCAAAAATAACAGAATTTATAAATAATAAAAAATTTATATCTTTAAAATATGAAAAAAATTATAGTTGAAATGATTTTAAAAATCCTTCAGTACCAAATGTTTTTAGGCTTCAGTAACTCAATAGGGGATGGGATGAAATGAGTTCCCAACAAACAATTTTGTATGAAAAGTTCAAATAAAATTCACCACTTAAAATTAATTTGAACAGTTAATAAAAATAGTAGTGTAATATTTTTTTTAAATTTGAAAATATCTGTAAACTATTTATTAGGGATCAGTTAAAACAATATATGAATGTACATTAAATTTTAAAATAAATTTACTGAATAAAATCGTTTATATATACACTGGTTAAGATTAACAAATAATATAGATTTTGTTTTTGTTTTAAATAAAAGGAAGTTTGTACATTAAAAAATAGAAACAAAAAACAAAAAAAATAACAAAATAAATGATGGGTTCAAGCTCAAGATGTGACTTAACACCCTCCAATTGGAAAATACCCACAAACAAGTAGATTATTATACCAAATAATCTGATCCACAACTAGAATCGTGTACACACATAGTAGCTCAAGATGACCATGCTCAAAGTCACTTTTATGTTTATAAAAGAGTATAAAAAGAAACCATTCTAGATAGGGAACTCTCCCATAGATTCTGTGTGTATATAGGTAAAAAAATATTGAGATAACATCATGTATTATCTATTTTAATCACCTAAGAAATTTTGTGCAAATAAACAGAGAAAATGATGCATGACTCAAAATTAAAATAAAATAACAGAGTGATCATGAAAACCTATAAGGAATAAGTATTGTTTCATGTTAATTAATTCTTCAATTTCTAATGGGTCCTCAAATTTAGCTAGGTGAGGAGTAGAAACTATTTTCATTGAATATTTAAGAAAATAGAGTTTCCTGAGGTATCACTTTTCTGTCTGAAGATGATTAGAAAGTATTGTCGTGATTCATTGTGATAAAGTAATTTGATCTCTTATATTTTCAAAATTTCAAACTTCTATTTTAGTATATATATTTCATTTATGATCTCTCTAGTATCGATCAGGAAACACTTATGCATGAGGGGTTTCTCTTGAAATATTTAGCAATTCATGTTTTAAGACCCATTCAAGAATAATCATAACGGCATTCAAGATCCACATACTAAACATATAAATTTTATTCAATGAGTCTATTAAATGGTAAAATATAATAATTAAATGACCCAGAACATAGAATTATGTTAACTATTAATTGGTATAATTATATTAAAGACATCAAAATAGAAATGGGTGCACAAGATGATGGTAGCAGGATCTAGTGGTATCCAAAGACAGAGGTAGAAAAATCCATGTGGTAGAATATTTTAGTTGTATCTATTCTGAAATTAGAAGGATCTGGTGGTAAAATACACTAGCATTAGTAGGTTTTTGTAAAGGTAATTATTAAGAAATCATATTTTGGTAGTGCCATGCCTAATGGTAACAGAGCCTTATAGTGTTATGCCTGACTGCATCGGTGTCTTGCGGTGGCACGCTTGACAGTAGAAATGTCTAGTGGTGGCATGCCTGGTGGTATCATATTTTAGAGGTATCGTAGTCTAAAGATAGTATAAATTGGTTGTGTCATAATCTATCAGTAGCATATTTGAACAAAAATTGTAATTTTTCAACACTAAAACAAATTTTAATTTAATTATGATTTATAAAATAAAATACTATCAAAAACATTATGTGCATTAGAAAAATATTAATCATTATTTGTGAGAATTAAAACAAGGTGGATCCAACAAATAGTGAGACTAAAAATTATCCTATAATACATTGAATATATAATATTCCATTATAAAATAAAAAATTGAAGTAATAGACACCATATAAAAGTAAATTGGCACATAAATTAAATCGTGTCACAATGACGGAAGATTAAGATAAAAAATCCATTAAATTTTTTCCCATTTAGTTTTTCGAATATAGAATCTTCTAAAACATCATTTATATCATAATAATCAGTTCTCTATCATTATACATCTATATAACCATTTTATGTACTTCATTTTAAAAAATTTATTATGAATTGAGTGGTACATTATAGCTTATTTATACAATTGGGTTTTAACACTTTAAGTTGCCATACTCTTTCGTTGTAATATTGATGTAGAACCCAGATATATGATTTTAAATAAATAATTAAAATATAATGTATTTTTATATAATATATATCCCATGATTATTTATAATATCAATTTTATACCTAGATATCTTTAATTATAACTCTTTAAGATGAGCCAAAAAGAAACTTGTTTTGGCCATTTTTTTCCTAAACATAAATGATATATTTTAAAAAAGGGTAGATATTAATATTATAACTATTAAACCTATTATAACCCTTTAATATCATATTATTACATTTATTAAAATTTATATAAAATTCATTTTTTAATACTAATATAAAAAATATCATTCAAGTAGTAGATAAATAAGAAAAAAAATAGTGTAGTATTGATCGAATGTGTAAGGATGTGCTATTACATATTGTTAATATAATTTTTTAAAAGATTAAAAATTTAATACATATAATATATCACTATAAACCCAATTATTAGAACCATTAATGTCGAATGGTCTTGAAAAATGAAATTCAACTATTTTTAGAGGTGGTTGTCTGCACGTACTCATGATTACCGAACTCATTTATCCATGAGTGGGTGAAGTTATGATATATGAAAAAATAACTTTTTAAATTAAAATATAGATATAAAAATAATATATTTTAAATATTTAATATTTTAGGTCAGTATATGGTAGGTTTTTAAGATGAAAAATATGCTTCTTTCATTGAGGTGGAAGTCTTTATATACTCATCATTAACAATTTTGTTCTTTAATGGACGGATAAAATAAATGTAAATTAATAAAATGGAGTAATTTACTAATTTTATAAGTTCAATATGTATAATTATTATTCATAAAACTCATCCTTGATATTATCCCAAAGAGTTGGTGGAGAACAATGAACTGCATCTTGTCGTTGAGGAAGTAGACCTCATATATGGAAGATTGATGTGTTTTTCTATTCCCAGAGGATGCTATGAAAAAAATGAATAATTTTTTCTCAATTAATATAATTAAATTGATATATATATATATATATGATATATAATTCATTATATTTTCAATTTAATGGTTGACTAATATGGGGAAAATTAAAAAAAAATCCTCCGAGTATAACAATACTCACATCGAGAACAATGATTTTCCTAGGAATTATCCTTGGAAATGAAAGACTTAAGATTATATAGGGTGGAAAAAGGATTTGGTTTTTGGGATACTATTCTATTAATATTAAATGGGTATATATTTTATAGTATACAAATAGAAATTATGTTCCTTGAAGGGGTGTGAGTCCTCCCAATTATAAGTGATGGAAACAGCACATTCCATAGAAATAAATTTTATTCAATGGGAATGAGTTGAATTACATGATATTTATGTGATTTTGGTAGTGGGAAGTTCATAAGTCATTTTTTTAAGTCTATATATATATATAATTAATTCTAGAAGGAATATAGGTTATGTAAATGTTGGATAAATTATACCACAATATAATACTCTCTTAAACATTAATTAGGATTAATTACATATTAAATCTTATAATTAATTTTTACTAAAAAATATGTAAAACCACAATACGAAGATTTTTTCATGCAAAATTTACATTTTCGATACATTTAAAATAATTAATAACATATGTATGTGAAAAAAAAAATATTTTATTTAATACACATAAAATATAAAATTTTTTTTTCAAATTAAAAAAAATTAACCTCAAAGTTATATACTAGAAAAATTATTTTTGGTTATTTATTTTTGACATAAAAACTCATTAATTATCTATGATCTTGTGAATTATGAATTTATATCTATACATAAAACTAGTTTAATGATTACCACAAGTTTATCGTTAGGTAAGAACTCACATCAATTTGCATGTGTGAAAAAAAAGTCAAAAACAACAAAACCAAGAAGACAATAAATAGTAAGCGATAAAAATGGAAATAGTGGTTATATAGTGATAAGAATGAATATGTGTGTGTTTGTGTTTGATAATCAAACAGGAGAAACAACAATCAATATCTAGAGAGAATATTCAATTGATAAAGTTATAGGAAATTAGGTGGCTAATTTGATAAATTATTTTATATCATTCAAACATTTGTTTTGAACTTCTAGGAACAAATTGAATAATACTAATTTTATTTTTCAGTATTTTAAAATATTAATGAATGGATCCTATATATTTTTAACAACATATTTTACTCGATAATTGAGTGAGAAAAAATCATTTATCATATATTTTGATTTTTTTAGTTGAACTCAATATATTATGCTCTCCTTAGATTGATTTATTTTTTTTAAAAATGTCAAAATTGATGAAAATTTCGAATTTATGTTTGATCAAGATCATTTTTAACTAATACATGATTTTTTTCTAAAAAATATCTATATGTAAATAATTATAGAGAATCATCCAGTTAGAAAAATGAACAAATGAATTAAAATTGATTAACAATCGAAATCTATTCCCAAGGAGTGTTTAGACAAACATCATTATTCCATTAAACATTTTCATGGATTTCAAGATATAAGATTTAATGTAGAATGAAATAATGAAATTAGGGAATATAGAAAGGAATATTCTAAGTCCCATAGCTCCAACTCTATCTCTATGTATAAATCCCCAATAGCTCCTGATATGATGTCATGTTTTTTCCTTGGGATCATACCCCCCTTCCTTCTATCCAACATATGATCATTATAGATGCTTCGTTCATAAAAAATATCGATGTTTTCACCAAAAATTAGCATAATCTCATAGCCATAGGTTTGATATGATATTTATTTCCATCACATGGAACATTCACTATGTATTCTATTCCTTTTTAGTGATAAGTGTACTAACAGCTCTTATAGAATCTGAAACTCCTCAAAACTCAGTTCCATGTAGTGACTGTGATCCCCAAACATGGATTCCATACATATATAGTGGTCAATAATTTTGATTTCTGAGTGAGGGATCTCAAATACTTCACCCTCGATTCTGTCCCCATGACCTATTTTCTGTTTTCATAGGGATCAAATTTCATGATTCAAGAAGACAAGGGTTAAAAATATTATTTTTTAAAATAATCTCCCCCTATAGAATTTTATCTATTGGGCGGTATTAGAATATTTTTCTAGGACTTATAGTTCTAAACCCACATTCTTAGATGCATTCATTTTATTTGCGATTAGATGTCACTAATTGAAGTCAAGCATAATTTTTATATAATCTGTTTAATTATATTATATTAATAATTATTATTAATATATATATATATATACACTTATTTTTAGTATATAAATATCTTAGTGGGACCAAATTATACTATGGAGGTGATATGGAATCAAACATCTTCACCATGTTTGGATCTTCTTCAATAGTTGATCTGGTGGTGAGCATGGTTTCTAGGGATGATGACCTTCAAAATAAGTCTATCCTGGATTAATCCTCATGTATAGTATTATCTTGTAAGCCTTGTCTATTAATAGCGGAGTGTAATGGTGGCACACATGTTAAGTGGGGAAAGTATCATTGTATGTTCTTTGACAGGTCATTTTCCTCAATAAGATTTATCTCAGGTTTGGATATAGCTTAATGGACCTCCATTATAGCGATCTCAGTGTATGATTTGAGTTTTTTTGCAAATGTAGACTCCTTCTTGGGTTATATTTATGGTTTTTACATTTGTAGTGTTTCTTAGGTCTGTGAGGTGAAGTCTCAGTTTAGATGTAGTTCTCGGGGTGGAAGTAGATAGAGAAAATAATGGATCTGGGGATGATATATCGCTAGTTATTTTTAATATGTTTTTGACCCCAATTTTTTAATGTGGGGATGGAGGTGGTAGATGAGGTGGGTGGAAAACCCCACCAAACACTCAAGTGGAGGAATGAGGGAATATGAGGGTTTCCAATCAAATGAAGTGGATTCCAGGGAATTTTATCATCATCTTTAGTATATCTTAAATTGATTTTTATTATTATCATTTGAGAATTAATAGTGAGGTGGTATCCCCACTTATTCAAGGGATATATTTTTGAGGGTTTTATCATTATAATAGTGACGGAGTGTGTACCTTCTTTTACCGATATCGATCATTCTATTTTCCCATGGGTTTTTACACTTTTTTTGGATTTTTCCACATTTCATATGGTGTTCTCTTAATTACATATTTTTTCTCCTTATTTTATCATGTAATTATCACTAAAACAGTGCATAAATCATTTACTGTCCCAAAAAGTGGTACCAGAGGTAGGTTTAGACCCGGTTCTATTCACCTTTTCTGATATTAATAATTTTCATAAATTTGAGTATGCTATGTTATTACAACTCTGGTTGATCATTCACATAAGAAAAAAATATTTAAAATATCTAATACAATTTTGGGAAATGGAAGAGGTTCGGGATTGATGGCATGTCCAGATGATAGTGATATTTTGGATAAAAAAATTCAAGAGGAATAATTTATCTTTATGGAAAATGAAGATGAAAACAATGCTGCGGAAGTATAATTGTCGATAGACAATTGTTGAAATACCGGAATATGTGATGATTGAGTGGGGTTCTAGTGGAATCCAAAATTATGACATGGGTGGAAATGGGGTGACTAAAAATTAGAATGGAGATGCAATAGTCAGTGAATCAGTGATGAATTCTAGAACTAGGATGTATCTCAACGATACATGGATAATCGCCTCAAGAGAAACATAGCACAGGAAATCTCAACGAAAATCATATCACTAGTATGAAACTATCCCATAAGGACTTGTTTACATCGGTAATGATCACACATTTCATATTTTTGGACTTTGTAAAATCAAATTATTGATGCGGGATGGAATGGTATGAACCATCCAAGGAGTATGCCATGTGAAGGGTCTCATGAATAACAACTTGTATTTTGTACAATTTGATGATATTGGATGAAAGAATCACACTGATAATTGATTGATGAGAATTTTGAAGGGATTAATTGTGTTGATGAAGGATAATAAGATCTATGAAAACATTTATGTACTTAAGGGTTAAATGCATAATGAGGCAGAGATAGTTGTTTCATAAACTAGCTTGATGGAAGAGTTGGTGACATTATGGAATCATAACATAAGACATATGTTAGAATGGGGAAGAAATATTATTTCGTATCATAAGTTGATTCCTAGACTTAAAAAGACATCCTTATAATTTTCTGAGCATTGTGTTTCGAGAAAGTAACACATGATAAACTTTAGGACGCCAATATCAAGAATTCAAGAGATCTTAGAGTTGATCCATTACAATGATTGGAAAGAACCAGTTATATCATGTCATGACCCATCCCCTGGAGCCCGTTCTGTGACTACCCTAAGCCCTCCATCCATAGGCCATGTGATGGAAACTAGCACCAAAGGTGTATTCCCTAATACTGGGAAGGCATTGCCTTTATAACCTCTAAACTCACGTAACCAAGCAGACAGTAAGATACGAACAAATATAAAATTTATAGAAAAAAGAGTGTGTACAGTAAGTAAAAGGGGGCCAGAATACAATCCCAACTAGAACCTACTAGAAAAACTAAAAGTACATGTAAACTAAATATCTCCTATGAACACCCACCAAGGATCCTACCTGAAGGGTTGGTACAGATCTTGAATGGTCGTCTCTACGGTTCGCCTCGTCTAGGTCCACTACCGAGCTACCTCTAGTCCTGGCACTCTCGTCCTCAATCGGCGTTGTCCGTCTTCTACACCAAACACAACAAGGGGCAGTCATATCCCATGTAGGGGTGAGTATAACAATACTCAGTAGGGACCCCGAGACCCTCAAGGCCTCACAAAATCTACCAAGGATAAACCACACTGCATGAAATCAACTAACATCCCTACGTTAGTATATGCCCATACATATACCTAAGTTATTAAGTAAACCCATCTCAATCATGGGGAAACACATGTTCAAACTCAAAATCCCCATGTTCAACTTTTCCAAAAAGGAAGGAAAATCACGATGGTAGGTACCACACATGTACGCCACGTGAAAGAATACAACCATGGCATTACCATGAAGGAAAGTACCAACATGTACAGACTTATCTCCCACCAGGTATAATGTAAGAATAGTAGTAGAGATGATTATATGTAACTACTAATTCTTCTTACTCTATTAAGGGGAATACCCATGAAGGATCCTATTTCACATACCCACACAGGATCCTTGTACATCGTCAGACCCACATAGGATCCTAGTACATCTTCAGTATGTCGTCAGACCAACATAAGATCCTAGTACACCGTTAGTACATCTTTAGGCCCACATAGGATCCTATTACACTATCAGTACGTTGTTATACCCACAAAGGATCTTAGTACATCGTCAGTATGTTGTCAGACCCATAGAGGATCCTAGTACATTGACAGTACATCATCAGACCAACACAGGATCCTAGTACATCGTCTGTACTTCGTCAGACCTACACAAGATCCTATTACATCGTCAGTACATCATCATACCCACATAATATCATAGTACGTCGTCAGTACGTCGTCAGACCCACACAGGACCTTAGTACATCGCCACATCCAGCTATAGGATTCCCGCACTAAGCTTTCTCGTCCTTGGAGAGTCTTCTCATCAAGGCATTGGTCGATACTCTAACTACCACGAAACCCCAAGGAGATGTATCCCAAAGGACTACCATGCCATAGGGGTCTCAACATAACAAATGGTACACCAATTGTATTCTAAGTCTGTAAGTTATTTTTCTATTAGTCCCGAGGGCACGGTTGTAGTCGTGCTCGACCCAACCTAACCGTACCACAACATTATCCGAATCTCAAATGGGGTATACCAAAGGGACCGTCTCGATCCATGGTTTCTATAATCTCTTGACGGTTCATCATTTGGATGTCTGGTGCCAATATTATGGCCAAAAGAGAAAAATTGGCTTGAAGCTGGCCCTGGTCTGGTCCGACCCTCTCGTACCGACCTCACCCACTAGGTCTAGTCTATCTCGCATGGTCCAGCCCAGCCCGCTGGGTCGAACCTAACCTGCTCGGTCCGACCCAGCCTGCTCGGTCCATCCAGTCTCGCGCTGGGCGGCTCGGAAAATCGTGAGGGCCGCGAGGTGCATGGAGGTTGCGGGGACCGCGGGGCAGCGAAGGCTGCAGGGGCCGCTCGACCATTCTTGCTGCGGGGGCCGTAGGGAAGCATAGGCCACGAGGGAAATGAGGCATTAGAGGTCGTGGGGACGTGAGGCCGCAGGGCAGTGGAGGCCGCGAGGTTGCATAGACCACTGGAGGCATGAGGCCTTGGGGCAGAAATGGTTACCGACGGCGCGAGGTCGCGGGGCGGCGGAGGCCACGGGGCAGCGGAGGACACGGGTGGCATGATTCTATTTCACGGTGGAGGCCTCGGGGTAGCGGATGCCATGGGTGGCGTGAGGCTGTGGATTGGTGGAGGCCGCAGGTGGTGCGGTGGCTGCAGGGCGGTGCCGTTGCACCGCTGCCTTCGTTGCGGAGAGGTCGGGCCATGTTTTTTTGGCCCGTACCCTCCGTGTTAGATTGGTAGAAAGCTTTTATAATCTCTTCCTGACTTTCGATTAATTTTCAAGAATGAGTAAGGGGAATAAATTCAAACAACCACCCTATGTCGAAGATTCATTGATGTTGGTGCAAGAAATAATTTGAAGATGTTGACGTTCGTCGCACCTAACTCACGCCTCTAATCCCTGGCTCGTTTGTCGTTTCATCGTAGTTGAAGATGTTCCTTGTTAGTGAGAGCATTATTTGTTGGAGGATGAGTTTCTCCATGATTCTCCAAAGCTTCTCCCTTTTCCAACTGTTTCCCCAATTCAACAAAAATAAGGAATATCCAACATATTAATTTATTATAAGTAGATCAATAGTGTTGTCACAATTAAAATGATGAAATATTTCATTAATTGATAGTTGGATCCAATAATTAAATGGGGTGCTGGAATAATTAATTGTATCAATTTAATTGGCTCAATTTTATGGGGAGAACAAATAAATGGGATGTTGAGAGGTTTCTCCCCCATTCAGAGGGTTTGGGTTGTCCCCACCACTAATTTTAAATTGGGAATTTTTAAACCCGATAGTCCCTATATTTATAACATTCACATGGGAGTTTCAAATAAAAATAAAATGTTACACAAATTTTTTTTATTGATCCACAAAAAAGTGAAAAACTAACTTCTACCCTCGACCTAATGCAGTCTAGGTGAAGGTATCCTTAAGAAAATACGGGCGCTATGAGTTCAACGATGCCCTCATATTTCAATTCTGAGCACCGGTTCAAATAGTACAAAAACATGCTCATACATTTACTGAACGTACCTGAAAAAAGTTCAAAAATTCATTCCAGGAACACCGGGCCTCGAAATCACGCGCTGTAAATTTTTGCTAACTCATAAAATTCCAAAATAATTAAAAACAATTACATGGAATTTCCAGGGCTTTACATTCTCCGCAGCACAGGGCATTGCATCCTTGTAATCCACAACTCAAACTAAGGTGAAAAGTTGTGGTACTGAGCACGCATCTGAGCCTCTAGCTCCCATGTGCTTTTCTAGAGGTTTCCATGCGGCCAGTGAACATGGACCAGAGGTATCGACCACCCATGAAGGTCCCACTCCAGTTGATCCTCAATATCCACTGAAGCCTCGGTAAAATTTTCCCCATAGTCAATGTTCAGCTCTTCGTGGTCAATGATGTGAGAAGGTTCATGCACGTATCTCCTTAGTTGTGAAACGTGGAAGATGTCATACACCTGGTGCAACTGAGGGGGAAGTGCTAGGTTGTAAGACACCTTGCTAACTCTGCTAAGGACCTAAAAAGGTCCGATTAACCTCAGATATAACTTGTCGCCCCATCCAAATCTCTGCAAACCTCGTCGAGGTGAGACTCGTAGAAATGCGTGGTATCCATCCTAAAACTCTAGAGGTCTTCGTCTCCTATCAGAATAAGACTTATGCCTGCTCTGTGTAGTTCTCATCTGCTCCTGAATGATCTAAACCTTCTCCGTGGTAGCACGTACCATCTCTGCTCCCATGATTGCTGACTCCCATGGGTTAGTCTCGCACAAAGGGGATCTGTAAGGTCTCCTTTACAACACCTGAAAAGGTTCCATACCAATGGTGGAGTGATAGCTATTGTTTTATGAAAAATCCACCAAAGGCAATTGATCCTCCCAACTGCGACCGATGTCGAGGACATATGCACATAGCATGTCCCCGAGGGTCTGAATGGTCTGCTCAGTCTAAATATCAATCTGAGGATGAAAGGTGGTGCTCAAACGAAGGTGCGTCCTGAAATCCTCCTACAACCCCTCCCATAGTCGGGAAGTGAAATGTGTATCATGGTCAGATACAATCATCAAGGCTACTCCATGTATACGTACTATCTCATGCACATAGAGGTGTCCCAAGCTCTCTACTGAACCCTCCTCTCTAATCGGTAGGAAGTGGGCCGACATGGTGAGTCAGTTGATTATCACCCAGATAGAATCCCGACCTATGGATGTATGTGGAAGTCCTGTCACAAAATAAATGGATATCCCATCCCACTTCAACTTTGGGACCTCTAAAGTCTGAACTGATCCTGCTAGTACCAAGTGCCCCTCCTTCACTTGCTGACAATAGAGGCACCGAGAGACAAACTCTATTACTTCTTTCTTCATTCCTGGCCACCAGTGCTGTCATCGGAGGTCCTGGTACATCTTTGCCACTTCAAGATTTACTAAGAGATGGGATGTGTTGGTCGGAGTGGATACTCAAGAGGGGGGTGAATTGAGTTCCAATTAAAAATTTCTATTAAAAATATTTCTCCTAAAATCCCCCAATTTAAAAACAAAGTTAAACTGTAGTGAATCTATACAGAGTGTAAATGTTCAATAAGTTTCTCAATGATTTATTAGGTAACAGTTGACTTAATCAGAAGATTAAATTAACTTTTGAAACTGACTTATTGATTTACAATAAGTATAAACACTTGTGAATTAAACTATAAAAGTAGCTTCAAAGTACTTTTGTATTTCAAAGTAATAGCAGCAGAATAAGTATATAGTTTACTTATTGACTTAAATTAAAATGCACAGCAGAGTTAACCCAGAGGTTCAGTCTCAAGCAGAGACTTAGTCCTCTCAACAATTTATATAAATTGATCCACACCCTGGATCGGGGTTAACAACAGTTTACCAAATTGTTCAGGCCATGCAGGGACCTCTATCACTGTTCTTCGTGGGAAACAAAACAAAGACCAGGCCACACAAGGACCTCTTCCATAGTTGACGTGGGTAAACAAGAGTAAACAATTGTGGTTTGAGGATTTTGATATCCTCCAGTTCAGCACAGGTGTCAGTGTGTGTGTGTGTAAGATATAGAGAGTACACACACATCTCAAAAACGTAAGTAAAAAAATCACTAAGAGAGAATGTATTAGAGTGTAGAAATATCTAGTGATCGGCAGTGCAGCTCTGGACTCGTTGGATTCAGCAGAAATGCTTCTATGTCCTCTGGTTTTTCCCTTGAAAAACAGAGTATCCTGATTCACTTCCTTCACTTTTAGGTCAAGTATGTGTATTCATTATAGCTCTTGAGATTCTTCTTGTGTTCTTGATTTATATGAATGTTCTTCAAGTTATTCTTCTCATGTACGTGTATGGAAGAATTCTCTCTCTTTTTGTATCTTCGTAACTGTTGTATATTTGTGTGTATCTTTTTTTATTGTTGTGTTGTGTCTCTCTTTACTGCAGCTCGATCTTCCTTTTATTCCATAAGCTTCAGTAGTAGGAATGATTACCTTTTAAGAGGTATGAGGTACGGTCCCCTGACATGCCAACAATCAACATTAAATAACATTATTTGCATTAAAAACATCAAAAATGACCGTCAGAGTTAAATATGAATTTATAGAAATCCAAATAGTTTTCATGACTATCGGTGAGTCATGTGATCGGTGAGACATTTTGAATATGTGTTGGTTTTGGTAGCATCAGCATCAGTGTCTCAGCATCGGTGTCTCAGCATCGGTGTCTCAGCATCGGTGTCTCAGCATCGGTGTCTCAATATCGGTGTCTCAACATCGGTGTCTCAGCATCGGTGTCTCAGCATCGGTGTCTTAGCATCGGTGTCTCAGCATCGGTATATCTTTAGATCTTGGGTAGCTATCGGTGTTACTGTTCATTATCGGTGTGACCATTCGTCATCGGTGCGACCGTTCATCATCGGTGGGATTGTTCATCATCGGTGTGACCGTTCATCATCGGTGCGACCGTTCATCATCGGTGCGACTGTTCATCATTGGTGCGACTGTTCATCATCAGTGCGACCGTCCATCATTGATGCGACCATCCATCATCAGTGTGATCGTTCATCATCGGTGCGACTGTTCATCATCGGTGCGACCGTTCATCATCGGTGAATCAGGAAAATGAGTATCAGTGAGTCAAGATGAGGAATTCATACAAAGTGTATGTTTAATCCAGAATACTTCTAGGTCAATCGTAGCCATACATTGATCATAGATAAACAATTATAGATATTATTTAAACATATTTAGAACAAGTTGAACAAGAGATTAAAAAGAAATAAATAAAACTATGATTTGTGATTATTAAAATAACCATTCCATAGAGATTTCAAAAATCTCCCCCTATTTGATAATCACAAATCAATGGCATAAATGAAGATAGAATACATTGTTTCATTCATTATGATCCCCCTATAAAAAAGAATATATGCCAAAAGATAAAACATGGTTAGAATATCAACTAGAACATATATATAACTGAGGCATTATCCTCTTTCAACATTTCTCCCCCTGTGTATACATGCATCTAATAAATAGCCAGCATGGGCATTCTGGTCACCCATCCAGAGATGATGCATCCAGAGATGATGCATCCAAAGTTCTCATATGCATGCATGATTCACATGTTTTCTCTCCGTGATTTCGCATATGCATGCACGATTCACCTGTTTTCTCTCTATGATTTCTCTCCCCCTTTGGGATTATCAAAAAATGAGAGATTAAAGAAAGATAAGAATGAAGATTTCGTACCATCAAAGGGTACTCATATTACAAACAAAAGAGAATAGTTTTGGAAAACAAACACCCTATCAAAAAAATGACAGTAACATCTATTTTTCTGGGTGCAAGGGAGATTTCCCTTTAGAAGTTGGAGGAATTGAAGGACCATAAGTTGATGTGTAGAAGGTGGAACTGGGATTATGGAGAAAGGAGGTAGCATGAGCCGAGCTGGATGAACTGTGGGTTGTAAGATCACCTACTACAAAGACGGTCATTCTGAAGGTAGCTGTTGAAAAACTGGTCTAATACTAGAAAGAGCTTGAGAAACAGACATCTGGCCAGGAACAACTTATGATGATTGTAGAGTCTCACCTGTAGGAAAAAAAATGTATTTTGATTGCACATGAAGGTAGGGTTTTATCAAGTTGATGAAGTCATGAATGACTTCTCCACCGTACTTCATGGATTTTTCAAAATCATACTTATTTTAACTGAAATTTTCTAAAGTGGGGGTAAATTATTTTAACTTCTGAACTTGAGCATTAAAAGCTTGAGTCACTGGAGGGAGTCTCAGATTATCATCCAGTACTTTAAAATGATGATTCAACTCATGCTTTCTATAGATCTTAGAGAAATAATGATTTACTTTCTCCTTAATCTCCTTATGAGCTTTTATAGCATCATCCAAATGCAACTGTACAATTTTATGCACATGATCACTATGCTCTTTCATTTTCTTCAATGTTTCGAAATCTAAAATCTTCCCAAGAGCCGCCAACTCTTCTCTAACAACATATCTTAAGGTATATAATTCTCGACCAGTGACCTTAGTCTCCTTTGCATTGCCAGCCTGAGCAATAACCCGAGTAATCTCAGCTTTTAACTTCCTCAAATCTACTTTCTTCAAATGTTCTATCAGATTTATTAACACTTCTATCATGTCAGATATGGTTGTTCTGAACTCAACTGACAAAGAAACAAGAATATTGTCTAACTCCGAAAGTGTTTGATTCAAATAGGTAACATGACTGCCAATTGATTCACTGTAATTGCATAGGTCTGGTTTGATAAAGTTTTCCACTCTTTGAGCCAAATAATTCATAGAAACATTAGATAGTGTCGAAGGAGTAGGAGAAGGAATATGCGATAACTCAATTTTCATAGTCTCCCTAATATCTTGAATCAATTCAATCTTAAAATTATCAAAATCTGACTGAGCAACTGCTGGATCAGGTCTACTTTGAGATACTGAAGTATCTGGTCTGACATCTGTTCTTTAAAAAAACTCGACAACAAATTGAGCCTCAACAGAATCACTTATTCCTGCAAGATCAACTTTTACACCTTCTCCTTCCTCTAGGTAGTCTAATCCTAAAATAGTAAGACCTTGACGATCTTCCCATGCCGCTTTGCATGAAGCGAATATAGGTTTCACAAACAGAGCTCATCCAGAATTTTCAGAAGGGACTTCCTCATCATTATCACTCACCAACTGTTTTGTCCTCTCAGCTTCAGGAATATGCTCTTGCATAAGTGGTTGGGGTTGAGGATTATCTTGGATCACATATTGACCTTCTATAGGTCTATCATCAGCATCATCATTATTACTTTCACTTTCACCGCTACTACCATCACCATCAGAATCACCCTTATCACCATCACCACCTTCATCATCATCATCATCATCATTAACTGATCTCTAATTAGAATTGTTTGTACTTACAGATTCAAACTCTTCAGAATTTGATTCAGTAGTCTCGCCTTCTTCTTCATCATCTAAAAGCAGTTCAATTTCTTTAAAGTTAAGAGGAAGACTTGCTGAACCAAATTCCATCCTTCTTCTCTTTGGGCTAACAGTATCAGGATCACTCCTTTCATCAGGAGATGATTCATCCTCTTCTTCAGCATTTAGATTCTCGTCAGCTTCTTCTTCTTCTTCTATTCATTTCTTACTGGATTCACCAGTTTCTTTAGGAGCATCCACTTCCTATTCTACATTCGAATAGATCACTTCCTCACCAGGATTTAAGCTAGGATCTCTTACTTCCCTTGGTCTCCTTGGATGATCAGTAGGATTGAAAGACTCATATAACTTTTCTTCATCAGCAACCCAGGATTTCTTCCATGGGTTCCAATTGATTTTAATTATATTATAAATAACTTTGTTGAAAAAAATCTAACTGATGAGATACACTCATCTCCATCATCCACACAGCCTAAGAATTTCAGCATGGTAGAAATTTGTTTAGAATAAAATAGAGTGGTAGCTTTCATTGAAGGTTTTGTCATCTCAACAATATGCTCAGACAAATATCTACATTGATTGATCTTTTCACCATTCAGAAAAATAAAAAATCATAAAAACATATTGATACATTACTACAGCAAAATCACCTTTTCTCGGACATACCTGATGTTGAATAAATTTGATCAGGATTTTGTTCTCACCATCCAACTCTGCAGCATTTATCCTTCACGATTCAGACTTCCAAGTAAAAAATTATTGGGCTAACTCATAAGAAAAGTAATCATTTGTGGGAGGAATATTACCATAATAGTCCTCATATCTCCCATTGTGAGGTACTCCTAGGAATTTAGCCAATTGTTTTGATGAAAACCTAATCTTTTTCCCTTTTACTATAGAAGACAATCTCACAGCCCTTACTCCATCCAAATCTATATCCATGTTCAAATAGAACTCTTGCACTAGCTTTGGGTAATAAACTCTATCATTATTACATAACCACTCCTTCTAGCCTTGAGTTACCAAAACTTTTAAGAGAACGGACTTTCTAGATAAAACCCATTCCGAAAAAATTTCATTTTCAGCTATAACTTCTCATTTTTCTAGATTTGGGTTCACAGACCTCTGTGTTGTACTACTCGAATCACCTCGAGCACACTTGATAGGTGAAGTTCCTTCAGATTCCTTGCTTTGTCTCTTTTTCTTGGCCATTATGAGGTTTTGAGACAATCGAGAGGCTTGGAAATATCAAAAGGCTCGGGTTACAGAGAAGAGAGGAGAGAGTTCAGCAGGAAATGGAAGGCCAATAGTCGTTAGAGAATGGAATAGCCGCGTGTCATTATTTGTATCATTTAGGGTTATAGATAAAAAATATAGATTAAGTAAAAGAGAGTCGTTTTTAATCAAAAACAAAAGTACGACCCAATCGGTATCACTAGTCAACATGACAGATCGGTTTGACAGGTCGGTTTGACATATCGGTTTCACGGATCAGTTTCACAGATCGGTTTCACAGATCGGTTTGACAGATCAGTTTTGCATATCGGTTTGACAGATCGGTTTCACAGATCAGTTTCACAGATCAGTTTCACAGATCGGTTTCACAGATCTCTCAGACCTAACACTCATTTAATCGAGTTTAACCATTAAAATTTTAAGGGCTTGGTGAAAATATCAGCTAATTGATGTTCAGTACCTATAAACTTAAGAGTTATTTCACCTTTTTGGTAGTGATCTCTCAAAAAGTGATGTCTGACATCAATGTGTTTGGTTCTAGAGTAAGACACAGGGTTCCATGAAATGTTAATTGAACTAGTGTTATCACAGTTAATTGAAATATGCTTAAAATCATATCCATAATCCAAAAGAGTGTGTTTCATCCACAGAATTTGTGCACAACAACTACCAACAGCAATGTATTATTCTTCAACAGTAGAAAATGCAACCGAGTTCTGTTTCTTACAACACCAAGATACCAAGGTTTGACTCAATAAATGACAAGTTCCAGATGTGCTATTCCTATCTTACTTGCAACCAGCAAAGTCAGCATCTGAATAACTGATTAGCTCAAAAGATTTACTTTTTGAATAAAACAAGCCTTAGTTTACAGTGTGTTTAAGATACTTAAAATTATTTTAACAGCAAGTAAATTTGATTCTTTCGGATTAGCGTGAAATCTTGCACACATACACACACTAATCATAATATCTGGTCGACTAGCTATAAGGTAAAGTAAGATTCCAATAATACCATTGTAATTGGTTTGATCCACTAGTTTCCCAGCTTCATATGCATCCAATTTACAGATTGTACTCATAGGAGTATCACTTTCCATAATACTATCCAAACCAAAACGTTTTAGAATATCCTTTGTATATTTACTTTGAGTCAAAATAATACCATTTTCATTTTGAAAAAATTGAAATCCACTAAAATATTTATGTTCTCCCATTAAATTCATTTAAAATTCATTTTGCATACTGGTTGAAAATTCAGTACATAAAGAAGGTTTAGAAGATCCAAAAATAATATCATCAACATAGATTTTAACTATTAAAATATCTTTCGAAATTCTTTTAATAAAAAGAGTTGTATCAGCAATCCCTTTTGTAAAACTTTTTGAAACAAGAAAATTACTAAGTCTATGATACCAAGATCTTGGAGCCTGTTTTAAGCCAAATAAACCTTTAAGAAGTTTAAAAACATGATTTTGAATATGAGGCTTAATAAATCTAGGTGGTTGTTTAACAAAAACATCTTCAACAATAAACCCATTTAGAAAAGAACTTTTGACATCCATTTAATATAACTTGAAATTCAGATGTGCATCATATGCATGTAAGATACTAATGGCTTCTAATCTGGCTATAGGTGCAAAGTTTTCCTCATATTCTATACCTTCTTCTTGACTAAATCCTTGTGCAACTAGCCTATCTTTGTTTTTAACTATGTTTCCAGACTCATCAACTTTGTTTCTAAACACCCATTTTCTGTTTAATGTTAAAGTGTCCTCATGCCTATCTACTAATTACCAGACATTGTTTCATTCAAATTGATTTAACTCTTCTTGTATAGCCATTACCCAAAATTCATCATTGATAGCATCATTGATATTTTTAGGTTCTTACTGTGAACGATAGGCTTTATGTTCAACCTGGTTTCTTATAGAATCTCTAGACTATGTTCGTCTATGAATATTACCAACAACAGCATATAAAGGATGATTCATTATAATTATGGTTGATCTAGTAAAGGTAGGACTAGAAATTTCAGGTTCTTCTCTAGGTTCGGGTTTATTAGGTACAGATTCTGGAATGAATCCAGAACTGGTTTTCTTTATAGCAGGTTCTTTAGATTTTTCAGTAAGGTTTAGAACAGATAAATATTCTTCATGATTTTCAAGAGAGGATTTAGGCTCATGTGGATCAGTTTCATCAAATTTGATGTGAACAGATTCTTCCACACACATGGTTCTTTCATTAAAAACTCTATAAGCCTTGCTGGTTGAATAATATTCTAAAAATATTCCTTCATCACTCTTAGAAGTAAACTTATCAAGATTATCTTTTTTTATTGAGAATAAAAACATTGCAGCCAAATACTCTAAAGTAACTAACTTTATGTTTTCTATAATTCCACAACTCATATGAGGACTTCTTAAGAACTGGTCTAATTAAGACTCTATTAATGATATAACAAGCTGTATTGACAACTTCAGCCCAAAAGTAAATAGGCATGTCATATTCATTAAGCATAGTCCTTGAAATTTCTTTAAGGGTTCTATTTCTTCTTTCTACTACACCATTCTTTTGAGGTGTCCTAGGAGCAGAAAAGTTATGACTATAGCCATTATGCGAGCAGTAGTACTCAAACTCATTATTCTCAAAATCAGTTCCATGATCACTTCTTAGGGTTTTAATCTTATGTCCACTAAGGTTTACTACAGACTTGGAATATTTGACAAAGTAAGAACAAGATTCACTTTTGTGAGCTAAGAGTATACTGAAGTATATCTAGAAAATTCATCTAGTAGAATATAGACATAGTGCTTCCCATTTAAATTATAAACTCGTGATGGTCTGAACAGGTCCATGTGAACTAACTCGAGAGGTTGAGAAGTAGAAACTCCTTTATTTGATTTAAAAGAAACTTTATGTTGCTTTCCCTTTTGACAGGGATTACAAACTTTTTCAATTGGGAATTCATGTTTAGGTAGGTCTCTAACAATGTTATTCCTAGTTAGTTTTATAAGTGAATGGATGTTGTAGTGTCCTAATCTTCTGTGCCAAATCCAAGACTCTTTATGAAAAGCATTTACACAAGTAACATTTTTCTTAGCTAAATAATTTAAATCAACTGCATAAAAATTTTCATTTCTTAAAGAAGAAAAGACTAAAAAAATTATAATTAAAAACATTACAAAAATCATTTTCAAATTTGACATTAAAACCATCATCACACAATTGAGAAATACTTAACAGATTATATTTCATTCCATCAACAAATAAAACATTGGAAATTAAAACTGAACTTGTGTTACCAATTTGGCCTAAGTCGATGATTTTTCCATTAGAATTATCACTAAAGGTGACATGGCCTCCATAATTCTTTATTAAACTCTTGAAGCATGAGTAATCTCCTGAAATGTGTCTCGAACATCCACTATCCAAGTACCATACCTTCTTTTGAGAACTCTTCCAATAGGTTTCCTACAAAATAGATTTTGATGGAAAATGACTTTGGTACCCAGATCTTCATGGTTCCAGACAGGTTAGTAATCAATGATTTTGGTACCCACATTTTTCTTATGGGTTTCATACAATTTACTGAATCATGAAATTTTGAAAGATAAACTTTATTTTATCTATAACTATGTGAATTACTAGTTGATGAATATGAATTTCCAGAACTAGAACTACCAGTTTTCTGTCCAGATTTAGGAATAAATATATTCTTAGTAATCTGTCTCTGTCAAGGTTTGTAGCCTATTCCAGTAGTGTATTTGGGAGCTACTTGCTTTCAAATAATTTTAGTTAGTGTATCCTTTCCATTTGTAAACTTCTCTAAGTCTTTTCTAAGATTATCATTTGAAATTTTCAGTTTAGTGTTTTCCTTTAATAGTTGAGCATTTTTCTCTTTTTCAATAGAAAGTTCAGTTTTAACAGTAGTAGTGAGAGCATGTTGTTTCTTCAATGATTTGTATTTATCCTTATGTTCACTGCATGTCTCTTCCAGCATATTACAATATTCAAATAATTCCTCAATATTCATGTTTTCAGAATCAGAATATGATTCTGCATCATCTCTAGAATAATAAGAATTTAAAACATGAGTATCTGAGGTTACCTTAGATGTGTTGGTCATAAAACACATGTTGGCTTGATTCTTCTCAGAATCAGACATTTAAGATTCACATGTATTATCTTCAGATGCACTCCAAGTAGCCTTCATAGCTTTCTTGTACTTACTGTCTTTGTAATCATATTTCTTCATGAATTATAACTTTTGGCAGCCTACTTTAATGTGTCCATTTCATTTGCACTCGTAGCAAATAACTTCATCACTACTATTTGGATTTTTCCAGTCCTTCTTCCAATATCCCTTATTTTCATACATTCCTTTGGAATTTGATTTTATGAAAAATTTCTTCTTCCTATAATATTTCTTAAACCTCCTGGCTATCTGAGCCATTTCGGCATCACTATCTGAATTAGAATCTTCACTGGTTGAACTCTTAATAGGTATTTGCATTTTCTCCTTGTCATTGCTCATTGAAGAAGTAGTCTTGAAAGCCACAGATTTTCTCTTAGGTTCATCATCATCCTATTTATTTACCTTCAGTTCTTCCTCATACATCATGAGCTTACCAATAAGTTCTTTGACAAGAAGAGCTCCAATCTCACATGATTCTTTGATTGAAACAGATGTGCCTCCCCATCGGTCTGGTAAACATCTCAAGATTCTCATGATTTGTTCCTTTACTGGAATAGCCTTTCTGAGTGAATTCATTGTATTGACTATCTCATTGAACCTGACATACATATCAGAAATAGGTTCATCTGTATTCATTTTAAAATTATCATATTTAATAGTATAAGTGTTTTATCTCATTTCTTTAACATTATTTGTTCCTTCATGAGAAACACCCAAAGTATCCCAAATTTCAAAAGCTGTTTTACCAGCAGAAATTCTATTAAACTCCTCCTCTCCTAAAGCACAGTACAGGGCATTCATGGATTTACAGTTATTATTGTAAGGAGACTTTTTAGGTTCATCCCATGTTGTTCATTCAATTTCTGGAATTATATATTGAGACTCTATAGCAGTCCAGATATCAAAACCCATACTTTCTAAATGAATTTTCATTTTATGTTTCCACTGAGCGTAGTTTATACCATTGAAGAAAGGTGGAAAGTTAGTTGCAACACCCTCTAGTATATTGTCCATAGCTAGATTTTAGAAAGATAATTTAAAGAGATAAAATTTAGAACTAACATAAATTTATGATCTTTAAAGATGCAACTAAAATCACAGTTGAAAAACAGATTGTTTCAAAAATCATTAAACAAAACCAATTTTCTCTGATATTAATTTTTGGTCAGAGTCGATACTCAAGAGGGGGGTGAATTGAGTTCCAATTTAAAATTTCTGGTAAAAATATTTCTCTTTAAATCCCCCAATTTAAAAACAAAGCTAAGCTGAAGGGAATCTATACAGAGTGTAAATGTTCAATCAGTTTCTCAAAGATTGATTAGGTCTTAGTTAAATTAATCTGAAGATTAAATTAACTTTTGAAACTGACTTACTGATTTAAAATAAGTATAAACACTTGAGAATTTATCAATCAAAGTAGCTTTAAAATAGTTTTTTATTTCAATGTAATAGTAGTGGAATAAGTATATAGTTCACTTATAGACTTAAATTAAAATGCACAGCAGAGTTAATTAAGAGGATCAGTCTCACACTGAGACATAGTCATATCAACAATTTATATAAATTGATCCACACCCTAGATCATGGTTTACAACAGTTTACAAAACTGTCCAGGCCACCCAGGGACCTCTACCACTGTTCTTCATGGGAAACAAAACAAAGACGAGGCCACAAAAGGGCCTCTTCCACAGTTGACATGGGTAAAAAAGAGTAAACAATTGCGGTTTGTGGATTTTGATATCCTCCAGTTAAGCACAGGTGTTAGTGTGTGTGTAAGATATATATAATACACACACAGCTCAAAATTTTAAGTAAAACAATCACTAAGAGAGAATGTATTAGAGTGTAGAAATCTCTAGTGATTGGCAGTGTAGCTCTGGACTCGTTGGATTCATCAAAAATGCTTCTAAACCCTTCTCTGGTTTTCCCTTAAAAACATAGTATCGGGATTCACTTCCTTCACTTTTAGGTCAAGTATGTGTAGTCATTATAGCTCTTGAGCTTCTTCTTGTGTTCCTGATGTATATGAATTTTCTTCAAGATCTTCTTCTCATGTACGTGTATGTAAGAATTGTCTCTCTTTTTGTATCTTCGTATCTGTTGTATATTTGTGTGTATGTTTTTTTTCTTGTGTTGTGTCACTCTTTAATGCAGCTTGATCTTTGTTTTATTCCACGAGCTCCGGCAGTAGGAATGATTACCTTTTCAGAGGTACGAGGTACAGACCCTTGATTTTCCAAATATCCGTATTAAATAAAACTAATTGCATTAAAATCATAAAAAATGACTGTTATAGTTAAATAGTAATTTATAGAAATTCAAACAGTTTTCATGACTATCGGTGAGTCATGTGATCGGTGAGACATTTTGAATCTGTATTTGTTTCTGTAGAATTAGCATCGGTGTCTCAGCATCGGTGTCTCAGTATAGGTGTCTCAACATCAGTGTCTCTGTATCGGTGTCTCAGTATCAGTGTCTCAGCATCGGTGTCTCAGCATCGGTGTCTCAGCATCAGTGTCTCATCATCGGTGTCTCTTTAGATCTTCAGTAGCTATTGGTGTGACCGTTCATTATTGGTGCGACCGTTCAACATGGGTGCGACCGTTCATCATCGGGATGACCATTCATCATCGGTGCGACCATTCATCATCGGTGCGACCGTTCATCATCAGTGCGACTGTTCATCATTGGTGTGACCATTCATCATCGGTGCGACCATTGATCATCGGTGCGACTGTTCATCATCGGTGCAACCGTTCATCATCGGTGCTACCATTCATCATTGGTGCGACCGTTCATCATCGGTGCGACAGTTCATCATCGGTGACTCAGGAAAATGACTATCGGTGAGTCAAGATGAAGAATTATTACAAATTGTCTGTTCAATCTAGAATACATCCAGGTCAACCATAACCATACATTGATCATAGATAAACAATTGTAGATATGATTTAAACATATTGAGAACAAGTTGAACAAGAGATTAAAAGGATATAAATATTACTATGAATTCTGATTATTAAAATAACCATTCCACAAAGAGTTCAACAGGTAGTTTGTAAATCCCTCAACCCATCCTTCTGAAGAGACACTGGTACCATGGTATATCCCCGGAAGAGAATGGCGTGCTCTCCACCTTTAGAAAATCCATTCGGTGCCTATCCTGTGGACATCAAAGCACATCTTACATCACATTCAATGTCTTGGTGTTTCTCCTCCCTATATCACTGAACAAGTGGAGGAGTGACTGTAAGAGACCGACGAAAAGCTATTCCATCCCAATCCACAAAGGATATCTGCAAAGTGGCCAGCTGCCCCATCGCCTCTCCTGGAAGCTGTATACTAGACCTCAGGCTAAGTACATCTGCTATAATGTTCCCCTTCCCAGATGTATAGACTATCTTGAAGTCATATTCATAGAGGAACTCATCCCAATTTCACTGTCTCAGGTTCATGTCCTTCTGATAGAAGATAAACCCGATACTCTTGTGATCCGAGTAGACTGTAAGATGCTCACCCCCCAAGTAATGTGGCCACATCTTCAAGCCTAAGACCATTGCTGCAAACTCCAGGTCATGTGTAGAGTAGTTATTCTCATGTTGTCTCATAGGTCTTGAACCATAATCGATGACTTCTCGCTCATTCATCAGGACACATCTAAGCATGTTCCCTGATGCATCGTAGTAGAATACGTACTCTATTTCGTCCTCTAGAAACCTCAAGATGGGGGAACTTGTCATCCTCTACCTTATCTCCTAAAAACTCTGCTAGAATCTCTCCGACCACATGAAGGGTTTCCCCTTCATCTTCAATGCTAATAGAGGTGTTGCACCTCTGGAGAAACCAGGCACAAACCTCCAGTAGTATCCAGTCAAACCTAGGAAACTTTGTACCCCTGTCACACTCCAGGGTGGCACCCAAGAAAGTACCACCTCAATCATCGCTGGATCCACTGCAACTCTAGTCTATGAGATGACATGTCCCAGAAAGTGAACCTCTCGGATCCAGAACTAGCACTTTGAGAGCTTACCATAAAGCCGGTTCTCTCAGAGTGTGTCTAGTACTATCTGAAAATGATAGGCATTCTCCTCCTAAGTAGTCTAGTAGATCAGTATGTTATCGATGAAGAATACTACAAAGTGATCAAGGTATGGCTGAAATATCCTGTTCATGAGTCCCATGAAAACTAATAAAGTGTTGGTTATGCTGAATAGCATAACCAAGAACTCGTACTAGCTGTACCGACATTTGAAAGTCATCTTCTACACATATGTGTCCCGTACATTGAGCTGGTGGTAGCCTGATCTAAGGTCTATCTTCGAGAACCATCATTCTCCCTTCATATGATCAAAGAGTTAATAAATCCTCAGAAGATAGTACATATTCTTCATGGTCAACCGGTTCAGGAACCCATAGTCAACTCAAAGCCTCAAGTTCTCATCTGTCTTCTTAGAGAACAAAAATCAGGGATGCCCAAGGAGAAACAATGTGTTGAATGAACCCATTCCCATGTAAGTCCTCCAACTGTACCCGCAACTCAACATGCTCCATGGGAGCCATCCGATATGATTATGTAGATATGAGTGTCGTCTTAGGGTACAATTAAATGTAAAAGTCCAAGTCTCTATGAGGAGGTAGACCTGAAGCATCATCAGGGAAAACATCCGCGTACTGGTCCACCACTACAGGATAACTCAGACTCTCCACATCAACTACTCTAAGGGTAAGAATATCCAACTGATGAGTCATCGGCTACACTCTCTTCTGGGTAAGTCCATCCTATGCTGAAAAGGCTCCCTTTTCAATTGTGAAGGTAAACCGTGTTCCATCCATGCAGACAGACTACACTTTGTGCCTAATATAGTCAATCTGAGCATGAACAATAGATAACCAGTCCATACCAAAGATAGCGTCGTAAGACCTTGACGCCTCAACAAGGAGATCCTAGCCGAATCGCTCACCTCCTAGAGTAAGCTCGCACTACCGGCACCAGTTCGTAATCATTGAATTTTCTCCCATAATAATCTTTTTCCATAAAGAATTGAGACAATGACTCCATCAAAATCTCTGAGCTCTAAACGAGGGAAGTGGAAAGAAAATATGACAGGCACCTGTGTCTATAAGTACTATAGCTAAGGTGTATTACACATAGCTATTACCTCGTATCATCTCTAGATAACCTTGATCTTAAGCCTCAACTGCTTGAAGCTGATCTCGCCCATGTCCTCTTACTCCCTATGGTTTGGTTGGACCACCTGGTGGTGGTGGCGGTAACATATCGAATCTTTTTCCACCGCTAGCTGCATGGCCAGAACCTATACCACCTCTCCCTACACCTTATAGACCTCCTCGGTCGAACCTCTATCCCTGCCTAGGTAGTCCCTCGACCATCTACTGATCTTTAGTTTAATGGATCAGACAGTTATGTGTCTTGTGACCCTTCCCACTGCATGTGCACCACTCTCTGCTCCTCGCATGACTGGCTCTATCTCGGGTACCCCGCACAACTGATCCAGAGCCATGTGGTTATCCAGCTATAGGTATGGTCTTCTTGGACCTATGTGACATATGTTTGCTGCTAGATGCAGAAGACTCTACTACATGACGTTCGATGGAGGGTCTCACTGTTGGTGACTTCCCAGCAAGGAAACTCTCCACTATGAAAGAATTCTATAACACCCCTGCCTGCGTCGGGATGCTGAGAGAAATCATCGATTCCCTGATCTCTCTCCTAAGCCCATGCTCGATGGTTCAGGCCCTAATGAATAGGTATCGAACCATGTTAGTGGAGTAGTGTGAGAGGTCAGTGAACCTCGCTGAGTACTGAGCCCCAGTAATACTACCCTGCTTCAGATGAAGAAGCTCTGGTATGCACACTATGCGAAGGGTCATTGGGAAAAACATTGCCCGAAACATGCTCTTGAAGTATGCCTAGATAAGATTAACATCATCATGAAACTAGAGCATCACACTCCACCATCTTCCTACTGCTTCCGGTAGAAGACTGGCATCAAGGATCACCATGAGATTGGCTAGTGTCCCTACGAGTCGGAAGACTCTCACTATGTCCTCCAACTGATCCTTAGCTGCCTATGGGTATGTATCTCCCCTGAACCTGGGTGGCCTTTGCCGCTGGAACTCGTGCAATGCACTCAAGTGGCGTGCACCCTATGCTGCTGGGGCTAGGGGCATCAGTGGCCCAATAAGTAATGGTACCGTTGGTGCCTCCACTGATGCCTCTACTGGAAAAGGGCCATGCACAGAGGCATCGTCGCTCGGTGGGATATGAGTGCGTACTACTCTTGGAACCCTAGATCTCTATCTTTGTGGAGGAATCCTAAAAACAAACAGGTGTACGATAGTCAAAAAGTTATACCTGGGGATTTGACTCAAAGAGATCACAATGAAAACTATTGAAAACACACACACAATCAGTGATTTCGTGCACTGAATCAGAACTCATAAGTCAGGGTCCTGGTGTATCGATACGTCGGCCACTGCAACAACACTGGGTCCCCAGAACTGATAACCACACTCACTACACTTAACACTATTGATGTTAGAAAGATCAGTTTCATATGTTCTATGGTAGATCCAACTCCTCAAATACCAATTTGTCACAACCCGTCCCCCAGGGCTCATGTCGTGACTACCCCAAGACCACCTTCCATAGGCGAGGGGCTGGAGACTAGCACCAAAGGATTATTCCCTAATAATAGGAGGGAATTTCCATTATAAACTATAAACTCACGTAACCAAGCACACAATAATATTCTAACACAATTATACTGTATAGAAAAAAGAGTGTGTACAGTAAGTAAAATGGTGCTAGAATACATGCCCAAATAGAAAGTACACGAAAAACTGAAAGTACAAGTAAACTGAATAGCTCCTGGGAACACCTTCCAAGGAACCTACCTGAAAGGTAGGTGTATATCTCTAACCGTAATCTTTGCGGTACGCCTCGTCTAGGTCCACTTTCGAGGTACCTTCATTCATGGTACTCTTGTCCTCAGTCAGTGTAATCTGTCATCTGCACTAAACACAAACAGGTGCGAGAAATGCCCATACAAGGCTGAGTATAACGACACTCAATAGGTACCCCGAGACCCTCAAGGTCTCACAAAATCCACCAAGGATAAACCACACAGCATGAAATCAACTAACATCCCTACTTATGTATATGACCATACATATACCCAGGTTTTCAAGTAAACCCATCTCAATCATGAGGAAACACAAGGTCCAAATCAAAAGACCAAAGTTCAACTATTCCATAAAATAAGGAAAATCACGATGGTATGTACCACACATGTACGCCACACAGACGAATACCACCAAGGTATTACCACTAATGAAAGTAACACATAGGTACATACTCATCTCATGCCATGTATAACATAAGAATAGAAGTAGAGATGATTATATGTAACTACTAATTCACCTTACTCTGTTATGTGGAAGACCCATGAAAGATCCTAATTCACATACCCACATAAGAACCTTGTACATCTTCAGACCCACACAAGATTCTAGTACATTGTCAGTATGTCGTCAGACCCACACAGGATCCTAGTACACCGTTATTACATCGTCAGACCCACACAAGATCCTAATACACTTGTAGACGCCGGAAAAGTCCGTTGTTCCTAAACGAAGCTCCGGAGGCGGAAAGCGAAGTGATATTTGGAGTCAGAGGCACGTTCCGTAGGGCCCGGAGGACTTGCGCGAAATTTCAGAGGCCCGCGCGCAAAGTTGAGTCGCGGCGCGCAATCCTCCCGGGATGCGTGCAATGCGCTGGGCCGGCGCGCTATTTTGCGCGCCCGTGGCCTGCGCGGCTCCCTTGCGCGCCGGGTCCTGATTCCGCGCCCGCGAAGGGAATTCCGCGCCCGAGACCGGATTCCGCGCCCAGGGTTGCCTATAAATATAAGGCGACCCCCGACGTTTTGAGGTTGCCAAAATCCGAAGCGTCGCTCGTTCGCGCAATCCAACCCCTTCCGCGTGCAATGCCGATCTTCAGGTAACCTCCTTTCTTTCGCACAATAGAGCCTTGGGGTTCGCCTTCGCGCACAATCCCCTTGGCTCCTTTCCTTTGAATAATCCTTAACCCGAAGGCCTTTGCGCGCAAAAGAAGCCTCTTGCGCGCAATTGCCCCCGGGTGCGCGCAATCCAGCCCGATTGCGCGCACCCCCCATTTTCAAAGTGGCCATTCGTTAGAGAATGAGCCGTTGCCCCCGCGTGCTACCCGATGCCCGGTGCGTGCAATCTCAATCATCCGCGCGCAAAGGGCTGGCCCGATTGCGCGCCAGCCTGCCATTTTGCACGCTGATCTGCTGTTTTGCGCGCAAAGCTCCTCTTTTGCACGCAATCCGCCAGGGTCTCCCCCCTTGACCCCCTGAGGGTACCCGCCTGCGTGGCGCCCGATGATCTTCATCCTGGGTGCCCGCACCGTGCGTTGTCTTCACGTGCGGCCCTCCAGGCTTGCGCGAAGTGACATGGACCCATCGGCGGCAACCAACGTCCAGCATGACGTTAAACTGCACATTTGTCCAGCATGACGTTAAACTGCACATTCGTCCCGCATGATGCTAAACTGCATCCGTCCAACATGACGTTAAACTGTAATACGTCCAAGCTGCACGACGCTAAACTGCCTAGCCCCTATCGTCCGTGCTGCAAGACGTTAAAATGCCAAGCACCTTCATCCTCAGCACACGACGTTAAACTGTACTTCGTCCGGTAAGACGTTAAACCGTCCGCTTCGTCCTCAGCACACGACATTAAACTGTACTTCGTCCGGCAAGACGTTAAACCATCCGCTTCGTCCTCAGCACACGACGTTAAACTGTACTTCTTCCGGTAAGACGTTAAACCGTCCCCTTCGTCCTCAACACACGACATTAAACTGTACTTCGTCCGGCAAGACGTTAAACCGTCTGCATCACCCGATCTCGTGCCTCGCAAGCAGGGTCCCCCCCCCCCGGTTTGGATGTGGCCCCCACCCGCTCGTCTTTGCAGGGATGTCGGGATTGTCCCTCTTCAGGGACGATTTAATGGGAGCGGCTTTTCCCTACGGGGGTAGGGTATTACAAACCCCTAGTTTCTTGTGGGGGGCCGCGCATGTGTATATCCATTGCGCCTCCCCACTGCCGAAGCCAGTAGAGGGTGTGACTGGGATCGAGGTGTCTCCTACTTTCGGTCCAAGTCCCTTCCAACTGAGTTTTGCCGCATCCGGGCTGCCTCAAGTACATAAGTCCTGACAGAATGAACTACGTGGACTTTGATCCCTGTCTTCTAAACAGGGTACGTAGGAAGCCTCCCTGAGGTTCAAGCCCACCACCTGGTCGTCCCGGTCGTATTCACGTCGGTTCGTCCATCAGTGGACCCCTCCAGGGTTCACACTTGCGTCGATTCACCTATGAATCTGCCCCTGTGGGAGACTGCACGTGTGTATCTCCACTGTGCCTCCCCACTGTCCCTTTTTCCATCTCGCCTTTTATCGTCCAGCATGACGTGAAACTGTGATCCACCCGGCCGTTCCATCTCCCTCTGTGTGAGGTGGTTCGGTTCAATCCTCCGCCCGACGGCCTCGACCTCTTCGTGAGTCGGCTTGCCGACGTCCAGCATGACGTTAAACTGTATACCCGAACTACGTTGACTTTGATCCGTGCTAACGCGCGGTACATAGGAAGCCCCTACGGGGTCCAAACTCTTCACTCCATCATCCATCCTGATCCTTACCCGGGCCGCCACATCCCGGTGGGGTCATGCCACTTCACTCCACTCCATATCACATGGGAAGCCGCCCATGTGTTGGCCCCAGCGTCGGAGGTTCCCCGCAAGGGGTTCTGTCATCTGATCCACTCTTCGTGTTGATCAGTCCGATGCCGTCCCCGCTGGACGTTAAACTCGCGGCGTACCCCGTGTTAAACATGGGAAGCTGAGGAAAACCTCAGGGGACACAGTTCCCCGCACCCAGTGCAGGATGCCTCAGTCCATCATGCCTTCGAGAAGCCCTATTAGGGACGGAAGACAGACGTGCAGAGCCGCAGTGTTACGACACGCCCCCAGCACCCAGAGCCACCCGGCCTCCTCACCGCAGGTTGCTGCCCCGACCAGACTCCTTGGAGCGTCCGGGCGGAAGCAGCGTAATTAACCGGTGTCCGTGAAGATATGGCGCCGGGAACGAGATTCACGAGCATGTCTTAAATCTATGAGGGAGACCCGGATTAGGCGACGAGTTCCGAGGAGACGTCCAAGGAAGGAGGAGCCGACATCCCATCATCCCGGTTTCGATCAAGGAGCAGACGCCCCTGAATAAGGGACGGATGCCGCCCACCTTTGGAAAGCGGGACTGCGGGACCACAAGCCGCGCGCCCATCCCCTCAGGTCGACGGGTGCACGCGCGAACGCGTCCTGGCGGAACAGCGTAACCTGACGCACATCCGCACCGAAATAGAAAAATGGTGAACCCGACGTGAATCTCTTCTCCTCGATACGAGGATCAATGGCTTTCAGAGGTGTTGGAAGACCGGCATGTTGCCCGGCCAAGCATTCAGTCTTACCCGCCAGGGGCTGGGGAAGGGACATCGGGCACTCCGTCTCGCAACGTCGAGGGCCTGGGTTCCCCACGGAAGGCGTCGTGGCGCTAATGGTTGGTTGTCGATTCCTTTTTCCTGTCAGTGTTAATGGGTCCTTCCCCCTGCTTTCAGAAATCAGGTCGCCCGATCCAGTGCCCGATCACCGCCCGCCCACTGGCGCAGAGGTAGGGGAAACACCGACGCGGCTACTCCGCGCGGTCCCGCCCGTTCCACGGCCATCCCAGCAGCCGCAATTGCGGGACGACCACGCCCTCTCTCCCCCTCGGAGGTCATCCAGAGAAGGGTGATCAACACCCTGGTGCGGAGATATGAGGAAGAGGGAGTCATCCCCACTAGGGACATGGCTCGCCTAGACCTTGAGGAGGCTGCACCTCGCCACCACCGCCGCCCCCGAGGGCCGCGCAGGGAGGCACCGCTACCTACCTCAACGTTCAACCGCTTCGGGAGCTTATCCCCGGAGCGCTCTGACAGTTCCCTTCCCTATGCGGATGAGGTGGAAGATGCCCGGGATCACCCTATCCGGGATTCGCTCCAGGGATCTACGGTAAGGACTCCCGCCAGGCCACGTCGACACCGCCGCCAGGCCTCTCAAGTCGAAGAGCGGGCTCTCCACCTGCCCGCGCCGCTCATCCCGACACGTCTGTCCCGACGCCAACGTCGGGCACGAGCGGAAGAGGATGCCCACCTTGGGGCCCTAGCAACAGCGGCCGCATTGGCCCAAGACACTGTTGGCTCCAGTCGCCAGGCCCCTGCGCATCCTGAGCAGGGGAACTTCTATGCCCGACCTGGATCGAGGCCTCGACCGCCCCAAAGGCAGGTTGGGTCGACTCTCCCGGTTGCTGGTGCAGGCAGTAGCCACCGCGGACCACCTCGCGGTAGCGCTATTCACCAGCGGGATCTACTCCGTGTGGCCGATCCAGGAGGCATGGGTCATCCCACCTTCCGATCCCGGCCCGGAGGCCTGCCCGGAATCATCTCTCCCCGCGTCCCCTTTGATATCTGTCCCGGTGCCCCTCGCACCTTGGTTTCCAGTCCTCTTGGCCCCAGCACCAGTGCGGCCGGAGGACGCCAGGACAGAGATCAGCCCTGCCCCGAAGAACCACCCAGGGGCAGGAAGGCAAGGCGTCGACGCCGAGGGAAGAATGTTACGGAATTCCGGACAGAGATCTGACCGGTTCGCTTCTCTGATTCAGAGGCGGAGTACGATTCGGCGACAGAGCCCTTTCCCCAATCCCGCCAGTCAAGGGCAGGGGTAGGAATGCGGCACGTCAGCCTCGTGCTCCCCGAGAGCGAGATCGATGTGATCCCCGCTTCTCTCCGAAGGTATATCCGGAGTAACGAGGGCCTGGTAGACCCCCAAGGATCAAGCTTGCGGTTGGTACCGGCCCCTCCGGAAGTGCCTTCCGTCTCGGTCGGAGAAGCCGGAGACTTTTTCTGGGGACCGACGGTCGAACCACGATCTGGTGCACCCTCGGCGAGCACCGATGCTACGGCAGGATGTTCGCTCACCGGCCCGTCCTATCGTGATGTGGTATCCAGGGCACCGCCACCCTCAGAGGGCGGCCCGGGATATGGAGGCCAATCGACCTGTTCGCCGTATTCACCGCCGGCCAGCCCGTCAGCCCGGCGGCCCGCCTCGGCACCACTGCCGGTTCCCCGTCCGTTCCCAGCCATTGAAGAGGACCAAGGAGATCTGGGTCCTGAGTTTGAGTCATAGAGCTTCTGGACCGTCCTTGCAGAGGGCCACTTCCCTGAGAAGTTTTGGCCAGTCGCAGGACCGGGCTTTGATGCACCCGAATCGCTCACCCCGGATGAGTTCGAATGCTTCCGCCGAACTCTCTGGGAGACTCGCTCCTGTCTTCACCGCCTACGAATGCCATACCCCGGGAGTCAAGTGCACCTGGAGGATATTGGTGAGCAGTGCCGTCAAATTGACCTGGCCATGCTCCCCGCGGCTCGGCACCCCGGGTCATTTGAGCACCACGAGGCCCTCCAACAACGATGCGTTGAGTGTTTTCAAGTACTCCGCAAAGTTATCGAGGAAGCCACTCCCCACGTGTATATCCGTGGATGGGGGCAGTACGCTGCCCTACACTTCAGTGTGATTCGCCGATAGCCCGATTCGCTGGGTGGCCCTGAGGGTATATCCCCAGGGACAGAAACGGTCAATATGGCTGACCTGTCGGGAGAGGGGAACGATTTGGAACTTCTCGACGGGGGATTCCCCCCCGAAGACAAGCCGTCGTCAGAGCCATAGGTGAGAGTCACTCGACATCAGAGGAACCTCCTGGGGCTCCCCGCACCCACTGAAGCACTGACGTTGAGCCGAAACGTCAGCAAAGGAAAAGAGCACAGCGAGGCTATAAAGCCCGCCGACCCATCTTCCTCCATGCAGAGGGCAGAGGAGGATCCCGAGAAGGCTACGCTACGTCAGCAGCTCGCCGAACAGAAGAAGCTGGTTGACCAGCTCCTCGCCGAGTGCGCTGCAGAACGGCGGCCTGACTACGGTGATCCTAGGCCAGGACAACAGGGACCGGAACAACGGCTCCTCGACGAGACTCTCCCGGGAAACCGTGATTACGCCGTGTTCGCCGACAGGAGAGAGGCCATTGCCTACGGCAAGAGGGCGCGGTATGTTTTGCCACACCCTCCCGAGCGGCGTGACTACCTGAGAGACCCCGCTCGGATTCCTCCCGCTGCCCCAAGGGCCGCTCCGCCCGCCATCCCACGAGCTGCCGAGTTCGAAGACCCGGTCGACGACCCGATTGAAGGTCCATGCAATGCGCTCGTGGTTATAGATCCTCGCCAGGACTGGAACCCATGTCCGGACGATCTGATGGCGGCACTCATTGCCCGCTTGGAGGCCTTGGAGACTCGGCAGGTGGCGATCCCACCGGACGGCAAGCCCTACCCAGCATGGGTGGATGACATGTCGGCGCCTCCGGGATTCGGGAATCCCACTTTCGCTCCCTTCAACGGGACTGGAGATCCGCCACAGCATTTAGCCCACTTCAACTCGAGGTGCGGGCCTATGTTGGGGACTCCGGCGCAGCAAGAGGCCGCTAAGCTTCGCTGCTTTGTTCAGACACTGGAAGGGCCAGCATTTGTCTGGTACAGCCAGCTCCCCGTCGGGTCGGTAACCAGCTGGGAGGACCTCCGTAGACAGTTCCTCTACCAGTTCAGTTCCACGACCCGGAAGACAAGTATCGCAGACCTCTTCAAGTGCAAGCAGAGGCCTGATGAGCGAGTCGCGGACTTCGTCGCCCGATGGAAGGGTCTCACGTATTCCCTTGACATGCCATTGACTCAGGAGCAGTTGCTGACAATGTGTGTCGGGAACGTCAAGACCGATCTGGTCCCTTCCCTGATCACTCAAAATTACCCCGGAGGGTTCAAGGACTTCTCAGACAAAGCTCAACGTCTTGAGGAAGCCCTGCAACAGGCCAGCCAGGCACACCCGCTGCCTCCAATAATTCCTGCAAGGAGAGTCAGCAGGGCTGAGCCCGCTGCTGTCGCCCAGATAGAGGCCCCCAGGCCATTGGAGCTGCTGCCGGCGAGGCCAGCTCCACAGCCTCACAGGAATCCGCCTCCACGGGCTCAGTTCCCGGCCCAGCAGCGGCAGCCTCAGAACCGGCCGGCCCCTCTGCGTAATGTACCGCCGCAACCCAGGCGAGATAATCAGGGTCCACCTCCTCGGCCGGCCCCTCCAGCCCCTCGTCAAGACCACGCTCCCAGGGGCCCGCGACACCTGACTTACTCATTCCATGAGGATCAGGTCCCCGGTTATTTCCGGAGCGCCCTGGAGCAGAGGATTGTGCGACTGCCTGAGTGTTGGAGGCCAGAGGAGGCACATCTTACGAATAACCCCCCGCTACTGCCCCTACCATCGAGCCCTGGGGCACACCATCCAGCGGTGCTATGTGTTTAAGGATTGGCTCCAAGACCAGATTAACAACAATGTAATCAGGTTGGGCCCAGCTCCCGCACAAGTGGCGGGCGTGTTCGTGGGATCAGATGACGATAGTGGCAACGAGGACGAATGGCAGCTGGTCTCCGACCGCGGATCCCAGAAGTATAATAACTGGATGGCCCGCAAGACGACCATTCGCGCCCATGGAATCATCCGTGCGCGCTTGAATCAGCCTGAGCCCCCAGAATCTGCGGGTGCTGCTTCGGCATCGTCGTCCCAGCCTGCCTCTTCCAAGAGGAGCAAACGGCGGCAGCGCAAGAAGGAAGAGCGCGCCCCGCCAGTTCCGCCACTATCCCGCACTCTCGGCGATTTCATGCCCTCGGAGATGGGGGTCCCTCCTCGGATCCGCCCGGTGATGGATGATTCGTCCGATGACGGTATTGGGTACGCTTCGGTTAATACCGTCGAGCTGGTAAATCCCTTTTTGGTTCCCGACGTTGCAGAACACCAGGTGGACCTCCCTAGTGTCCCCGGTCGTCGCCACCGTCGGAAGAACCGCAGCAGCAGGAGTCGCCGGGGCACAGCCGTTGGTACCTCCATCCAGGCCGTGCACGCCACTGAGACTAGGCAGAAGGCTCAAAACCGAGCACAACGTGCGCCGCCCCCCCATTCGGGGATGACGGATTCGCCTCCGCCGCTGTTTGTGGTGTGGGACCAGGCAGAACCGCCTCAGCCGCGTCACGACCAGCTCCGCCCTGCCACGGGTCCATCCCGGCCTCCTGACCCCAGTACGGTGACCATTTCCCGGACTGCAACCAGTGAACAGCGAGATGCGCCAAGTACCAGTCAACCGCCGATCCAACCGGCAAGGCCCGTCATGCCGCCAACCGCAGAGCAACCTCCTGCAACCAGGGGCTCGCGCTTGGCCAAAAAGTATGATGTCCTGAAGCACTTGGCCGACATCCCAGCAAGGCTCTCCATCCTTGAGGCTCTGCGCATGTCATCTGAGATGCGCGAGGCACTCGCTGAAGCCCTGAAGAGCCCCCTCCAGTTTGAGACAGAGGTTGCGGCTGCAGAGGCCTTTCACGCCGAAACGATCGAGGACGCCGAATGTCAGGAAGTTATCTCGTTCTCTGGTAAGGATGAAGACCCTCCTATACAGGGACACATTCGTCCGCTGTATGTCACTGGCCAGTTCAATGTCCTTGAAGTCCGGCGCTGTCTTGTCGACACGGGGTCCGGGATTAACCTGATTCCAACTCGGACGCTCCGGAGATTGGGGTTGTCTGAGGATGACTTGATTCCCTCCGACCTCAGGATCCAGGGGTACGACCGCACCGAGCAAACCCCGGTCGGCAAGATACGTTTGAAGACCCAGTTCGGTGACTTGGTTGCCAACACCGAATTCATGGTAGTCTCTCAGGACACTGCGTATAACGCATTGATGGGCAGGCCATGGCTCCACCTTCACGCGGCGGTTCCCTCGTCATACCACCAATGCCTCAAATACTCCCTTAATGGTCGAGTAGGCGTGCTTCAAGGAGATGCCTCTCCTTTTGCCTCATGTGAAGCCCGCTATCTGGACGCGGACTATTACAAGAGCAAGGATAAGAAGATCCTGGCAGGTGAGGTTGAGCCTGTCGCTGTTGCAAGTGATCCCTGGGCAAGTCTGGATGACGCTTACGTCCTCCCGATTCACCGGTTGGACGTCGCCATGGTCTCGACGGCCCGCGAGTCTCCTGATGAGATGACCGCGACCGCCCGCGCCAGCACCAGTGGCCCAGCAGGATCTGGTAGCCCCAATGCAGTTTCCAACGCAGTCTCTCCCGTGGACGATCCCTCCCCGAGTGGAGAGGACGTGGAAGATGCACCCCCAGCCTTTGAGGAGGGCGTCCCCGCCACGGTCGATGAGTTAATACAGGTGAACCTTGGAACCGAGGCCGATCCAAGGCCCACATTGGTCAGTTCCTCCATGCCCTCTGAGGAGCGGCAGCAGTACGTGGACTTTCTCAGGCAGCACCGTGATGTGTTCGCTTGGGGCTATGATGAGATGCCGGGGCTAGATCCTCAGGTAGCCGTCCACCGCCTTGGTCTCCCGGCGAACCATCGCGGGTTCAAGCAGCCTCCCAGGAAGATGCACCCGTCCCACGGTGCCATGGTTGAGGCCGAAGTTGACAAGCTTATCAAAGCCAACTTCGTGAGGGAAGTTCAGTACCCCAAATGGCTGGCCAACATTGTGCCGGTCAGGAAGAAGAACGGGCAGATTAGAGTCTGCATCGACTTCCGCGATCTCAACCGCCACTGTCCGAAGGATGATTTTCCCCTTCCAGTGACAGAGCTGTTGATTGACGCCACGGCAGGGTTCCAAGCCCTCTCCTTCATGGATGGATACTCCGGATACAACCATATCCGGATGGCCCCTGAGGATGAGGAGTTCACTGCCTTCAGGGCCCCCCAAGGTACCTTTTGCTACCGGCTCATGCCTTTCGGCCTGAAGAATGCAGGTGCCACCTATCAATGGGCGATGCACCGCATATTCAAGCCAATCATCGGCACGCTGGTGGAATGCTACGTCGACGACTTGGTTGTCAAATCGCGCCAGCGTCAGGACCATCTCAAAGATCTTGAGAAAGTGTTCGGCTTCCTCCGGTCTCGCTGCCTGAAGATGAACCCGTTGAAGTGTGCCTTTGGGGTCACCTCCGGAAAGTTCCTTGGATTTGTGGTAAGATACCGGGGTATTGAGATCGACCCAGAGAAAATCAGGGCGATTAGCCAAATGCCTCCCCCAGGTACCATCTGGGAACTGCAAGGGTTCCAAGGCCACTTAGCCTATATACGCCGATTCATCGCGAATCTGGCCGGCAAGTGTAAGACCTTTTCTCGGCTCATGAAGAAAGGTGCCACCTATGTATGGGATAAAGAGTGTCAGACCGCTTTCGAGGAAATCAAGCAGTAACTGCTTCAACCTCCGGTTCTGATGCCGCCTGTATCCGGGAAGCCGCTGGTCCTCTATGTGACCGCCCTGGAACGGTCCCTGGGTGCCCTTCTCGCCCAGAAGAACAACGAGGGAACGGAGAATAGCCTCTATTACCTCAGTCGCATGCTCCTCGATGCGGAAGTTAGGTATTCCCCCATCGAGAAGAGCTGCCTGGCGCTCGTATTTGCCGTACAGAAATTACGGCACTACTTGCAGCACCATGAGGTACAGTTGGTTTCTCTGGTAGACCCGTTGAAATATATCCTGAGCCGGCCTATGTTGACTGGCCGTCTAGCACGGTGGGCTGTGATTCTCCAGTAGTTCGACATCAGGTATGTGTCTCAGAAGGCCATCAAAGGGCAAGCATTGGCAGACTTTCTGGCAGCTCACCCGACCTCCGCGGATCAGCCGCTGGATCTAGGCTTTCCTGATGAGACCATTCTCTCGGTTGATCGAGCCGATCCATGCTGGCAGATGCACTTTGACGGTGCCTCCCGGAGCCCCACCGGTAGAAGACTCGATAATCCTAAGCTCAACAGAGTGGGCTTGGGCATCGTCTTCATTACCCCGGAGCGAGCCGTGCTGCCATACTCTTTCCTGTTGTCAGAGGGCTGTACCAACAATGAGGCGGAATACCATGCCCTCATCACTGGCCTCGAGTTGGCTCTCGAGATCGACGTGCCCCGTCTGTGCGTGAAAGGGGACTCCGAGCTGGTCGTTAAGCAGATCAATGGCGACTATGTTGTCAGGAAGCCGGAACTTGTACCATTGTTGGAGTGCACCCTCCTTCTGATGGCCCGGTTCCCTTCTCGGCCGGAAATTGTCCATATTCCCCAGTCGCAGAACGGTCGAGCAGATGCTTTGGCCAGCCTTGCTGCGTCACTTGCGGAGCCTGAACAGGACAACCTGATCGTCCGCGTGACGCACTGCAGGCTCATCGCTCCCGTTATCCCAGAAGAAGATCGCGGCCCGTTGGTAAGTAATCTCACCACGGTTTCCCCTATGCCCGGAGCCCCGAGTACCCCAGATATGACAGTCGGATCAGCCCCTGATTGGAGGACGCCTTTGGTTGAGTACCTCCAACATGGCATTCTTCCATCAGATCGGGCCGAGCGCGAGCGAGTTCGACGCCGCGCATCGCAGTTTGTCCTCCAGAGCAGCCCCGGCCTGGAGCAGATCCTCTACAAACGCGGATTTGATGGTGTTCTCCTACGTTGCCTTCAGGGAGTTGAGATCCCACGAGTCATGCAAGAGGTTCATGCCGGTTCATGCGGTGCCCACCAGACTGGGCCGAAGCTGTCCCACCAGATTCGGAGGTTGGGATACTTCTGGCCCTCCATGATCCATGACTGCATCGAGTATGCCAGGAGGTGCCATGCGTGCCAGGTTCATGCGAACTTTGTGCATCGGCCGCCGGAGCCTCTCCATACCACTAGGTATTCCTGGCCCTTTGCAGTCTGGGGTCTGGACGTTGTGGGACCTTACCCACCGGCGACAGCTCGCCAGTGCCGGTTCATTCTGACCGCCACGGACTTCTTCTCCAAATGGGCAGAGGCGATTCCGCTCAGAGAGGTCAAATCCTGTTCGATCGCTGACTTCGTGACCTCCAACATCATCTATCGATTTGGAGTGCCTCACGCTATCCTCACGGATAACGGAACCAATTTCCGAGCAGCCGAGTTGAAGAAGTTGTACGCCAAGTATAACATTCGCTCGAACCATACATCTCGCTATCATGCGCAGGCGAATGGACAGATCGAGGCGTTTAACAAAACCCTCTCTAACATTCTGCAAAAGATGGTTGGTCAGAACAAGAAGAGTTGGCCGGACAAGCTCCCCAACGCCCTCTGGGCTTATCGGACGACGACTCGCAATTCCACCCAGATGACCCCTTATTCCCTGGTGTATGGAGCTGAGGCCGTCCTGCCCATTGAGATCCAGTTTCCGTCCTTGCGCATTGCGGTCTACGACCAGCAAGCGCCGGACAGAGTTGCTGAAGCCCGTCTAGTCGAGTTGGAAGCATTGGATGAGAATAGACTTCGCACTTTGCACAACTTGGAGAGGCATAAAAGCAGAATGGCTCGAGCTTTCAATAAGAAGGTTCGCCTCCGCTCCTTCCTGCAGGGTGATCTAGTGCTAGCCCTAAGAGCACCGATGATCCCCGGCAGGAAGCCGCCCAAGTTGGAGCCCAAGTGGGAGGGACCTTTTGTCATCCACAAGGTCTATCCCAATGGCGCGTACTCCCTGGCGACTATGGATGGTGAGCGTGTCACTCCTCCCACCAACGCTAGGTTCCTCAAGCAGTACTTTGTCTGAGTGTGCCCACGTCCTGCACGACGTTAAACTGCATACGTCCAAGCTGCACGACGTTAAACTGCCTAGCATATCGTCCGCACTGCAAGACGTTAAACTGCCACGTGTTACGTCTTGCACGACGTTAAACTGCATACGTCCAAGCTGCACGACGTTAAACTGCCTAGCATATCGTCCGCGCTGCAAGACGTTAAACTGCCAAGTGTTACGTCCTGCACGACATTAAACTGCATTCGTCCAGGATACAAGACGTTAAACTGTTCAACATTCATCCGCGCTGCAAGACGTTAAACTGCCAAGCGCCTCGTCCTGCATGATGCTAAACTGCACCACGTCCAAGCTTCACGACGTTAAACTGCCCAGCGTATCGTCCTGCATGACGTTAAACTGCCCCTCAAGAACTACGTGCGGCTTGATTCCCATCCTTATGGGATACGTAGGACCGTCTGGACATTCATGTTTCAGGCCCAGCCCCATCCTTTGGGAGTTTTCATCCCATCTCGGGCCCTTGGCCCAGTTGCCTCCGGGTGTGCGGCGTATGGTGTGAACGCGGGGCTATGCCCTCATTCACGTCGGTTTGCTCGCCACACTGTATGCCCCCCACGTTTGGGGATGCCTTCTGCTCCCCCCTTCCTTTCTCGTCCTGCATGACGTTAAACTGCACTTCAAGAAATACGTGCGGCTTGATTCCCATCCTTAGGGGATACGTAGGACCGCCTGGACATACATGTTTCAGGCCCAGCCCCATTTCCCGGGAATCTCTATCCCACGTCGGGCCTCTGGCCCAAGTTCCCCTCCTTTTTGTGCGAGGTGTATCGCGTGAGCGGGGGATTATGTCCTCATTCGCGTTGGTCTACTGGCCGCGCCGTACGCCTCCCCCCGTGTGTGGGACCACATCACACCTCTCATCGTCCTGCATGACGTTAAAATGCCTCTCAAGAACTACGTATGGCTTGATTCCCATCCTTATGGGATACGTAGGACCGCCTGGACGCTTGTGTTTCAGGTCCAGCCCCGTCTCTTGGTTGATCACGGGGATCTGCCCTCTTTTGGTTGCTCTCAGGGTGAGTCCTCCGACCCTTTTCGGTGATCTGTTAACATGTTTTGGGTACTTCGGTCTATGACTCGTAGTGTCAGATTCAATCCCGACAAGTCCTGTGTTGCTTGTCAGGCCTCTCGCTTCCTCTTGTTCGAGCCTTCACTCAAAGGGATCCTCGTTAGCGGTTTGGGTACAATGCCTCAGTGCTCTCCTACCGCTCTGGGTCGATTTACCGGCGGGTCTTGGGCCGCAAATCGATATGAATCCTGCGATTGAGCGGTCGATGCTCGTTTTCTTGCCCCATCTTAGGCTGACGCGATCGGATGTTGTGTTGCGAATATGGTCAGCAACGTCCTTGATCGCCATGTCGGCTCTTTCAGGCTCTGAACATTGGTTGCGCAGTCCTCATCACACTCCGCCTTTGTGCGTTGTAGTGGAATCTCGACACTCTCTTCATACTGACCTTCAGTACACCTCTACACGTTAGGCAGACCAACCAGGGTAATGATGTCGTTCGAGGCTCTCATGATCTGAGCACCAAGGATATATGCGGATATCCTCCCTAAGGGCCATGCGTAGCTGGACCCTCGTCCCCATAAGGAGGAAGGAGTCGCCCGAACAATCGCGTTCTGGGACCAGTATATCTGGAGGCTAGCATCTCTGCCCCTCGGGTGATGGACATACGCAGACCCCTATCCCAAGACTCTTCTCATGGAATCGTGCGTGACTGCAGGGCTGGGTATGTTCCCACCTCCGCCGTGTCCGCCGTACCGCGATAAACGGATTCCTCCATGTTCTGAACCACACGACCTTAAACTGTGTTGTCTGGTCCTACCACACGACCGTAAACTGTGATCGTCTTGGCCGCCCGACGAGAAACGGCACTGCATCGTGATGTTCTCCTCAGGGGACACTCATGTTGGGAGCTGGTTAATAACCACGCCATTCATCAATGCCTTCTGTGGCTTGATTATTGTGGCGACGCCAGATATTTCTCAATCACAGGCATGTCGCCGCACAAAGAAAAACCATTCATCTTTAAGGACAAACAAGAAATATCAAATGCCGCTCCTTCCGTGTGCGAGGGTCAGACCCGCACTCTTCCCCGCGCTGGTGCCTGATTGTGTTGCGCCGCGCTTCAAGAACTACGTGTGGCTTGATTCTCATCCTTATGGGATACGTAGGAACGCCCGGATGTTTGAAACTTCGGGTCCAGCCCCCCACCTCTTAGAGATTCCCCCTTCTCTGGGGAATCCGCCGCCTTCAGGTCACCCTCAAGGCGTGTTCCCCGACCCCTTGCAGTGGTCCACCGGTGTCAAGAGTACTCTGGTTTATTGCCAGGAGGGTCAGGATCCGCTTGGTCAGGTTTCCTCCACTTTTCAGGCTTCGTGCTCCCTTTCATTCGGACCCATCGTCTGCGCCCTGGGTGGAGCCCCCGTGAACGGTTCGGACACAATGCCTCAGTGCTCTCCCACCGACTCGGGCCGGTACCCCCAATGGCCTCGGGCAGCAAATCGATATGAATCCTGCGATTGAGCGGTCGATGCTCGTTTGCTGCCTCATTCCACCAACGGTTAGTGCGATATTGATGCTGCTTTTTCGCCATGGTCGGCAGTGCTCCCATATCGTTACTCCGGTGCCCCCAGTCCTTGAGTGAATGGCCGCATGATTCACATTTTCCGCCCCCCATTCTGACCAGGCGAAATCTCGACACTCTTGACACTATCCCTCAGTGCATCTTCGCATATCCAGGGGATAGGACCACGATGTGGCGTACTTTGAGGACCTTATGGTCCGAGCTCTAAGACCTTAAACTAAGATCTCTCCTTATGGTCCGAGCTCTAAGACCTTAAACTAAGATCTCTCCTTATGGTCCGAGCTCTAAGACCTTAAACTAAGATCTCTCCTTATGGTCCGAGCTCTAAGACCTTAAACTAAGATCTCTCCTTATGGTCCGAGCTCTAAGACCATAAACTAAGATCTACCCTTATGGTCCGAGCTCTAAGACCTTAAACTAAGATCTCCCTAAACGGGATTCTATGTCCTGCATGACGTTAAACTGCACTCTCAGAACTACGTGTGGCTTGATCTCCAGTCTGATGGAGTACGTAGGAACGCCCGGGCATCTCAACTCGGGTCCAGCCTCAGGGATCGTTAAGTCCCGCCCCTCCTCGTCACCGGCCGTCTGGCCTGGCTTCTGGTAGAGTGGTGCAGTTGTGATATTCTCTCCGATTCAGCTCGGGATGCCCCACTGCAATGGTGGGAAGCGACGGTTTCCTCGTCAAAGAGGTGCTGTCTGAGAATTGGGGTGACTCACGGCCATATTAGTGCATCCGCCTAATACGCTTTCCCCACGGTGGCGCAATTTTGAGAGCATTGGATTCTGTCCGAACAAATCGTCACTTCGCCCCACGCTTCGCATGCCCTGTTGATCTGGATTTCCACCCTTGTGTCTGAAGGAACCCCCAAAGCGGTATTCATGATGACATGTGGTCCGCCTCCTGCAATATAAATGATGACCATCGGTCCGTCTATTGCTGTTGTTATGGTCGATCCTCTGTCCGCCTACCGTCTTGGGCATTTCCTGGAAGTCCGACCGTTGTGGATGTCTGGATTCGGGACACGCGATTCACCCTTTCTCATTTCCCTATGTTCGGATAAAATCTCAACGCCCCTAGCGTTGTCCCGCTCGTGTGTTGGAACAAGTTGGGGGGATGATACATTGATTAGGTCTGAGGTCTCCTTTCCTAGGAATGACCTCCCTCTTTTCTCCAGAAATCCAGGCCCAATTATGGATGCCTGATGCTTGGTTAACACTCCCGCAAGACAACGAATTGTGGTTGAGCATGTTAAGCCAAAAGATGCAGATAAATATATTGGTTCATACAAATGGATCAAGGTAGCAGAAGCAAAATGTTCTGGGAGTGGCAAAACAAAGCCCCTAGGGATTAGCGTGCTGAATGAGTATCTCTAACGCCGCTAACCTTTGGCTGGCGGCCTCCAGGGCTGCTTCTCGCTCTCTGCGTGCCCTCTCCTCATCGGCGGTCGCAGCACGCATTCCGGCGTCTCCCTCGGAACCCGATCGTTGCGACCTCTCGCCGATCAGATTCCGAGGGGGGGCTTTTGTAGACGCCGGAAAAGTCCGTTGTTCCCAAACGAAGCTCCGGATGCGGAAAGCGAAGTGATATTTGAGTCAGAGGCACGTTCCAGAGGGCCCGGAGGACTTGCAAGAAATTTCAGAGGCCCGCGCGCAAAGTTGAGTCGCGGCGCGCAATCCTCCCGGGATGCGCGCAATGTGCTGGGCCGGCGCGCTATTTTGCGCGCCCGTGGCCTACGCGGCTCCCTTGCGCGCGGGGTCCTGATTCCGCGCCCGCGAAGGGAATTCCGCGCCCGAGACCGGATTCTGCGCCCGGGGTTGCCTATAAATATAAGGCGACCCCCGACGTTTTGAGGTTGCCAAAATCCGAAGCGTCGCTCGTTCGCGCAATCCAACCCCTTCCGCGCGCAATGCCGATCTTCAGGTAACCTCCTTTCTTTCGCGCAATAGAGCCTTGGGGTTCGCCTTCGCGCGCAATCCCCTTGGCTCCTTTCCTTTGAATAATCCTTAACCCGAAGGCCTTTGCGCGCAAAAGAAGCCTCTTGCGCGCAATTGCCCCCAGGTGCGCGCAATCCAGCCCGATTGCGCGCACCCCCCATTTTCAAAGTGGCCATTCGTTAGAGAATGAGCCGTTGCCCCCGCGTGCTACCCGAAGCCCGGTGCGTGCAATCTCAATCATCCGCGCGCAAAGGGCTGGCCCGATTGCGCGCCAGCCCGCCATTTTGCGCGCCGACCTGCTGTTTTGCGCGCAAAGCTCCTCTTTTGCGCGCAATCCGCCAGGGTCTCCCCCCATGACCCCCTGAGGGTACCCGCCTACGTGGCGCCCGATGATCTTCATCCTGGGTGCCCGCACCGTGCGTTGTCTTCCCGTGCGTCCCTCCAGGCTTGCGCGAAGTGACACGGACCCATCGGCGGCAACCAACGTCCAGCATGACGTTAAACTGCACATTTGTCCAGCATGACGTTAAACTGCACATTCGTCCCGCATGACGCTAAACTGCATCCGTCCAACATGACGTTAAACTGTACTACGTCCAAGCTGCATGACGCTAAACTGCCTAGCCCCTATCGTCCGTGCTGCAAGACGTTAAACTGCCAAGCACCTTCGTCCTCAGCACAAGACGTTAAACTGTACTTCGTCCGGCAAGACGTTAAACCGTCCGCTTCGTCCTCAGCACACGACGTTAAACTGTACTTCGTCCGGCAAGACGTTAAACCGTCCGCTTCGTCCTCAGCACACGACGTTAAACTGTACTTCGTCCGGCAAGACGTTAAACCGTCCGCTTCGTCCTCAACACACGACATTAAACTGTACTTCGTCCGGCAAGACGTTAAACCGTCCGCATCACCAGATCTCGTGCCTCGCACGCAGGGTCCCCCCCCGGTTTGGATGTGGCCCCCACCCGCTCGTCTCTGCAGGGTTGTCGGGATTGTCCCTCTTTAGGGACGATTTAATGGGAGCGGCTTTTCCTAACGGGGGTAGTGTATTACAAACCCCTAGTTTCTTGTGGGGGGCCGCGCATGTGTATCTCCATTGCGCCTCCCCACTGCCGAAGCCAGTAGAGGGTGTGACTGGGATCGAGGTGTCTCCTACTTTCGGTCCAAGTCCCTTCCAACTGAGTTTTGCCGCATCCGGGCTGCCTCAAGTGCGTAAGTCCTGACAGAATGAACTACGTGGACTTTGATCCCTGTCTTCTAAACAGGGTACGTAGGAAGCCTCCCTGAGGTTCAAGCCCAGCACCTGGTCGTCCCGGTCGTATTCACGTCGGTCCGTCCATCAGTGGACCCCTCCAGGGTTCACACTTGCGTCGATTCACCTATAAATCCGCCCTTGTGGGAGACTGTACGTGTGTATCTCCACTTTGCCTCCCCACTGTCCCTTTTTCCATCTCTCCTTTTATCGTCCAGCATGACGTGAAACTGTGATCCACCCGGCCGTTCCATCTCCCTCTGTGCGAGGTGGTTCGGTTCAATCCTCCGCCCGGCGGCCTCGACCTCTTCGTGAGTCGGCTTGCCGACGTCCAGCATGACGTTAAACTGTATACCCGAACTACGTTGACTTTGATCCGTGCTAACGCGCGGTACGTAGGAAGCCCCTACGGGGTCCAAGCTCTTCACTCCATCATCCATCCTGATCCTTACCCGGGCCGCCACATCCCGGTGGAGTCATGCCACTTCACTCCACTCCATATCACTTGGGAAGACGCCCATGAGTTGGCCCCAACGTCGGAGGTTCCCCGCAAGGGGTTCTGTCATCTGATCCACTCTTCGTGTTGATCAGTCCGATGTCGTCCCCGCTGGACGTTAAACTCGCGGCGTACCCCGTGTTAAACATGGGAAGCTGAGGAAAACCTCAGGGGACACAGTTCCCCGCACCCAGTGCGGGATGCCTCAGGCCATCATGCCTTCGAGAATCCCTATTAGGGACGGAAGACAGACGTGCAGAGCCGCAGTGTTACGACACTCCCCCAGCACCCAGAGCCACCTGGCCTCCTCACCGCAGGTTGCCGCCCCGACCAGACTCCTTGGAGCGTCCGGGCGGAAGCAGCGTAATTAACCGGTGTCCATGAAGATATGGCGCCGGGAACGAGATTCACGAGCATGTCTTAAATCTATGAGGGAGACCCGGATTAGGCGACGAGTTCCGAGGAGACGTCCAAGGAAGGAGGAGCCGACATCCCATCATCCCGGTTTCGATCAAGGAGAAGACGCCCCTGAATAAGGGACGGATGCCGCCCGCCTTTGGAAAGCGGGACTGCGGGACCACAAGCCGCGCGCCCATCCCCTCGGGTCGACGGGTGCACGCGCGAACGCGTCCTGGAGGAACAACGTAACCTGACGCACATCCGCACCGAAACAACACTGTCAGTACGTTGTCAGACCCACACAGGTTCCAAGTACATCGTCAGTACGTCGTCAGACCCACACATGATCCTAGTACATCACTAGTATGTCGTCAGACCCACACAAGATCATACTACATCGTCAGTACGTCGTATAACCCACATAGGATCATACTACATCATATGTACGTCGTCAGACCCACATAGGATCCTAGTAAATCGTCAGTACTTTTTCATACCCACACATGATCTTAGTACATCGCCAAAGACAGCTACAGGGTTTCCACACTAAACATTCTCGTCTCCAGGAGATTTCACCCCTCAAGCCACTGGTAGATACTCCAACGTCCACGAAGTCCCATGAAGAAGTATCCCAAAGGACCACCACATCATAGGGGTCTCAACATAATAGAGGAAATGTCAATCAGACGCCTGGTCTATATGTTATTAGACTTTTAGTCCCGAGGGCCTGGTTGGATTCGTGGTCGATCTAACATGATCGTACCCCAACATTATGGGAATCTGAAATGGGGTATAAAAAAATGATCATCTTACTCAAAGGTTTCTAGCGCCTCTTGACAGTTCGTCAAACATATTCTTGTTTCCAAAGTTATGGACAAATAAGAAATATAGGGTCGAAGCTGGCATGGGTCTCGTCCGACCCATTCGGCTCGATGGGTCTGTCCCGGCCCACTGGGTCTGACCCGGCAATCTAGGTCCGGACCAGGCCGTGATGGGTGGCCCGGTAGGTCAGGAGGGCTGTGAGGTGGCGCAGTGGCCACGGGGGTTGTGGAGGTCGCGGGGCGGCGGAGACTGCAGAGAGGCAGCGTCTACGGGACCACGGGGTAGTGGACGTTGCGGCGGCCGCAGAGGCCGGGGGGTGGCAGAGACCCCATGCAGCGCAATGGCCATGGGGTGGCGCCATTGCACCATCTTCTTCGTCATGGTCGGCGGTGGAATCGGCCTCCGTTCTCGTGCCATAATGAGGTTGGTTACCATCCTCCTCCATCCCGAAGAACTCAATAATTAATAACAAGTATTAGAGAGAGGTCACACCATGTTTGTTTGTCCCGCACTCTCCGCGTTAGAGCAGTAGAAAGCGGCTATAATCTCTTCATGATTTACGATGAATTGTCAAGTACTTGTAAGGGGATGAAATTCAAACAACCACCCTACCTCAAAGGTTCGTTAATGTTGGCGCAAGAAATAATTCGAAGATGTTGATTTTCGTTACGCCCGCCTCACGCCTCCAATCTGGGGATCGTTCTTCGGTTCATCAAATTTGAAAACATTCATCATTGGATAGAGCATTCATCATTGGAGGATGAGTTTCTCCACAATTCTCAAAAGCATCTCCATTTTCCATATGTTTCCCCAATTCCACCCAAGTAGTGAATAACCAAATTTTTAATTTAAAATAACTATATCAATAATGTTGGCACAATTAAAATGATAACACATTTCATTAATTGTTAGTTGGCTCCAATAATTAAACAGGGTGTTGGCATAATTAATTGTATCAATTTAATTGGCTCAATTTAATGGGGAAAAAGAATAAATGGGGAGTTGAGTGGTTTCTCCCCCATTAAGAGGGTTCAGGTGCTCCCCACTATTAATTTAAAATTGGGAGGTTTTAAATCTGGTGGCCCCACCATTATAACATTCACACGGAAATTTCAAATAAAAATATAATTTTAAACAATTTTATTTTTATTATTTCACGAAAAAGTGGAAAACTAACTTTTACCGTCGACCAACTACGGTCGAGGTGAAGGTCTCCTTAAGCGAATACCAGCTCTGTGGTCAAGGTGAAGGTCTCCTTAATTCATTTATTTAATTTCCATCATTGTATATTAGTTTATATTTTTATGTGATTGTAGTCTTGTATCCATAAAATAAATAATTTCATAAACTGAAATAAATTTATAATAAATAACCCATTCACGAGGGTTATCTAACAATTTGTTTGACATATGGACATTTAAACAACCTTTGACCTATGGGGAATAACTCTTATTGTTGTTCATGAAATTAAATACAATATTCATCCTATCCACCTTCATATCACCTGTGATTGATTCCTAATGGTTCTATCTTGAAAAACCTCCATTTACTTTGTGATTCTCCATTAATTACATGTATTTATTAGTCATATGTATGTGAGGAGAACTGTAGGATTGTTTAAAAGTTTATTAAATAAATACCCTTGGAAACAAATGTCCAATATAGTAATGGGAGGAGGGATGACTCACAATATATCATATTTAATTTAATAAAAATTGAATTCCCATAATATAAATTACATTAAAACATAAAAAACATACACATGACTTGGTCAAGATCATTAACATTAATTCAAGAAATGAATACAAATATGTATCAATATTGAATTGATTTTTTATTCATTCATTATTATTCAGATGAATATACCTGCATTAACTAATTAATTGAAAAAATAATTAATTAATTCTATTTCACCATAATGATCAGAAATTTTTTTTGAATATGCCCTTCATTCAAGTCTTTCACGAAAAATAAATGGATGAACCAATAATGAAATATATTCAATATTCTAAATTAATTAAACATTTATAATTTTTTAAAACCATTTTTAAACTATCAATAGCACTATGTTGTGAAAATTTATATTATGATCTTATAATGAAGAAAATTTTAAATTCATTGAATTTTTATTTATTCCATTAAGGTGACATAACAAGATATGTATATCTAGCTACATGCCATGCATCTTGATTACCGTGTATCCATTGTACATGATAGGGTATACCGCATGTACCTCAGATAGACTAAAAAATATGTATATACCAGACACACACCATGTTTTCCTCTTCTTATTTGTCAAGGATGCACGCCTTGGTCTCTGACGTCTGCCACAATGGACTACACAACATGTAATTTCCAGCTACACATCGTGTATCTCTTTGATTTGTGTGTCTATTTTCTATTTGAGTGGCTTGAAATGTTCTTCATAGATTATATTTGATGAAATATATATGTTTTACCCCACATACACTTCATGTATATCATAAATTATCTAGGTATTCAGTTTCCCACAGTTTTGACCATGTATAATAACCACATAGATTGCATGATTTAGTCCACTAACCCGTGTAGAGTCCACGATATGTGCACCAGTACACACTGTGTAATTTGATAATAGTTTCCTAGGTTAACGTGTCAACACATGGTGTAAACTACATGTAATTACTTCATGTCACTCCCTATATCCCTCATCCTATATTGATGAAGTGCACTAGGGAACACAACATGTATGATTGAATACATGCCACATAACGTTGTATTACGAACCAAGTATTGTTATTTTCACAATGGTACTTGTGATCATTATTCATTTGTTACTAAACCATTAAGATAATTAATCATTGAACAAATCAGGATAAATATGTCTAATCATGTTAATTTAAATAAGAATAAATTAATAATAACCTGAAATTAAAATCTTACCATAATTATGCATCAGTAATTAGTCAAATAAATAATTATGAATTTAAAAATGACCACTCTAACACCATTTATTGGTTCTAGGTTTAGTGGAAGTGTTTGGGGGTTCATGATATATATTTATTTTATACTTCAATTCCCTAAAACAATGAGTGAGGATCTTACTTTTCAAATGTATTTTTAATCTATTTTGATTTGAAGAAATCAATTAGCTGGGATTTGGAACGTTCTTCATTGGTGAATGATGATCAACTAAAAACAACATTTTATATTTTCTTCGATTCAAGGTTATGATTATATGATATAGTCTCCTAGTGGGGATCCACTAATTCTAATTTTATCTACGAGAAACACCACTTGATATCTTGGTGGTGATATGATGAATTGAATTTCATGACTTAATCATTCATGATCAGACATTCATCAGTATGGAAAAAATATCACTTTTATTTCTTTTTCATAACAGGGAGTGGGAAAGGGTATTTGAGAGAGAATTCATTATGGGAAAAATTATCTCTTTTTCAATTCCAAATCAATCGATATTATACACAATAAACATAACCACTAATATATAAATTTTGGGATTATGTTAGAATAATTATTTAATTTCATGGAAACCGTTAAATAATATAATAATTTTTTGTATACCAAATGTAATGTAATAAAATATTTTTATTAATATTTTGTGGCACGTTACAACTAGAAAAATTACAAGTATTATTTAGCTGGCATGTTAATTTATAATAATAACTATATTTTTTCTTAGTCCATTCTAATTCATCTAGCATTTATTGAATAGCCAAATAAAATATTTTATTATATAAAATAAATATTTTATTTATAAACTATAGAATAAATATTTATTAAATATAATATCATATAAACGAATATATTTTATTCACAATTCCTTTAATAAATATTTATTTAGTTTATACACTAAATATGACATGAATTAAAATTATTCCTTGGTCATCAAGAAATAATTTATTCCATTAATTAAAAATAAGTTGAATTTAATTGAGATCAATGGAATCAAATATCCTATTACCCACTAGGATTCTTTCTTAGTGGAATTTTGAAGGTATTCATCAATTATTAGATTACTATCGATTAATAGGTCAAGTCTCCCAAGAGAAGGAACTTAATGTAATAATGATGACAACAACATATGTGTATGAACCAAGGTTGTTCTTCGCTAGAAATGGAATATGGTTTGTTATTTTTGTAAATCCTCACATTGATGATTAGGTATTTTACAATGAAATTAATAATAAAATTCTATCAGACAATAGTATTTTGGTGGTGTCATTTTACAGTGTTAGGCATTTATCGGGGTCGAAAATCTAGAAGAAGAGTCTAGCATTGGGAAAAATAGTTTTCTGGTAATTTAACTTCATGAAAATGGTTAATGTATTGATTTTATGAATACTTGTATGATTTTATAATATTTATGGAGCATTATTATTGTATATGGAGTTTCTACCTGATAAAAAGAAGTGCAGTATCACGACTGCATGATGTGGTGATGACGATCTTCGTGACTACATCTAATTTCACTAAAGCATTGTGATGGGAGGAGCGCTACAAAGATATTTTTGAAAGATCCAAAAAAAATCATTGGAGGTGGTGGAGAATCATGAATGGATAAGCCACAAATAAAAGGTTACACCCACTTCATTTTAATTTAAATTCTCGAGGAATTTTTTTAATATCTTTGATATCAAGAAGTTATGGGGATCAAAAAATATATGTTTATAAGAAATACTGATCATCGAAAGAATACTTGTTTACTATTATACGATTCCAATAATTATGAGAAAGGTGAGATTCATAGTTATGGGGTATACAAAACTGAATTTGTAAACCTTACGAAGGTAGTTCGTTCACGAAGGTAGTGGTTCTTCACAAAGGAGTGAGCTTCACGAAAAGTAGTTTTGAATATCAGTTTTTTAGTGAACATGGATTTCAGTGTGCACCAATTGTAGAAATTCATTCATGTATAGTCTCATGATGGATAGAGACCAATACATCAATTAAAATCTATTAAAGATTCCATTTAGTCTATAAATTGAGTATGACTATACCTAAGTTAGTGAACTTGGGGTAGTCGACAAAAGTGATCTGAGGGACGTAGTTTTAATTATTATAATGGCAGTGTTCCATGAACAAAATGACTATGTATAAAAAAATTTATTACCCAAGGAGTGAATATTAATGGACATTATTATAACTATAAATATTTCAGGGTATGCTCCTTGTAATATCCCTTATTGGTGAACTATGTAAAATTTTTGTGTTATCTCCTTCCATGTGGTTGTTTATTTACAAAAAATTCTCATTTGGAAAGTTTAATCGATTCTTACTAATGTGGGAAAAATATCCTTCACTTTATGATGAATAATTTGACACAGTGAGTCAGCCCTCACCACTCAGGTTGTTTCTATGTCCTTCAATATTAATGGTCACTATGTAATATAATCATCTTTTCACAATATCTCATCATCCATGTTGCAAATATGTGTCAGCAACCTATATGATTGATATGTATTTCATTGAATATCTAGAATAAACAATATTACACCATGTATATGGAATTTAATGTCAATGATCCATTCTAATGAAATGTACGATATATCAAAATCCATGAGGATGTAAAAGAAAAATACTTTCTTAAGTTATTGATTAATGAAATATCAATCATGATTCACCCAATATACCCGACTTCCATGAAATATATTTTGTGATGGTTTTTTTAGAAAATCTATGTGTTTATGTCATGAAATGAATCAATCAAATTATTGAAGTCTAAATACCGTCACACACTATCGCAGATATGAATATTTGAGGACACCAAAGCAAGTGGAACTCATACTAGCAGGTCTATTCTCATATTCTCGCACCTTGGAAATTACTAGGTGTGAACATCAATAGAAGAATAAGTATCCACAAACATGTACATGCAATTGAAATTCTATATAATATTTTTTCTACCACAGTATGTGTCTCGAAGAAGATTAGGTGACATTAAACCTAACACACCACCTTGCCTGTGATATGGCTTGATGGTCATTATTGATTCCCATGGGATAACAATAAGTTCCTATTTATCAGAAAAACATCGGAATGAGTTCACAAATGTAAATAATCATAACAAAAAACTATAAATAATAAACCAAGTTTGAATAAAAAAAACCATATATGGCCTAAAAATTTTCATATTCCAATTTATCACTTTTAAATAAAAACCTATAAAGGTATACAACAAAAAGGAAACTAGTAATAATTAGAAAAACCCACCCAATGATAGTAGGAGTGTCATCCCCAAGTCACGAACACAATACTTCCAAGGGTATACGTCAGGAAACCTGATCCCCCATCTCCAAACATCTTTTCCTTACTCTTATCACACATAACCAAGTATACTTTTACCCAATGGTGTAAGTAGGGTGTGACCCAAAGCCCAGTAGTATGCCAATAAATAAACAGGTTCCATGCTATAAAAATTATAATATAAATAAACATGAATGTTTAAAAATGAAAATCTGGAATCTTTTTTATAGATATATTCTAAAGGAAAACATGATTTCTTTAAAATAAAATAATGAAGTGTACAATATGTTTATGGTGAAAACTATATCCCAATAGAGCACGTTGATAAGGGAGATCTCTATAGGAAATAACTAATAGTGAGAAACAAGATAAATCATTTCTTGGTTAAAGGTGGTATAGTAACCACACTGAAAAGCATTCTCATGAACAGTCTATTAGAGAAGAGAATCATCTATAATTATATTGGTCTTTGATCACCATTAATATTTAGGTAGTGTTGTAATCATCGATCCCACTAGGTGAAACCTGGCCAAAGACGCTTCTAAATATCTATCACACTAATCCTAGACTTCTTATATGTTAACCCAGGATTCCTATTGTGTTGAATTAACATTTCACGTAGCACTTACAAAATCACTTTCACATATACACAACCCAAACAACTCCCCAAAATTTATAATCAACCATTTCCAGACCAAAAACCAATTTTGATACAAAATTCACACCAAAACCATTTTAAAACATAGTTTGACCCAGAAAACCATTTCATCACACACCTTCACGGCCTAAAACAAGGAATCATTTATGAAACATACATGGAATATATCTAATTCCCTTTTAAAATTAATTTTTCCACACCAAATCACCTTGAATCATTTCAAAAATCCATTTTTCACCACACACTATATGCATATAACATATTTAAACACTCATGAAATAATATTTAATCATCAAATAATATTTATTTATCTAACCACCTACCTCATTTGATGAGACATCAGGAATCCAATGGAAAACATCAACTTCACCTCAATGGAACTATTTAGAGGTATGATCGATCCTTAAATATCCGGATTAAACCTAAAAGGTTACGACCTAACCCTAAAAACAACACCTAATCAACTAGAGAAGTGACACCCCAAATAAAGAGGAAAGAAACACTGGAATAGAAGGGAGAATAAGAAAGAAGGAACATACGTAAAGATTCATGGAGAAATTTCAAAAATATTTCCACCAAAATGGATCCCAATGGATAGGAAAACGTTGGGTGCCATGGATAGGGAAAAATACCAATTTGGGAGTGAGTTTCGGATTTTTGGGTATAAAATCAGGGAGAGAAAAAAGGGAAATGATAAATTTTAATAACCTGGATAGGCCACACTATTATCTAACAAGATCTTCAAAATTGTGTGGCAACCATGATCCCTATACTATCCAAGAAGGAAATTGCGATATTCTAGCCTACATGTTTTAAACATGATGTAATAACCATGGGATGATCCTCTATCCAAAAATACAACTTGGCCACACTATTTCCTAGGAAATGGTGCACGGTTTTGAAAATCTTGTGCCAACCATGTGGACCATGCTTTACAGCACAACAAATTTCAATGTTTCACCAACTTCTATCCCAAAGCTCAATGAATAAATATAAGCAATAATTAATTGAGAAAATACATCAAAAAATCATGAGTGTGACAATTCTCCCCACTATGATAACTTTACGCCCCAAATGTAAAACCTAAGATTGTTTTGAGAATAAAAATTGATACACCTGATCAACCTACGAATTACATTCCCAATTATCATGCATATAATTTCCATGACACTAAATAACATAGACAAATGGAATAGACTTCCCTCAAAGAACATTCTCTTTGGAATATAATAACTTCTCTGGATGCTCAAATATAGATAAGTCGATCTCTATTTTTAATTCATCCCAATTTAAAACATGATATAGATCTTGGATATACTTCTTATGTTATGAAATGTGGAATACATTATAAATTGAGGTCAAATGAGAGGGAAAATAAAAAAAATATGGTACCTTACCAACCCGCTCGGTAATTTCAACAAATCATAGATACCACATTGTTAGTTTACCTTTAATACCCAAAAAATGATGACCTAAGAAAGGTGAGACCTTCACGAACACCTGATCTCTTATAAGTAACTCATGATATTGGATTCTATAATAAAAATAGGATTTTATATGAATCTATTATTTCAATAACTATAATCCGATTAGATTTACCTTATCAGATTCCTCTTACACTATGAATGATCCCAACAATCATGTCTCACCTACCTCATCCCAACATTATAAAGAACAAAATGACCGACTATAGAGTGCTTCAAATGTATCCATTCAGATCTATTATTGGTGACTGTTATTATATAAAGACTCATCCAATCACAAATTGCTGTCCCATGAGGCTCTGAAATCCAACACACATGCATGGAGCATTTCATACTATGTTTGATTCACCGACTATATTTGACCATCCATTTGGAGATGGTATACCATGCTCAATTTGTTTTTTTATCCCATTTAATTTTTAATTCATTCTTAAAATGATTGGTCAAAAGGGGGTCTCTGGTATAAATTTTATTTGGTGGAACACCATGAAACCACATTATTTTTCTGGACATGAAACAGGCACAACTCATCCACTTTAGCTAAATTTTTTATAGGAATGAAGTGGGTTTATTTGGTCAAATGATAGATCACTACACATATGGAATTATTCCCCGACGGTGTAAAATGAAATCCAATAATAATGTTCATGGAGATCTCATCCCACTTCCATGTCAGAATGGGTAGTGGATGAAGACAATAGGAGGTCTTTAGATGAAATTCTTTTACGTGATGACATGTATAGCACCATGATAAGAAGTCATCCACATACCACCTCATAACAGACCACCGGAACTATCAATGTACATCAAAAACATCTTGGTGGATATATTATAAAAACCCTACTAATACTAGATTATATCCTTTATTACCACCTTCCATAGAGATAAAAACACCATATAATGGACCTAGAAACACAAAAATACCTCATGATACAATGAAAAATCGCAAGGTGTCTCCCCACCATGAAAAGGATGTATATACTGCTAGAATAGATCATCACCAGGCATATCCCATTGAATCATGTCTAGAGGGGAAGGATTCAGCTGAAACCTAGCCAATAATGAAACACCATGGTGCTCCATGACATTTATGTGTATTTGAGAAAAAATCAACCTCAAGGTCCATTCATCACTAGATTTCTTTAATGCCTACACTAGAAGATTTCTCCTAAAAATTCATCCACAATGTTACCTTTACATTGGGTATATACGATATAAAAAATAAATGCCAACAAATACTCAACCCAATGTCGTTCCCTAAATTTCATGTCCTTTTGGAATAAAATATTGTCCATACTCTTATGATCAAGGTACACTGCAAATTTCTCTCCAAAATGATAATGACGATATGTATTTAGGACATGCATCACCACTACTAACTCCAATTCTAGGGTCAGATAGATATTTTCATGGGGTTGGAGTTAGTTGGATCATTACCACACCACATGGACATTTTTCATAAGCACACATCCAAGACATGTACCTACATCATAAAAATCAACCACATATCACTTTCCAAATTCTTTAGAGATCAACATTGGAGTGGTAGTCAACTGTATCTTTAGCTCCTTGAAGGATACCTACAACTCTGGGATCCACAAAAACTTCACCCCATTTCAGGTGACCACCGTCATGAATAAATAAATCCTTGAGAAATACCAAAAAACCCCATGTTTAATATTTTAACATGCGTAGAAAACTTTTGATCTCAAATAAATTCTTCAGTTGATCCTATTACACAAATACACAAATCATATCAAGGTGCACTAGAACCCCTTGTTCTGAGATATCATGTCCCAGAAACATCACATATTTAATCCATAAGGTGCACATTGAAATCATGGCATAAATTCAATGATCCTAAAGAGCTCCCAAAACTATCCTCATGTGTCGCTCATGTTCATCCTTAGATTTTTGATAAACAAGGATATCACCCACTAATAACAAGCTGAAAGAATCATTATATTGGTGGAACACTCTGCTTATATGAACCATGAAGACTTTTGGATAATTTATCAATCCTAAAGGCATGACCAACTACTTAAAATGGTCATACCTGCTTCAGAAACCATTTTTGGGACATTCACCTCTTTCTCACTGACAAGGTGTTAACCAGAATGGATGTCTATCTATAAAAACGACATTTACATTTTTAACTGGGAAATCATTTCATCAATTAATGGAAATTGATATTTTTTCTTTATGGTTACCTTATTTAGTTTATGGTAATCGATACAAAAATGGAGAGATCCACAACCCATCCTCAAAAACAAGATTTGGGTGGACCAAGGGGAGATTCTCGTGAAAATGGATCATTTGTATTCAAAATCATCCATGTATATATTTAATTCCCTATACTAGGTGGGGTCCATATGATATGAGGGATGAAATATCAGTTGCGTTTCTAGATCCAAGTCTATTGAGAGCCCAACATACCACCCTCGAGGAAGGCACGAGAATTCATTAGAAAATACCACAGGGAACTCATCTACCACAAGTGGTAATCCACCTTCCAGAACACTATAATATTCTTATACAATGTTTGATGATAAATAAAAAATGGTTCCCTAAATATGGAATTGGTGGTCTAGCATGACCCGACTAAGGATCCCATTCTCCCGAAAAAACCTGGGTACTTTCATTAGGTGCCACAAAACTCACCCGCGTACTATTCAGTCAATATGAACTTCAAAAAGATCCATCTAATACATGCCATGGATTATATATAATATTTCCTGTAGAGACTTAAAGCTTGACGTACACTGATATTACATTACTTTATCAGAATACTTAATACATAACAATAGCAGACACACAAGGATCATAATATTTTAGTGTCTTTGGAAACATGGAACGTAATCTTCTAATCGTGGTGGAAGATCATCAACATCTCCCATAAAGATCTTCCACTTTTTTTCATACCTAAAAACGTTCTTTATATCCTTGGAAAAGAAAACAAAAAAAGGGTGAGCTCAAATGCTCAGTAATGGTAAGTATGGAAAAAATAAAACATACCATATACATTTGAACTTAAAAACATGAACATAATGTTTAAACATCAAAATCTTTAGCAATGACAAAAAAAATTGAAGTACGTAAGGCATAGATCCTAAAGAAACATTAAGAATGATAAAATAGCATGGGAATAAAACATGTTATTGTGTAAACCATTAAGCACATGATATGATTTTCATAGTAACCATGGCATTGCTTCCAAGACCATCTTAGTGGAAAAAGTCCCTTTCTGAATTGAGTTCACTCCTCGTTCCAGTCCTGTATTACTGAACTGGTTTAACATTCTGTTCCATCCATGTATATATCATGAGATATAAAATCTTTCCCCAATGCATTGGATGGAGATATAGGTCCCACCCATCTCATAATGAAACCATTCTTACGTGTGCCACAAAATCATAAATCATACACCGTTGCATAACCCATGTAATAAAAATGGGATTCTTAAACAACATGACATAATAAAACAATTCATATAAGATAAAGGAATTCATAAAAATAATTCCATCACAACATAATCAAATCAATGTAATAATACGGATAGAAACAGAACCCTATATTATCTAAGATGGAAAATAATTTTGATAAAACACTTGAACTCCATTCATGAGGAAAATATCCTTTCTACTTCAAAAAAATTTTCCTTTCTGAACATGTCATACAATTTTAAACTAAAATAAGTTGATTAAAAGTAAACATGAAAACTTGTAAAGTAAGCTTCTTGGAAATAATGTTTTAAAAATCCATTCATGTTGTATAAGTTAAAAAAACATTCTTCCCGTACTTTTGTCGTAAAAGTCAAAAAGTACCTCGTACGAAAAATGACAAAAAATTCTTTTTATATATTTTACTAAAAACTCACCAAAGGGTAAAATTGGACTTAAAAAATTGTAGGTGTATGTAAACAATATTACATATTGGGGAATCATGGATGTGGATGATAAAATATACCCTAGTAAATACAAAAGTATAAAAAATCTCAGATAAAATGAAATTGTGATATTTTCTCTTACCTTAGGTCCGATATGCTTCGTACGTATCTGAACCTCCTGTATAATTATTTAAATAATGTCATTGACTTATTTCAGAATCATATTCATTGTTATGATATCATATATGTTTCACTTATGACATTATATTACCCGTTCTTTTGTAAATTCCATGTTAAAGCAGAGTTTTGTGTAAAATCATTTCATTTATCGTATGTGTTTCGACTTGTCGTTCTTGATATTATTACTTATATACTGATTTACATAATTTCATAATTTAAAACATGATTTACATTTATTCATCATATACGTATATATATTATATGTCGATAAAAGGAATGAAATACACCGTTCATGGAGACGGTAGGCCGTACATACGCATGAACGATGTTTTCGTTTCCTTATTGAATTGAATGAAACTAAATAGATGACATACATATATATATACATAAATACAGTAGAATTATTATTTCATATATTTCATTATAATTCATTAAATAAACTTTATGATCATTCATGTATGGTTAACATGGAGAATGAATCTCATCGCGTCGTGGAGACGGTAGTCCGTACTTACGCACGAGCGATGATATCATTTCCATAATCATTGAATTGAATTAGAGTGGATGATACAATATATCAGAATCAGTATGATATTATAATAACTATGTATAGTTATTATTTACACCATTATACCCATCCAAGTAAGGTGGTGTTGGAAAAACAGATTACACCACGGCGTGGAGAAGGTATTTCGTACGTACGCACGCGTGGTGATTTCGTTTTCCGTAGGATGGATAGATGGTGAAATAGGGTTGTTTCATACTTATAATAAAATATTAGTATATTATTGATACTGATTTTATTACTTCATAATGAAACAACTAAAGAAGAAGAAGTGGAAGAAGAAATAAAGTTGAAAGAATCGGTAACAGACATTACCTCTTCTTTGAAGAGCCTCTTTGAGACCTCCTTTTAGGGCACTGAAATTGGTCTTTGAAGAATACCATGACCTCTAGAATGTTTCTAGGGAAGTTAATAAGAGAATTTGGCAGGGTTTGGCCGATCGTGAAGGCTCTAAGTGGTGTGAGGAAGAGAGGGAGGAGGTGCCCTTTTATAAGGGAGGAGAGGGGCACCTTTGGAATAACTTAAAATATTATTTTATTATAAAGACAAATTTGGTTTTAAATAGCTTCAACTTGATTTATTTCGAAGCTAAGGTAGGTATGGGTCGATTTACTCTCATCCAATAGAATTTAGACAAGTTTAGGTTCCTATTTTAACCTTATCATTTTGATTTAACATTAAGTTATATAATTTTACTTTTACCGTGTCTTTTTGTGTTCTTACACTATAAGGTTAATAAGCTTACTATATGAATCCAAACGAACCCCAAGTTTTTTATTATTAATATATATAACCTTATCAAAGTCATTTGGCCGAGCCTTATATATTTAGGAATAAAATAACAATTAATAATATAATATTTGTTTTAAAAACTATTTTATGTCAATTTTGACACTATTTAGTAATTGATTTTTGTGAATATCATACTAGACTGATTAGTTCAAAAAAAGTTAATTATATCAATACTAACATGTCCTATTAACCTATAAATTTTTTTTAATTCATAAAAAGTCTCAAATTACATTTATTTTGGTATTTATAACATCAATTATGTCAATATTTCATTAATAAGATAATTACTGCATCATCTTTTTGTCATAAATAAATTAAATTATTTAATGTCTAAAAATTAAAAATAAAATACCATTATGTAGGAAATCTTTTTATATTTATAATTAAAAATTATAGTTTAATTTATCTTATGTATAACCCTATATTATAAATGATATACTTATTAACCTTTGATTTTAACTATTTTAACCCTTCTTCAAATTAATTAATAATAAATGTCCTAATCTAATCCAAGTTGGTCTAAATGGTCATATTTTATTCCTAAATTTTATTTGGTCAAATTACACTTATCCAATAGAATTATGACATGTGTTAGGGTAAAAGTAATTACAATTTCCCCCTTAATTACTCTATTTACTTTTAACCGTCGTAAAAAAAGTAAAAAGTTACTATTCACCAAAAATTATTTTCTTCTCATTGAACCACATTTTACTTACTAAAATAAACCATGTCTCTCGGATTTTTGAAATTCCACTCATAGAAGCGGTAAAATTATGTTTTTTGAAAAATTCATTTTTTTTAACTACCACTTTGTGGTTTCACTACTCATCAGAAAATTAAAGTTATCCGAAAAGTACCAAAATTTCACCCTAAGATAATTTCAATATTCCGAATCCAAAAATGAAGTCCATTTTGAAAAATAAAATTTAAAAAATTTCAAAAAGTGGTTATTACTATTCATAACGGCTAGTTTTAATAATATTTTAATAGCATATCATTGTTTTGCGAAACTCGGTATTGCATACAACACACGCTATCGCGGAAGGTCGCGCTTGCGTGTAATGCAAGCTAAGTCAGGGTTGTGTGTTGTGCAAGAATCCTTCGTTGTTTCGTATAACATAATCCAACCATATTTCATTTATACATTGAATATATATATATATATACTCAATGTTCGTAGAATAACTATTATCAAAATTGTGTGTAACACGATCCAAGAAGAGTGTTTCGTATACTGCAAGCTAATACGGTGTTGCGTATAGTGCAACGTAATCTTGGTGTAGCGTACAACACAATAAATAAATGAAATTAAAAGAATATTTTTCATAAAATATCAGGGTGTTACATTCTACCGCCCTTAAAATGAATTTCTCCCTCGAAATTCGTCGGGGTTATAAATGGTTTACTACTCGAATGTTTGTTTAATAGAAACCCACACCGTAAAAAGGAATACCCGAACTTGGCTTAAAAAACTAAAGTATGAAATGTAACGGTTACCCAAATTAACTCATTATTGGGTTTCCACGTAGGAGAACATAGGTGAAAATATGGATATGGAAGAAAAATCTAACCATCTAGTTCTGATAGAGAGTGGTAGAGAATATGGCTATGAAATAGCCAAAAATCACAAAGCCATAGATTTGCGATGATCTAAGGTACCATCTGATTCATCAGATATAAGGGCACTAGGAAAACATTTTTGGTTTTCAAGATCATTTCCCTAAAGTTGGTGAATTAAAAGAAATACTTACATGATTTTGTTAAAATTTCACTGTTGTTCGTGAATTGAACAATTTCCCCTTCAAACCTAAAAGAAATGAAGTTGAATTTGTTATTCGAGATGTGTTAGCAGATCATGTGATAGAATGATGGGTCATTCAATCTGTTTCAAACAAAATGTTAGCAAAAGTTATAAGTCCATCTTATGGTTAGATTAATCGTATATGGTTCCAAAAATTCACTTATACTTCATATATCATACCGCTTAATAAAATAATACTAGTTTATACTAACCAGGGACTTCCTGTAGGCCAGTGGTAGGTGATAAAGGCTAGTCGCACTTCAGTTGTGGGTTCCATTCCCACAGCCTTGTCCGACGCGATGGGCTGTCACCCATCCTGCAGGTTGTCCTTTTTTCTAAAACTACATTACTATAACATCTCATCAATTATATCGAAAAAACATCTATCCTTAAACAATACTAACTTATGTCCAAAATAATCCATTCCAATATTTAGGCTTATCCATAATACAGCAGTCCACTCTCATAATATAGTGAAAATGATTACCAGATATTTCATATAACAAGCATGTTAATATTGTCGTTGATCCCCATATATCATAAGATATGTCTTTTTGGTCACATTCCAAATATTCTAAGGCCTTAATCATGTATTCTCTTGAAAAATGAATACCCATTGAATCTAAGTAAAAACATGAGTGATGTCAAAAGTTAACTCATTCCACATACCAAAAACCCAAAATTCTATATACTCAAACCATGATATAACTATTTCCTTATATCCATCATGAGCTCATGAATACTATCAAACATTTAATTTTCACCTTATCCCTTCATTATGTGCATATCATCTATATTCCAAAAATATCTGAATAACCATTCATGGATATTGGTACCATTAATCATACACTTTCAAAACTCAAGGAAAGACAACAGTGTAACAATCCTTAGATGTCTCTTTATTCCATAGTACCATGAGATTAATTATACAACATTACACATGATAAACATGTAATCATTCCACTACATTCTTAAACCATTGACCGAGCTTCAACAATTCATTCATCTCACATATCATTTGTAGTCTCTTCATCATCATCAACATAAATACTACCCATACGACCATACTGATTCTCTTCATGAGACTTTCTCTTAGGGCATTGGTTTCCATAATGCTCGTACATTCCACATTTAAAAAATTTAACCGTTGTTGATGTCGTAGCAGTACCATTATCCTCATCCCTGATGTTAACTAAACCTTTTCCTTTGCACTTACTGGCTTTGTGTCCTTCTTTTTCACACCAAAAGCATCTTCCAGTTCCTTTGAAACATTCTCCTTAATGCCTCTTCCCACATGATTTACATAGGGGAAATTGAACTTTCTTTCCTCTATGATCATCATGAAACTCCATCTTTCTCTTATTAGCCGAGTCAAGAAACATACCAAATTTTACATTATTGATCATATTATGAGATTGCTGATTCGGCATAATAATGATTTTTGGACTTCCAAATCCCATTTTATTTGGTTGCTCATGAAGATTATCATTCCATTGTACATCATATCCTCTATTATTGTGAATCATCTTCTTTCTATCCATTTTCTAAAACCCAAAAAGAATAGTGTGAGAGGAAAAAATCATAATAATGGGGGAGTAACTTCAATATATAACATCTTTGGTTTAATCTAATATCGTTAACATAGTTCTAGGACTATATCCTATACGTATACTTATCCTTAGGGACATCCCTAGACATACCTTAGAAATATCTCTAGGGATATCACTAACGTTTTCACATCCTAGTTTCCAAAGGTTGACAAAACTTTTCCTCTGATACCAACTGTAGAGACCCAAAGCTTGACAGACATGGATATTACATTACTTTAGCGGAATAAGTAATACATAACAATAACAGACACACATGGATCGTAATAGTTTAGTGTCTTTGGAAACTTGGAACCTTCTAATCGTGGTGAAAGATCTTCAACATCTCCCATAAAGATCTTCCCCTTGTTTTCTTGCCTAGAACCATTCTTTATATCCTGGAGAAAAGAAAACATAAAAAGGGTGATCTAAAATGCTCAGTAAGGGTAAGCATGTATAAAATAAAACATACCATATACATTTGAACTTAAAAACCTGAACATAATGTTTAAACATCAAAAGCTTGATCAATGACATAAAACATGGAAGTACGTAAGGCATAGATCATATAGAAACATTAAGAATGATAAAATATCATGGGAATAAAACATGTAATTGTGGAAACCATTAATCAAATGATATGATTTCCATAGTAGCCAAGTCATTGTTTCCAAGACCATCTTAGTGGACAAATTACCTTTCTGAATCGAGTTCACTCCTCGTTCCAGTCCTGTATTACTGAACAGGTTTAACTTGTCGTTCCAGCCATGTCTATCTCATGAGATATAAAATCTTTACCCAATGCATTGGATGGAGATATAGGTCCCACCCATCTCATAATGATACCATTATTATGTGTGCCACAAAATCTTAAATCATACACCATTGCATAACCCATGTAATAAAAATGGGATTCTTAAACAACATGACATCATAAAACAATTCATATATGATAAAGGAATTCATAAAATAAATTCCATCACAACATAATCAAATCAATGTAATAATAGGGATATAAAGAGAACACTATATTATCTTATATGGAAAATAATTTTGATAAAACACTTGAACTCTATTCTTGAGTAAAATATCCTTTCTACTTCAAAAACATTTTCCTTTCTTAACATGTCATACAATTTTAAAATAAAAGAAGTTGATTAAAAATAAACATAAAAACTTGTAAAGTAAGCTTCTTGGAAATAATGTTTTAAAAATCCATTCATGCTGTATAAGTTAAAAAATACATTCTTCCCGTACTTTTGTCAGAAAAGTCAAAAAGTACCTCGTACGAAAAACGAGAAAAGATTATTTTTATATATTTTACTAAAAACTCACCGAAAGGTAAAATTGGATTTAAAAAATATTAGGTGGATGGAAACAATATTACATATTGAGGAATCATGTATGTGGATGATAAAATACACCCCAGTAAATACCAAAGTATAAACAATCTCGGATAAAATGGGATTGTGATATTTTCCCTTATCTTAGGTCTGATATGCTTCGTACGTATACGAACCTCCTGTATAATGATTTAAATAATTTCATTGAGTTATTACAGAATCATATTCATTGTTATGATATCATATATGTTTCACTTATGAATTTATATTACCTGTTCTATTGTAAATTCCATGTTAAAGCAGCGTTTTGGGTAAAGTCATATCATTTATCGTTTGTGTTTCGACTTTTCATTCTTGATATTATTACTTATATCCTGATTTACCTAATTTCATAATTTAAAACATGATTTAAATATATTCATCATATACATATATATATTATAGGTCGATAAAAGGAATGAAATACGCTGTTCATGGAGACGGTAGGCCGTACGTACGCATGAACGCTGTTTTTGTTTCATTATTGAATTGAATGAAACTAAATAGACGACATACATATATATATATATAAAAAATCCAGTAGAATTATTATTTCATATATTTCATTATTATTCATTAAATAATCTTTATGATCATTCATGTATGGTAAACATGTAGAATGAATCTCATCGCATCGTGGAGACGGTAGTCCGTACGTAGGCACGAGTGATGATATCATTTCCATAATCATTGAATTGAATTGGAGTGGATGATACAATATATAAGAATCAGTATGATGTTATAATAACTATGTATAGTTATTATTTACACCATTATACCCATCCAAGTAAGGTGGTGTTGGAAAAACAGATTACATCACGGTGTGGAGACGGTATTCCGTACGTACGCACGCGCAGTGATTTCGTTTTCCATAGGAGGGATAGATGGTGAAATAGGGTTGTTTTATACTTATAATAACATATCAGTATATGATTTATACTGATGTTATTACTTCATAATGAAACAACTAAAGAAGAAGAAGTGGAAGAAGAAATAAAGTTGAAAGAATCGGTAACAGACATTACCTCTTCTTTGAAGCGCCTCTTTGAGACCTCCTTTTAGGCCACTGAAATTTGTCTTTGAAGAAGACAAAGAAAACTAGTATGTTTCTAGGGAAGTGGAGAAGAGAATTTTTCAGGGGTTGGCCGAGCGTGAAGGCTCAAAGTGGTGTGAGGAAGAGAGGGAGGAGGTGCACTTTTATAAGGGAGGAGAGGGGCACCTTTGGAATAACTAAAAATACTATTTTATTATAAAGACAAATTCGGTTTTAAATAGCTCCAAATTGATTTATTTCAAAGATAAGATGGGTATGGGTATAAATACTCTCATCCAATAGAATTTAGACAAGTTTAGGTTCCTATTGTAACCTTATCATTTAGATTTAACATTAAGTTAGATTATTTTACTTTTACCGTGTCTTTTTGTGTTCTTACACTATAAGGTTAATAAACTTACTATAAGAAGCCAAATGAACCCCAAGGTGTTTATTATTAATATATATAACCTTTTTTAAGTCATTTGGCCGAACCTTATATTTTTAGGAATAAAATAACAATTAATAATATAATATTTGTTTTAAAAACTATTTTATGTCAATTTTGACACTATTTAGTAATTGATTTTTTGTGAAAATCATAACAGACTGATTAGTTCAAAAAGAGTTAATTATATCATTAATAACATGACATATTAACCTATAAAATTAGTGGAATTCATAAAAAGTCTCAAATTACATTTATTTTGGTATTTATAACATCAATTATGTCAATATTTCATTAATAAGATAATTACTGCATCATCTTTGTGTCATAAATAAATTAAGATATTTAATGTCTAAAAATTAAAAATAAAATAACATTATGTAGGAAATATTTTTATCTTTCTAATGAATATTTATAGTCGAATTTATCTTATGTATAACCCTATATAAAAAATGATATACTTATTAAACATTGATTTTAACTATTTTAACCCTTCTTTAAATAAATTAATAATAAATGTCCTAATCTAATCCAAGTGGGCCTAAGTGGTCATATTTTATTCCTAAGGTTATTTTTGTTCGCATTACACTTATCCAATAGAATTAAAACATGTGTTAGGGTTATAATAATATCATTTTTACCCTTAATTACCCTATTTACTTTTAACCGTGTAAAAAAAAGTAAATAGTTACTATTCACCGAAAATTATTTTCATCTCATTGAACCACATTTTACTTACGGACATCAACAATGTCTCTCGGATTTTTGAAATTCCACTCACAGAAGCGGTAAAATTATGTTTTATGAAAAAATCATTTTTTTAACTACCACTTAGTGGTTTAACTATTCATCAGAAAATGAAAGTTATCCGAAAAGTACCAAAATTTCACCCTAAGCTAATTTCAATATTCTGAATCCAAAAATGAAGTCCATTTTGAAAAATAAAATTTAAAAAATTTCAAAAAGTGGTTATTACTATTCATAATGGCTAGTTTTAGAAATATTTTAATAGCATATCATTGTTTCGCGAAACTCGGTATTGCGTACAACACACGCTATCGCGGTAGGTCGTGCTTGCATGTAATGCAAGCCAAGTCAGGGTTGCGTGTTGTGCAATAATCCTTCGTTGTTTATTATAACATAGTCCAACCATATTTCATTTATACATTGAATATATATATATATATATATTCTCAATGTTGCGTAGAATAACTATTATCAAAATTGTGTGTAACACGATCCAAGAATAGTGCTGCGTATACTGCAAGCTAATACGGTGTTGCGTATAGCGCAAGGTAATCATGGTGTAGCATAAAACACAAGAAATTAATGAAATTAAAATAATATTTTTCATAAAATCTCAGGGTGTTACATTTCCATATTAATATCAAAAAATCTCATTCAATTTTTACCCCGGACATGGTGATTTCACAAGATGGACGCATGAGAGACTTATCACGGTTCTTACTAAGAGGCGATACCAACTCCATCGCAAAAACCATAAGCTCGGTTGGTAACAAGAGGATGTTCACAAGATGAGAAGATATAAATGAAACTGAGGAACTAGTATAAAAAATAATATATATAGATGATGAAATCAAATTGTTATGTCAAACTTTGAAAGCCTTGTATTCAGATCTACTAATGCTTGATCCATAACATGGAGATTCCTTATCTCTATTGGAGTCTGAGAATGAACACAAACATGTGGCTCTTCCTTGAACTGGATTTGTCTAGAATAATATCTTGACCTACCACCACAACCACCAAAAAAAGATCCTACAATCCTGGATGGCTTTTACTGAGCTATAATCCCCCTATAAGCCATTGATCATTCACCACTATGATAGGAATGAGTGGACCTACAGAACTGTTGCAAGTGCCCCATATTCCCACACAAATGGCATGGGCAAGTGGGGAAAAGACACGCCGACCACACATTACCCATATTCTGACATTGATTGAATACAATTGATATGGCATCTAAAACCACTATGTATGTCATTCTGGAAGGATGACCCAAGCTACCACCACCCTTCTTTCCCTACTCATCCCACTTCCTCTCTTTGTTAGATGAACTACCACTTCCCATCACTAACATAGCTCCAGAGGGACCTTAACCTCCCTTTCATTTAATTTACAACATAGATTCATGGTCAACAACTTCGGCACATGTAATTAGCATAAATATACATACATGAGAGTGTATCTCTAACTGAAAACATGTTTCAAACCTCTAAACCTACAAATGTTCATTGGAAACAATTTTGGGTTCATACTAAAATAGATCTACAAATAGGTTCATGTAATCAAAAACAGACTGGTCCCTCTAATGAATATCCATAAAATATCATTATTTGGCATAGTCCAAGACCTCTGGACAATTCTAGTCATTGACGATAACCTTTAAGTCTTTTCATCCCATCTCTTTATGACTCAATGTTTGGATCACTGAATCCATCCACCTCTAACAAGGAAAATCTAGAAATAATAAGGCTCATTTCACTGTGACTTCCTTAAGAGATTCCAAAAAATAAAATATATTTTCTATCTTCTCATGCCATTCCTCATCTTTATGAGGATTCTTGCTACCTCTAATGGAAGTAAGTTTGTTATTAATTAACTCTTATAGATTGGATTTACAAGGACCAGGGTTAGCTTCTCTAACTAGAGTAGGACCAGGACTCACTCCCTATCCAATAGCCTGAATATACCATTCCACAGCTTACACAATACATTAAACATTGGTGAGGTAGAACTCTCTTCATCTTCTTCCCACATTTGCATAGGAATTCTCTAGGGAAGCATTTTTCTACAATATCAATAATCACAAGAAATACCATAAATATGAACATTATAAAAAAGATTATCAATAAAAAAACAAAATTCCATTAATCCAAAGAAACCATAACCAACACATGATAATGAAAACCAAACTACTTCACCCCCACCAAATGTCCACGTACAACCTACAGCCTGCAAGTCTCACTTGGAGGAGAAGTTAAACAAAACTCCCAACATCCCATGGAGACTGAAGTTAATTTATTAGGTGTGTTGGCTAACCACCCCACTCAAAACTAGAACATCTAGACAATACATTCTTAGCTTCTGTCTGTCCAGACTCATCCCAAATATCATGACCAAAAAGAGAAAATCTTTCTCTGGTACCACATTTTCATGAAACAATATGTGGTTCCATTGATCCTGAAACCTTAACGGGCCTATGGAATGGACAAAAAGGCATTCCCAATCCCCATGGTCTAAAAACAAGTTCATGGCGATTAACACAACAAACTGAGAATGATTCCATCTTTTAAAATAATAATAACAACCAACTATACAGAATAATCCCAAACTGAATAAATAGAACCAATCATGGAAAAACAATTATCATATTAATGTTTAAAACTTTTAAATAATACCCCAAGAAGGTATAAAAAAATTATAACTATTCACATTACCTAAAACCACCAAATGAAAATAGGAGTGTCGTTTTCAAGCCATAACAACAACATTATCATGGTTATACCACTAGCAACACAGACTGCCTCTTCAAACATCTTGCCCTTACCTCTATCACACATAATCTAGTATAATTATACCCAAAGGTGTTAGTAGGTTTTGATCCAAATCCTAGTTGGATTCCACTCAAAAAATAGGTTCCATTCAATAAACATTATAATATAAATAAAACGTAATGTTTATAAATGATAAGCTATTAATATTTTTATATTTTTTTATGGAAAATATGATTGATTTTGAAATAACCAACAATGTGTAACATATAATAATTGTGAGTATGATATACCAAGAGAGAATCATGTAATGGGATATCTCTATAGGCACTAGCTATGAGTGGGACATTAGAGACATAATATCCTAGTGAAATGTTCTATAGTAACCACATCAAACAACATCATCGTGGATGAGCCAATAGAGAGGAGAATCATACAAAATTCTTGTGGTCATCAATCATCATAAATATTTAGTTAGTAGTGCCATTATCAATCTCTCTATGTTAAACTGGTCTAGAGTAACATTTGAATGACTATAATACTAGTCCTAGTCAACCCACATATTTACCTAGTATACCATTTATGGTGAACTCACTATTTACATACCAATTACAAAATCACATTCATATATACACAATCCAATAAATTTAACACACATGATAAACGACAATTTCTATAACAAAACCATATATTAAAACCAAACTCCCACAAAAATCATTTTAAAACATGATTCTCACCCATCACACTTTTCATCAAACACATTTAAGGCATCAAAACGGGAAGCATTTATAAAACATACATGTAATATAACACATTCTCATTGAAATCGTTTCTCATCACAAAATCACATTGAATCATTTAATAAACCCATTTAGAACCACACACATAATGAGTAGAACATATTTAAGCAATATATATATATATAATTTAAAAATAATCAAATAATGTTTAAGAATATAACCACCTACCATGAGTGAAGAAACTTCCAGAATCTGGTGGAAAACATCAATGGTACCTTAATCACACCCTATAGAGGAAATATAGAACCTTAAACATAATTATTAAACACAAAATATCATGATATAACCCCCAAAAATGACACCCAGCCTACTGGAAAAGTGAAGCCCAAATTAAATGTTGATGAAACCTTGGAAAAGAGGTGGAAAATAAGAAATTAGAAACATACATGGAGATTCATGGAAATATCAAACAAAAAATTCCACAAAAATTGAGCCCAAGGGGGGTGAGATGTAGGGGGTTCCATTCCTAGGTCAGAAATCCAAATTGGGGATTGAGTTTGGGTGTTTTGGGTTTAAAATTAGGGAGAGAGAAATGGGAAACCCCAATATTAATTACCTAGATAGGCCATATGGTTTTCCCCCATGGTTTCCCAAACTATGCAGAAAATGTGCTCCCCTTACTATCCATGCAGGACATGCCTCTTGGAGAGCCCACACTTTTTACGCACTATGTACTACTTGTTCAATAAACCTCTAAAAAATACCACATGTCCACATGGTTACATGGGCAAGGGAGCATGGTTTGAGAAACTGAGTTCCAACCGTGCACACCATGCTGTAAAGACTAAAAATTTCCATTTTCACCATCTTCCCTTCAAATTCTCAAAGGTAAAAATTGAAAAAAAATATAAATGGAAAATACCTCAAAAATAAATCACATGTGTTATAGTAAGTTACCCGATCAAAATACTATATCCAAGATATATCACCATATCATAGAACTCATCATAGAGGAGAACTAATACTACCTTATCAATACGATAGATTATGTTGGAAATTTTCAAATTAATGTTATATAGAAGAAAAATTATTATGTGATAATTTATTTTTATTATTTTAATATTATTTGAATCTATAAGTAATAAAAACTAAAAATAAGTCGGTTTTATGGCACCAACTCCATCACTCAACACAATTGGACATATAGTAGAGGTCAAAAAGAATATATAAATTTCCATAAGAAATTGGGAATGGTCCCATTAAATCCGAGCCCACATGTAGAAAACATCAATACCTAATATTACTTTTTGGGGAAGCTCCTGCCATCTACCCACATTTCCAAACCTTTACCATTTACCACAAAAAATCATAAAACTCATAGAAACCCTGAGAACCATTTCCCAATTTAATACAGCATGTAATACTATTTTGGTAGTTTGTTTTCCTCCATGGGGACCATCCCAACGTGATGAATGAAAGTTCTCAAAAATGGGGATCATTTCCACATCAACCAAAATTCTCCTATTAATTCCACGAGCATATCCTCTAAAAAAATAGTTTCATCCATGAATTACTATTTAAACTCAGATATAATAATCATTATTTATTTCTATAAATGGTCCTTTTTCATAGAATATAAAGATATGAAATTATAAAAAATATTCTATATAAATATATTTATTTTTTGAAGTAAAAAACAATTTTCTTTGGGTATTATGTGTTGATCTCCATTGGTTCCTAATTTGTTTCATAGAGAGCCTAGAAAAATGGCATGTAACAACATTTTCAACACAAATATTGTTTTTAATTACTAGATAAATATTTTTTCTATGTGAATATACCTTATGATTCTTGGTTTTGAGTTTTATTTGCCAAAATATGCTTCAGGGGTGAATGGTCATAGAAAATAATAACCTTGGACTCTATCAAGTGATTTCTGAATTTTTAATGAGTATAAAAAATAGCATCCAAGTTCTTTTAAGTGGTGGAATAATTTCTATTATAATCATCCAATAGTATACTATCATTATAAATGTCATGTATCATCTTATCCTTCATCTTCCCTTAAAAACTCATACTACTAGATCACATGAATCACATGTCACAAAAAAACATCTAATTTGGGGTAGTTATAGTTGGTTACGATGTTATTTTGTCCTTAATCATTTTAAAGTACACTTTTAATTTCATATAAAAAACAAAAGATTTTCTCTTAACATGTAGTGAATAGAGGGGTCTTCTAATCATACAAAATTCTTTTATAAAGCTTCAATATAATCCCATGAGAATTAAACAGCTTCTAATCCCCTTTACATTTTTATGTGGTGGAAGATAACATATTACCTAAATTTTTTTATTATCAAACTCTAGTCCCTTCATATAATCCACGTTACCCAACAAAAGTTTTTAAGTAGAACTGCACTAGAACTTCTCTATATTTAAAACATGTTTTTTTTCTTTTCATATTTACACAATAGTCTCAAACTTTTCTAGACTTTTTCCTAAATCAAATCCAACAGATAAAAATTAATCCTTGAAAACATTATTTATCCTTTCTTTCATGTCCCTAAAAAATTCATTGATGCATATTTGAAAATTTGATACAGCATCACTCAAGAAAATGGTAATTCACAGGTAGGAAACAATCACGATTAGAAAAGTGAATATGGCCTTATCTTAATTATTATTAATGATTTAAATTTAGTTATAACTAAAATATCCATAAAGAAAGTAGAAATGTTAATTTCTCTCCAACCTCTCAATCATTTGGTCTGAAAATTGAATTTGAAATTGATCATTTCTAGTGGCAGCATTGATTTTCCAGTCAAATATGTAGATCGTACATTTTTGTAATTATCATCTTTAAATTTTCGTGTTCTTTTCATTTTTTATCATAGTTACTCTAATCATCATTGGGAATATCTAGATAGGACTTACCCATTGACTGTATGATATGGGAAATATTAATCTAGAATCAAGAAACATGATCACTTCCTCTCGTACCACTTATTTCATTTTTTGGCTATTCTTTCTTTGGGCTTCCACTCTTGGTCTACACACGGGATCCGATGTTATTTTATGTGTTAAAAATGATGGAACTATACCCTTAATATCAAAAATTTACCATCAAATGAAAATTATCGACATCCTCAATATGCCTAGTATATTGTCCTCTCGACATTATCCAAATTTGGATGATATAATGACTGGTAATGTAGATCAATAAGCTAAAAATTAATATTTCAAATGAGATAATAGGGGATTTAGCCTTAGATTGGCTGGTTCATCGGTCATGGTAAGAAACATGGGTTTCAGTGGTCTAATGTATTATAGTTTCCTCTTAAATATGGTTGTGTATGAACCTTCCTCTTTATCACTATTATTTACAAAAGAATCCTCAAATCCCGAATACATTATTAGGATCAAAATTTTTCTATGGAAATATCATCTAGGTTTTCCATGATTTCCCCCTGAAACTTATCTTTGGGATCCTTTTCCTTACTAGAACTAATAATCGTGATGATTTCAGTAGGGATGTCATTTGCACCATTAATTCATTCTATAATTATAAAAAACTCTTCTTCCTCCTCATAAATAGATTCCTATGCTCATAAAATCTCATCATGTAATAATTGTATAGTCTTGGGTGTGCTCTTTAATATTTATGAAAACATTAAATTCAACTTTCCCACCCATATTAAAATTTTATTTTGCATTTTAGAAATTAATGAAAACCAACCCTGTGGAAGAAATTAGCATACCATGAATGATAAGAAACTCCTGGTCACATTCAATATCCAGTATCGAAAAATCAACAGGAAAAAAGAGACTTAATTCTCCCACTAACAATTCATCTACCCTAGAAATTGTGTGAGTTATGTATTGATCTTCAAATTATAAAATAATAGTGGTGGGATTTGTAAATCCTAATCTCGAGTGTCGAAAAATAGGAAATGAAATAAAATTGATTCTATATCTGTGATCACGTGGTTAATTAAACAGGACACTTCTATGTCCAAAGATGAAATATATTCTAATTCTCCACATATATTAAAATTTTGGAAGTATGCAATTTTTCAAGATAGCGCTACACTCATATATAATACATTAATTAGAGAATTATACTAAGGTTTTCTTGTTTAGAAATAAATTTGTGGGTGGTTTTAGGTAATATGGACATTTAATTAGGGCCTCTACGAAATGAATTTCAATGTTCGATTTTTTAATATCCCTTAAAAATTTTATCATTTTAGGATCCTATATTTCTTATTTTAAAATATGTTGAAAATGAATTATTAGTGAAAATTGTATCACATTTTTAGACGTCCATAAAAATTACTCTTCAAAAATTTTATTGACTTTATTTTCATCGTATTTAAATTCATTTTATTATCATTATCATTACTACTATCCAATATTACTATTTTAATGCTTCCTATATTGAAATTTGAGATTCATATAGTTTTGTAGAATATTTTGGTACTTTCCTAGCATCTTGGTGGGTTGGTTGACTACTCCTTATCTCTGTAGACATGTATTTTCTATAGTATTAACATTAGTAGTGCTTTGAAGATTACCCTAATCTCTATCACCATCTTCTCTAGATAAATGTTGAATTTTAATTTCTTGTTTCTTCATATGTAAATCAATTATAACATCATAAAAATAATATTAAGACTTCTATTAATAAAAACAACCTCTCATCTATTGAAACATACCACTTACACCCTCTTGGGAGTATGATTATGCAACCATTGTTTGGGTTGAAACTACTATATAGTTTTTTACTAGACACGAGGTGTGTTACAGCTATAAGCACCCATTTATCTCTCCAATAGAGATCTAGATGATTTCTACACCCCTAATTGTATGTTCTTAAGAATGGTTCTTCCCTAGGTTGTATATAAGGAAAATATAATAAAATTTATTTATTTTCAGTGTCTTAAAATGATATGTTTAATTTTGGATAGCATGATTGTAAATAACAAAATTCCATCGTTATTCTATTTCACCCTATGTGTGTTTTCAGTGTTTTTATTGAAAAATATTGATAAAATTTCTTTAGGTTTAGGAATATTATTGGGTGCATTGCTCGTAATGGTTCATCAACAAGATAATTTGGGTTGTGTGTCTTCTAAAAAATTGTTTAAAATTAGTTTTCTCACCTTGGTCGTTCTATCACAGAAATCTTCACTAGTAGATCGGTACATCAATGTTTAATAGTAAGGGGTATGGCTATTGTATAAAGTTTACATGGGGAATTGGGGAGTCCATTGGTTGTTCAGATATTATATTTTTAATCCGTTTAATCAATTCAAAACATCAAGGTATAGTTCTTTGTCAGATTATGAATGTCCAGTGATTTTGTGTCTAATTTGAGATTCCATTATTCTTGGGTAAAATTTCAAGGTAAAATCATTCTAAACTAGATCTCAAGAGTCATAAATTTCAACTTAACATTTTTGAAACCAAAAACATGAATTTTCCGAGAGGAAAAAAGATAAAACCCTTAGTTTATGATCTTCATTACTATTTCCTCTCAGTTGAATCTACTGAATAATTTACTATAGTCCCCAAATGATGTTAATAGAGTCTTCACTGGACACTCCATTAAAAGTAGGTTGTTGGGATAACATTGATTGTGTTATTTCATACTTCATAAACAATGGTTAGTTACTTATTCATGATAGATTATTAGAAATGATAGGAATTAGAAATCCCCACAAAATATATTTCTTTAATAGTTCATTTCTAGGAGGAATAACATTTCTAAGAGGTTGATTATTAATGTTCTCAGCCTCTATATTATCCTCCCTTTTAATTTTATTTTTTTATTCTTTATACACCTAAGGTGTCTATATTTTTATATTATATTGGTATATGGTGTCTTAGTTGATGACCCAGTGATCATTTAGCAACAACATTATTGATATTTTTTTCATTTTTGTTGAAATTATTTTTTTGTAATTTTTTATCTGATTTTGTTATTTTTTTTATATTTTATATGTTTTTTTTATTTGTATCTTGGTCACAGATGAACTCCCAAGAATCAAAACCCAAATTTAACGTGATACCTAGCTCCTTAGTTATGATCATGGAAATAAATTATTTAATAAACTAAATAAAAATATTTTAGAAATGTGAAAGGATAAATCCATTGGGAAGGAATTACATTAAAGTGTTTGTGTAAAACCAAGATGAAAAATTTAACAAAACCATCAAAAAATCTATTATTAAATTAGGAGTGATGAAAATAATGATTTTTGTGAGAGTGAGTGTGAGTGTGAGTGTGAGTGTGGAAAGAGATGATAGAAAAAACAATCAGAAGCTAGAGAGAACAATTATTTGATGATGTGTGGTGAATCAATTTGTTATTTTTTTAAACGATTTTCCTTCATTCATTACTTTTTTAACTTCTTAGAACTTATTGGAATATTTTGATAAGTGTATTTGATGCATATATTTTATGGTAATTTAATTTATTGGTTTGTGCATTTAATTGATTAACATTTCCAATATTTGAGGATAGTGACTTGTTTTATGATTTTTGGCAAGAAATAAAATATTTATGAAAATGGAAATAAAAGAGAAGAATATCAGCTAAAAGACACATCACAATGGGAGCTAAGAGAAGTTGTGTGATACTTGGTTTTTTGGATGTTTGAATCTGGAAAAACTAAAGCATAACGATTACATGTCAAGTATACTCTTTACGCGTCGTGACTTCATCAGTGAGGAAGGATGGTATTATAACAAGTTATACTGATATTTCATTGTTTGAAATATAATTACACTCCATATAACTACATTAAAATAGATGACTCAATTATGGAAATGTATTTGGAGAAGAAATTCACAAATATTCCAGGGATCTAATGTTTTAATGGTTACCCATATTCAATCCTGGTTACACATCCTGAGACTTATCAATGTTTCAAATCCATGTATGAGATTTTAGAAGATCCAAAATACATGGAGGAAAATGTGGATTCGGACTACCTGATGTGTAATCATATTACAAGTCATTAAATATATCAGGATGAACCAATATGATATCTATAAATAGTTATCTTAACCAATGCTATGAAAATCATTCTGGATAGAGGACTACAAATAAACGCCGTAAAAATGCATACCTACTAAGACACCCTACTTTACTAAATTCATTATGATTTTTCCATCATTATTATTCGGCACCCGCTCATGGTTAAAATATGCAGGTGATTTCTTTGTGTCGAGGAAATCATGATGAAATGGTATTGATTATACGATATATTTTATATTTTAATGCAATTCATGTTGGGATTTAATGTTCATTCATCAATTCTATCACATCCCTAATTATTATTTCATGACCACTGTTCTTGGGGCGAGGAAATGTGTTTTATTTGTTTTTTTCATTCTTCACGACAATTTCATAGGATGATTGAATGAATTTATTTAATATTTGATCTAGTGTATAAACTTCCACCTTACCATTGATTTTTTCCTTGTCTTATGTTTAAAAAAGGTTTTAGGTTACGCATCATTTGAAAACTAATGAACTTATCCATGATAAAAGGATAGCTTGGGTTGGAGTGTGTTTATCCTGACCATTAGACTTGCATAGAATCGATTATGACAAAAAAATAATAATAAATTATTTTTTATTTTTTATCTTTTCATCCCATGAACCGGGATTCAGTACTTCTCAGCACATGTTTTATATTTTCTTCCCCATAATTCGTAACAAATCTAATACTTAGTAATTTAGATTTAATTACTTAAAATAATCCTTTGTTTATCTTTATTTTAAATATTTAATATTTTATCCAACCTTATATTAGCAGGTTTGAATTTAGAGTTTATATTCATATACTACTGTATATTTTATAATTTTTTTTGTTTGTGGTTAAAATTTATATATTTGGTAAGAGCGTGGGAATTGATGACGCCAACAGGGCTATCAATTTTTTTTGTTTTTTCTATGAATAAGAGAAGCGAATTTTTTTTATTGAACAATTTAGAAATAATATTTTCTAATATTTTCTATTTCATGATTTTAGCGTAGGATTGTTATTATTATTTTTATTACATTTTACTATGTTGTTTATATTTAGTTATAATGGAAGGTCTACAAATTGAAATGACTACAAAAGGGAATTTCTCCTTCAGGTTGGATGATATGTCACAACTACTCAAATAAGTAAAAATCTGGAATTGTATACCATCTGAGTACCTGCAACTATACCCAATCACTAAATACAATACAACCCATAACTAAGATCTATAATTCTGCAAGGAGCATCATGAAAATGAAACTAAGGTATGTACCACATCTGAAGTTGATATTTATTTTAATAACTACATCATTGATTTTTTAGGTTTATAATACGATTAAGAGGGTGTCCTTGCTGCCAAAATTGAATGGTTTTAAGCACAATTCCTCAGTCTGTAGAAAGAAGAAGACAACAAGGAAGAATAACTATGTGGAATATATTTTCACCTGTAATTATTGGAACGAGTGTTTACCTTAATGTAGATTGGTAAAAATATCAACTTATGTTCATCTTCACATAGACATATCAATGGAAGCTAATGGACACAAAAATATAAAGCTCTAATGAATTCAAGAGTGTCTTCACTCAACATTTCATCTATGGTCAGAATCTAAACAAGCATAGACTATTCGATTTCATAATTTCAAGATCTTGGTGAGAGCCTTATGAATGAAGGGTTTCTAGACACACTGGGAGGAAAAAGATCTCTCAGACGGTTTATCTAAACTATTGAATTTCCAGGATGATTGACAGTTCAAGGAAGTGGGTTTTTCCAGTTTGTTTTCTCATTCCCAACCTCTCTGTTGACTTCAATCTTTTTCTTCCTTTTTTTCCTTTTCAATTATTTGGGGTTCTTTAAAATTTAAGAAAAATTTCCTCTAAGGTTCCATATTTAGAACTCTTTTTCATGGAGTATTAGTTTAAAATATTTTTAAATTTTATTAGGGAAATTTGTGACTTTTTTTTCATTTGGGATTTTTGATAATTTTTTAACAGATTTTGTATTTTGATTGTATTTTTATATATTTGAATTTTTCTTATTTGTTTACACATTCCCTCCCCAACAGTGGTTTCAAAATATTACATCATGAATCGTTTATCACGAGAATATTTGAATTTATAAAACCTTTTTACTACCTAGTATAGTAGTATGATATGGTCAAACCATGTTGAAAGGCTGAAATTGTTCTTAATACCAAAAATAAAAGACAAACAAAAAAAGATATAATAAATGAAAAAAAAACAAAACAATGAACTGTGGGTGATGAATAGTTAAGTGATTTAATATGTTTGCATGAAAATGATTATAAATGTGTGTGTAGGAAGGTGAAATAGACAAAGAACAATGCATGGATAAAATAAGGTTGACAAACTTATGGGGAAAACAATGAGATGGATAAGTGTAGTGCAATTGTCATCTTCAATATGATATCACTGGTTCATGAACTAAAATAAAAAACGTATGTATATTATGGAATTTAGTTGGACAAATCATATATCTCTTTAACATGTGACTAAATAATCCCTATTTTTTCAACTAAAACATCATTCCATCAACAAATGAGTTAAAATAGAAGTCACAATGTTCAAATTTTTATTTTAAACTACAGATTATATCTCTCTTTATCATGATTCATTTTTCAATGAGTTCAATAGGTTGAATACTTTTAAATTCTAATCTAATATTGGTCAATATAAAATAATGTTTTTTGAGATATTGAGAGATATAGAGACAACCAGTACAATATTAGTGTATAAACATAGGATAGAATATATCTAACCAACCTAACCAATTCCCCTGAAGGAAAATTATCGATGATCATGATTGGAATTGTGGGACACCAAAACACCCTGAGAAAGAGGGGTGAATCCAGGTGTTATCTTTTTCTTTTAATGTGATGAATCATTTCCCCACATGCATAGGAACTCATTAAACCTGAATGATGGATTGAATAGGCAATCAAACATTCACAAGTAGAAATAGAACAAAACATTTTAACTTGGTTAACCACTAAGGGATAGTCTAAGTAGCATACGACAATAGTGTGTCAGTCATACCAAAATCCATTACTCAAAACTAGTTATGGAATACAATATTTCCGGAACAGACACACGGTTTCATGCACTCTTCCGTTAAAACATGTTAGGGATAGCACACTTCATCAATCATAACACTTCCATTGACTCCCCCTAGCTCACTAACTTGGAAGAAGTCATACTCAGTTTATTGACATGATGGTCAGATCAATAGATTTGAATTGAATTCTTCATCATTTTCCTGAATGATACACTTCTTGCATCAATGTTTTAAATTAATGCACAAGAAAGAACTGATCAACCAATCTAGATATTCAAAACATTCTAGATGTACACACTAGAACTTGCACACAACACCTGATCTCATGTGCACGATCTGGAATTGATGTGCATGATGAAATATGTGCAAACCTATTTTTTTTGTAACCCTTATCTTTCATGTAGCTAAAACATAAGATTAAATTGATCTTTACTGATTAATGGAATATATTGTGCACAAGATTTGGTCGCTTCTTCTCTTCTATGTGAAAGTCCTTCACACGGTAGTGGAACCTGATCTTCATTGGAATATTATTAACAATTAAGTGGTGGTATCCACCTATTTATAGGAATTTAAGACAATGAGTTAATTTTTCAATGTTACATTTTCAGTGTGTGTAATATTGACTTTGGGGGTGAAAATATCCCTTGTGATGTCGAATGAGTGTGTACGAATATTCCACATAACCTTGTCTTTCACAAATATTTGAATATTCCGCACACTTTTTCCCATTTTCAAATTTTGATACACTGATCCCAAATTAAGCTTTATGTGTATGTTTTTGAACATCCTTCAATCTTTTGCGCAAATTACTTTTTCCAAAATTAGTCTTCTCCATTTTCTAATTTTTTTAGGGAAAAGTTTGGCAAAAAATTGGTAAACAAAACTCCATAAAAATTATTTACGGCATGAACTGTAAGTTATCATTCCTTAAAAAATAAATTCCATTCCATGTAACTATTTACAACAAACACAAACCATACTCTATTTAAAGCAATGAAAATACTTGGTTCCATCAATCTCCCCCTTTTGGTTTGTTATTAATCTGCAGATAAATTCAATGTAGCTCCATACACTATCAAAACATGAAATGCATGAAACAACTCCACCAAAACACTAAGTCTAAGTGATAAATTCTCAGTATAAATAATTAATGGGGGCATGAATTGGCGTAAAATGTTTTTTAATTCTTAAAGACGTCCAAGAAAAGATTTGATCATTTCTCCTCAAAAAACAAAATAATGCCAAATTGTTTTCTCAATTCTCATTATCTCGTATTATATCTCATCTTTCATAGTTTATGATAAAAAAACAAGGTGTCATATTTACACATTAAATTTATCCCTTATTCCCCATTAGAAATATACCCAAATGTCTAGTATTTTTAACATGTAGATATGAGAAGAAAATCACCCAGATCATATATCCCCCATTAACATGCATCACATCCACAAAGAGATTAAAACAGTTAATTCAATTGGGGAGAGGGGAATCTCATGGCCTCATTATGAACCATGAGGTGGTTGAACACTGGTTTTAAACTAATTTCTCTAAAAAAACTGTTGCTAGTGTATTGGATATAATATCATCCACATGATCATCATTTTCCACATGATCCATTTTTATAATGCATTGTGCAACTTTTTCCTTGATGACGTGATATCTGATTTCAACATGTTTCATACGAGAATCTTTAACTCGATTATTTGAGATATTTATTTCCCTCTTGTTATCATAGTGAGACAACATTGTATGTTTCACCTAATATCCAATATTCATTAGTTGTTGCTTTATACAAGGTAGCTGATTTAATGGATTTTTAGTGGATAAATACTTAGCTTCAATAGTATTGTGGTAGGTGATTTCTAATTTCTTACTTAACCAGCACACACGTTTCCAACCAATAAAGAATTACCAACCAATTCTGGACATTATGTCCCCCGTATCTCTATGCCAATCATCATTAGAAAATGTTGATAGCACAATATATCTTCCTATAGTAAATTATAATCCATAATTGTGAGTACCTTGAATGTACCTCATGATTAGTGTCACTACAACCATATATTCGTCCTTTTAATTACTCTGAATGCGGGGCATTATGAATGTTATAAAGTCAATATCTAATCGTGTTGTCGTCAGGTGAAGTAAGCTTCCAATTATTCTCTTCTTTATTGTGGGATCTAAAAATGTCACATCCTCACTCTTTCCCAGTTTTTTACAACTTCATTTGGGGTCGACATTGGTTTGGAATCATGCTTGTTGGCTTCCTTCAGCATATCTCTTGCATACATTTCCTAATAAATGAATGTGTAATACCTATTATTTATCACTGGAAACCCCATGATGTATGTGAGGTCACCAATCACAGACATTTCAAATTAAAATTTTATGTGATCAGAATATTCATCCACTAATACCCGCCAACCGCCACAGAAAATGATATTGTCGACATTCACCATCACCATAAATTGATCTTCCTATCAATTAATCTCCAGAAGATTACGATAAATAGCTCTTAGTTTGAATGTTTTCTTCTTCATATAATCATCCATTAAAGTGTACCATGTATATGGTTCATGTTTCATACGTAGGAGAGACTTATGTGAGGTATTGATGAAGTTCCTTAAATAATAATTTCCTCTTCTAATTCTTCACCTAAATCATATTCATTATGTTAGCATTGATTTTTTTAAAATCCATCCACTATATCAACATCTGAATTAGTCTCTTGACCAATTATCATGAAATCTAGAAATCCATTTCAAATTACATGATCTTCAAATAATTTCCAAAACAATAATGATAGATAACAAATGAAATAATTATTCTGGAAGCTTCATTATCATTCATCATTTTTCTCATCCTCAAGGGAAATAAGTATTGTCATCTTTATAATTGTATATGTAACGCCCCGACCCCAGCTACCCAGAGTCGGTCCATTAGTTCGTAACATTGCCATGATCACAAAAGATCAAGTCTCGAAAGACCGATTAGTTTAGTAGCCTTGGAAACACTAGACACATTCATAAGTCTTTCATTACATCAAAAAGTAAACAAACTACAATAACATGGTCTTCATAGTCCACACTCATATCCTCTTCTTACTATCCCTGCAGGTCATTCATAAAATACTTCTTCACATCCTTGAAAAATATTAAAACATTGAAAAGTGTGAGCTCAGATGCTCTGTAAGGATAACAATATTGCGGAAGCATTCATAAATAAACATAAAAATTTAAGGCAATGTATAACTAAAACAAAAGCCTTTTAAACTTGAACATCAACATAATATGGCAAAAGTAAAATGAGATAATGACATTCACTTCTTCAAATGGATATTCTACTGGTCGAATAATCACATGAAATATCAATAACCACTTTCATAATGATGGAATGCATAATGCCAGACTATCATAACCACGTAGCCAAGGCCTCGTGCCAAGACCACAAATAAGATTTTGTCAAGGCCTCATGCCAAGAAACTAGTTTGTCTCATGAGACCTACCGATGCATCGAGGAGCTATAGCGGGCTCCATCGGTCACTTATTAAGTCCAATTCATTCCTCATATGAATAGGTTTAAACATATCATAAACCATAACATAATCGTATCACATAAAACATGCGTAAAGGAAACATAAAATTTCCACATTTCAATCACAAGATGTCAATACAACACATTGATATAATAAAAACGCTTTCAAAACCATTTTCAATACCAAAATAAAAGCAAGTTAAAACTTTGTATTTATTTTTCATTAAAAAAAAGTTATGGCTTGTAGAGGAAGCCGAAACTAAAATAATGGTCACGGCGGCGGAGAAGTCGTTGTCGCCGCATAAGTACGGAAAGGAAAACATTCCCTTTTTGTCGTTTAGTAAAATGCTTCGTATAAAAAAGATTCCTTTTGAATAAATGTAAAAGTCAAAGGGGTTTATACACCGTATAAAAGAATGTTGTGTATAAAACCAAATATGCCTCAATGAAATGAGATTGAGACAAAGTCCATAAAAATATCATTTTTAAAATAAAATAGATCTATTATGTGTATTCAATATAAGTACACATAAATAAAGCACAAATACAAGATAGGACATAATAATATCATGTCATAATTTGAAAGTAGGAGATTAACCCAAAGAATGGAAGTTGGGTTAAGAAGTTCCCTTACCTTGTGTCCGACTTGACACAACCGTTCTTTAACCACCTAAATAATAAAATAGAGTTAATATCTACCTTATTAAGAACCATTTTCAATTTCATTATCCTTTTTATATAACTTATTACAATGTTATGAACATTATGTAATTATTTACGTTAATAACGGTCGTTTTGTCGATCTTTGGTACTTGAGTCAACAGTAAACTTCTTATAATTACAAGTTGTTCATGTGGTAGAATATCCATTATATCCATAATTATATTCATGATTTAGATGTCATATATATCTTATATATCCAGCATATACATCCATTTATAATATTACGTAACATTTAGAGATAAGAAATGAACTGCACCGTTCATGGAGACGGTAAGCCGTACGTACGCATGAACGCTACTTTCATTTCAATTTCATATTTAACGGAACGAAATCATAATGATATAAATGTGTAATATAATTCCAGTATAATATAGTGTATAATACCATTTACTCCATCCTTTATACATCCCACATATGGCATTAACGATTCAAATCACTTTGAGGGGGCGGTAGTCCGCACTTTCTGAAATGAAATTAGCGCGTTTTACCCATAACGGAAATCATAAAGTATGCCATAAATGAGAAATACAGAAGCATAAGTAAAACATAAACATATTATATATCATATATAAAAATAGTGAAATATTAATGGCCACCTTTGAAGGTGTTATATGAGTGTTGAACAATCATCGTTTCGTGAGGCAGAAATTCTCCATCCACAGAAACCGTATGTTCTTTAACCATTAGATGTAGGTGTGTGTAAGTGTAGCTCTAATCCTTCTTATAAAAAAATTCTAGTATATTGAGGATACTGTTGTTATTACAAAAGAAATTAATAAAAAGAGTTTAGGGGGTTGGAGAAGAAAAATAAAACAAAACAACATTAGAGAAGACATTACCTCAAAATCGGGTAACTCTTTTTGATTTGAGCCAAAGGCTTCCTTGGGAAGAGTTCTGCCCAAAGTGAGACTTCTAGGAGTAATAGGGGGAAGTTGGGAGAGTATTTGGGCAGAGGTTGGCCGAGCCAAATGGCTTGAAAGTGTAAATGAGGTGGGATAGGTGGGGGCCTTTTATAAGTGGAGAGGAGGGGCACTTTTGGAAAGATTGAAATGTTACATTATTACACAATGCTTTTCGGATTCTAAAGGTCCCACACATATATAATTGGAGGCTAAGGTGATAAGGTTTAGAAATCTCCTCATCCAATAGGCTTTGAACAAGTGTAAGCCTTGGATTTTACATTATCTTCTCATTTTATTTAAATCGTTAAATAATGAGATCATCGCTGCATCATCATGATGTCATAAATAATTTAATTTATTTAATGTCTAAAAATAATAAAAAAATACTATGATGTAGGAAATCTTTTTATCTTTCAAATTACTATTTATAGTCAAAAATATGACTTGTATAACCCCATGTAAAAAATGTTTTAGTAAAACATTTCATGTTTGTGTCATTTTTTACTTTAACATTAAATAAAAGGTATTTATGTCATTTTCCATCTAAAGTGGCTCCATGGGGTCCCCAAGTTGACCCCTGGATTGTCTTGGTCGGCCATGGCACATCCAATGAGGGTAGGACATGTGTCAAGCTCATCTCATATTATTAAAACAATATTTGTACCTTAAACTACACTAATTACCTCTAATCGCGATTAAGAACTTAAAAGTTACTATTCACCAAAAAATTATTTTAATCCCATTGAACCAAATTTTACTTTCTAATGACAACCATGTATGTCGGATTTTTGAAAATCCAATCACATAAGTGGTAATATTTCATTTAAATGAAAAATCAGTTATTTAACTACCACTTAGTGGTTTCACTATTCATGAAAAATTGAAGTTTTTCAGAACAATGCCAAAATTTCACCCTAAGCTATAATTGATATTCCGAATTCAAAAATGATGTCTATTTTACAAAATTCCAAACATATATGTTGCATTAATTAATTTTATAATTAATTCCCGCTGTCACAACAAATAGCGTGTTTTTAAGAAACAATATATATCAAACGATTGACTATTGTTTATGTCCAATTTTAAAGTGAAATTAATTCTAATGAACACCATTGGATAAAATGGTAAAAATATATTCTAATTATACTATAAAACCACTCAATATTATAACTTATCACTATAAATTATTTTTATTAAAAAATTTGTTTTATGTATTTTTCACTATTCATAAAAATTTGGAAGTTCTCAGAAAATTACAAAAAATTCAACATAGGCTATTTTCAATATTAGGAATACAAAAATAAATTCCATTTTGAAATATAAAATTTCTATAATTTTTTAAAGTGGGTATTACTATTCATAACAACTACTTTGATTAGTCGCGGTGTGTTAGAACTCGAACTTGCATAAAATGCAAGTTATTGCATTATTGAAAGAGATGCATATCGTGAAAACTCGGGGTGTTACATTCTCCCCTCCTTCAATAAATTGCATCCTCGAAATTTGATATTTTTCTTTGAAAATAAAAGGTTGAAAAGATAAAATACCTTTGAGGAAAACCCACATCGAAAATAAGGTTAATAAATATATAACATTAAAAGAAAGCAAGATAAGTACAAAGGTCACCCGATATAGCCCATTCTGGGATTCTATGAAAATATGGATATGGAGGAGAAACAAACCATCAAGGTCTGATGGAGAGTTATAGCAAACAGGATTAGGAGAAAGTTTAACTACAAGAAAATCACAAACTTGTGATTGGTTAAACGGTCATTGAATCCCCAGTTGGAAACGTTAACCGACAACATTTTTGATTTAAGTTACCTTTTATAATTTTGAGGAATTTATTTAGGAGATTTACTAAGAACGTAAGGGAATATACATACTTGTTATGTATACTTTCATTCGTTAATAAATTTTTTCCACAAACCCAACTTTTACTCCAAATGGTAACGGAACTCAAAAATATTCTATTTATCCTAATTGTATAAGGTTCCAAATGTTATCACATACCATTTATATTAGTAAAATTATTTTGTAATAACGAGGGACTTCTTGTAGGCTAGTGGTAGGAAATAAAGGCATGTCGCACTATGATTGTGGGTTCAATTCCTGCAGCTTTGTCCGACGCGACGGGTTATGCCCCACCCTGCAGGTTATCCTTTTCCTAAAAATATAGTATTATAGTATTCCAAAAATAATCTTCATAAATGTTTTAACCTTAAACAATACTATTCAAAGTTCACCTTAATCCATCCCAACATTTATAGTTATCCAGAATACCTCTATCCAAACTTTCTCTAAAATGTCTCTTAATTCCAAAATCAATTTATCAGATTCCCCAAACAATGTAAAGTTTCTCTTATTGCCACATACTAAAAATATGATGACCTTCATCATATTAAAACCTTTCTAAAACAACAAGTATTGTTGTACAATCCTTGTATACTCCATAATTATTATAACCAGTAAAACACTCAAATTACAAAATTCTTTAATAACAACATAAGAACTCTAATCCTTCCTCCTCATCTGTGGTAGTATCATAACTTGATTATTATCCAATAACATCATTTGGGGAACACTCTGATGAATTGGACATTTGTTTGCGTAGTGTCCCCACTCCTTGCAGATGGAGCATTGTACATTTGAAACCTTTTTCTTTCCCTTGCAATCACGCACTTTGTGTCCTTTTTCTCCACACTTATAACAAACTCCCATTCTGTTCAGGCAAGTTCCAAGGTGTTTCTTCCCACAATTACTACATATTGGAAAATTCTTCTTTCCCCTCATCCCTTTATCCATCATTCTCTCTTCCATCCCTTTCGTCTCTTGCTTCGCTTCAAAGCCATAGGACTCACGGAATTCTTTACTTATCTTATTAACACATGATACTATTTCTTCATATGTTGAGAACACATGGGAGACTATTTCCCTTCGAAATGTTGCCTTAATACTGTGAAAGATACGATCCTTCTTACTCTTTGGATCATACGTATTGCTGGAGTTCACATTCCTTCTATTGGGTGCAATTTCTATACAATGGCATAAACTAGGTTAGTTTATGAATTACAATGAATAATTCCAAACTTTTAAAATACTTAATGTAAATTGAACGGTTTATGGATATAATCCATAATCATAAGAATGTTTTCTTTGAGGAAGTATATACTCATAAACCCTCCATAATGGTTTGTAAAGAAAATGAGAATTATCCTAAGCAAATCCCCCGGGAGTGTCGTAACCAAGAGTGCAGCAAGGCCCGTTGTCGTGCACCAGTTCCCGTTTGAGTCTAGCTCAAAGCGGTGTTTTCGGGTTTTACCCCTAGGTACATCTGTGCCAGAGCCACCTCTACTTGCTCGTATCCAGACAGGGATGTATTGCTCGGAAAACTCATAACATCTCTATAATACCAAAATTCTAGGAAGTTCTTCTATACTAATCCTCAAAGTCTATCTTTGGGCTATGTGCTCTAATCACAGTTTATCTAAATCTTGCTCCCAAGGTTAGTACTAAACTGCCTCTGATACCAACTGTAATGCCCCGACCTCAGCTACCCAGAGTCGATGCATTACTTCGTAACATTGGCATGATCACAAAAGATCAAGTCTCGAAAGACCGATTAGTTTAGTAGCCATGGAAACACAAGATACATTCATAAGTCTTTCATTACATAAAAAATTAAACAAACTACAATAACATGGTCTTCATAGTCCACACTCATATCCTCTTCTGACTATCCATGCAGGTCATTCATAAAATACTTCTTCACATCCTGGAAAAATATTAAAACATTGAAAGGGGTAAGCTCAGACGCTCTGTAAGGATAACAATATTGCGGAAGCTTTCATAAATAAACATAAAAATTTAAGGCAATGTATAACTAAAAAAAGCATTTTAAACATAAACATCAACATAATATGGAAAAAGTAAAATGAGATAATGCCATTCACTTCTTCACATGGATATTCTACTGGTCGAATAATCACATGAAATATCAATAACCAATTCATAATGATGGAATGCATAATGTCAGACTATCATAACCACGTAGCCAAGGCCTCGTCCCAAGACCACAAATAAGATTTTGTCAAGGCCTCGTGCCAAGACACTAGTTTGTCTCATGAGACCTACCGATGCATCGAGGAGCTATAGCGGACTCCACCCGTCACTTATTAAGTCCAATGCATTCCTCATATGAATAGGTTTAAACATATCATAAACCATAACATAATCGTATCACATAAAACATGCGTAAAGGAAACATAAAATTTCCACATTTCAATCACAAGATGTCAATACAACACATTGATATAATAAAAACGCTTTCAAAACCATTTTCAATACCAAAATAAAAGCAAGTTAAAACTTTGTATTTATTTTTCATTAAAAAAAAGTTATGGCTTGTAGAGGAATCCGAAACTCAAATAATGGTCACGGTAGTGGAGAAGTCATTTTCGCCGCGTAAGTACGGAAAGGAAAACATTCCCTTTTTGTCGTTTAGTAAAACGCTTCATATAAAAAAGATTCCTTTTGAATAAATGTAAAATTCAAAGGGGTTTATACACCGTATAAAAGAATGGTTTGTATAAAACCAAATATGCCTCAATGAAAGGAGATTGAGACAAAGTCCTTAAAAAGATCATTTTTAAAATAAAATAGATCTATTATGTGTATTCAATATAAGTACACATAAAGAAAGCACAAATACAAGATAGGACATAATAATATCATGACATAATTTGAAAGTAGGAGATTAACCCAAAGAATGGAAGTTGGGTTAAGAAGTTCCCTTACCTTGTGTCCGACTTGACTCAACCGTTCTTTAACCTCCTGAATAATAAACTAGAGTTAATATCTACCTTATTAAGAACCATTTTCAATTTCATTATCCTTATTATATCACTTATTACAATGTTATGAACATTATGTAATTATTTAAGTTAATAACGGTCGTTTTGTCGATCTTTGGTACTTGAGTCAACAATAAACTTCTTATAATTACAAGTTGTTCATGTGGTAGAATATCCATTATATCCAGAATTATATTCATGATTTAGATGTCATATATATCTTATATATCCAGTATATACATTCATTTATAATATTACGTAACATTTAGAGGTAATAAATGAAATGCACCGTTCATGGAGACGGTAAGCCATACGTACGCATGAACGCTACTTTCATTTCAATTTCATATTTAATGGAACGAAATCATAATGATATAAATGTATAATATAATTCCAGTATAATATAGTGTATAATAACATTTACTCCATCCTTTATACATCCCACATATGGCATTAACGATTCAAATCACTTTGAGGGGGTGGTAGTCCGCACATCCTAAAATGAAATTATCGCGTTTTAACCATAATGGAAATCATAAAGTATGCCATAAATGAGAAATACAGAAGCATAAGTAAATCATAAACATATTATATATCATATATAAAAATAGTGACATCTTAATGGCCACCTTTGAAGGTGTTATATGAGTGTTGAACAATCATCGTTTCGTGAGGCAGAAATTCGCCATCCACAGAAACCGTATGTTCTTTAACCATTAGATGTAGGTGTGTGTAAGTGTAGCTCGAATACTTCTTATAACAACATCCTAGTATATTGAGGATACTGGTGTTGTTACAAAAGAAATGAATAAAAATAGTTTAGGTGGTTGGAGAAGAAAAATAAAACAAAACAACATTAGAGAAGACATTACCTCAAAATCGGGTAACTCTTTTTGATTTGAGCCAAAGGCTTCCTTGGGAAGAGTTCTGCCCAAAGTGAGGATTCTAGGAGTAAGAGGGGGAAGTTGGGAGAGTATTTGGGCAGAGGTTGGCCGAGCCAAATGGCTTGAACGTGTAAATGAGGTGGGAGAGGTGGGGGCCTTTTATAAGTGGAGAGGAGGGGCACTTTTGGAAAGATTGAAATGTTACATTATTACACAATGCTTTTCGTATTCTAAAGGTCCCACACTTATATAATTCTAGGCTAAGGTTATAAGGTTTCTAAATATCCTCATCCAATAGGCTTTGGACAAGTGTAAGCCTTGGATTTTACATTATCTTCTCATTTTATTTAAATCGTTAAATAATGAGGTCATCGCTGCATCATCATGATGTCATAAATAATTTAATTTATTTAATGTCTAAAAAATATAAAAAAATACTATGATGTAGGAAATCTTTTTAGATTTGAAATTACTATTTATAGTAAAAAATATGACTTGTATAACCCCATGTACAAAATGTTTTAGTAAATCATTTCATGTTTGTGTCATTTTTTACTTTAACATTAAATAAAAGGTATTTATGTCATTTTCCAACTAATGTGGCTCCATGGGGTCCCCAAGTTGACCCATGGATTATCTTGGTCGGCCATGGCACATCCAATGAGGGTAGGACATGTGTCAAGCTCATCTCATATTATTAAAACATTATTTGAACCTTAAACTACACTAATTACCTCTAATCGCGATTAAGAACTTAAAAGTTACTATTCACCAATAAATTATTTTAATTTCATTGAACCACATTTTACTTCCTAATGATAACCATGTATGTCGGATTTTTAAAAATCAAATCACAGAAGTGGTAATATTTCATTTAAATGAAAAATCAGTTATTTAATTACCACTTAGTGGTTTCACTATTCATGAAAAATTGAAGTTTTTCAGAACAATGCCAAAATTTCACCCTAAGATATAATTGATATTCCGAATTCAAAAATTATGTCTATTTTACAAAATTCCAAACATATATGTTGCATTAATTAATTTTATAATTAATTCCTGCTGTCACAACAAATAGCGTGTTTTTAAGAAACAATATATATCAAAAGATTGACTATTGTTTATGTCCAATTTTAAAGTGAAATTAATTCTAATGAACACCATTGGATAAAATGGTAAAAATATATTCTAATTATACTTTAAAACCACTCAATATTATAACTTATCACTATAAATTATTTTGATTAAAAAAGTTGTTTTAAGTATTTTTCACTATTCATAAAAATTTGGAAGTTCTCAGAAAATTACCAAAAATTCAACATAGGCTATTTTCAATATTAGGAATACAAAAATAAATTCCATTTTGAAATATAAAATTTCTATAATTTTTTAAAGTGGGTATTACTATTCATAACGACTACATTGATTAGTCGCGGTGTGTTAGAACTCGAACTTGCATAAAATGCAAGTTATTGCATTATTGAAAGAGAGGCGTATCGTGAAAGCTCGGGGTGTTACAGTATATCACATCATGAATGGATTTGAAGAATTTTTTTTTTGGAGAAAAACACTATAATTTTTCTTCATCTTGTGACTGCCCACATTGGATAACTTTCACATCATCACAAAGGATAATCTTCTTGATCACTTATTCTCAAGGATAAAAAAAAAGTTCAAGAAAATGATGGTACCTTCATTATCCAATTTTTAAAGAATATAACATCTTTATCTTAATCTAAAATTTATCCTCCATCATATCTATATTTGAATATTGAATTGAAAATTCATTAAAAGATGGGGAATTTTTTCAGTTTGTCTATCAAGAATTGACATCCCTATCTACTTCTCAAGTTCCACCCCTAAAAACGTTCTTCACCTTCCATTCCATTCTTTATATGCATAAATACAGTACTAAAAAAAATTTAATAAGGTTGTTCCTTCCGGTCCACCAATATGAAATAATCGATTGATATGACAATCTCAACCATGTTTTTTCATTTGATCTGGTCTTCATGCTTCTATATCTATACATATGTTATAATATATGTTGTTATGGTATGGATATCATCACATTATCTTCTTATTTGTGTGGTGAGTTTTCGTTCTTAATAGCCACAATGGATGATATCATCTTACTCTTAAAAAATCCTTCTTGTTATGGTATTATGGTCAATCATCATTTATCAATTTTACCAGAATGCACGCATCTATGACACATATCTTATTTAACAAAAAAATATCCTTTTGTTTTCAAACTCTCATGAACTTTGTTTTCATCACGTAAAATCTTTTCTTTCCTTTTTGAACCAGCCTAGAATTATACATAATCATGTTTCCTCATTCATTCCAAATATTCTGGACAAATAACTAACACATCATTAGGATATATTGTTGTAGGTTTAGATCTTCCACATGGGTTCATCTGAGTTCAACAATCTTATTAGTTTTTGTGAATCCACTACCCTTTATTTTCATTTATTTAGAATCCAAATTATTCTAACAATAATTCATTGATAACTTCTTGGTAGTATTTCTGTTCAAATTATTCTTATGATTTCTTCTTAAGGTAGATTCTTCATACATATCCATCATTTGTGGTTTCCTTTTCATATCAAAAATGAATGATTGTTGAGATAATATTGTTCCAACATTTTGATCACTATCATTGCATACATCATTGATGTTATCAAACATTACAAATATTTTTTTAGTAATCAGATGATTTTTTACCTTTGGATATTTATTCTTCATCCCTAGTTTGCCCACACTTCAGATATGGTCACATTTTAGTATAAAATTTTGAGGGTTGTGCCAAATATTTAATGCACAATGCCCAAATCTTTTTCATCACCAACATTGGATGAGAAATAGCACTTTCTTTATATCTATTATAAAAGGATGTTGGTAATTATTCATGAGTTGTTGAGCTATTTGAGGGAAACCATCTTCCATTCTATTTTTCCTATATGCCTCAGTCATGGTTGTAGGTCTTTTATCTGCTTTATACATTAATACATGTTCAGTATTATTTATATAACTTTCACTGTTTATGATAATCTGTTTACAGAAATTAGCACATGTTGGTTTTCATGGCACTTTTTTCTTCTAAACTTCCTGAGATAGATCATAAAAAGATGTCATGATCTCTTTATCACATATTTGAGGTCTTTCAGCTTTAGAATCATCAAGTGAGCATTGAGTAACAAAAGAAACTGATGCCTTCTCTTATGAAGTTTCAGTAATTATCGTATCAAGATTTCTCAACAGATAATCCAAGCCTAGAAATTTCATGTGGAGAATTATTTTCTAATCTTCAATCATAATCATCTTTTATTCTAAATATTTTTTCATTGTAACAAATTTTCCTTCATGTGGAATCACATTTTTATAAATAAAATAGTCGAGTTCTTTATCTTCTTGGATATTCCATCAAATTGTTGACCCTTAAAATCAGTTCTATTTTTCTAATGGTTTTCAAGAACGTTGATATTTTCATATAGCCATTTTGACTCTCTCATTCTCTTTATCTTATTTAAATTTTTATGCACTTATTTTATGATCCATCTTTTTCTCTTCAATGGTTCCAACATGTCTGGATATCTTTCAACATTCCATAATTTTTCATTAAAAGCCTTCCACCATTGAATCTTTATATTTTCCCTACTGGGCGATTTCCTCTTCCATGTAATGAAATATTATACAGAATACAACGAATCTTCATTCAAGAATATCATGAAGATATTTTTGAGCATTTGAATTTCATCAGAGGTTGTAGATTGGTCAACATTGTCGCCTGTTTGAGGATCATTATTTTGAGGAAAATGTCCAAAGGTGGTGACACATAACTCCAAATAAATATAAATATTTTATTTACATGAGTTTGAATGGTTTTATTTCTCTATGGTAAAAACCATAGGTATCGACTTTTTACATTCTAACCAAGATATATATTACCACTTGTAGTATCCATCATATGTGAACATAACTATGTTACCACTTGTAGGATCCCAGAACACGTTGAGAGGGGAGGGGTGAATCAGGGTGTCAAATTTTTCTTTAAATGTGACGAAGATTGTTCCCATAATGGTAGGAAACCATTAAAATTTTATGATGGATTCAAGAAATAATCAAACATTCACATGTATAAAGACAATATATCAATTTTACATCATTCACCATTATGGGCTAGGCAAAGTAGCATACAATGAAAATATGTTAGTCATACCAAAATTCACTAAACCTTACTTGTTCTGGGATACAAGTGATCCAAAATAGACTCCCAATTCCAAGAACACTACATTTACATTATTTTAGGGATATCACAGTCAATCCCTTGTAATACTTCCGTTGACTCCAATTAGCTCACTCCCTTGGAAGAATTCATACTCAGTTTGTTGACTTGAAGATTCCTTCAATAGATTTTCATTTAATTATTCATCACTATCCAGCATGAGACACTGCATTCATCAGAGTCCTGAAATTATTTACATGAAACCATTGATCAACTAAACTGGATATTCAAAAAAATTAAATAAATACACACCAGAACATGAGTGCAACACCTGCTCTGGCACATAAGATTTGGGATTTCTGCGCATGATGAATTTTGTGCAAAACATATTTTTCTTGCAACCATTATCATTCATGCAGCTGCAATGTATGATTATAATGGTCTTTAAACAATAAAGGAATAATTTTTGCACTAGATTTTCTATCATCTTCTCTTCCGCGTGAAATTCTTTCAGATGGTAGAGGAAACTGATCTTTTTTGGAATTTTATTATGTCTTGAGTGGGGGTATCCACCTATTTATAAGCTTCGATGACCTTATGTTCATGTTTCCGACATGTCTTCATCATTACACATAAGTTACAATCTGAGTGAACAATACCAATCTTGACGTCGCATTCAGCATGTAATACTCTTCTGCACAACCCCGCCTTTCGTGCACATTTGAATCATTCACACACATTTTTCTATAGACATTGTTTGATGCACTGATCCCAAATAAATCATTGCACGCAAGATTCCAAAAACCCTTCAATCATGCATGCAACATACTCTTCCAAAATCACACTACCCTATTCTCTAATTTTTTGGCCCATAAATTTGGAAAACCTTGGAAAACAACACAACCTTAAAAACTATTGATGAATTGAACTGTAAGATCAATTTCCTTGTAAATTTCATTATCTACAATGTAATGATTTAAAAAAACACATACCTCACTCTATTTATTGCAATAGCCAGCCTTAGTTCCAATAAAAATCAACATATTAACAAAACTTAAAACAATGATTTTGGAGTCGAAGAAATATGCACAAAAAACATTGAAATGAGAAATATGTTTCACCCCTATTTGATCTATTTAAATCTACAATTTTGTGGTATGTTTTTCTCTACTCCTACATATTTTTAGTGGAATGATGTTCTCTAGAGCACTCACCCGAGGAATCTGGAGGTTGTGATGGTGCTGATTTTCTTATCTACTCGAAGTTGAAGTTGTAGCCCTCGATGTTATATTAATACTACCCCAATTTTCATGTGAATGTGCCAGAGATGAACCATAAAAAAATTGTTTCCTACTTTTCCGGTGTTGACTATCTTACCTACGCTTCTCATGTTTCTCCAGACGCTTATCTTAATTGACTACTTTGGTCACTATGTAGCACATTCATGGTTCATCTACCTTCATATTATTCACTGATGTTGACCATACCATAATTGAATCAAAGTCCCCACCAAGTCTCATAGCGTGACACAAACTCCACTCGAAACAGGAAAAAACAAGAAAAATTATATTACATAAGTATTATAATTAAATAAATAAGTAAACTTATTAATAGTTTAATATACATGTAAACTAAAACAATTAAAAATTTACAAAGAAGCCTTAAAATGATAAATCATTTATGTACTTATATTTCGACAAGAATTAAAATATTATACAAATTAAGAATAAAGAATTATAATTTATTAAATAAATACAACTATAAATAATTTTATAAATATTAATAATCTGATAAAAATGATTATTATTGAAACAGTTGTAAAAATATAAATTGAACTAATATTGTAATAATCATAATGTTATAATTATTAAATAATATAAATTAGTAATTTTATATACATATTTAAATATATATATTTATATTTGTTATTTCATTATTTATTTAATTTTTACAATTATATATTTTATAAATGTTATATTATACATATTATATTATACATATTATATTATATTATTTATTAAATAAAATTAAAAAAAGAAGGGGAGGTGGAAGAGGGTCTTCGTGCGGGGGAGGCAGAGGGAATAGAATGAGAGGGGAGATGGAGAGTGACACCGCCAATGGCTTGGTTGGGAATAGGGGGTACAGATTCAACTGGAGGTGGTAGTGCCAGTGATTCTATGGTAAAGGGATGGTGGATGATGGTTGGTCGCACATAGGGAGAGGAGAGGTCAGAGAGGCGGTCACAGCCACCAACGATGAAGCAAGGGAAGGCGTAGAGAGGTTGGTCATCGATGAGGAGGTAGGCTTGGCACCAGATGTTATAGCATCGACAACAATACTGGTGGATGTCATTGATTAGTGTGGTTCAATAGGTCTACGGTGGCCTGATTTCTTAAATGGCGTGTTTGATTAAAATTGTCAAATTCTTCATGTCTGAAACTTCCAGGGCTAGTCACATTAAGGGTTGGGTTCTAGTATTTGGAGATCTGAATTTTTGGGTTCATGTTTTCAATTTTTAAATGTTTCTCTTCAATCCATTCTTCATTCATATGCACTACTAAACAATTTTTTTTTTATTTTTTTGGCTTCTAGTGGACATTGTAAGAGGATGGAGGGGTAGGGGTGATGGAATAAGTGTGGCGGTGGAAGCATGAGGCACCGCCATCAGAGGGATGGTGATGCGATAAGAGATGGAGTGGTGGTAGGGTGAAGGGGGAGGCACTAACATCGCCTGCAGGCGTGATGAGGGAGACACGACCAGGTATGCTAACATTGCATGGATATGCGGAAGATGGCAGAAGATGAAGGAAATGGAGGGAATGGTGGTGGTGTGACACCCGCAAGGTTTCAGGCGGTCTGAAACGGGAGGCACCACCAGATGGGCTATTTTTGTGTGGGAGAAGTGGTACAACTTGCCACAGGCTTACGGTGTGAAAATAAGACACCACCATTAGAGGGCAGGCAGTGTCAGGGTAACACCGCCAGGGGGAATGGAATACTCGAGGTATGAGGGTGGTATCTCTAGTGACCTTGCCAATATGAGGGGCGGGATGTATGCACCTGAAAAAAAATTAAATACAATTTAAATTAACTAATTAATTAAACAAAAAAATAATTAAACATAAATTAACAATTTGAATTAATATTCTAACTCAAAATAAAATTAATATCCAATTTACAACTAACTATAGTTTTCATTTTGTTAATAATTATTTTTTTTAAAAAAAATCTGTCATTTTGGAAAAGTCAAGAACTAATTAATTTATTAAATAATTCATTAAATGAACGAATATAATTAAATTTAAATATTTAAAAATATTAAATTATTGAATTAAATTATTGAATTAAATTATTAAAATCAGTAAAATTGACTATAAAATCAATGAAAAAATATATTATTTATTTATTTAGAGATGAATGAATTAAATTTATAAAAGTAGTTATTCTAAAAAACAAAAGAATGTTAATAATGAAAGTATGAAATGAATTAAAAAATAAAATTTAATGAATGATAATGATAGAACAAAATAATGAATTTAATTTTAAAATTAATAAAGATAATGACAAAAACAAACAATAAAAAACACAATTGACAAAAAATCATTTTTTTACTAATCAAGAAAAAAATAAACAGTTGATAAATATTAATTAAAATACCTATTTAAAACATTTAAAATACATTAAAATCAATACAATATGTGGAAAAATGTTTTAAAAGGCATCCACATCATGATTTTATAATCATAATATACCATAAACTATTCACCAAAGATGTAGTGATATATATTATTGTGAGTGGATGTGTAACTGCTTCCAACTCAAGATCACAATCAAGGTAGTTCTTCTCATGAGGGATTAACTGGTCGGATCCTTAGGCTACTTTTTCTTTCCCATGTATCAGGACACACCCAAAACATATTCCATAAGCATCGTTTAAAACATCATAACCCAAAGGTTTTCTAGAAGAATCAAAACTATCTCTAAGGTTAAAATTACATTTAGTTCCTCTAAATGTATCTGACACTTATCATTCAACACAAAATGTTCACCATAACAGGTTAAAGTTTCCATTGGAGATGCAATCATGTAGAATTAAAAAATAAAACACCTATAATAATTATCTATCCCAACAAATATTCAGATATCAAACATTTTTTGGGGCCTCACTCACGACATAGCAACCAAAAACTTTTTTATATCTACTGATATACCCCTTTCAGATATAACATACCCCAATACAATACTTCTTGAATCCAAAACTCATATTTTGAAATAATTATACACAAATGATGTTTCATAAATTTTCTAAGAATGATATCCAAATATTCTATATGCTCCTCATTTGACTTGGAGTCAACTAAAACAACATCCCCAAACACCATAATAAAGGATTCCAAGTAATAAGGAATAATCCGGTTAATCAATTACCAAAAAACCACAAGATAATTTTTTAGACTGAATGGAATTACTAGAAACTAGAAATGATTACACCAACATCTAAATCTTGACATAGCTATATCCTCTCCCTGGACTCTCAAATAGTTGTACTCTAACCATAGGTAAATTGTTGAAAACTAACGTGCCCCTCTAATCATACAAAAGAGATCTTAAATTCTAGGAAAGGCATATTTGTTCCTGATAGTCACATGATTTAACATATGATAGTAAGTAAAATGAATGAGTCTCATATCTTCCTTCTTAGCAAAGAGGACATCTGAATCCCATTGTAACATGATAAACTTAATAAATCTCATAACCTTGATATGCTCATTCTAAACCAAAAGTTAAAAAAATTCACTAGGAATCATATTTTAATATGGAATATAAATGGGCATCATACGAGGTAGAGGGTCTATGTTAAACTAAACTTAACTCTAGTGTGGGAAACTAGAAAAATCATCTTGAAAGTCCTCAGTCTAAGAACACACCACTATAAGATGTTGTATTATCAAACAATGGTTAACAATAGTATGAAAAATCTCTAAAAATTAGAATGATTTTACAACATCACAAGGAATAACATGCCCCACCCTTCCCAATGTAGAGTCCCACTCACCCAGAAAAACATGATTTCCCCCATTAGTAGATGAGAACTACACCCGATGGTTATAAATGCCCACCTAGGCCTTTACACTAATCATCCGATCAATGCAGATGATAAGTTCAAATATGTTAGCATCGATCACTAAGAAGTCCCACTCCACCTCATGGTTCTCTATCATCACTCGACATGAGGGGCACAAGAAACCTTGTTTGTTATTCTTTCCCAATGTCATAGAGAGATCCATTAGTAATAGAATAACATTCGATTGAAATCCCAACAATTCAACTAGAATTGATGAAAATAAAAAATGAGTACTCCCTATATCAAAATAACTATGCCCAACATGACCCAAAATATGTTTCGACCCCACCACCCTTGGAAGAATCTATACAAACCTATGAGCCCATGGTGAAATTGGATTGAACTATACATCCTTGGGACATACATTCAAAAAAACTCATCATAAGTCCATATCATCAACAATTATGACAAGTCTTGGGATCCCTTGTATAATTAGATTTGGTATGAATAGTCAACCCACAAAAATAGAAAAAAACTACTATTTCCTCGTTTTTTCCCCTAAAAATAATCCTAACGAAAATTGGTTAACTTTTGCATCATTTTATGTCTAGAAAATAAACCCTTGATGATGAAATTACCAACTAATGCTCCTCCCAAATACTTCCATCTAGTTATGATAGACTCTTCCATATATTCCTTATCAACTACCTTTACAAAGGTTATTAGGAACGTGATATTTAGAAATGAATTAATATCGTCAATCAATCACAACTTAAACCCCCCGACCCGTTATGTAATCTTTAGTGTTATGTTATGGTCCTAAGTGAACCAACTTAAAAAAAACTAGTGGAATACTCTATAATGGTATTCTCTCCCAGCAATAAGGTCAAAAACTCCCAAGTATTTTCCCCATGTAATATGTTAGGATAAAACTACTGGTTAAATACTTTACTGAAAGAAGTCCAGTTACTATAGTCATGAAATGCATCTTGAAGAATATATTCCCAATATCTCCATTTTGTTCATTCAATAATATACCTGAAAAAATCCACCTTATATTCCCCATGAGTCTTTAGAAAGTTGAATATTCTCTCAATTCTCTCAATCCATTCTTCATAGTTGTGGGTTCCTTTGTCACTCGTAAGGATGGTTGGATTATACATTGTAAACTATGTTTCGTGGTACAATACTTGTCCTGGGTTCTTCACAATATGGTGACCTAGTTTCTGAATAGAGCAGATTATACCATCTACCTATGAAGGTTCCACTAGAGAATTTTCCAATGGAACCAACCTCAGATCTTCAAACCTCAAATTTGGGAGATCTCTCCTAGGAGGAATTTTTTAGCAATCCTAAGAAAAAAACTTTTTAGTCATTAGAGTATTCTCAAGTCAAAGTACCAACAATATTTATCAATTGAATGAATTAAAATAATAATAAATTCAATAAATTTGTTATTATTCAAATAAGGGTGATCTTTTAAAAAATAGAAAGTCTATTTAAATAAATCCCATAACATGTTCATTCAATTAACCTCAACAACCAAGTCTTGTGAATTGAAAAATCCCTAAATACCCACGGTAACTCAGAATCAGATAGAAAAATGAGTTTTTCAGGTATATTTTTCTGAAATTACTTCCTAAATTTCAATGTTCCCTAATATGATATAAAAACCAAAAACTAAACCCAAGTAACATCAAATGATTTTCAGGATGGTTATTCCCTATGATACTAATTTTTAATGAAATAAATTAGTTATACTGGAAAAGTCACCATGGTGGACCACCATAAGGTGAGATATATAAAATAACCACAATTCAATTATAAATGGAATAAACATCATTGAAGAATGTAGAGTAAAATAATACATATCCCTGAGAAATAACATTTCATGAAATACCAACCAAACTAGAAAGATAAAATGTTCCTAAATAATCAAGTCTCTATGTGACCATATATATCCTCTAATCCATCCCAGTATGATGGAGACATATGAGATGTGAATCTAGAAAGCTACAAGATTCCCTTCCCTTTTCTGAGCCTTAAAAAACAATGTATATAACCACCCAAACAATAGTGTGTGAGAAGAGTTCCAAAAAGGATGTTACTAATGAATTTATACATGAAAAAATATCAGGAATGTATAAGTTCTTTATTTATAACATAATCATGTTTATAAATAATTTTTAAAACTCAAACTATTTTCTAACATTAATTTTTTCCCATTATTGTGTACCATATTCTCAAGATCCTGGAATATATAGGGTATAAAAATTAAAAAGCTAAATTTATCATGTTAGGAAATAATAATGAATTAAACCATCATGTGATAAAACTTTTGTAAAATACCAAGAACAAAATATGTTATCTAGGATTTGGGAATATGTACATGAAATAAAATAACACAAAAATAACCTTATATTGGTTGGCACTAACATCATTTCCTCCCATAGTTTTCCAGATTCATAAAAGTAACCCCTACTGCTGCCACATAGACTAGGATTAAATATGTCCATTTCTTGATACACCCAAGGATTATAATATGTTGTGTTCTCCCAAAACAACTTCAAAAACCCATGCTCACATTTTGTAAAACCACTTTTACATTAATGAAAATAAATTTCAATTAGAAACTAAAGTGCATCAATTAGAACATATAGAAATTTATGAATGAACGGGAAAACCATATATTATCCTATATCAAGAGTGATGGAGACCTTTCGACCTCTAACAACAAATATAGAAATCCCATGGATCATCCTTCGAAATGCAAGGAATGATATTAAAATAAAAAGGAACGATATAAAAAAACCACTTGATTAAAAATATTAATAAAAAATATAACCATCATTGTCCTCATGACCAATCTAAATGATGAAAAAGAAAGACAAATTACAAGGGATATTTGACACAGCTTCAACAGAATTCAAATAGAAAATATAGCAATTTGGATGGAGGGAGTGACTCAACATTTTTCAAAATCAACATAGGGTTCAAGAGGAAATCCATCACAATGAATTACAAAATATTTAGGCATAAAGAATGATTAAAACTATTGTTATTGAGGAACTCAAGTCATGAATCCCTTTCATGGTGTGAAATATCTAGAATTATAGATACACAGAAAATGGTTTCACCTCAAATTCAATTAAATACTAGTTGATGATTTCAAGTTGTGTAATGGTTTAAGGGAGTATATGATATTCAATATCTGTTTGAGACTCGCAACCTCTTCCATATAGAATATTCTTGTCATATAACACATTCACGACATGAATGTGTAAAGAATACTGTTCTCATCCTAGTTTCCCAAGAAAGCATCCAAAATAAAACCCAAGTATTTATTGTACCAATGAGAACAATTTAAATCAATTGAAAAATTTAAACTCGTAATCAATTAATCAAAACAAACATATATTCATGGGATTTAGGTTATTTTCATTAGAAAACATTCCTCAATCCTATGATCCCCACAATTCACCCAAAATAAAATTGAAACCAAAAAAATTCAAAGCATACCTGAAGGAAAGTAATAGGGTGTTACACAACCTAATGGTTTATGTATACCATTGAATCTTAGACAATACATAAAAAATAAAATCATGATTTTATTCTTGTATCGTTATTTATACTAAACTAATATTTCCATAACATCAAATATTATCTAAACACTACATTGATACAAATTATTTATCCTCAAGCCTCATTCTCTTAAATATGTTGTTAAAATTATATAACATACAAAACTAGAACTAATACATATCTATAATTATAATATCATTCAAGAATTTACAAACTATGTAACTTTTAGTTTAGAGATCTAGATAATTATAAAGAATCTATAACTAATAAATATGAAGACTTTAACAGAATGGATCATTTCTATCAACAATATAAGAATCTCATAAATTCGTAATGATTCATTAACATCATCCATCAATTATAATTTTTTACTATCATAGTATTAGCATTAATAATAAATTATTTCTTAGCCTAAAAAAATGGAATCCAAATAAATTGGTTCGATCAAATGCTCATTTAGGGTAAACATCATAATAATGAATAACATAATAGGAATTGTAAAAACATGATATAGTAATTATGATGATCTTAAGAATGGATTCATGGAATAAATATATAATATCTTATGTAGTTTAATTTAAAAATTATCATAACATGATAGCATGGGATTATAGAAATTTGGAAACTACAAAATCATGACATCATAAGTCCCGGATCCCTGCCTTGTTAGCATATACTATTTGGGTAGGATAACTTCCCACACACCATTGATTTCTAGGATCACTACCCATTCACCGTTATATCAAATGAGATGAAAACATTTCCTAGTGTACTGAAGCATTAGTTTGATGTACCCTTCCCATAATAAAAATCATATATAAGTGTGCCACATGATTTCAAACAATATATCATAAAATAATTTGGAATGGAAAAGGATTACTATACTTTTCAAGTTGTTCTATGATGAGGAATTTCTATTTTCAAAAAGAGACATATCATGATAAACACATGTAAAATAAGTGGGCATCCAATGACTTGAACAATTATTCTGGTTAAATACCACTCAATAAATATGATTTGGAATTTTTTATTTTCACCATAGAGAGAATGGATATATAATTTATAATATAATTTCCCCAATTAATCTATATATTGGTGATCTAGGTGAACTCCCTTCAATAATCTAATAGAAAATAACTAATTAAAAGAGGAAAATAATTATTAGTCAATAATTCCTCTAAATATATATTATTAGGAAATCAAAAATATGGATGGATATTGCCATATATTTATATGATAATTTAATAATATCTCCAGATAAATAATGTGTATGGGATAATTTAGAGAATACCCTTGATCAAACATAAAATTTAAATGAATAAAATTCATAGAAGCATTCAGAAAATTTCTTCAAAAATTACAATTTCAATTTTCTAAAAAATAATTTTAAAAGAAAATATTTTATTAGACCATGCGAATAATAATTTAATCTTGGTTAAATTTTTTAATTTTATAGTGGAAGACTCTTAGAAAATTTAAATGGTGGAGGGAAGATATATTCACAAGAAACTATTTAAAAGAGATTCCTTTTGACCTAAAATTTCCAATACCAAACTATTTAAAATGTTTCCTTTTTTAATATTTTTTATGGGTTAATAAAAGATTTTTCAAAAATAAATAAAAAATTCATTTTCGATCCATTTAGAAAATTACATTAAAGAAACAAATTAAAATCTAATCATGTGGAAGATTTTTAATTTCCATTAAAACCAATTACTGAACCCATATAATAAAAAGGATGTTCAATCCTATAATTGATATGATCCTTAGGGAAGTATTAAGATCACTAGAAATAATTTTTCAATCACTATAGATAGGTAAAACAATGATATGGAAGAAAAATATCCATTGGAATGTAATGGAGCTATTCCAATCAACATCATAGTTTTACAAGTAGAACAATTTCATTAATGGGATGACATTAATTAATAAGATTAATATCAAGTGATAAAAATAAATCTACCATTTAAAAATATATTGGTCATAAAATTATACTTGGAAGATCGTAATCAAGAAATGATTGTTTGAAATATATAAAAATTGGTCTTGAGTCACGAAAACAATTATAGCTTGAGAATCATTTTGATCAAAAAATGTGAAAGGAGAAATTTATTTACAACGAACATAAAATAACATGAAGAAAATATATTTCATGACAACATGATTTATGAGTATTATATAGGTCGTTTAAAATTAAATTGGTGCTTAATAAAAAACGTGACTCAATGAAGGGAGTCTGAGAAAAAAATTCCATGACTTATTTCCACTGAATCTAATCACTATTTAATTTTTAATAAAATAACAATAACTATCATAAGAATATATTTTAAAACCTTATTCAACTATATAACCTTTTTATATAAGTTATTTATTATTTTCATAATATGAATACAGTTGTTTAATATAGATCATTTTTAACAATGGGTGTTAACCCTTTTATATATCTTCGACATTCCTTGTATTGCTGATGTTTAACCGTAATCATTGATAAAAATTACATAATTCCTAGATTACCTGGTATTTTTTATATTTATCTCATTAAAATTTATAATATTTCCCTATCATACAATGAGGGTTATTTTTACGACTCTTAATGAATAAGCTAAGGATATAATTATTTCGATATTTTTTTAAACAAAGATGATTTATTAACAAAAAGATTATATATTAATATGATAAATCTAGAATATTTTAAAAATATTAAATACCTTTTTATTAAATTTAATTAATATTTCATACCATTTTAAATCATTCAATATATAAACATTACAACATTACAGAATTAGTCCATAAACCGTCCAAGAAAAAACATGTTGCAATGATCGAATGAGTATGAAAGTGCTATTCCATCAAGTTAATATAACATTTACAGAATCATATACCTAAAATATATTCCATATATGTCCATAAAATATATTCCAACAACCATTGATAATTATTAGTGTGGAAAAATAAAATTATTCATTTGTGGAGGTAGTAGCATGCACACACGAATGATGAAGGAACCCATTTCTCAAGGAATATATGGGGTAACAGTGTCTGAAAATTTCTAATTCCATAATTATAATAATGTAATAGATATTATATTTGTCGATTCATTACTCTATTATTATTTTCCATATTTTTTTGTAAAGATAAATAAAACATGTTGTTCATGAATGTTGTAGTTTTCTGTTAACACCTTCTAAATGAGCCTCATAAAATCTAGAAGGGAAAAAATACCCAAAGCATGGGTATTATTTTCTCCACAAAATAATGGAAGGGAAGTTGTCTAACTCATGTAAATCATATAAACCATAGAAGGTCACATGATAATATGACCGTCATAAATCATGTGAATGGATCATTTACATACCCGGATATCCTATTGATCGTGTAGAGGCCATTTATCAAGCATCCACATTCATGGGATGGAATCCTATTAAGAATTGATTATCATGTAGAGGCTACCAGATATTTTTCACTTATCATATGACTTATCAACCGATGGACACCAAAAATCATTCAAAATACACATGTAAAATAATGTATAAAAATACACAATAGGAGGAGACCTTATACGATTATTGAAATTCATGTAACATTATTTATGGTTTCACAACACCCCACAGAGCCCATAATGGAATGGTCATGTTATGCTCGAGATCCTTTTGGATTATCATGATTATCACGAAAATGGTCTCATACATGTACTTTTTATTATGTACTTCTCCTATGACTCTATAGATATGAAGAGGGTTTGTTTATGGTAATGTTAATTCATCACTTCAAGATTCATTATTGGTGAAGCGAAGAATCATAGGTGAGTGGAGTGATTTTATTCTAAAACTCACACATTGTTGGGCCAGATCTCCTATCCTTGTAGAATAAAAAATGGTGATAACGTTGGAGGCTTCATTTGGTCTCTAATAATTTTGGGAATGAGTTATGTACCTCATGTGGTTTCTATTAGTTTCACAAATTCCATTTGAAAAGATAGTGTGATCTCATGAGAGGACCATGAAAAGTAATCCTAACCCCAAAAATGGCCTCTAACAATCTACCTTTGTTTCCTAAAGAACTCTGACAAGGCATATTCAATTACACTAAATCCTTCCCATAGGAATCCAAATCTTCCAAAGAGCCCAAGACATGTCTTCATGACCATATGACTTCTCATTAACATGAAAAAATTATTAAGTGAAATCCCATTGATCAGAGTGATTCCAGAAAACATGGTGATGTGTGAATATTCCCATGTCCCTATCATCTGGAAGCTCCATGGATGACTCCTTGAAAGATAATGTGAATCGTGTTATACCACTATCCCACATATGACCCCATCTCATATCCCTGACACACTCACCACACATGGTGGATTATAACCATTACAGTGAGGTATATAAATTCCTCCCCCTCAACATAAAACTTAGATGATGGATGAGAAACCATGGTTGATTACAAAATGGGAGTGTATGATTAGAATGATCAATGCGTCCTATTATAAAATTGTGAAGGTATTACACTAGAATGGCCGAAAAGATTATATGGAATAGATATGTGATTTTCTGTATCATTATATAGATCACAATATGTACTCCTACCATGATGTCTAGGTTATGAGGAAGAGGTATCGCATGTCGAATTGGACACATAAAACCTAAAATAAGTGAATATTGTAAGAAGATAGAGGAACATTTGAAATAATGGTAAGAATATATACTGAATAGAAGATAGGATCATGTGAATATAGATAGGAGGTTCCTCATTTTTTTCATATGATATACCTAAATCATGCTACAAAACTTAGACATATCACCCAAGACATGAGATATTACCTCGACATTCCATTTGGATCATATGATGCCCCATGGATATGAAAATAAAGTCACGTGACACTCTCTAGGCATACAACCCTAGTCTCATGATGTACTCTGGTCTTTCTATCCCAATATTATGATTTATTCCCTTAATGTATTCTATATTATGTGATGAAATGATGACATGTCATCTAGGTCATGTGACACCCTCTAGACATGTCATTCGAGTTTGGTAAAAATCCCCAGACATGTCATCCTTCATCATACGACACCCTCCAGATATTTTGTCATTGATCATGACATGTCCTCTGAAAATTTCATTGAGATAATTCAATATACCCATGAAAAAATGGAATATTGATATTTTCATTTTACATGTATTTTAATAAACCAACACATGTACAAACATTCTCAGACATGTCATACAAACACCTCAGACATTTAATTAAGAAAAATAGGATATGTCATGAAAGAAATAAATATATGATAAACGTTTTCAGTAGAGATATTTGGAAATAACACCTACTAAAAAACATTGATTCCTATCCAAATAGGATATGTAGGACACCATACTTTGTCTCAATAACCAATAGGAATCCATTTTGGTGTAATTCCATCCATGTCTCTGACATTCAAACCATCGGGATCCAATCCCTCTCATGGGGTTATCATTCTTCCTCATCATCAAGGGATTGAGAATCCAACTAAATGGTAAGAAATCTAATTCCTTTGCATATATGATATGTAAGATTCATTCATAAGTCATGAGCTCCAATAACATCCACCATGGTGTACATCCCTTAAAGTATCTAAAATTCATACCATTGTGACATATTTTCTCCAATTGGATTATCATTCTTCCCAATCCATTAGTGGATTTAGAATCCAATTGAACTATGATGACAATGATTCCTTCCATTACAAAGATACATAAGATAACTTCCTATTTTCTGATCTATAACAGGAATCTATATAGGTGTAAGTCCCTCCATTTATCTGATATTATAACCATCATGATCCAATCCCTATGATGGTATTATCATTATTCCTTACCCATCAGTGGATTGATAATCCAACTAACATGTGTTGAATCTTATTACCTCCATAAAAAAGATATGTAAGATGCCTTTATAAGACCTGATAAATATATAAAACACCTCTTTAAGGTCTACCTAATGTGTAAGTTCTATATCCACATATAGTGAGACTAATTACATTTTATCCCTTATTTCAGACATCAAGCATGGATCATATGGGCTTAGGGATTTTCAATGATCACGCTTTTGGCATCATGAATCTACCTGAAAGGGGAAACCATTTTTTGTAGTCCTTATTCAGTGGCATGGTATGATAAACCCCATACAAGGTCTTCCACCATGGGGTATGTCCTAGGATCCTAATCAAACAATGATGACTTGGATTCCTTCCATAATTAAGATATGTTGGATTCCTCTTTTGGACCTTGTTCAACACGTTGTTACTAAGTTCCCAAAGATACCTCCTTTCTTCATCACATTAAACTACATGGGTCCAATGAACACTATGGGATTCGATTTATTTTATTAAAGAATATGCTGGATATCTTATAATGGATGAATCCCATCCTTCAGATATTATTCACCACCATAGATGATAGAAAACTCTAGAGTTCTTGGTTAAATGGATTCAAAATATAATAATCCACCCATTAAAGGGAAATGTATAATATCCCTCAGATATTTAAATATAAAATCATTAATAAACCCCTTTTAAACATAGAAGGGTTCAAAAAATTAATAATTTATTAGGGTAATCATTCTTGTATCGATATTTTGAAGTGATTAATTAACATATCATAAATCTACAACAGAGTCCTATAATATTCAATAATTCCCCACAAATGGATGTGATGAGATGGAACTACCAAACACTCGAAAAATGTGAGTTCTTATGTTTTGTTGGGTTAATCCCCCTAATCAAATGCCTTTCTAGGGAAGGAAAGTTTATACTCAGTTATTGATGTTGGATCCATTGGGAGATTCTATTAAAGGAGATAATTGTGAACTTGAAATAATTAATTGAGTATCAAATTTAGATTCCCTAAAAAATCATTAGGAATATCCAAAAAACCCTTTTCCTAAAAAGAAATAATGGTGAACCCATCTTGAATATATAAAATTATCAATGTGGTTGGTTGATCAAATGTAATTGGGGATCACATGAAATATGTCTATCCTCATTGTGATATGTCCAAATGAGATAAATTTCTAGATCAATAATTAGAAATGATAATTGGATTACCTGTTCATATCTAATTGACCACGTATCATGCCTGGGATGGTGCACTTATCAGTGACCTCATTACTTTTTGTTGACATGAATACATATAATTATTTTAAAAGCAACACCCTGAATCGACATGATGACTTCATCTAGATACCATTATAGCGAATAAATTATGGTCACAACCCATATGAGACTCAAAATGACTTAACCCAATGGACACCTTCATTATCGGGTGGATAAATCAATGGTCTATTAATACCACTGACACAGTAAAATACCAACCCTCAAGTCTATATGCCAGGGTGTCCAAACTCTAAAACCGATTAGGCAGCATCCCGCCCCCCCAAATTATAGGAGAAACGAGTTGTGCTCATTTCATTCACAGTCCACATCAGAATCTTATACCTATATCACATAAATCACCAACATTAGTATGTAATGAAGGATTATCTAGGACTCAAATATGGCTCCCTTTCGGTTTAGGATATTTTAGAGAGGTATCTTGTCAATAGCCATCACTAGAACCATCCCTCTAGGTCCCCTCTGTGGACTACTCTGGGAAATAGCTGACAAATTTCCACCTCTAACTCCCATGCATGAGAACTAGGGAATATATGTAGGATGTTGTATGATTTAGATAACAAGGAGTGGGATCATATCCCTACTTCAATTTATGAGGCCTACTAGAAAATTTTGGGGGTATCCATTGTGAAAGGTCTTATTCGTGGTCACTAGGAACTAGTATATGGTCATATTCCTACAACAAGAATTGGAGGGGTTCATATCCCTACCCTCATGCATGAATAAAATTACAAAATTACTATGACTAAAGGAGTAATTATGTGGTATCATATCCCAGATTCAATAGAATTCATATTCAAGTGTATATTTTAGAAAAAAAATTATAGGATTAAATTTCAATACACACATTGGAAGTGAAATTAATACATATAAACTGGTGATGAACTCCACTAGAATATTTTGGTATTGGTACAAATACTGAGATACGTGCATATTCTTATCACTATATCCATGGAAGCGCAACACTCTGATCCTCTTGAAAAATTGTTTACTCTAGAGAAAGCCTGAAATATAGATACTATAAAGGAGGATTATTGGCACATTCCTGTATTGGATGTGGCATATTGTAGGGATCATATTCATATTTTAACTCGGCTATCCATGAGAGTGATGCACATGCCTCCGGACATAAAAAATTACTATTAAAAAAACACATGTGACATATGTCAAAGGCACCCAATCAAGCCCGCATTTCATTCTAATCAGGGATCAAAAAGTGAGAGTGGATCATTCCAAGGGGAATGATCATATTACTATCAAACATGATTCATGAAATACTCCAAAGTTATCGAACTAGGCTCCTATCACTATTCCAATAGGGTGGCACTAAGTTATAGCAACACATACCTCATGAAAGGTCCATATTCCTATAAAAAAAGACCATAAAATACTCTAAACGCACTTGACTAGGATCATATCCCCATTATAATAGACGATCACCAAGTGACAGCATCACATCCTTGGGGAAATGCTCATATTACTATAAAAAGGGATCGAAGTATATTATAAATTCAGAGGATCATGCTCATATATTAGTTCCAACCTTGTCTCACTAGGTGTGATTAAAACATTACATGGTACAAGATCATATTTTTATTAGTGAAGCTACTTTTCATATTCCAATATCTTAGTAAAGATAGGATCATATCCCAACGTTCACCGATAAACAACTACACCACAATCCTTTAGAGGCTATATAGGATGTGGCTCAAATATGTTCCACGATTTTAGATATTAATTCTTATATTACATCAAGGAGTACATATTTGAACCAATATCATATCTCTGCTTCATCCATGGTTGACAAAAAAATTCTAGAAATCACCCAACGTCATGAATATATTTATAACGATAATGAAGAAACTCATAGAAATAACAAATTATCTTCTTATCAGCAAGCTTTTACTCCCACATCACTAGATATTTGTCATTATATTCTGACAACCATCACAGAATAGGATCATAACCCTACTCAATACTATAAGGAAGGTCGGAATATTCTATCCATGACATGAAATAAGGTGCATATCTCTAATATTATCAACATTAGTGTCCTTAGGGTTTTTTGGGATATATTCTCAACACCCCAAGGGTTCTCATAATCTTTAACCAGAGAATAATGTGATTTTTACATCAATATTCATCCTCATGGTAGTGTGGATATGGATCACAGGTACATTACTCATGACATCTATTGTGGTCAAACTCTCCATAGAGATATATACCTTGTACAAGGAAATCATCCCATTACCTAGAAACCTCTATATAGAATGGTTATCAAAACACAAATGCCTTTGTATAGATAGGTTTTGAAATCACTGTGGTCAACCACATATATTTCCCCATTAGCTACTAGTGACCCTTCACCGTGGCCAATAGGCAACCCCAAGAAGAAATTTCAATACTCTCTAGGTGGAGGCATCTGGTTCTGATGAAGAGGAAATAAAAATTGACACATAGAGTGAGTTTTCTAAAATCTACCACCGAAACATGTTCGGGCCTCATTCCACTTATGACAATGAGATCCCATATAAGATAGAGAAGGGTTTTATTACATTCCTATGCCAAAATATTTGGGAAAATCATCAGTGATTTATGTATAGACACCTCTCTTAATCTGGATATGAGTTTCACCATTAGACTATCAATATTTTTTTGTTGTCATCTTGACCTAACAATTATCTCCATGGACCAGGACGTGAATCTAGAAAATCATAGTGTGAATCAATAACACGCTATATTCCATTACATCAGAAATATTTATAATCTCATCATCAAAGCCTCTTCTTGTATTTATATCCAAGGATGGGGAAATTATGGTACATATCACTTCAACGAACAACTAAAATAGTATAACTCCCTAAATTTGTTGTCCTATTAGTTCACAGCCTCAAGTGAAATCAACAAATCGGGTAATGTGTGAGCTTGTTGGTCACTACAATGGAATCCCCTAATTTAATGATGTTCATAAATCACTAATGGTGGGAGAAGACTTCCATGAGATCATTGAACTAGTCCCCTTAAAGATATGAAAAATTTATTTTATACACTAAAGATGATGTTATGGTCTGCCAGACAATATCCCATAATTAATTATTCTCTTCAAGTGATGCCATTGCACCCAACATATACATGATGATAGTTGCACCAATTCAAACAGGTCGTAGCACAAGCTACCATAGTAGATGTCTAAGAGAGAACCCAACCCACCAGTCATGAGGAATATTTACTATTTCCTCTATCTGTCTGATCATCATTCCCAAGGAAGATTCGGGATTTATTTTCAACAGTTCAAATCAAAAAAATCCCAAAGTAATAGATGAATTTATATATCAATCTTCATCACCTTCTTCATCGCATGACAATATTCCCTTGGGGAAATAAATAATTGTTCTAGATCAACCATAGCACATCAGGTTGGGTGAAATTATATATCAATTCCCATCCTTGGAGTCATCAAATCCTTGACCAGAATCATCACATCTTTAACAACAGGATCAATCAATACCATTTGTGTCCCCAAATAGTCTTGAACCCATAATGAATTTAAAATTATCAACGTCATCATTGTCATCATCATGGAGGGAAACAATCCTCTCTATCATGGGAGGCAAATATTGATAGCCGATAATCCATATATTCCTCTTTCCACAAGACGAACCTCTATCATTCAAGTCCCACTAAGAATTCACAAGAAGAAACACACTCAATGTCACTTTTCACAAGCCAAGATATAATATATGTATAGAAAATGAAATCAAACACCTTGGGGGTCTAATATGAAAATGTCCAATATGGCCATGGGTAAAGAAAAATGGCCTAGATGAAGATATTAAAGAATAACCCTATTTCACTGTGAATAATGAGAGAAATAATATTTTCCAATATACATATTTCAATTTGATCACCATCAATACAACATATACTGTGGATCAAGATATGAATACAATGTTATGCAACATGAAATGTATACCCCAAGTGGAATGTGATCTAGATGAACCAACTAATGTTTCATGCATGCAGAACCAGAGGAGGATCCCAAACCTAGAACCTATGATTATTTTTTTTCTACCACTACTGAAGAACTATATCATGGATAACGGAAAATAACTATTATTATCACACTAATCTCCCAGGAGATATAAAATTACATCCATGGAGGATCAATTATTACAACATGAGAATGAGATACAAAATCTAATAGAACTCAATGAGGACCTACTCAAGGGAAAAATTCCCATAAATTATCATCATTGTACCAAGATGAATATCTCTCCTCCGATAAAATAAACTAGAATCTATATTCCTGATAGAACAAAATCTGAGTGTTATACTAGATCTATATCAAGGCATTTGATACATATAATTGACGATTTTGAATATGTTCATGACTTTTCTCCATTACGGTGATTGTGTTTCCCCATATAAATAAATAATTCAATCTTAGCATAGACTGAGAATCATATGAAAATGAAAATAAGTCCATGTTATCATGCCACACCATCTCCTTACAGATGAGAGGCGGATAAGATAGTAGTACTTAAAATGCCCGATGCCAATAATTCCCTTGTGCCTCAAATGGTACCATGTAAGTGTGGTCTAAACCAGTATAGCATGCACATAACCCATATCCTAAATGGGTGGATTAAACCTTTCCCCCATTGAATTTTTGAAATCATAAATTCTCTACCATTGATGGTGTTGTAGATACAAAATAGTATCTCATTAACTTTTGGTCCTGATGTGGTCATATCATGGTACCTCAAGATCAACAGGAGGTAACCATGATGATATTTTTTATATATTATCTAATATATCTAGAATTTCATTGATATAGGAGTTTTTAGAAGGATATATTGTTGTATGGGAAAACATTTTTCTTCAATTCCATAACCAATTAATCTCTATGCTAATGAAAACTATAATTTTAAACTTGAGGAACATTAAGATACAAAAAAATGTGGGGGTGTTCGACTAAATATACATATATAAATTTATAACGTATTATCTAAAACTCCATATCTAGTATAAGAAATTTTTTTATCCCTATGATAAAAATATCTGGGATGAGTTCTAGACACCCCTAAACGAGATGACATTTCTATGCAGATTCCTTAAGTTTGTATAAATGGAATAATTCCTATAAGATACCATCTAGAGGTCTCAATATATGTCCGAGTCTATGATATTAGTAAATTTGAAAAGGATCCAGAAGGTAGAGACAACGACTTTTACCTAGAAACCAATTATAGATCCAATCCAACCACCAAAGCGGGTCCCAAATAGCTCAATTCCTCCTATCATGTGGTAGAAAAAAAACTCCACTAACTATAAGAAAAAAAATAGATCATGATCACATGAGATCTTAGGAATGGATTAACAAATCATAATCCTTCCAAAATGATATTGTCCCTAACAATTTCATTGTATCAATGGAAATTAACATTCTCAAGATGCCACAATATAGGAAACCAAATGAGGTCTACCTGAATAATCACCCCAACAACAACCCCTTTCATTGGAGGATGGATCAATCAATCCAATATTGATTGTTCTATAAATAAATCCTACAAATCATAGTTTTTTATATGTGGTTAATATGGGAAAATTCAATGGAACATGTGACATGTATAACCAATTCCTGTCCAGGAGAATAAGGTGATTTAAAAACTATTCCGATAAGTTATGAGAAACACTTTGACAATTGGATTACTCAAAAAACAAATGAATGAGACAATTCCACCCTGAGGGAAAATATTTGGAAACCCATAATAATCCCTTCACCTTGGAATCCCACATAAAATATTCCTCCAAGAGGTGGACTTAATCATCAGACACAAGAGGATACATAAGAAGAAGAGTTAAATCATTCTATGACTCTTGATGACTTATTTCCAGAAATGTTTGAAGAATGGGAACCGACCAATCAATTAAACCCTCATTAAACTAAGATATAATATTTGGTTATATTAACATAATAAAATTAATATACCCTTATATTATGATGAATATTACTCTGATTATGATTTCCCAATACCTGATCGAGGAGCCATATACAGAATATGTAGTATCTGATGATACTGAGGATAGTGTGGGTGTAGTTAGAACCAATATTTCATTCACATCCCCACATAGACATATATACAACTAAGATCCATGGGATTGTACTTTATTGATCTCAACAACTACATAGAGGTGCCACAAATCCCTCTATGATTATCCCCATCATATACATCATACGCATCCATCTAGTGGGGATCTGTTTGTATAATCAAACCAAACAACGGGGAAGGCTGACATGACCTATTAAACTAATAAAAGATACTCCCACAACCTCTACACAATCATAGATCCTATTTAACAGATATCACATATATAATAAACCATATAATAAGTAGAAACCCCGCCTTATTATGTGAAAAACTCTACATGAAATGTACAACATTCTGATATAGTTGGAAGTTGTCCCATCCATGTTCCCAATCCAAGATTCACTCCATTATTCAAAAAAAATTGAGAGGTGCATCCTAAATCCATATAGAAGCCATAAGTGTTTTAGATAGATATCACTAAAATTGATGTTTATCTAGTGTAAACCATTCAATAATAATTCAATTCCTCTATTTCATTTGCAGAGTTATTTCAGTATGAGGTCATATGGGTACACATCAGACCCCTATATGTTTTTGGAAGACATTATAATATCAATATATGATGGGAATTAATTGATAGTGGTTTAGGGATCATACTCATATAGATCCAGATACATCAATATTTGGGAAATCGATAAGGGGAATAATCTCCCACAGAGCTAACCATTCATGTGTATTCTACATGGGAGAAAATAATTTTCTCAAACATCAATCTCAAGGCTTAGCTCGGTGAACAAACATCTAATATTGAGTTCATGGTTATCCAAAAAGACACTTCAAAAAATTCCCTTCTCATAAAGAAATGGATTCAAAACCACATGGTGTAACTTTCAACATTCCATCAATTCTAGAAATTCTCCACCGATAGGAACTCTAACATACTTCATGGTGATAATTTCCCATTTGAGTCTAATAAAGCCACATATGATGAGGAATGGTTTTATAAAATGGAGGGAAACAATCAATGGTGGATGTGAATATTTACGTCACAACCAATAATGTCTTGGAAACCACCCTTCCAAATCCCAAGAGTAATATTGACAGAGATTATGTGCTACCCATAAATCCAATTGAGGATTTTTACTTAATCCCGGATTTCTAAGATCCTTATATCCCTAGTGACAGTGTAAAAGAAAATAATAAACTCTTTAATATATCTTCAATAACTCTGGATGTAGGAGAACCCAATTCATATTCACACAACCACTGTCATATTGAAAATGATGGAGATTCACTCATTTTATCTGTCATGTTGGAAAATAATTATATAGAATAAATGGGGGAATAAGAATATGATGAACTTGATAATTCCTATATCTCATTTGAGGAAGGAATATCTTCCACCATCAATGAGAAAACTCAGAAGAATCTAGAAATATATGAGGACCCATGGCCTCAATGATTAGTGTATCAATGCCTTTTGAGGATCAAGATATGTACATTTGTTTTCTAAAGAAACATTGGTATGTGTTCTATTAGAAATATATAGAAATACCAAGACCGAACCTCGACACACACCATATAGTCTTAACCGATGACCATTGAGGTTTAATGAAAGTGGTTATGGGGATCCCCCTTCTTATGAAACTGACGTAGAGTCAAAAGCTGAAATATTGTGAAAATTTAAATTTATCTAAAAATTGAGATACCAATAATAGATTACCAAAAGCCTCCCTATGAAGATTTTTTTTTAAAATTAGGGTATGAATTGATTTTAAAGACCATAATTGACATTGCTAGAAGAATGATATTTCATTGATTATCATAGAGGTCATTATCGATTTAACCTTTGAATTCCAATTCCATTCCATTATGGATGGGTATTCATGTTATGACCAAATATAAATAGCCCCTAATGATGAGGAATCCAGATCCTTGAGATCACCCTAGGGGATCTTCTACAATATTTTCATGCCCTTTGGATTAAATTACATTGTTGATTCTTATCAACACACCATTCATGATATCATTAAGCCCTTCTCGGGAAAATAGTATATTGTTCTATTGATGACTTGGTGGTCATATCATGATAGTGGTTAGATCACCTTAAATATCATAAAATTATATTCAATATGTTCGGTAGCATAGACTAAATATTAATCCACTAAAGTGTTCTTTTGAGGTAATTTTTGGGAAATTCCTTGAATTTGAGTTATCCCACTATGGCATTGAGTTCGACCAAAATAAGACTACTGAAATCCTTGAAATGTCACCCCCTTAGAATCACTTATAATTGAGGGGTATACAATGTAACCCAGCCTAAATTTTGTGTTTCAAAGCCAAAATTTCAAGAAAATATCTCCCCTTCACCATGATAATGAAGAATGGAGTCACATACTGATGGGATGATGGTCAATAATCCCTTGAGAGTCCAAAAATGTACCTACTAAACCCAATGATCTTGTTTCCACCAATGGAATAAAAGTCACTCATATATTACATGGATGAATTTGAATGATCACATATAACTCTTCCGATATTGAAAAATGATGTGGGAAATGATAATAGACATTATTAACATATCTTAACTATTCTTGAAAACATGAGTCAATTTTTTCACATCATGAAAAATTTCCCACATACTTATATTTTTATTAATAATGATGAGGCACTACATGCAACACCACAAACATAAATTTATATCTCATATTGTCATAATCGATTATATTGTTTATCGTAATATTTTAACTATGCATTTAGACTAATGGTAGGTCATTCTATAAAATTATGAAATAAAATTTGTGTCAGAAATTTTTGTGAAAGGGAAGGTGCTATCTGATTTCCTTATGGAACATCCCTCTTTAGAGAGTATTCTCGAGGTAACATCACTTCTACATGAAGGGTTTTTATATTTAGAAGAAATTCCCAGTACATGGGAGATGTATTTTGATATTTCATCCCATATTCCTACCAATAAGAAACAAGAAAAATCAATTCTTAATTCAGTTTTCATAGGGATTGTATTTTTTTCTATAGATAATGAAATTTTACCCTAACAATTCTCATTATCCAATGTATGAATGAATAATGAGGTTGAATACCAATCCCTATATGTTCACATGTAACTAGACATATAGTTGAAGATATCCTACTTGAATATTAAAGGGGATTTATAACTATTGGTTATAAATATCAATTGCAAGTAGTCCATCTAAATAGATAAATGTCCCCTCAAACTTGTTATGTTAGAGTACTAATTAAAGAGTTCCATTTTTAACTCATGTTGCATCATTTTTCTAGCTTATATAATTCTTATGTCAGATACAGGATAATATAGCAGTAGTTCTTGCCTGTCATAAACAAGAGAATGTGATTTTATACATCATGCACCAAAGGATAGTCTCATGTGTCGTCATATGTGACATGGAAGAAACTAATCAGATCGACAACACTCTAGAGAATGATGAACTGATATCAGCCACTATATGGATAATGATAATAATTTATTATCTCTAAAATGGGACTCTCATGACAGACTGGGATAGGAGAAAACACATTCAACACTGTGTTGAAAAATTCCCCATTTAGGATGATGAAAATGAGAAAAAAATACCTTTATAAGAAAGGATTCAATTAAATCCTCCTTAGATTCATAAAAAAAAGCTATATTCCCACCATAATATAAGTATTACATGTAGGCTCTTGTGGTGCTCAACAGTCTCAGACTAGGCTCTCCCGTCAAAAAAGGAGCCTCAGTTACTGCTGGAAAACATTGATACAGAACAATGAGGATTTCAATAGGAATTTTTATACATTGAAGATTCATGAAAAATTCTTCTATCAACCCCTAGAATTTATCATTTCATTTAAATATTATGACTACATTCCATATGGGTAATGGCTATTGTTGGTCCATATCCCCCACCAATAGCTAACAAGGTCAAATACTTCCTTACTACTAATGATTTATTTTCCCAATAGGAAAATGCAATACCCTTGAATAAAATATTAATGAAGAATATCATAAAATTCATGAATTCCAATATCATCACCCAGTTTGAGGTCTCTCAAAAGATATTGATGAACAATGCCACTAACTTTTTTTTCACCAATATGAAGAAATTATACCAATAATATAACATCGATCCCATTCATTCATACTTCTACCATTCATTGGAAAATGGAAAAATAGATTCCATCAATAAGGCTCTATAAATAATATTTAAAAATATGGTAATTAAATACATGAATTCATGTCCAGTCATTATCCTTCATTCTTTATATTCCAAACGTACCACCATGTTCAATGTTACAAAGACATCTCTGTATTCATTAGTGTACATAACTATGGATGTTTTTTCTATTTAAGTATTATTTTCATCAATTTGAATATCCATATATAAGAAACTATTATATGATGAATTTTCACAAATGCAGTTGGATGAATTGGAATATCTTGATGAGAAAAGATTGTGTACATTCTATGAGTTTGAATTCCATTAGAATTAAATCGAAAATGCCTTTAATAAAAAGGTCCACCACTTTTCATTCCATAAAGTCTAATTAGTATTTTATATTAGGTCCCCAATGATACCATGTGTACAATCTCAAAATATGGAACCCAAAGTGGAAGGTCCTTATATAATACAAAACTTATATCATAATAGATCTTATTCATTGGAAACACTGGATGGGGAATGTTTGATTCCCTCTACTAATGTGAGGATTATTAAAAAATAATTTTCATAGTTTCTGTATAGCAGTATCTTTTATGACCACATGATGTTAAACTGTATAGAAAATGGTCCTGGATTTATGATTTTAAACTTCACAACATCACACATCCCCACTACATGACATTGAACCTCATGGGAGATATCCCCATCACATGACATTAAACATCAAGAGAAGAATTATCCCCCCAAAAATTAATTGCATAGAAGATAGATCAGTGATGAAGAGAAATAATGTGCCCCCATCAATGTGTGCGAGTCTGACCCACATAGGGAGTTTTCCATCAAAGAACTAGGAATGGATTGATTCTTATCACCACATAAAACATAATGACACCTATATCCCAAATCATGGGTCCAACCACAATATATTTGTCCAAGTCATAAGAAATAATACTATGAGACAATGTACAAGCATTATTTTCACATTGAGTAACCTCCGTCCTTATCACAGGGTGTTAAACTGCATGTCATAGGTCCCCACTTCATAAAAATGAACTAAATCATTTTTGTAGAACAATATATGGCTTGATTCCCATCCCAGTGAGATATATATAGATTTCCATATCATATATCATGGCCCATCATACATTTGATACAAAATTCCCATGTCCTTGCCTTTAATTCTCTATATATGGGTAGATAACACTTTGATATTTCTTGTTTATCACACCATGAATAGCTCACATGGGGATACAAGTTTTAGTAAAGTCTTCCCCACGTGGTCGAGACATGTCAGTTCACAATTGGGTTAGCATGGTCTTCGATGAAATCCCTTAAACGGAACACCACGACACCTTTACTCATTACATTGAAATATACATTTGATGTATCATTCATGAAAAAAATTATGCATTACCATAGACCTCGACCGATATTCCCACTATCATTTTTGTTTATCTCCCACCAAAACTCCATTGATGAACTATATGTGGAATGATTCCTACCATTACTGGAAAAGTAGTGACACCCTGATCTTAGTCATTGGTCAAGTTTATTTTTTTTATGTTGGTGAACCTGTATCGTTAACACATGAACTTAAATTTCATGGTTTCTAAAGAACTACATGTGTCTTGATCCCTTCCATCACAGGTTGCGTAGGGACAGCCAGATCTCTAATACAGTGTCCAACTACAACAATCAATGGGAACAATTCCTCCTATGCCTATGGGTTAGACCTGCAATAGAGTTTCCCATTCAAGAACAACAAGTGACACAATTACTATCATCACATGATATGTAGTGATACCCAAATCTCAAATCCTATGTCTAGATAAAATAATAAAATGAAACAATGCCCCCACCACATATGGGTAAAACCAGTGTAGAGAGTTTCACATTTAATAACTATGTTCCACTTGATTCATGTAGTCACAAGATTCGTTAGGACAATAAGAACACCAATAATGGTTCCAACCACAACATAAAATAATGTTTCCACCTCCCAATGTATGGGTCAGACCTATGAATAGTACATTTCATGTCTTTACCACCTAATTCTATACTGAAAATAAAGGAAATAAATCATCCCATAAGGATGTTAAAAACTGCAATGAAAATTTCCTAGTCCCGTGACATTAAATTTCATTATAAATACATCATCACCACATGTCACTAGACTAAAAGGATATCAACTTGGTCAAATGACATTAAATATGCATAGAAAATATTTCCTTACTACATGATGTTTAAAGGATTAGTCCATCACTTATCATCATTTCATCATTAATAAACACAGTTACCTAACAATGATAATCCCTAGAATGGGGTTCTATAATCATCTTTTAAGATCCTCAACCAATAAATCACACCTCACGCCTCGAGGACCTCAATATTCCTAAACCATTAATGATCCTTGTAAAAGTTCACCTAGCTTCATGGGACCATTTTTTAAATATTCATGTATACCCATGGTTCCTACATATGATCACATGGTCATAAGCCAAATATTTCATAACCTACAAACATGGAATTTGGATCCTTACGAGCCCTGATGTCACTATGGTAGAACTCAACACCTTAATTTGTTTTGATTCATTCCTAATATGATATCCTATATGACTACTCATGTCCTGAGAATCATCATCAATGATTTACAACATTTTCATCCACTTCTCCGAATGATATTGCAATACTCCTAACACTAGTTATCTAAATTAGGTTATTGTGAAACATTATCCTCATACATGGTCTATATACATCACTATCTTAAATTCTATACACTTTGGTAAAAGTAAAATGCCCTTAAACTATATCCTTTATTGGTACAAATCAAAAGACCAAAAACTAGAAGTGAATGAGACACAAAATGTAACTTGTTGAAAACCCATAATTGGAAGCCTAAGTGAAATTCACGTCTCTAAATGCTATAATATTTATCTCAATTGTTCTGTAAAAAAAATTAAAGCATAAATAAATAACGTATATAGATCAAATGTAACACTTTGTGGACTTATTTAAATCCAATTCCACCTCATTGGACCCTCTAGTCCAATAAAAATTTAGATAAATGATATTTTACATCTCCAAGCCATTATAACATGCTCATTTGGTGGTGAAAAAACCTTTATGGTTCTGGAACCCTTCTTGAGTATTACATTTTCCATTTCCTCATTTCATGATTTGAACACCAATGATAATTAAAAACCATTAAGGTTCTTTAAAAGAAAAAAATTCCTATTCAAGAGTCCCTTATTTTACTAAAAATGTTTGTCTATGCCTTTCACATATTGGAATTTGGCCATCAACCTAATTCATCATTATCTTGAAATAAAATATTTTCAATCCTTATGATCCCTAACATCACCATATAGAAGAACAGATCACCTTATAGTGTTTTTGATCATCTCATAAAGTATTGTCCCATATCACCAATCAACACCCAAGAGTTGAAAATCATGATTTAAAACTACCATAATGAGACTATTCAATTGGATTCAACTTCCTTAAAAGTATGACACCATGTTTTATTCCATTTATCATAAGAAGAGATGTGAAAATACATTCCTGAATCATTTTATGAACCGTGCCATGTCACTCAAAACCACATGGAATACGATCCAAGCCTCCCCATAAAAATGATAATTTCCATAGTGAATATTAAAAATTCATATATAGCTTTAAATTCAATTATAATTTCATTTTATAGGTATTTGAGTCCACAAAAATCATTTATGACCCCTGTAAAAGATTATTGTAACCTATATTTTACAATGCTATCAATGCAAGATGGATACAAACTACTAAATTAAAGTATATCCTCCTTGCATGTAATGAACTATAATCCTCATGGGCCTAGGTAATGATGTTTCATAACTCAGAAACACAAGGTGTTTGGGGTCTTCACTAGTATGTATCCCCCATTCTGTATTCATCAATTCAAACTTTTGGTCATGACTTAATCAAACCATATTCCAACTAGCATGGTGAAATTATATTCATTAATCTTTAACCCTCATCCAATAAAATCCCTAAAAGTTTTCATATCCGTTGGAAAATAGAGGGGAAACTCTATTTGACCGTGTTATTGATTCATAAGGGAATCTACTTACAAATGAGAGGCATATCCTCCTTGTAGGAAAGTAACTTTAAATCCTCATCATCCTAGGAAACATCATTGAAAAACTGAACACCATATGGTGTTTTCGATCATACCTATAATGTGAGCCGAATTTTCAATATCTGTTACTCATGTACTAGAAGACATACATTAAAATGTATAGTATTCAATGTCTAGGTAGAAATACTTTTAAAAACATTGTATTTTATTTCGTTGAAGTGAGAATTTAAACTGCATATTATTTAATGTGATGTAAGAAAGACATTAAACTAAACAATATTTTATGTTCCAGAATAAAAAAATTAAATTACATTTCATATTTTTGATCATACCACTAGATTTTAAAATAAAAGGTAGATATCCTTACCACAGAATGTTAAAATTCATGGTAGATGTCCATACCACATGAAGTTTTAATTCATGATAGATTTTATCACACCATGAAATTAAACCACATGGAAGATTTCATTACCATATTTTGTTAAACTACATTTAATATTTCCCTATAATATGAAGATAATGGTCAAGTTTTCAAAAATGTAAAATATCCAACTAAAAAGACGCAATGATTTCTGTGTTTAAAAATCGATAAGTGCGTCCTAGGAAATATTCAAGTCTCTACGTTTTTTTACATTCACTTTTTGTTCTCTGTGAAATATTGTGCACCCAAAAAATGGAAAGGGAACCAAACCTATCATGAAATAAAAAACATATAAAATGGAGTCGTGCGTAAAAACTAATTCCATGCCAACTAATCAATCCCCTATATAACTCACAGTAAAATAATTATAGAATGATAAATTAATAGATATAAATTTTGTAGGAACCATCATTTTTCCATTAAAAACCCAATAAATGCTTCCTAAGTACACTGAATTCAACCAAATATAGGTCAGTCTCCGTTCATGACATATATTTTACCCAAATGATCCTTTTTTGAATCAGTTGATATCAAGAAAACTAGAGTAGATACATCAATGAGTAATCTATTGCTTGTGTGAATTCATGATCATTTCATGAGAAAACGCAATTTTTATTGAAAAATTCAGATCTAGGTATTTAGAAATACATGATACTATCCAACCGATGGGTATCAATGATTAGCTATACATCATCAAATCATTGAAATTAAATGCGCAAAATGAATGAAATAAAACATCGCAGTGATATATAAAGACCAATAGATTTATTCATTGATAATATGTACACAAAAAATGAGGGGTCTCTATATTTGGTTTGTCTCTAGGTATTTCATCAAAAAAAATTAGGGACAATACTACCGTAACATTTGATTCGATGAATTTCAAATGACGACCAGGGTGTGATGAGAAGCATTTATTGAGAAATGAAGCACCACCATCCCCAGTTAATTTATTGATTCATGAGGAGGAAAAATGTGAATAATATTAGATAACTCCTTATTTCATTTAGAAGTATTAATTAATGTAGATAATGATGCTGAAAGATAAAACTATGAGAAATCTATGATATCTTCTTGTCTCACTATCAACATTGTCAAGACATAAATTTGGGCTTTCATATTACATATTATATAATGACTATATTCTAATTACTCTGAAACATGTCCCATTAGTTCAGTCAGTGGATTATTTTCATCAAAATCATGTAATCCTCTCTATCTAGGAGCCAACTATTTCCGATTCCAGACAATTTTTATAATGATTTTATAAAATGGATATAAGTTAAAGCCACCCATACCCAAATAATGAATGATTTTGGGAAGAAATTATTCTTGATAATTAAATTTTTATAGGGAACTCTCAATGATCATCTATGAATCTACTTCCAAATTATCCTATATCATGTTTGATCCTCTGCAACTGCTAGAGTAGGTACATCCGGATGGGTAACTATTAGTTATGATTAAGAGAAAGCAAGAGATGAAGTCCCATGTACTATTCTATCAAATGAAGAATCATCTATCACTCATATTGAAGGACTATCTTCCGAAGAATCTCTTCCAAACAAGTGTGATGGTCATCACCAGGATGAGGAATCTTCTTCAAAGGCTCACCTGAATCATGAATAATTTCATTATTGGTAAAAGAAATGTTGTCCGTAAATGACACATTTTTTCTACCAAATGTATTTCCCTATATTTTACATTACCCATTTAGGCATCAACCCAAGCCTAGGAATAATAATATGATAAGAAGATATGGGTTCTAATAAGTAGAAGGGAAATATCAGTGTTATTATCTCCATGCACCAAAATCATCCAAAATTGGAGGATAATATTTTGATGAAGTTATCCCCACACACATACCAAGGTAAGAGGATATACCCATTGATTTTAACCTCATTAAAGGTTTATCTAAAAGGGGTATATGGTAGTAAAATAATCATCTCATCCACATGGGCCGAGATAACCCCATCCTAAGGAGAGATATTTTATAACCGTTCACCAAGAGAGTCACCTCCATTATTAACAGTTATCCCAATTGGTGTAGAATAAGGAATAATGTTGAAAAGATCAAACTAGATCATAATTTCAGTGACCTATTCTGGGATAAGAGGTATCACCTCAAACCCATAAATATTCAACATCCAGGGATGGAATGAGTCGATAGTGATCCCATTTTTATTTTGAAACTTTTAGTAGGATAAATGCTCCCATATCTAGTTAAAAAAACTCGGAATGTATAATGATCATGTAGGGAAAATTTCCTTCTTTACTATGTACCATGAGATGGTATATATGATAAATATTTTTTATGATGAATTTTAGAGGCCTTCCTTCTAATAATTGATCCTCCCACAGTATTATTCCCACTCAAAATCTTAGGCAAGCATCCTTGGATGGAAGGAGAAACCCATTTAGTAACATAGATAAGAAAAATACCAACCAAAGGCTCAGAGAATATATATCATATATATTAGTAACCCCATGATTTATATTATCCCACCTTAAGGACATCTTAATATAATTTTGCACTATCATGGACTTGTTGGGAATGGAATCAGTGAGGGCGTATAGGTGTTGGTTGTGCTCTGATGTTGAAGAAAAATATGTTAACCCATTCCTGAAATGATATAAGTTATAGCACATATTCATCACCTTATTTGACTTACCTTTAAAAAATTTATGAATGTACTTTAAAAATAATGGGGTTTGTGTGGGGTCATCCGAGACATCCATGATAGGAAGGAAATCATCATATATCATCCCTAGTGCAAATATCCCACCATGTTGGTAGATATCAAAATGTTTGATTCCTAATTATCAGTTGGATAAATGTAATGAATGAGTATCAAGGGAAAAATTTATTATACATTCTTTTAGAAGATATTATTGATTATAGATGATGAAATGACATACCTATAAAACCACATAATGGTGAATGGAATATATATGGTCAATAAATTATGAGTAGCATAATCTCAACAAGAAAGGTCATGCCAATTCATCAATGAAATTTACACAAGTATGTAGTTACCATTTCAAGTTATATCCACTTTTAATATTAACTATATAGTATATAAATATACTTTAATAACATTGAAAAATATGTTTTTTGGTGATATCCCATGTGTAGGGACCTTGAGGGGAGTTTTCCATCATATAAGATAACCCCTTACACTATAAAATGAAAAATTGAATACTTTTAGAAGTCATGAATTGAACATAATCTAGGGAAGATGAAAACCAGTGATATGGTGGTTTGTAGTCATGAAATGGGATTATGACATCATCCATAAAACTGAATACATATAATGGAAGTCAGTATGAAAATATGTAGATTTGGAGTTCAGATAGGATAACCCTCAATTGAACCTCATTGTTTGAGTGTAGATGATATCGAGGGTCAGTGTTATGATTCATAGAAATCATTTTATTTTGACTAGACTTGTTGGAAGACATACATGAACATGTATCCATATATATAAATGAAAAGAAACCCATTTCAATTGAGAAAAACCTGTTCATGGAGAAGCCTGATCCCAATAGCATCATGTGATTTTCCTGACTTAATGCATGTCTCACGAACTAAAGGACCCATAAGACGTATCATTCCCACATAACTAGATATAAATTTGTTGATCATGTGACCTTGATATAGTAAATATATCTAGATGATGATCCATTGAACATTCAACTGAACTGACCGAGCATGAAAACCCATCAAGATAGCCATTCAGTAAATGACTTGGGTTAAAGTTCATGAAATTTTTTACAATTGAATCATTGTTCTTTATAGAAAGTGCAAAGGCATAATAGTAATGTGGGAGAAGCACACAAATAGTTCTCCAAAATTAATATCTTGAAATAGATCTTGTGATCATTTCCCATAGAGAGTAATCGTGTATGGTATATTATAGTGAGGTCATCAAAATGGTCACATGAAAAATATCAATCACAAGAGATCTAGATAGTTGAGGTCACTAATAAAATGATAAAACCCTCACCTACATATTTATAGGGAACTCCATTGAATACCAATGGTCACCTAGGAGAACAAATGTCTTCCAAAATAATGATTGGAAGAATCCCTAAAATATATGGTAAGAATTTACTTTCCTCAATACAGATTCTATGTCCCTACAGACATCACTCTTAAGGGGAGAATTTTTTGACACCTGCCAAACGAGAATCTAAAAATATATAAGTTAAAAATAACCAAAGAATTTTTACTATTTTCACTATGAAAGAAATATTATAAGTCATAAATTCATGTAGATCATGTAACACTTATATGAACACATGATATAATGACACTCAGAAGGTCATTCGAATAGATCATGCTCATTGTATGATCTACTATTGGACATAAAGATCCCCTTTAACAAGATCCATACTATTAAAACAGTGTCCTATAAAAATATGATGATCATATAGATGTTTAATGGAATGTTCCTAAAATCATGCAAATTTTCAACTAATAGATGTATTTCAATTATCCAAATCCCCTATTCAAAATAACAGATGAAAATACAAAGAATATGGAGAACTTATGTGATCGTTGATATTTATGTGGCATGATTTTGTGATTCTCAATAACCTACGAAGCCCATGGAGTAATTCCAACATAATTGAATAAGATATTATTTGCATATATTCATCATCATGTGAATAGTTTCAAATATGTCCATTCAATTTTGTTCTCCCCCTCAGTCTGTATAGAAAAATTGTGGGGTAGTCTATGAAAATTGTTGCAAACCACCAGAGAATCCATTGTTTTTCATGTTATGCATCAAATATGAGGGGGTGATTTTCTTGTAAAACACACATCCAGCTACATGAGATCTTTTATTCCTGTATAATAACTAATTAAATAAAGATGAGAAATAGGGAGGATTCAGGTGGTTTCTAATCTTCTTACAATGTAATAATGTGACTCATGTGACCTCCACTAGTTCTGTAATGGCCATTTGACAAGCCAACATGATCTCATGAGAGGCCCAAGATAAGACATATTGACCTCACAAATGGCCCCCTAAAGCCAAATGTTTCTCTAAAATGACCCCTGAAATGTCATCTTAAATTATACAAATGCCTTCGAATAGGAATCCAGATCTCAAAAAGACCTCTAGACAAGTCGGCCTAACCTTCTAAATGCACCTTGACAAGGAAACATGATCGGATGAAAACCTTTTCTAAAACCATGTTCAAATAAACATGGGGATGATTGAACATTATCTGGGACACTGTCATTAAAAGGTTCCATGAATGACTCATGGTAGTATTTTTGAAAAAACATGTGATTTTTTGTATCATGGTAGGATTATGTGAAGAACATGATACAAAAATACATCCTTCTATTATAGTACATAATTTCCATATACATGCCACACAAGGTTTCATATAACTGGGTAAGAATGAAATTTAAATACCAACCCCAGAGCATAAAACAAAAAAATGGTTGAGATCCCATGGGAGACTATTACATCAGAGTGTTGGATAAGAATTCTTTGAGATGAAAGTCATACAATCACAATGGTCTTACACCAGGTAAAAATCATAAATTACTTAAGGGATCATGTGACATGGATATTTGATTCACATGATCACTATATTGATCATGCAAAGTACTTCTAGTGATTCATAAATGTTATGTGAAGTTTATCCCACATGTAGACTGGGACATGTGAAACCTAAAAAAATATAACACTGGATGAACCTTAAGGAATATATGTGATAACGGAAATAATAAATATGTAAGAGATGAGAGACTCATGTGAATCTAGATCCACTAATACTCATAATCATTATGTGAATTTCCTGGATCATGTAGTAGGATCAGGACATGTTTCCTAAGAAATGCAATGTTCCCTAAATATTCTATTTGGATCACATGATATCCTTTGGACATGTCAAGAATGACAAGAGACACCCTCCATACAAGCCACACAAGTCTCAAAATGTCCTCCAAGATTTCAAAAAAAATCATGTGATGTATTACTGATATGTGATATAGATTATGTGATGGAAACGGGGCATTTCATCTAGGTCATGCTCCACCCTCCAGATAAGTCAGCATGATCTTAAGACACCCTCCAGACATTTTATCCATGATAATGAGACACCATCCAGACATTTCAAGCATGATCATGTGATTTAATCCCGAAATTTCATTTATATTATTCTATGTAACTCGTAAAATTAAAATGGATTATGTGATTCTTTTTGGAAATGTTTGTTAGAAATCTAGGACATGTAAGGTTACCCTCAAACATGTCATATAGACAGACCAGGCATGTCAGACAGAAAATCATGATATGTCAAGTCATAAATCAGGAGATAATAACATTTTATAGTGGATATATTTAGGCAAACCCATATCAAAACTATTAGAACTCCAATTCTTATCCAAACACAATACACAAGATTCCATCCTATGTACCGATCACCAATAGGAATCCACTATGAGGTAAATCCATCCATTTCTCTGACATTGAAACTATGAGGATCCAGTCTCTCCCATGGGATTATCATTTTTCATCATCCATTAGTGTATTCATAATCCAAAAATAAACTATGAGAAAATTTATTCCATTCAAATCAATATATATAGGATGGATTTTTATATCCTGATCTTCTATAGGTATCCACTTCATTGTTTTTCCCTCCATTTCTCTTGCATTTTAAAAATGATGACCTAATCTCTCCCATGGACTTGTTATTCTTACCCATCCATCAATAAATTTAGAATACAACTAAACTTTGATGGCTCTGATTCGTACTATAACTAAGATAGGTGGTGTTCTTATTTATGTATTGAGATCCAATGGGCATCTAACTTGGTGTAATTACCTCCATGTCTCTAACATTATAACCCACATGATCCATTCTCTCTAATTTTCTTATCTTTCTTCATCATCCTTCATTGGATTGTGAAGGTGAATTAACTAGGATGGCACTAATTGATTCCAAAAACATGATATGTAGGATTCCATCATAAGGCCCAAGAAATATATCAAACACCTTATCAAGGCTTACTTAGTTCCTAAGTCCCATATCCACAAACAATGAGACGAATTAACATTTTTCCATTATTTCTCACACCAATAGTGGCTCACGATGGCTTAGGGACTTGATATGATCATATTATGTCATCATGTATCCCCCTAGAAATAGTATCCTCTTTGTGTAACACTCGTTCAGTGGAATGATATGACAACACCCATACAAGGGCATCCACCTTGGGGTTAATCTTTGGGGCATGATCAAACAGTGATGAATCATTCTATAACGAGGATGAAAATGATTTCTTCCTAATGCTCAATTCCAATACCTAGTTCTTATGTAACCTAACATACATCCAATATTAATTATGTTAAACAGCATGGGTCCAAAAAGATATGTGGTTTTTGATTCCCATTATAAAAAAGATACATAGGATGCCACATAATGTTTTCAACCCATCCTCAAGATATTAATCACCTCCCTGGATAGAAGTAAACTCTTGATTTCCTTGTTAAATGGATTCAAAATATATTCATCTACCCATTAAATGTAAATGGATGTAGAACCTTGAATACATAAGTATGGACTCATTAATATACCCTATATATAGATAGAAGGGTTTACCACTTGATGACATTATTAGGGTAATTCGTAATATATCAGGATTATGAAGAGATTTGTGAACATATCTTAATTATATACGAAAACCACAGAGTAGAAACAAATTTCACCCAAAAGGATTTGACGATCATGAACACCATCTTATCAACTAATCTGAGTTTTTAAGTGTCATTGGGTATGAAAGCCCGATAAAATTTATATCTTTTGAATGTATATCCATTTTCAATTATGTATTTGGGAACGGTTTGGATTTTCTATGAAAGGGGATGTTGGTTACACTAACATGAAAAATTATGTAGAACATTCATGCCGTCTAAAAATTAACCATTAGGCATCTCCAATACCCCCTTTTACCCTGAAACATCTATATATATACATGATTAACGATCTAATTTTTTATGGAATATATGAAACGATAGTAAATGAAAAAATGATACTCATTTTAGAATTTCATAAGTTACATAAAATTAATAAGTATTCCTCAAACACATCCATTATACCATCCCTTAGATCCTGTATTTAAAAATGAACTACACCATGTGATGGAGGTGTTAGTCCACACATACCTCGATTAATGAGTTTTTTGTTATAGGAATATGTAGAATGAATGAATAATGACTGTGAAATTAGTATAAAGTCATTTCAAAACATAAATGAAACAAAATTTATTATATTTAAAAATTTATGAATGATTAAAAAGAGTAAAATTTAAAATAAATACTAAGAGTACTGTCATTCTCAGGGAGATGAAGTGCTTTAGCTACATAAGGATGGACATATTATTTGGTTCATGGGAGATATTTCTTGTATAAAATGGGAGGAATTTGAAAAAAATTGATCATGATGAAGGGGGTGTTCCGTCTTATAAGTGATGGAATGGACAATATTATTGGAAACTAATGTTACGTATAGTTCAAGAATGGAATGGATTGAAATTTAGGTGGTGCTGGTGAAGGAAGGTTTTTATGAAAAGTAGGTAAAAATTTATAACCTAAAAAATTTATTCATTATGGTCTACATTCCATCTAAATAGAGGAAAAAAATTTCCACATTGGATTATTTTCTTAAACAATAATTAGAATTACATAAATATAAATTAGTGTAAATAATTTATATCTAAAAATAAATATAGACATTTATTAGAATGTTTTGACACAAATATTCTAAAACCAATCTTCATTTCACCTCATCAGTTTAATAAATATGAGATATTTTAATTTATAAATTAAAAAACATAACATATTTGATATTGTTTTTTAAGATATAATATTGTGATTATTCATTGAAGTTATTTATAAGATAGATTTTTAATGGTTAATTATTACCTTGAGTGTTTTTAATTTATTATAAAATAGTTGAATGTTATGTGAAATTTAAATTAATCCATAAACTATTTAAACATATATAATATAAATTCAAAAATAAATGTAAATTTATATAAATCTATTTCAAAAAATTATATACTTTTACATTTAATAGAAAAAATTTTATAAAGGAAAACATATTTTATTTATATATATCATATTAACCATTAAATGATTATTATATTATTCCATAATAGTTTTCAAATTAAACTATTTTTAATACCACATCTCATATATAGATAAATTTTATGTTATTGTAATGATATTTTTAACATTAATTTTTAAATTTAAAAATTTATCTTAAACTTCTTTTCATTGTGTGTGCTGAAATATATAGAAACTGTTTTATTTAAAGGAAAATATATATACTAAAATATTATGATGTTATAGGGATTAACATGAGATAATATGGTGAGACTAAATCTCCTAAATACTAGATGTGAGATTACATTGAAAGAGACACTTATCGATATCCCAATCATCCTTTCATGAATTTTAACACCAAATAGGGGTGACTATGGATTACCATGTGCATGGAATGAATGTAATGAGTTATAATAGAGCATCATTTTGACCATTCATTCCAAATGTGGGGTTACTATGTATTAAAAAATTATTAAATCACTTTTTACATTTTTGTTCGGTTACACGAGCTAGAAGATCACAATGTATGGGATACAAAAATTATAAATTTTAGTTTTAAATTATGATGAATTTTACAAAGAGTTAATGCACAACTATCCAACAATCAAATTTTTATTATTATTATGATTTAATACCTAAATAACTAATCATGTTAGTTTAATTCCAAAACAAGTACATTTCCTTTGTGAAATATGTATCCTTATAAATTAATGGTTTTGGTGAATTAAAAAATTTGTTATCACAATACTGGGGGACGATTTAGTAAAATTATAATTTGATAGTAGAAAAACATGATACTAATCTAATAGAAAAATTTATTGTATAAAAATGAATCTATCGTCCAACATGGCATTAATAATTGTTCATAAATACAAAAATGTAATAGTATAAACATTGTTTATTTATGTGGAAATTTTAGAATCATTGCCTAAAAAGAATGAACATTTTATGGGATAAAACAACCCCTTCTGGATAAACCAACTGGTGATGTTTTTCAACCAAACAATTTGAATAGCATTGATAAAAATCAGATGGATTCATATGAATTTTCTATTATTATACTATTTAATGTAGAGAATAAATTGATGATGAAACATGAGACCCTAAATTTCATTTATTTAATAGATAAACATAAATAGATATATCAAAATAAATTAATTCTTAAAGGGAATAAAGTATCAAAACTTCTTTTTAGTTGTATTATGGAATTGGAATAATATTCAATAGTACCACATTCAATATAATTAGATATGTCTATTACTTAGACAGGCTAGGTTTACTAATGAATCATGGAGTTGGTAATAGATTTAATTTTAAATTCATTGTTAGAATGGTTCTCATAGTATTTTTGTGAAATAAAATATGAATGAAAATTTTCATCCTTTACTTGATCTCCTAATTTTGTTTAGAATTATTTAACATGAAATGGTAGGTCCATGCTCGATTATAATTCTAATGGTACATAAGGAAATGGAAAAGTTTTTATCTAAAAATGTAATAATTTGTTTTATAGAATGTTCACATTGCCAGTAAAAATGGTAATGAAAAAGGAAAAAATATATCTCTATTTTGGATATGTTAGCTGATAATGAATAAATCATCCGTATTACATTAATTGATATAAGAATCCATGTGGTGAATCCACATAAGGTATTAATGTAGTAAATTCATTTAATGTACACAAATAGTATGTGGTACTGATTCTATATTTTAAAAGTGTTGTTAATATACATGAATATAGAAGAAATAATAAAAGAATGAAATATATGATCAAACATGAATTTTATTTCAAAGTGATAATGAAAAGGGGTTTTTATTCTTGAGACTTGGATACTTCAGACTCATATGTGAATTTTAAAAGATGTGTTTCTTCCCATTTTACTGTAGTTAAATTCGTGTTAATAATGATTGTTTGAATTAAAATGAAATTTATTTTTGATACACATAGTTAACATTTTTATTATTCTATAAAATGCTTTAAAGAGACATATAATGGATTATTATGCTAATGTAATTCATTCTATTTTCATTTATGTAAATTATATTAAAATATGATTGAAATTTATTAATGTTTTACCCAATATTTATAATAAGTCATCTGATTGAACTGTACATATGATGAATGTTTTATAAATAATTGTGTTAAAAAAATAAAGATTAAATTGGTATAAGAAAATTTGTTTAAATGTTTACCAATGATTCTTAAAAAGGCCAGTCAGTCAATATGTTTTTTATAATTTGAGGGAATTGTTTTCCAACACCCATTAGTGGAATATTTTAATAAATTCTTCATCTGAAAAATAATATATTCCAAGAATAGATAATATCATATATTATATGCATATAAAAGCTTATTTGTTATATATTACTACTAAATATAAAATAAATGTTATTTCACAAGACAAAAGGGTTTTTTTACCTTATAAAGATATTATTAAAAGAATAAAATGTCTGGAACTATAGTGGTGTCATGATTGAATTTATAGAAGTTTTTTTAACATATAATGGGTTACCCTAATCATAATTTATTCTTTCTATCACTTTATCCTAATAGAGTTTATTAGGAATGATAAACATTCATGACAATAATGATATTATTTAGAAAATAATTTTCATATAATAGGTTTTGAATTATTATGATAATGAAAATATAAATAGTTCTATGCAGATAATAGATGTATGTATCATATCATTTGATGTTTTGAATTTTTGATGTTTGAATATGTTAAAAATATTAATTTTTAAAAATGTTATTTATAAATCTCACCATTGTTTAATCAATCTTAAATCCTAGATGTTTCTCAATACAGAGTTACATGGGTTATTTTTAATAGATTTCTAGATAGATATGTTATATACAACGCCCTTTCATTTAATGATATTATTTTTCTTAAAAAAATTCTATTTCTTTGATAGATTAGAGTACGCGTATCCTTGAGGGTAAATGAATCGTCATATATTAACCATTATTACCTAGATATTAAATTCATGGATATTAATAGAAACAAATAAATTATAAAAATTAAATGGTTTAATCTTTTATAAAATAAATTATATGGTTATCTATTAATTATAAATAAAATAATAAACATTCGAATTGAAATGAATTTTTTTTGAAAAACTATATTTTTATAAAGGTGAAATCATTGCACTTTGTGAACATAATTTAAAATTATTTTTTCCATTTTTTGAAAAATTATTTTAAAAAATAAATATAATTTTTTAAATCATTATTTTAAAATTTTCTTCCTTTTAATTTTTTATAATTTTCTAAAAACAATAATTTTCAGATGAATAGTGAAAATTACTTGTTTTTATTGACAAATGTATTTTCATTTGAAGAATTTAAGAGATCCTTTTTTATTTAAAATAATGTTATAATTAAAATTGATTCAAAAATATTATATTAAATACAATTTATTTAATTTTAATAAAATTAATTTTTATATTTTATTTTAAAACATCCATTACTTATAATAATTGGCACTTTAGAAAACCTGTCTTTATCATGTACACGGCCTCAATTTTAATTTAAAAATTTACACATTTTCAATTGGAATTTTAATGAATGGATATAATATTTTTATTGAACATAATTAATATTATATAATAATTTAAACATAATTTTTGGTCTTAATAAATCATAAGAACAGTGAAAATTATTTACTGTTGTTAAGGTTAAAACAGGTTTACATGGGGCTAAAATCAAAATCTATGTGATAAAATTTCTAATAAACATGTTCAATTCCTATTGGATGGCTATATTTTATCATTATTTATTCCATGTTATAACAATTACTCAATTTAGATTCATTGGTAATGTGAAAGACATGGGTGTCAATTTTTATTTTCAAAAATTCAAAGTAAGTTATCTCCCCAACTTATAAAAGTCCACTACCTACCCTCACATATTAACACTCCAAAATATTCATGATTCATCCCATAAACGTCCCATATATATTCCTTAAATTTATTCCTAGATACTAGAGTCAATTAATTAATAAAAAATCAAATACATGAAGGATTTAAGTACATAACTAAAGAGGTTGTGTGAAAAAGCAGTAAAGTTCTTACCTATGAATTTTTGTTTCAATCCATTTTATTACTCTTTAAAATATTTTAAAACACTTAAAGAAAATATAATTATATAATATATAATATAATTATAAGTTATTATGTTAATTTTATAACCTATATCCATTTTCTCTTCCATCAAATGGGAAATGAAACTGTGAATCATGTGTAGGGAGGACTACCGCACCACGAACACTTAAAATTCAATTTCCATCACCACATATATCAGTAGAATATTATGATGGATTTAGAATATTCATATTATATTAATTGAATTACTATAATTATTCAATTATAATATCACATAAACCTTCTTACCTTCTAATATATTAGAGAAAAATAACGTAAATCGTGTTTACAAGTGAACTACTGCCTCCACATAACGATGTGAAATGTTATTTAATTTATTTTGAAATTGATGGTAATATGGATTTATTTAATAAATATAAATGAAATATTTTATATAAAATTGTTTATGGAATTTTGAAATATTATTTACCTTTTTTAACCTTCCATATATTAGGAAAATAGAAAATGTATTCCATCATACATAAGTCCAACCATCTCTATGAACGATGTATCTCATTTTATCATCTCTTACATTTATGGACTATTATTAAAACATATGTTATAATTATATATTATAATTATATTCTTATTATAAAACTATAGTTTATTTATATAGAATCAATGTAAAAGGACTAAAACTACCAAACCAAAGTATGTCTGAAAAATGAAGAAATTGTCACATGAAATAGTGATGTTAGCAAAGAATTGTTAACAAAAGGTTCATAAAATACAATAAGTCAACAATACATTGTATAATATATATTAATATTTTCTCAAAATATTTATAATAAATCTATTGTTTTATATAGTAGGTTAAGATGCATATGAATGAAATCGGACTTGACGTAAGGGTTTCACCTAACAACTTTACTTTTGTGAGACATATTCCATATTAACTACTTAGTTTTTGTGTGTATATACTATAACATTTATATATTATTTCATGAATAAAATTATTATAACAACATTTAATAATTCATTTTATGTTTTATATTCCATGGGGATTTTGATCTATAGTCTTCCAAAGTGGTAAAGTTCAATGATTCAATCTCATTATTTATTTGGATTACACATGATTAACATGTCGATGATGAAATCATATGATCTATTTTTCAATAAACTCATGAATTTTAAACTCATTTGGTTATATACCATGAAAACATAATTTTAAATATTTATTATCTCTTTAACAAGAAAATAGACCAGAATAATTATTTTAATGTAAAATGACTACAATTCTCTCTTCGGTCAAAAACCATTTTCCTTCATATGACTGATTTTTAAAAAAATTAATAATTATTTAACATTCTCAAAATTATTTATTAAATACATTTTAATTCATTTTTTACATTCTTCAATAAAATTTGGAATAAATTCTCATTTCATTTACTAAATAAGGAACCATTTATCCTTTTTATAACGGTTTAACATGAATTTTTTTTACTTATACTACACCTATGGAAATATTGCATGTCAAGATCAGTCATTACCCTAAATATTACATTAAATATTAAGAAGTCCATTTGGAGATAAAAATTATTATTATTCTAGATATTTTATGTTTATGAATGTAACATTCAATATGAAGTGAATATTTTTGTCAAGAATATTAAGATATAATTTTTATCGTATTTGTAATCCTCAGCATCAAAAAAAATTATTTCACTTATTCCCCATTTGGAATATATTTTAATGATACTGTGGTAATTATTTCTCCTATTGGTTAATGATCTATTTTGACTGGGGATGTTATATTTTTATACCACACTCCATTTTACCCTTAATGGACTATGATTATTGTAACGTCCCAGTTCCGGGTGTAACTCCACGCGTTCCCCGAACCCGATTCGCCACATAACCCTAAGCACGATTCCCCAAACGCCAGAGGCTGCCGACTTGCAGCGATGGGCTAGGTTTGATAGTGGGGAAACTATACCCTCATTTGTCAATGTGTAGCGCAGTGGAATACAAGAGAAAACATACAAAAATAGTTGAAGTAATAAACCATACACACAAATGAAACTATAGTAAAATATAACCAACAGTTATATATAATGATGCAACATGCCTCATGTTCTAAGAAAATAGCCAGAACATGTTACACAACAATACAGTACAGTATAATACATAGTACATAAAAACAGAACAAAACAGTCGGTAGTATCGTGAGCCTAAGCCATGTACCATGCTCCCTTACTCCTCAATAGCAATCAAGTACCTATATAGGGACCCTTTCCCTTATCCACACCTGTAGAAACGTAATCTGTTTGGGCCGAAGACATGACCCAAACAGGGTGTGAGAAATAAATCCTTGTAGGTACCCACCAACAGCTCGTGCCCAATTGTGTGAAAATGGGAAAAAACTGTGCGCAGTATTAAAATGAAATAAACTAAATAGTACTCAAAAGTAACTAACTTTACTAGTTATATTGCCATTTTATTATTCTTTAAGACATTCAATTTAAGATATCACCACAGTGAATATTCTAAGTAAAACAGCCAGAGTCCTCAGACACGTAAACCCTTTCCCTCAGGTGAAGAGAATCCAAACACACAAATCTGTCCATAGGCATATCAAATATTGCCCACAGGAGTACGAGGTGTCACCCAAAAGCACAGAATCAACTTCCCATAGGCACAGAATCAACTGCTCACAGGCACGGAAGAAGTTTCCCACAGGCTAAGTAGTACATTTCCCACAGGCTAATCACAACACTACCCTCAGGCCAAAAGAGTTACCCTACCATTCCCAACATATAAACAAGAAATACACATTCAATTCTTCTCATTGAAATTATATAATCATTATTATAAAGGCATACCCTCGGGTATCCTGGCCAAACGGCTAAACAGAGGCACGCACCCCCAGGGTGGTCCTAGATCCTAGCAGTAATCCCAAAAAATAGTTTATTATCATATTTAAATTACCTATACAATTCTATGTATTAAATTAAACAAGGACTCAACCATACGACACCCCATTCATAGGTGCGTATCACAATGGTACACAAAACACACATCAGTTGGAAATTAAACACCAAGCCACCTACCTCGATCACTCGTTAACGATACACCTGAACGATGCATTCTAAAACGTCCAAGAATGTTGTCGATCTGAGGTAAAATAATTCTCGTTAATCCTAAAATAAATTCCCTTTGAGGAAAAATTTGAATAAACACTCAAAGGGATGGAAGCTCTTACCCGTGCACTTCCAGCAAGATTGACGGAGGCAGAATCAGATTCCTGGTTCGCGATCAGTGGATCTCTAAAGCTCCGTCCATCTCCTCGAGCTTCCCCCTAGTGTTCTAAGCTTCTTCTGTGAACAGAGGAGGATACTACCTGTTTTAACCGAATAAAGAAAATACACGGATTGTACTAATGACTAAAAGATGTGTACTTTTCTCATTTATTGGTTTCTCTGGCGGCACCGCCGCACTGTTCATCTGTCGTCATGAGTACACGCCGTGTATTTTTGATTACACGGCGTGTACTGCTGATCCGCTTGAGGCTGCTTCCACTGCCATACTATTTTCCTTCCGAATGACTACATAATGTGTAAATACCCACTACATGGCGTGTAGTCGGTTTTTACACCCTACGTCGCCGACATGGCTACGCACCCTGTGTACTCATCCCACACGGCCATAGTACAAGACGTGTAGTCCCAAAATTTTGGATTTTCCCCATTTTCCTTATTTTGTCAAACACACTTATGGAAAAGAGAAAAGAAGAAACTCGTACCTCAAAACTAAGAACCGGGTTCTTACAAACATCCCCCCTTAAAGCAATTCATCCCTGAATTGACCTTCTAAGGGTGGAGAAGATATAGCCGTGAATAACTCCGGCCACTGAGCACGAATGTTAGTTTCCCGCTACTAGGTTTCATCCTGCACTCGTCCATGCATCCATAGCACCCGTATGAGAGGAAATTACCTTCCTCAGAGAACCTTCATGCTCTTATCCATGATACGAATCAGATGCTCCTCAGAGGACGCATGTACCTCAATCTCAACCTCCTCAGTCTGAATGACGTGATACGGTCTGGATGATAGCGGCGCAACTGAGATACATGGAAGACTTCATGCATGGCTCAGTACCTCTGTGGTAACTGCAACTGAAAGGCAACCATCCCGACTCTCTCTAGAATCTCAAATGGCCACACATATCTCGGTGAATGTTTACCCTATCTCCTAATCCTCATGTGTCCCAACCTCGGTGAAACACGCAAAATAACCTGAACCCCGACCATGAAATCCAATGGTCATCTGCGCGGATCAGCATAAGATTTCTGATGAGACTTTGTGGTAGGCATATGATTCTGAATCAATTGGGCCTGCTCACATGTATCCTACACAAGACATGGTCCCAATAAGGCTACCTCACCTACCTCTAACTAGCACAAAGGTGATTGGCATGACCTACCATATAAAGCCATGTAAGGTGAAATATCAACAGTTGCCTGAAAACTATTATTATAGGAAAATTCATCTAGGGGTATATGCTTCTCCCAAGATCCCCCAATGTCTAGGATGCATGTACATAGCATGTCCTCAAGCACATGTATCGTATGCTCTAACTAACCATCGGTCTGAGGGTGGTAAGCTATGCTCAAAAGCAGCTGTGTACCCAGTGCCCTCTGAGAAATCTTCCAGAAATGAGACGTAAAGCGAGTGTCCCTATATGAATTGATATAATGAGGAACCCCATGAAGTTGTAAGACCTCTCGGATATACAACTTCCATTGCTCGTCGACACCGAAGGTCTCCCTGATCGACAAAAAGTGAGCTACATGTCTATCTACAACAACCCACACGACATCATCGCCTTGAGGTGACCTCGACAATCCAGTCACAAAATCCATCGTGACATCATCCCATTTTCACTCCGGAATAGGTAACTGTTGTAACAGTCCGGCTAGCCTCTGATGCTCTACCTTCACCTGCTGACTGGTGGAACACCTCGTAACAAAACCAGCTACTTATCTCTTCATAGCTGGCCAACAGTACTGATTTCTAAAGTCACGGTACCTCTTGGTAAATCCGGGATGAACATTCCAAGATGAAGCAGGACACTCTCGAATCAGCTCCTCACGTATATCCCCTAGAACCCACACTTATCCATGGAAACACAATACTTCATCATCGCCTATTGTCCACCTAGGAGGAGGGTCCTCACTGGTCACCGACTCCCGTAGAACGAGACCTTGTGAATCAGATAGCTGTCTCATCCTCACTCTATCAAGGAGGTTAGAAGTTATAACTAAAAATGAAATATAGGTCTGCCCTTCACTATCGTGCACCTCCAAATGCATCTCAGAGAACAAAGCCGTATTATTCTTCTCACCACTGGCGTCATGAACTACATGTGTCTGAGTCTTCCTGCTCAGTGCATCAGCAACTGTATTTCCCTTACCAAGTGTATAGGCAAGCTCAAAATCGAAGGACATAAGGTATTAAACCCACCTTCACTCTCTCAGATTCAAGTCACGATGAGTAAAGATGTACTTGAGACTTTTGTGGTTGGTGAAAACCATAAAATTCTCCCCCAAAAGTTATTGTCTCCAACAACACAATGCATGTACAACTGCAGCCAACTAAAGATACTACGTCGGGTAATTCATCTCATGTGGCCTCAACTGCCGAGAACTGTACGCAAAAACTCGGTCACCCTGCATCAACAAATCTCCAAGCCCAATACCTAATGCATCATAGTAAACTGTATAACTCTTTCCATGCGCTGGGAGTATCAGGATCAGTTTTGATGTCAACTTTCCCTTCAGCTCCTGGAAGGATGTCTCGCATGCGTATGACCAAACGAACTATACACCCTTCTTAGTCAAACCCGTCTACAGCGCTTCTAAGTGGGAGAAGTCCTGTATGTATCATCTTTAATAACCAACCAACCCCAAGAAACTCTGTATCTTAAACACATTCTTAGGCTGATCCAAGGAAACTACTACTATCACCTTATCTGGGTCTACTGCAACTCCATCCTCTCAAATGATATGATCCAGGATGTATATCTGGTCCATCCAAAAGTGTCACTTTGAGATCTTATCATATAGCTGATTCTTTCTCAGTGTACTCAATACGACCTTAATATTGGTGGCATGGTCATGTCGAGTGTGCGAGTACACCAACATGTCTTCCACAAATACTACCACAAAAGAATCCAGATAAGGATGGAACACACAATTAATCCGAGCCATGAAAACTGATGGGGTGTTCGTGAGTCCGAACGACATAACCTTATACTCATATAGACCATACCTACTCTTGAATGTTGTGAGAGGTATATCAGATGGTTTAACGTGTAGCTAATGATATCTTTATCTCAAGTCATTCTTCGATAACAATCAAGATCTCTGAAGTTGATCAAAAAGATCATAAATCCTTGGCAAGGGATATCGGTTCTTAACCGTCAACTGGTTCATCTTCTGATAATCCACACAGAGCCTGAGGTTACCATCTACCTTTTTCGCAAAGAGGACCGACGAACCCCAAGGGGAAGTACTGGGTCGGATGAAACCCTTTGCATGTAACTCCTCTAACTGTCTCTTGAGATCCTGCTACTCTTGTGTAGCCACCCTATAAGGAGGAATGGACACTGGTGCTACTCCTGGCGCAAGATCAATAGAGAAATTCACATCACGCTCTAGAGGTAGACCAGAAAAGTCGTCCGAGAAGACATCCCTAAAACGATCAACTACTGGACGAAAATCCTTATGACAAGTTCCCTGGTCATCTAGATATAAACTCGCAATCTGGGCTGTGACTCCACCTCGCCCACTATTCTCTAGTCCAGTTCGACTCGCCTGAACAGCCCACTCGCCTTTGTATATAAACTCTCCACCCTCTGCTGATGTAAAACGCACCCTACGATGATAGTAGTTTCCAAAGGCTCTAATGTGAAAAAAACTAGTCCATCTCAAGAACGATATCATAGCACGTCATCTCTAAGACATAGAGGTCCCAAAGGAAGTGACACCCACCAACCTCAAGGGGAACTCCTTGAACTGTCGCACACCAGCTGTTCTTGTCCCTAACAGAGTGTCTAGTGTTATAACGTCATAAGAAGAAGAAAGACAAGAACCAAGGTTCTCCACAACAGGCACATATATAATGATATGTGTAGCACCTCTATCGAAAAGCCTTGAAGATAAAACAGAAGCTACTAGAATAATAACTTTGACAGTAGATGGTTTGGGATCTTGCTCCTGATGGGCCTGTTGCACTACATATGCCCGCCCAATGCCACGACCCTACGACATAGCCTGGATACCATGAGCTGTCCCGCCCTTCTGCCTATAAGATCCTGTTGTCCGGATACCACGGCCACAACCACTATCCCTACCTGCACACCCTGACGTATTCCAGTTCCCCGACTGGTAAGAAGCTGCTGGTCTTTCCCCCGCACGCAGAGTCTGCACAGAACCCCTCTCACTAGCCACTAATGGAAATGTCCTGCAGAAGCATTTCAGATGACCCATCTTGCCGCAAACTCGCCACTCCACTAGGTCTCATGGACACTGAGGTCTCTTGTGCCCATTCTTACCACACTAGTAGCACATGACCTGGCCACCTGAATCATTCTTCTGGCTGGTACTGCCACCCTGAGAGAATTTCATCTGTCTCTTCCTCTTACCAGTAGAAATAGTACCAGAAACTGGTGATGAACCGCCTAGGCCCACACCACTTGCTTCCCGTAGGTTTCTCTATGTAATCCGTTCCTGGTTCACAATAGCATGTACTGAACGCAACCTGAAAACATTCACCAGTCCTCGGATTTCATATCGAAGACCATCATCAAATCATCTAGCTCTCCACATCTCATCTCCCACCAGAAAAGGTTAAAAATGTTTAATCTCGGTGAAACAAGAAGAATAATCCATCACCGACATAGCTCCCTACTGCAGATTCATGAACTCTCGAGCTCGATCTGTCCTCAGTGTCTCTGTGAAGAAGAAGTCATAGAAGGATATCTAGAAATCTTCCCACACCATGTCTCTGTGATGCTCTGACTAGGTGGTAACATCCCACCACCTCTTGGCAGAATCACGCAGCATATAAGTTGCAAGCTTAACCCTCCACCCTGGAGGCGTCTCAAGATGCTAGAAAATAGTCTGCATAGACCCCAGCCAAGACTCCGCGGCTTGTGGTCTGCCATCCCCTGAGAACATAGGCGGATGTTGTTGCTAGAAAATATGAGTCATCTCAGCCATAGATGTGGCACCCGACGTTGCTCCCTGAAAGGTCTTCATGAACCGCATAAAGCCTTCACGGAACTGCGCCTCCACACCTGTGTTCGGTATAACGGCTGGCATCACATCTGGCTCTGCTGGAGGATCAACTGGTAGCCCATGGCCCACCATCTCTAGATTAGACTAATTGCCTCTCTCATGAGGAACAATGCATGAACGTCTTGGTGGCATGACACTACAAGGTCAAACACACACCTTAGATCAAGATTATCACAGTCTGAAAATGAAGTAACCAAAAGGTGAACATGAGGAAGAAGGCATTTAAGATTGCACAACATGACTACATGGCGTGTATACTGACTAACGACATGTACCTGGATTTTCTTCCCCTGCCCGAGTCCTTCTACATGGCCATGCCATACTACTTTCGTTTAAACAGAACTACACGGCATGTATATAATCTACAAGGCGTGTATGGTGTAATTTTCTAACTGCCCTTGTCATTTGTGACACGGCCGACTGCTCAGCTTGATAGTACATGGCATGTTACACCCGCACATGGCGTGTACACTACCCAGTTTCCCAGCCACACGGTCAGGTCCACACGGTCTGTCACTGGTCAAGACTACACAGTGTGCCCCACAGGTACACGACATGTACTAGACGAGAATCGCCACCACGTGTTGTTAGTTAAACGACTGGATACATGTCTCCCACTACATGACGTGTTCAATATACACACTACGTGTACACGAAAGGGTTACACCAACCCATTTTGTTAGTTACACGGCCAGATCCCAGGTCAGACTACACGGCGTGTTCCACAGTGGACACAAATGTATATATTAAGGTCTCCCAAGTCTGTGTTTGTTAGCTACGCGGCGGGATCTAGGTCAACACTACACAGTGTGTACATCTGGTACATGGTTTGTTCGCCCCAATCCTTTCCCTTCCCTATGTCCCCTCCCACACGGTCTATTACATGGGACGACACTACACGACATGTACTTAGGGTATACAGTGTGGACTCAAAAAGTATTCTTTTCTTCCCGAACAGAAGAACATACACGGCGTGTTTATGTTACTACGCTGCGTGTATACTGGTTTTCTTGAGAGTATTCCTTAGAAACTTTTCCGGAACCCAGAAAATACTGAAAAATAATACCTAAATGTCGAATTTTGATCCACGAGGGCCCATAGTCCCCGCAAGTCAATGTTTGGAATCTTATATGTGTTATAACCAGATAACCAGCCAATGGTCCACCAAATTTCGGTCAATGATGGCCCATACTCCCCAAAAACCCAAGTTTGGTGTCCATTCTATAAACAGGCTCCTACAATAATACCCTATCAAATAGCTGGTATCGATCAAAGAATCTATCACAACAGCATGATTTTCTAGCAAAACAACTATCACAACAACATGAAATTTCTACTACACCTACGTGGCATGGAACTATGCATGGCATGTGATTTCTAGCATATGCCTAAATGATGCATGAGATGGCATACCCTCATCTCATCGGGTTGCAACTAAATAGAACCTATGGATAAAATATAAACAGAACAATCACAACTGCATCACCCTTCGGTGAAAATCAATGCAAATGTAAAATTGCAAAATCAGAAAAATTGCAACATGAGGTACATTTTTTTCCCTATACACGGGTTAGCTACGTCTGGTAATAGCTTATTACCAACTACCGTTCTCGTCCTATCCCTGACAAAGGTTCCAAATAGGTAGTCGTGAAAAGAACCCCTCTGATACCACATTATAACATCCTGGTTCTTGGTGCCACTCCATGGGTTCCCTGAACCCAGTTCGCCACATGACCTAAAGTGCAATTCCCCAAACGCCAGAGGCTACCGACTAGCAGTGAGGGCCTAGGTCTGATAGTGGGGAAACTATGGCCTCATTTGTCAATGTGTAGCACAGTGGAATACAAGATAAAACATACAACAACATCGGATGTAATAAACCATATACACAAAAGCTGCTGCAGTAAAAGATAACCAACTGTTATATATAATGATGCAACATGCCTAACGTTCTAAGAAAACAGCCAGAACATGTTACAAAACAATACAATATAGTACAATAAAGAGTAAAACAAAACAAAACAAAACAGTCGGTAGCATCGTGAGCCTAATCCCGGTCCAATGCTCCCTTACTCCTCAGCAGCAATCAAGTACCTCTATAGGGACCCATTCCCTTATCCACACCTATAGAAACATAATCTGTTAGGTCCGAAGACATGACCCAAACAGGGTGTGAGAAATAAATCCAAGTAGGAACCCACCAAAGGCATGTGCCCAAATGTGTGAAAATATGAAACAACAATGTGCAGTAGTAAAATGAAATAAACTATGCAGTATTCAAAAGTAACTAACATTACCCGTTATTTTTCCATTTTATTATTCTTTAAGACATTCAATTTAAGATATCACCACAGTGAATATTCTAAGTAAAACAGCAAGAGTCCTCAGAGATGTAAACCCTTACCCTTAGGTAAAGATAATCCGAACACAGAAATCTCCCCACTCGCATGTCGAATATTTCCAACAGGCGTACGAGGTGTCGCCCACAGGCACATAATCAACTTCCCGCAGGCTCAGAATCAACTACCCACAGGCACGAAAGATGTTTCCCATAGGCTAAGAAGTACATTTCCCATAGGCTAATAACAACACTTCCCTTAGGCTAAACAAGTAACCAGGCCATAGACAACATTTAAACAAGCAATACACAAGCAATTCCTCTCATGGAAATTCTATAATCATTATTGTAAAGGCATAGCCTCAGGTATCGAGGCCAAATGGTTAAACAGAAGAATGCACCCCTGGGGTGGTCCTGGATCCAAGCAGCGATCCCAAACATCAGTTTATTATGATATTTAAATTACCTATACAATTATTGGTATTTAATTCAATAAGGCCTTAGCCATACGAAACCCCATTCATGAGATCATATCACAAAGGTACACAAAACGCAAATCAGTTGGAAATTAAACACCAAGACACCTACCTCGATAACCCGTGATCGATAAAACTGAACGACGCCTACTGAAACATCCAAGAACGTCATAGATCTGAGGTAAAATAATTCTCATTCAACCTCAAGTAACTTCCCTTAGAGGAAGAATTGGTAAGAAAAACTCAAGAAGGAGGAAGCTTATACCCTTGCACTTCCAGAATGATCGACAGAGGCGGAATCAGATTTCTGGTTCGCGATCAGCGGATCTACAGAGCTCTGATCATCTCCTCGAGCTTCCCTCCGGCATTATAAGCTTCCTCTGTGAACAGAGGAGGATACTACTTGTTTTAAGTGAAAAAAACTCAAGCCGTGTACTATTGACTACACGACGTGTACTTTTCTCATTTAACTGTTCCTCTAGCGGCACCGTCGCAATGTTGGTCCATTGACATGAGTACACAACGTGTATTTTTTTTTACACAGCATGTACTGCCACTTGGCTAGCGGCTGCTTCCACCACCTTACTATTTTCCTGCTGATTGACTACACGGCATGTAAATACCCACTACACGGCGTGTAGTCGGTTTTTACACCCTAGGTCACCAACATGGATACACACCCTGTGTACTCATCCCACACTGCCATAGTACATGACGTGTGGAAAAGTACACGGCGTGTAGTCCCAAAATTTAGGATTTTCCCCCATTTTCCTTATTTTCTCAAAAACACTTAAGGAAAATAGAAAATAAGAAACCTGTACCTCAAAACTAAGAACTGAGTTCTTACAATTATGTTTATCAATTGGGGAATGTATTAACATCTAATATTATAGTTTTTCAATGGAAGTTTTTACCTTTATTATTTCCCCTCTTACATTTTAGGAATTCTATTGACAAAATATGTCAGGGTAAGGGCCTTATTTATCACCTCGATACAACAAGATGTCTCATGAGACTAATATATCTTCATTTTTTCACCCAGGGCTCACATATTTATTTAAGATGTATAGGATTGTGGCCTTGATGTTATGGTTATGATGTCTGGAAATATCAATTAACTCATTAAGATATTATTTATTAATTTTCCATGTGATTATTTAATTATATAGAGTATTTATTGTTAGGTTTCAATATCTTGTGATTATTTATATCAAATTATTTGTTCATCATGTATTCAATTCGAATTATGATCATGTAATTAATTGAATGGAATTTGGTTCAGTTATTTTTCGTTCTATATTAATTATTAAATATTTATCCATGATATATTTTGATGTATGCACACAATTTATAAGTATTATAGCCCACCCCTTTCTTGTATTTTCTTTCCCAAGGTTTCCATGAGGTGTATTAGGATTGATATTCAAAGACATAATAATGATAATTATGTTGTTCTCAATGAAAATTATATGATATATTTTATGATTTTAATTATAATATGAGATTCGTGTATGTATCTATTTTTTCAAAAAATAATAAACAATTTAGTAATTTGGGATGTGATTTATTTTATCAATTCATAATATAAAAATTTAACCACCAACCATGTGCTACTATTTTTTGGGACATTACAGTTGGTATCATATTAAGGTTTAGTTGAATCCTTATGAACTATATTTAGAAAAAAATAGATTATTAAACATAACCCTATGATATTATTTGAGGATATGTATAGAGTAATATCTATAAGTTTTATTGATGTAGAAATTTTGTGGGTTTTCCTATTAATACACACCTTTTTGGATACTGCAATTAGGTGATGTTTTGGGATAGGTGTACCTAGGGGTAATAACTCTAAAAATAAAAAAATTGGATTTGACTTAATCATCACTCGTTGAATGATAAAATGCCTTAATATTAACATGTTTGACACTCCTTGTTTATATTCTTGAGATAACTCATATTTTCATTACATACCATTATAAATTATTTGAAATTGTTTTTCATATTTGAAAAAATTCACAAAGAAATCATGTATTTGATTATGAGATTATTTGTGTATAAATTTTCCAATTTTTGTTAATTATATCACTTGTATTGGGATTATAAATTATGTTTCATAATTTTATTAGATAATCTAGTGTATTATGATATTTATAAATGGTTCATAGTGTATGAAATGAGAACCATATAAATGCTTATACTCCATGTAGGGATTTCCCTCCTGGGAAATATAATAAACCGTATGTTGGAGTTATAATTAGAACTAATCAAATTATAAACAAATTATTCTAGAAAACTCAGGTTATGAGTTTAATCATTTCCCACATGAAGTAACATGTTGATCCTTTATATGGTCTAACAATGTAAGACCCCTTCATGTATAATTAAAACCCATCATTAAATGGAAATACAAATCCAATATTATGTGAACAAAGGATATGTTCATTAGAGATGATTTTTGTTTTTTGAATTGGTATGTAATGAAAGTGTAAAGGTTTTAAATGGTAGTTTATTATTTATACATATATATACATCATTATTGGTCATTGATTCAAAACACATCAGATGATGAGGAAATATAAAGTATATAGTGTATGGATTTAAATATAACCTTCTTGAAAAACTATTTCCCTAATCTAAAATGAGTGTGTATGGTGAAAAATTCACATTTCTAAGACTATAGGATGATCAAAGTGTTATTAAGTATGAAGAATTATTTATATGTTTTTAAATTTATATTGTGGAATACTTATAAAATACAAAGAGGAAGAATGACTATTTCATTGATCGTTTATATCTTACGCTTTGAAGGATACTAGTATCCTAAAAATTCTCATCATTTATGGACATAGTATCATAATATATTATAATAGAGTGAGAAATATAAAATACATATGGATTCAATTGTAACAAATATAATAAGTGTGTAGTTGATAAAAATAGATTATGGGATGAAGGTAATGAATGATTTTCCCACATGTGATAATTAATGAAAATAAACACCATTGTAATTTAAATATTGAAATGTGAGTTTTATTTAAGTTTAGATAGAAAGGACTTCAAAAAATGAATAAATGGGTAATAAGGAAACATTAAATGTTTCTTGATTCAAATTTATGGCGATATTCCACACGAAAAATGATTACCCAAGCATCTAAGAAATATACCTCGAATGAAGCTAGGGGATCATGTTCAAGATTATGTTATTAATGTATGAGAAGCAGAAGAAACTAATTATATATATAGATTTAATAATATCATTGTATAATTATTTTATCAATGACATTATTTTAATATTAATCATGAAACATACAAGTATTGTGTTACATTTTGGAATAAAATGTTTATTCAACTAATATTAACATTATATTTATGGATATCATTATGGGGATATGATTCTAATGCTAATAATATGTTCAATTAGTAGAATACCCATTTTTGAGTTTTTTATGATGGGAGTATATAAATATTAGGCATAGTTTCTATGAAATTTATGGAAAAACCACCCTTTGGTATACTATATGTTTTAATGAAAATTTCATTTAATGAATAATGAGTTTAAATATGGTGGAAATAAGTTTCAAGGTATTGGTAACCATTATGGTTCGTCATATATTTGATGTTTAGTTCATTCTCTCTTGAATTTAATGTTATTTAAGATCATTATTTACCTTTTCTATAGCTAAACTATAAAAAATCATCAATTCAAGTATTCAAAATTTCATTTAAAGAATAATTATATGGAAAGTGAGGTCAGACTTCATATTTTTGGGATGAAGTTTGTGAAAGGAAGCTTTTAGTCCCAGAACATGTAGGGTAGACAATGGAAAATGAAAATATTATTCAATCCCCTATCAAAAGAGTTCTATAGTGGAAAAAATTTTATTATGGTAACTAGAGGAAATATTTGTAATTCCAAGAGGGAGATATATTTTTTAATATATCTCCACAGAACAGTGTTATAATGTATTGTTTGAAATGAAAATTGATCAACATGAAAAAGTTACTTTTTATAATATTTAAAGAATATGTGTTGTGGCTTACCATTTGGTAATGCCACCATATATCTCAAAACTATATGATATGATCAATATTTCCTTGTTAATGGAGTACATGACGAACCCAAAACATGTTCCTATATCTAATGAAATAGAATTGAAACTTGATCTAACATACTTTGACAAGCTTGTCTTAATTTTTAACATTGGGAATAAGGTGTGGTGAATTGAATTACTCATATGACAAAGGAACTTTGGAGAAATCATAAGATAGAAGAGGTGGAGTGGGAACATATATAGAATGTGAAGAATAACTATCCAAATCTATTAATGATGTGATATTCTAGATATTATTTAGATGAACGTTCTTTTGGTGGTCATAATGAAACACCCCAAGATATTATTATATTTTTATTATTAAATAAATTAAATCTCTTTGATAGCTTGTGGTACACACAACACTGATTAAAAATGAACTGTAAAAACGTGTACCATGATAATCTCAATATTAAATGGGTGGGTATGAATAGTAATAAATAAATTTTATAAATTATTTGGTTTTCAAATTTATAAAATAAATTGAATGGTTATTTGATTACTAGAAATAAAATAATATTCATTTGGATAGAAAAGATTTTTTTTTTCTAAAAAATTATATTTTTCAAAAAGGTGGTCTCATCATTCTTTGTAGTTACACATATTTAAAAAATTATTTTAAAAATTTAATGTAATTTTTAAACTAAATATGTCAAATTTTTATAATGTTCGATTCCTTTTAATTTTTTGAAATTATTATTTCATTGATGAATAGAGACAAATACATTTTTTATTGAAAACTATCATTTCATTCAGTGCATTTAAATGTTTCATTTCTATATAAAATTATTTTAAAAGTTAGTATAGTTAAACTATATTATAATAAATATAATTAATGTCATTTTAATACAATTAATTTTTATATTTAAATTAAAAAATTATATACTTATGAGAATATTCTCTTTGGTAAACTTCTTTTTCACTGTGTCTGTATGCTTAATTTCAAATCAATTTTTTTTATTCTGTTAATAGATTTTGGAAAATTTATTCCACGATATGAATAGAAATTATTAATTTTATATAATAAGTAAAAAATTATTTTCTATCATAATAAATATTAAAAATTTTAAAATAAATAACTATATATAAGACTAAAACGGGTTAACCAAGAGGTTAAACTAAAAATATGAGTGTTAAAATGAATTATAAAATTGTAAAATTAATATTTTACGACCATTATTTAACCCTATATCTCATATGGTTTGGGAATGATCCACCTTTTTTCAAATAAAAATGTTAGTGTTTATTTTTATCTTCAAATATTCTAGGTGTGCACTCTCCCCCACTTATAAACGGTCACAACATCCCCAATCTTATTCAATATACAAAAGTTTTTTTATTTTTATAAAGAAAATAGAAAACTATTAGTTACAAACCTAAACAAATACTATATTCCTTATTAATATAAAAAATCCAATCTATGAACGCTTTTTGGAGAAACCTAAATAGGTTGTACGATGATGAGGTTAAGTAAATAACTATGAATTTTCATTTTACTTTATATTCTAAATATGTAAAATATTATCCAACTATGATAAATTTAAAAAAAAAATTATCTAACATATATTGATAAGTTATTATATTAAATTCTTAACTTGTATACATATTATCTTCTATAAAATGATAAATTAACTATTGATTATGTGTACGACGGACTACCGCCTTGTGAACATATGAAATTCGTTTTCAATCACCACCACTCATGGATGTATATTGAAATTAATTTGACTTTTTTATATGATATTTATGACATAGATATAATTATATAATTATAATATCACATAAAACTTCTTAACTTCCTATCCATTATAAAACTATAATCCCACTCATGCATACATATAAACTACCACCTCCACGTAAAGGTGTGAAACATTTTTCATTTTATTATAAAATGAGTAGTAATAATGATATATTTAATTGATATAAATGATATAGATTATATGATACTATTTTTTGAAAGGTGAAAAACTATTTAAATTTTTTTGTTCCATCTATTGGAAAAATAGAAACAATATTCACATGTACCTATTCCCTTCTATCACCAAGAAATATGTAGCTTATTTTCCCATCTATAACATTTTATGAATATTATAAACACTTATAAAATGGTTAAATATGATACTTGTATCATGTTTATCATTATGTATATTATGTAACCATGATAAATGTAAAAGGAGAAAAACTAGTAATCCAAAAAAACATGAAAAATGGTGAAATTATAACCTTAAATAAAGATTTTAATAAATGATTGTTAATAAACATGTCATATGAGACTACTAGTAAATAATATATGTAGTTAATAATAAGATTATTTATTTATATGTCTAATAAATATATATTTAATATACTAGATTTAAAAACTTGTACAGATGAAATCAGACCTGAGGTAAGGGTTTCTCATCTCACCTTTACTTCCACTAGACACAAGGAATGTTAAAAAATTAGTTCTTTATTATGTTTTTTATAATAATAAATTGAAATTTTATATCTGAAATAAATTTATAATCATTATATTTTTTTGAATTCTATTTATTTCATGGTGCTTATGGTTCAAAATATTCTATAGTGGTTTATATCTACATTACAATCTCATTAACTATCGGTATTATTCATGATTATGTTTATGGGGATGCAAAACTATGATATATATTTCATGAAACAAATTAATGTTATTCTAATATGGTTATCTATGGATAATAAATGTTCCCCCCTCATATATCAGTTTTTTAGAATAAATGAAACCAATATTTTTTTAAATAAGATTGATTTCATCGGTCTCTTCGATCAAAACCCCTTTTTACTCCATATCCATGTTTTATAAAAATGTTTTCAAGAATGTTGTAAAATTATAAAAATTATTCATTAAAATTATTTTTTAATCATATATGGCTTTAAAAAAATATAATGAAATGAATATTCTTTATTCTTTCCCAATGAGGCACATTTTATCCTTTTAAAAAGAGTGTTAAATGAATTATTTAACTTATATGATGTGTATGGAATTACCTACCATAATGAAAACTAATTAAATTTAATATTCATTTTAATGGTTACAATATATTTAAATATTATTTTTAAAAAAATGATTTTCAATGTGATAATGAAATTTTCCTTAAGTTATTTTAATATAATTTTTACAGTATTTCCACTCAAAAAAATCATTAACGCTTATTTTACTAATTACGTTTCTAGAAAATATTGAAATTATGTCATCCTTATTATTTATAAAGATGTTTTATGATCAGTTTGACTTGGGATGTAATATTATTCTACCATTTTACATATTACTTGGACTGGTCTATGGTTTTGTTTGGTGACAGAGGAATTTATTAAAATCATATACGCTAGTTTTTTTAAAACAAAATATAATGTTTATTTGGTTTCACCTATTTCATACCAGGAATATGATGGAAATATCATGGGATGGTAGGGGATCTCTATAGCCCCTTTTCCCATCAGTAGGTCTTATGAGAAAAAAAGCTGGGTTTTTTTTCAACAGCCTTACCCATTTATTTACGATTCCTTGGGATGGGGCAATGATGGTATGGTTATGATTTCCTAAATTATTTATTTCATCACTATGATATTTGTTAATTAAGTTCTCTAATGTTTTGGTTTTAGATATAATAGTCATTTTTATGTTTCTAGATCATGTGATTATTTATATGGTATTATTTGATCATAATTTATTATTTTCACATTCTTCTTATGAAATTGATTAAATGGATTGTGTTTCAGTTATTTACAATCCATATTTCTTATTCCTTATTTATTCATCATAGCATCTACTATATGCATAACCTTACTGAGAATTAGTTGTAAACACTTTAATATGTTTCATTTACCCATGATTATAGATTGTTTATTATGATTGATAGGAGGGGATATTATAAAGGAAATTATAGTGTTTTTAAATAAAATAATATGTTTCATTTTATGTTTTCAATTTTAATAAGTGATTCAATTATGTATCTATTTTTTTAAAGATTAACCTATTCAGTTCTTCAGACTTCGATTCCTTGTATCTAGTTCCAATGTTATAAAGTAACCATTGATTATGGTCAACTAGGGCAAGGATCTTTATAAGATAAGAATTAAATATGATCTAATGTATTTAAATTAACCTAGAAATTATTAAATCATAAGGCTGGTCTGTTAGTTATACATATGTGATATATGAAAATGGGTTTTATATTTTGTTTCATAAATAATGTTAAAAGTATTTAAGTGAAATAAATATTTCTAATTAAATTGAAATCTCTGTATAATCATTATTTAATATGGGTTTCATAAATGTATATATAAATATTCATTTTTTAACTAAAATGATAATTTAATACTCCATTTGTGACTATGATTTTTCCATAAGTAATGTTTGTCATGGAGTATTTAGATTATGATGAAATTTTAAGGTAAGCGTGATTAGGTTTCTTATATAAATATATTAAATATGATTCTAAGGAATGAATGAAACATATTAATTATATTTCTATTCTTGATGACCTACTATGTAAACCACATTGTGTGTCATGTAGATGTGTTTTGTATACTAGGCATGGAAGGATAATATTTGAGTCCCCATTACTAGTGGTTTAGATTATTTCTAGCATTAAAAAAATAAAAATTTATTACCCTAATTAAATAAGTCTATATAGGGGGTGATTAGGTATGTTTCTAATCATTTCATCAGTTGGAACTTAATCAATATGGGATTTGACCTCTTATATGATGAGTATGAAATAAGGGACCTGGATTGAGATAGATTTTTGGGAGTGTGAATAATCCCTTATAATAATATATATATATCATTGATAAGGGATATATAATTTTCTTACACATAATGATAAATTAATTTGTCATTTACCATAACAGTATACAGACAATGAAAACATCAGAAATGAGTGCACTATATTAGATTTTAATTTTCTGTGTCCCATGGTCACATGATGTTATGGATAAAGGGAAACATAAGTGAATTATTGTTTCGATATTATGAAGCATGGTTGGAATAGTTATAATGATACATGTGTTTGATTGTAGTAATGCCAGATCCCATTATAGTTTTAATAGAATTGATTCCTTGTTATAGTCTTCTCATTTTAGGCATATAAATATCTAGGGATTCATATTTTTTTAAATTATAAAAATCCCTTTTGGTCAAACTTTTTTTTATGGAATAAAAATGAATTATAACTGATACAAGAAACTCTAAATGTGTTTTGGTGATGAATACAAAACATTTTTGGATGGGTTTTCTAAAAGAATTATATTTTATTTCATACAAATTAATGTTAATGATATCTTTCAAAATGAATTTTGGAAGATATCATAACGTTGTTCAGAATATTTTTTCACAAGTTATTATATTTAGTGCAATATAAGCTAGAATGAAACAGTGTATTTTTTTTATAGTGCATAAGGGAGTTTTAAGGAGATATTCTGTAAAGACATACATATGTGTGTGTGTATGTGTTTTTCAATATAATTATCGGTTGAATGAAAATTTTGATATTTATAATTAAAATGTAATATCATTTTACAATTCATATAATAGTAGTATTTTCTGGGAAGTTAAATCATACCACGTGGTTATAATTTATTAAAATATTATATGAGATATAATAATTTGGATAAATACATAAAATATATTCATACATTAGTAAACTAACCATGAAATTTATTCATGCATTTCGACACATGAATAAATATAGTTTCAATTAATAGAGTTACAATTATTGACTATATGAATGACTGCTATGTGATAGAAGCAATAAGGTTGTTTCACTTATAGTTAGATGAAACTCTAAGAATATTTTTACTCTCTTCTTCATAATTATTTCAACAAAGAAGTTTTAGAATATCATGGTTTAGATTAATAACTCTTGAATTATATTATATCACGTTAATTCATGGATACCTCTAGAGGTTTAAAGCATTGGTTTTCCACTTTAGGGATCTACATCAATGATTTCAAACCAAGATCAAAGGGATTTGAGGATATTAATTGTTAGGTACACCATTCACATTATTTCATTAATTTTGTTCTATATGAAATTTTATTTATATTTCATTTGAGATACTCATACTACGGCTTTAAAAATCATATGCATCATCTTCTAATTTATTTTAGAATATAACAAAATCCTTAGATAAATTTATTGAAAAATAAAAAGGATACTTTAATATACACAAATATATAGTATAAATTAAAAAATAGAACTCAAAAGTCAGGATGTGCAACCCAACATCCCATGAAAACCTCTGTTTCATGATGACTATGATCTTGCAAGACTCTTATTACACCGACCACTCATGTTCCAATTTCCCTTAGCCAATATTTTATCAATTCCAAAATAATAATGGAATATATGAATTCATATTCTTCTAATAAACCATTGATATGATAACATCTTTTAATTTACAAGGAAACCAATCCAACCGGTGAAATTCATGAGGGGAATCTATGATCCCCTATATATATCCATTATCAAATAATTAACATTTATGAAATTAATTTTCTAGTCAATTTAAATTAAAATAGTCATGTTTAAAGTGTTTACTTTTCCTTCATTGTCTCAACTAATTAACAAAACTTATTTTGATAATTATGTTTCAAAAAAATTTGGAGAAAAATCTCCTTAATAGTAATTTTATACCATTTTACATAAATCAGTAGGAAAAATAACAAAACAAAATAACAAATATATAATATCTAAAATGAATGGTTGGGAAAATAAATATCCAAATAAATTCCATAATGACATGGGTGTATAAAATTAAGAACTATGGTAAACCTTAAGGGAAATTAATTTCATTGGCTAACATCATAGTATCATAACACACATTGAGATAAAACCATAAACATATAATAGTTACCATACACAATCCACAAGTGATGAAAACTAAAATATCCAAGTGGTATTTGTAAGTATATCATAATATCATTTATTTATATTTTTATTGTAATTCATTGTTTAGGAGTGAGAAGTAAATTCCTAGAGTATTTATTTTATAGGTATAGTGCATCAATACCCATTATATATTTATTAGTAATCCCACCAAAGATCCCAGGGCTCCCACATTCTACTCTAATTTAAAACACTTCACATTTTATCAATGGGTCCCTTCGATAACTCATGTAAAACATGACGCATTTCATTGATCGAATGTATCAGTACATTAAAAACAACTTAAACTCTTTCAAAACAAGGATAAATAATTTCAAACTAAATATATATAATAAATAAAAAAATCCATAATATCATGGTTTCAAATAAATAAAACACCATTTTAAAACAAAATACTCAAATTCGGTTATTCCAATCATGCCATTATAATTCTTCTTTATATAATTATTTTAAAATTCAATCATTATTCAAAAAATTGGAATTTATACGAAATTAAAAATGGTCTTCAACAACCCATTATGGAAAATATCATTTCAAATCCACCTTAATATTTGGAGAATATTTAGTTTCCCAATTCTTATATTTTCTTGTTTCCTCTCACTATTCCCATTAAAAATTTCATACATAAACAATCATAGATAAATAAATATCTATTTTTAACATCGTGGTTATGGGTGCCACCTAATGGTTCCCCGTACCTAATTAGTAATATGGCTTGAAGTGCATTTCCCCAAATGCAAGAGGCTCCTGACTAGAAGTTAGGGCTAAGGTCTGATAATATGGAAACTATGCCCTCATTGGGCGAGTATACAACGAAGAACAAGAAATAGTGAAAAAATGTGAAAGAAGTAATACCATATAACAAAATCAAACAGTGGAATAATGATAGTAATATAACAACTAGAGAATATATAAATGATGTATGTCACATGTGTCTAGGAAAGCAGCCAAACAATCAAGATGCATAAAATACAATACTGAAACCAATTTAAAGAAAAATATTAAACTCCAACAGCATCGCAAGACAAATCATGGTCTGATGCTCTTATGCCATAATAGTAATCACGTACTAGATGAAGAGTGGTGCTTTCCCTTATCTTTACTAGAAACCATATAATCTATTTGGATCCAAAAGAATGACCAAAATAGGGTGTGAGATGAATCCCAGTAAAAACCACTTAAATATAGATGCATAAATATCAGGGAATATATATATATATAGTAGGTAATATTCACAAATAAGGCAATAAACTACAATATACTGAAAAATAAAAAATCATATAATTTCTAATTGCATTCATTTACATTTATTAATTTTTTAATCCATTAAATAATATAAACTCGGGATTTAGACTAAGATATGTATCCCCATGTATAAAAACAAGAAACAGAATTATCAAAACACAATCTAAACAATCAAGAAATACCCAGTCCAAGCTTTTTCATTATCATAGAAGACACGTCACAACCATTTAATCATTTAAAAGTAACCCTCTTGGATTATTCTCACAATCTATCCCCTCTGGTTTAATATATCATAAATATAATAAATAATGACCCTCAAGGAAAGCTCCTACAGTCTAACCCCATTGGTCCCACATAACACTAATCATTTACAGAAGACCACTACAGAAGATCTCATAGTCCATATCCCCTTTGGTCTACATAGCAATAATAAATTATAATGACCGCCTGACCGCTCTCAAAGTCAATGTCTTGGGGTCCAATATTCATATAATAATGAACCTGTGGGTGGATCTCATGGTCTAAGAACTCTGAACTATGACCACCCAACATCTCTAATAGTCATTACATATGGTCCACAAAACAACAATTCATACATGAATGAACTTTCTTTGGGAAACTCCCTCAGTCAAATTCCCCTTTGGTAAAATAATTAGAATGTTAAACAGAAGCATATTAGATAATCATTGCCTCCATCCAAATAAGAAAGGAAGGAAAAAAAGTAATACAAATAGGCATTGATGACCAAACAACCAATATAAAATAATTAAGGTATCACATCCATGGGGTTTCCCATAACACGGTATCTAACCTTTCCCATAAGAAATAACCCTTTCTCAAAAAAACAATCCATAGAAGGTATTAAACAGGATTAGATTCCAAAACATGAAATACCCAAAACATGTGTATTCAGCACTTCAAGCATATATAATCTAAATACCATCAAATAAAGGTATAACCCACATACCATGATGTCATGTGATCAATACTCTTGAACTTAATCTCAGGAGTCAGCCTAGAACGATATAGATCTATACTTATGAGATAGGATGGAATCTAGAAGAAATACTCTAGGGAAAGAGAGAACTCACCGATGGGAATCCAATGCACCAAGAAGCGTCTAAAATGAAGGTTGGATAGAGAACCGAGAATACCTCAATGTTCTCTACCCGTTCACTGCTCTCCTATATGAACTGAGGGAAGAAGAAGTGTGTTATGGAGAAGATACATGACCCAGATCTAATTCATCAATTTAAAAGAACATTAAAACTCGTGTTCATTTAATGAAAATTACATCTACTAGACTCAACCTTCCCCTATATTATGTGGTCTTCTAGGTCACATACATGGTCATGTACTCATCTGTTACATGGCCAGGAGATAGCTTCATGCCAAAATTGGGTACAGGGAGTGTACTCAAAAGTACACGACATGCACTTAGAAAATTTCCCATTTATTCATTTCTCCAAAAAAACACCCAAAATTAAGATCCATTACTGATATGATGATATAAGTTCTTATAAACAACCCCCCTTAAAGAAATTCATCACTAAATTTCCATTCCATGGGTGCTGAAGAAGGAACTTCAAAACACTCTGGAAACTATGATTGAACGTCGACCTCCCTCTCTTAAGTATCATCTTGTACACGTTCATGCTTCTATAGACTCTATACCAGAGGAACATACCAGAAATGGGTTACCTTCGTGTTACGATCCAAAATACAAATGTGGTTCTCCTTAAAGGATGCATCCACCTCCTACCCAACCTCCTAGGGTTGGAAACAATGATACATGCATGTAAAATAATGTAGTAGATGAGAAACATGAAAAAGTCGTGCATTTCCCAGTACCTATGAGGTAACTGAAACCGATCGGAAACTGACCCGACTCTCTTCAAAACCTCAAACAGCCCGACGTATCATGGTGAAAACTTACCCTGTCTCAAAATACTCATATTTTCTATCCTTGGTGTGACATGTAATAAAACCTGATCTCTGAACTCAAACTCCATAGGTTGTCTCCGATGAACATCATATACTTTCTTCCATGACTGTGTAGTATCCATCCACTTCTGAATCATCTCCATATGATCAGTGGTATCTAGGACAAGACGAGGTCCCAACATAGCTACCTATCCTTCCTCTATCTAACATAGGGGTGATCATCATGTCTTACCGTAAAAAGCCTCATAAGGTTCCATCTAAACCATCCCCTCAAAAACTGTTATTTTAAGAAAACTCCACTATTGTTATATGTCACTCCCAATAGCCCCAAAAATCCATGACACATGCTCAAATCATGCCGTCCAAAACCTAAATCCCATGCTCGGACTATCCATCTGTCTGGGGATGGTAAGCTTACTCATAAGTACGTATGTACCCAAATCCCTCTATAGTCCATGCCAGACAATAGATGTAAACCAGGTGTCTCTATTTGAAATGATAGTTTGTTGAACCCCATGAAAATGAACATTCTCTTGGATGTACAACTTTGAAAACTAAACAACCATGATGGTTTCCTTGATTAGAATGAAATATAAAACCCTTGTGAGTCTGTCAATAACAACCAAACCCACTTCTTTCTCTCGAGGATACCTTAGTAAACCCATTACAAAATCGTTCGTGACATCATTCCACTTCCACTCAAGAATGGGTAACTACTGTAAAATCCCTACTAGTCCCTGATTATATTCCTTCACTAATTGACTGGTAGAATATCTCATAACAAAAATAGGAACATACCTTTTCATGCCTAGTCACCGATAATGATAGTGTAGATCTTAATACATGTTGTGGACACCAGGATAAACTGCCCATGATGAGGCATGAAAATATCACATCCACTCTTCACATATGTCTACTGGCACCCACACACGTCCATGGAAATGAAAATCCTCATCCTCCCCTATGGTCCATCAAGGAGAAGGGTCCTCACCTGACACACTCTCCCGTAGGACTTTCCCTTCAGAGTATAATTGCATTCTCGTTCACACTTGATCCAGAATAGTAGAGGTAATAGCTATAGAATAAAAAAATGTCTTCTCATATCTGTCGTGCACCTCCAAATGCATCTTAGAGACTAGATCCATAAGCTTCCACTCACTAATGTCCTCTGGAACTGCCTGTATCTAAGTCCCTCTTTCAATGCATCATCCACTGGGTTGCCATTCCCAGGCCTGTAGGAATGCTAAAAGTCGAATTTCTGAAGGTTCTCAACCCACCTTCATTGTCTTAAATTCTTATCACACATATTAAAGATACACTTGATGGTATTGTTCTTAGTGCATACCACAAAATACTCTCCCAAAACATAATGTCCCCAATAGATTAAATCATTCACAAATGAAGAAAACTCAACATCGTGAATCAGATAATTCCTCTTATCTGGCCTCACTATCTGAGATATGAACACAATCACTCCTTCCCCATAAATAAGCACATATCCTAGCATAAAACCTAATGAATCATAGTAAACGGTGTAGCCCAATCACCTCTCTAGAAAAACCAGTATTGGAGTGGAAGTCAATATCCATTTTAGATCCTTAATGGATGATTCAAAAGAATATATCCACAAGTACATCACAACATTCTTAGTGAGGCATGTTTTTGGTGCTGCTAAGCATGAATAGTCTTGTATAAAACGTTTGTAGTGACCATCCTACCCTAAAAAACTTCACACCAAATATATATTCCTCGGATTCTCTTAAGAAACTACTACTCTCACATTATTTGTCTTTACTGATACTCTTGTCTCTGAGATAACATGACCGGGGAATGGAATTTGATTTATCCAAATGTTGAATTTTGAGAGTGTAGCATATAATGATGCTCTCTCAGTGTACTCAATAAAATCTCAAGATGGGTGGCTTTGGCTGTGTCGAGTGTGAGAGTACACAAAGATATCATCCACAAATAATACAATAATAGAATCCATGTATGTATGGAACACTTGTTTAATCAGTGCCATGAAAACTAAGGGTGCATTTATCAGACCTAATGGAATTACCAAATACCCATATAGACCATACAAGATTCTAATGTTTGTAAGAAGTATATTTTATGATCTGACATGAAGCTCATGATAACCAGATCTAAAGTCAATCATTGAAGACACCTAGGCTCCTAAATGATAGTCAAAAATATAATTAATCCTTGAAAAGGGATATCAGTTTTTGATAATCAACTTGTTCATCTTCAGATAATCCACACAATATCTAAGGGTATCTTCCTCCTCCTTCACAAAAATGAGAGGTGAACCCTAAAGAGACCCACTGGGTCGGATGGATCCTTTTTTGTACAACTCCTCTAACTACTTTTTGATCTCCTGTAACTCTGGTGTATAAATCCTATAAGGAGGAATGGAAACCACTGCCGCTCCTGGCCCAAGATCAATAGAGAAATATATCTCTCTCTCGAGAGGTGAACCTGAAAAGTATTCTGGAAAGACATCCCTAAAATGATCCACCACTAGAGGAAAGTCCTTCTAGGATGTCCCCTAGTCATCGAGATATAAACTATAAATCTAGTATGTAATTTTACTAAAACCATGAGGCTTGGGTCCATTGTTTCTCTACTGGACATCCCATTTTCCCTTGTGTAGAAAAATCAAACCTTCTGGGGATGTGAAACTCACCCTATGGGGATAGAAGTCAAAAATGTATTGAAAGGATAATAACCTACTGATTTCGAGAATTAATTCGAAGATTGTCAAAGGTAAGTCATAGAGGTCCCATAAGAAGTGACACCGACCAACCTCAAGATGGAACTCCTTGCACAGATGTACAGTGGTCATCCTAATTTTCAACAGAGTATCTAGTGTCATAGCATCATTAGAAGTAAAGATACAGGGCCCATGGCTCTCCATAATGGAAAATAATATGAAAATATGGAAATTACATATATCAAAAAGATCAGAAGTTAAAACTAAGTCTACTAGAATCTGACCTCTAAATTCATAAGGACATGGAACCGGATACTACTATTTCTACTACACTAAAAAAAATTTACTTGTACCGTGGCCCTGCGACCCATCCTGACTACCCTGAGTTGATCCACCAAGCTTTCGCTGAAAACCTACCGACTTGATACCAAATCCACGACCTTCTCCTCATCCCGAACGGCCTGGGGAATTCCAAATAGATGACTGATGAGAAACTTTTTGTCCTTATACTAAATGAGGAGTCGTAACTGATCCCATCCCACTAGTTGTTGGTGAAAATACCTAGAAAAAACAATGAAGGTGACCCATCTTACCACATGATCGGCACTCAACTGGGTTCTTATGGAAATTATGTCTTGTATTCCCACTCTTCTCGCAATGGTAGTATACCACCGCACTACCTGTTGAAAAAACACCTAAAATATCCATATAACACTTTATGTTATCTATCAAAGGTGTACCAGCCTTGGATGGGGAACCCCTCTGGCTCACAGCCCCCATCTCCCTCAGATTGCATTCAGTAATCAGCACCTAGATTACTATTTTCATCACCGATGTTAGCTTGAAAACAGTCACCTATAATCATATGTCATTCTTGAGACCATCCTCAAACTTTCAAGGCAATGATAACTCGTCACCTCCCAAAAAAGTTGTGAAGTGCTAAAGATCTGTAAAGAGATAAGAGTAGACCATCACTGAAAGTGCTCCCTTCCCCAATAGCATTAACTTTCGGTCTTCATCATCCCTCAACGTCTTGGGATAGATGTAATCATATAAGGTCCTCTAAAACTCTTCCCAATCCATATCCCGATGGTGTCCCACGTGTGAGATAATATACCAATATCTCTTAGCAGAATCATGTAGCATGTATGTAGAAATATTCCCCTACCTCTCTGGAGGAGTCTATATAGGCTGAAAGTTAATAGCATGACCTCCAACCATGACTCTGAAGCCTATGGTCCTCCATCCCATGAAATATTTGTAGGATGATGCTGCTAGAACACCCTCATCTACTCTAACATAGTCAGCATATAATGTGGTGCTCCCTAGAATGTCAATAACATCCTCATAAATCCTTAACGAATTTGTAAATCATCACCTGTGTATGGTATAACAACTGGTTCCATGACGGGCATGACTAGAGGATCTGTCAGTAGTCCCCGATCTACCATTTCTAAAGTCTGTTCATCACCATGTTCCTAGTTTATAATCAGAGGATGTCTCAGTGGCATGACTCTTCAAGGATAAGTGCACACCTTCGTATAATATTATCAAGGAATTCAATTTATAAGTGCATGAATGGAACATGCGAATGAAAGTATTCGAATTTTATAAAATAGGGTTACACAGAGTGTATAATAGCGACACGAGGTGTTCCCTTTAAGACAGAACATGGGTGTTTAACTCTTCCAACTTGTTCACATAACACCCCTTACACACAGCGTGTTCCTACTGAGACACAATGTGTACTTGAATTTTCCCTCCAACCCATGTACATATACATGGGCCACACCACATGATTCTCTCTTGGTAATGCTACATGGCATGTTCACCCTAAACACAGAGAGAACTACTCATGTACGACCCCCTCTGTGTTGTTAGTCACATGGTAAGATACACGATCGAATCTAAATGACATGCATAAATGAGACACGACATATACAACCTATGTTTCATCCACCTATGTCGTTGGTCACACAACGGGATGCACAGTTCTTTTCAACACAGTGTGTTATTCTAGTACACGACATGTTCCACTAATTATTTCCTAACCTCATGTCACTTCTCACACAGTCAGTCGCATATTGAAAGAATACAAGATGATTACATACGATACACAGTTTGTACTTAAGAAAATTTGTGTCTTTCAAAACAGAAGAACACATGGCATGTGATCATAACATATCAAGTTGTGTTCTCTAGTTTTCTGGATAATAGGCCTCTAAAACTCATTCTAATCCCTTAAAACCACAAAAAAATTATCCAAGTAATGAAAAATTATAACCCATGAGATCCAATAATCCCGTGAGGCAATGTTTAGCATCCTTATTCATATCAAAACATGAGAATATTCAATTTAAGTTGAATCACGATCCACAAAATTCTGATTCAAGAGGGCCCATAACACCTCAGGAGACAATGATTGGAATCCATCCAAATCAAACGATACATATACCAAAACCCTATAAAAATAGCTATTATTATATCATGAAATCAATCAAAAAAGCATGAATATCTAGAAAAAACATCAATTACAACAACATGCAATTAGTAATTCATCCTAAATGGCATGACAAGAATGAATGACATGTGTTCTCTAGAAAGTTCCTATATAATTCTTAAGTTGGAACACCCTCATATCATCGGGTTGAAATAGAAATAGAACCACAATGATTTAAATCATAATAGCAGAAAACATGTGAATAACCCAATGGTGAATTAAAATCAACTGTAACAATTTGAAAACCATAAAAATTTCTATATTTGGGTTAACTTGAATTTTCCCTATACATGGGTAAGCTACTCTAGGAAAAAAAATTAAATACTACCCATTCCTTCCTATCCATGTCTATAGGCTCCAAATAGTAAGGTAAAATAGAAAATAAATCATATGATACCACCTTGTAACATCCTAGTTCTAGGTTCCATCCAAAGGTCCCTCGTATATAGTTGGTCACATGCCCTCAAGAGAATTCCCCCAAATGCCAGAGGCTACTGACTAGAAGCAAGGGAAAATGACTGATTGTGGTGAAACTATTCCCCCATTGGCATATTATTCATAGAGGAATAATAAATAATGATCAAAATCAGAAGTAGTAATACTATAAAACAAAATTAAACAGTGGAAGGTTGATATAAATATGAAAACTGGAGCATATATAAATAATTCTTGTTGCATGTGTTTAATAATGTAGCCAAACAGTCATGATGATTGAAATACAATATTGAAACCAATTTATAGAAAATATGTAAAATCAAATAGCATCGCACGTCTCAGATTGGCTTCATGATCTCCAAATCCAACAATAATCAATTACCAGATAAAGAACGGTGCTTTACCTTATCTATACATACAACCATATAATCAATATGGGTCCAAAAGCATGACCCAAACATGGTTTGAGATGAATCCTAGTAGGAAACCACCAAAAAATATGTGCCTACTGATCAGTGAATATATATAGTAGGTAATTTTCAGAAATTATGTAATAAACTAGGAAGATACTAAAAAGTAAACAATCCTACATTTTCCAGTTACATTGATTTACATTTATTAATTATTCAATCAATTAAATAATATAAAATCAAGATATAAACTAAGATCTGTATCCCCTTGTATAATAACAATAAATTGAAATTTCAAAAGACTATCTAAACAATCAATAAAGGCTGGGTCCATGATTGTGATTTTTCTTGGTAGACTCAGCACAATCATATAGTCATTAAAAAGAAACCATCTATGAATTTTCTCATAGTATATAACCTCTGGTTTAACATATCATCAATTTAATAATTAATGACCCTCTGTGAATTATCACATGGTCTAACCCATTTGGTCTAATATAGAACTAATCATTTACAGACAACCACCTAGGTAGCTCTCATGGTCAGTACCCCCTTAGTCTTCATAGAAACAATATGTTTTAATGACCACATGGAATCATTCATAATAAATTCCCTAGGATGAAAAATTCATTTAATAATGACCATTTGGGTATGTCTCATGGTCTAACCCCTTTGGTACATGACCACCCAACATCTCTCATAGTCAATACCAATGGTCTACATAACAACAATTCATATATAAATAACCATACTTCGAGAAGCTTTCGGAGTCAAATTCCCCTTTGGTCAATCTTTCACAATGAAAAACACATGCATCTAATATAATCATCATCTCCATCCTAAAAAAAATAATGGAAAACAAGAATGCCTAACAAGAATTCAAGACAAGATGACCATAATCAAAAAATCAAGGGAATACACCCAAGGGGTGTCCAATAACAAGATATCTAACATTAAACCGAATAAATAACTCATTCTCAAACAAAAAAACAATTACAGGTATTAATTATGGTTAAATTATAAAACATGGAATACACACATCAATGTTATTTGGCTCTTTATGCATATATAAACCAAATACAATAAAAAAGTCAGAAACCACCAACCGTAATGTTATACGATCAAAACCCTTGAACGTCAGCCCTTGAATCGGCCCAGAAACAACGTAGATGTAAAAAATGGTTAAAAATAGTTAACATTGAAATAATCATGATATAGGAGGATTCATGTAGAAAAGATCTATAGAAAGAGATAACTCACTGATGGGAATCCAATACACCCAACAGTTTCTTAAACAGAGCTTGTATAGAGAACTGGGAGGAGCTCAATGTTCTTTAGCTGTTTGTCGATCTTATATACAAACCGAGGGATGAAGAAGTGTATTCTGGAGAAGAGATGTGACCCCGATATGATTCATCAATTAAAAAAAAGTACACTGCATGTTCATTTAATGTACACCTCTTGTACTTTCCTCAACTAGAACTTGCTTTAGGAGGTCTTCATTGTAACCTACACATCCACGTAATCGACTATTACACGACCAGTACAGGGCTACATGTGGAAACTGACAACACAATGTGTACTCAAAAGTACACTAAATATACTCAAAATTAAATGGCATGTACATAAAAAATATCCCATTTCTTCATTTTACCTAAAAAAACCCGAAATAAATATCCATACCTGAAATGAAGATCCATGTTCTTACATATTACACCAATTAAGATATTATCATGTGAATAATTACGAAAACAGTCACCAAAACACACACACACACACACATATATATAAACATGTGTATTTTTTTTATAACCTTTGAGTTACAATAATACAATTTATAACATCACACATTCATTAAAAATTAAATTTTCAATACCAAGTAAATATTTATAATTTCTAGTAATTAAATTGAATTACAAGTAAACCAGTGGGACATTATATAAATATTAAGAGAATGAATAAGCATGATATAAATAAGTAATTTTAAAAACCATTTTTTTTACAATCAGATTTGAAATAATTTACTACGAATCCATCAACATCATGTAATTCATTTTTCAAAAGAAATTGAAGATACAATGTAGCGATGTATGGAAAAAGAAATCCAAAGAAAGGAAGATACTAAGGGGGTCTAAAATGGTGGAGGCCGAGGGCATCACCTCTGATAATATTTACCCTTTCTGACTTCAGGATATGAGTACCATGAAATTCTATGAATTACAGACCTAGAATATCCATCGAGGATAAGAAGTCCTACACCTTGTTACCCTCCCTCCAGGAATGAGATAACTTGATATTATCCCCTAGAATGTCATGGATGTTTCTAATGATGTATTGTAATGACCAATGAATCTTTACAACACCATGAAGGGTGTTGTGCAGGAGTGTAGAGTTAGTTTATTCTTCCCTGATGTCAATGCCTCTCTCCCTGCAAATTTTCATACCATTGAACATAGATGTGGCTTCTTCCTGAATGGTCGATCCATAACCAAGCCTAATTGAGATGCCCGGAATGATCGATCCATTGTCATCACACACGGCCCCACTGCCATGAATGCAACCTGAAACATAGGACCCTTCATTGGTGAGCTTCAACCCTGCTGAAGGGGGTGCCAACAAACCCAGTTGCCCAAGAATTTCACTTTCTCTTAAGGGGAGTGGTGAAGACCAGACATGAAGCTCCTCAAGTAGGGAGGCTCTCTCCCGTCATCCCGAGGCATGACTAAGTCGATGAGGAGACTTTTAACCCTGATGATATTTAGGCGACCAGTCAAGACTACCCCATCATGGGTCCAATTTTTATCCTCTTTCCACAAGCACCAATACCATGCTTGAAAGATTATGGTACGAGCAACCCTTTCCAGACCGCCATCACCCAAACCATGATACCAATGATCAAGGAAGGGATGACCATCCATGATCATAATAGAAATATAAGAAAATTATCCAAAAAATCCCAAACATCTTGATCCCACTCTCTTTAAAAAAAATAGGTGGTTCGAGCTCTCCACCTCAATCTGCTTACAACAAACACATCTAAAACCATGAAAATACCATAATGAATAACATTATCATCTGTGGGAAGCGCTCTATTACTGATTCTCCATACAATGATGTTAATCATGGTGGGTATACTCTTGGACCAAATGACAGAATTCCACACCTCCCCAAGATCTTGCATAAATATGGTCTAATGTTAGTCTCACATCGTGAATTATACAGAGGAAAAGGAGTGAAAACACAACTATATGGTTCTAGGGAGAGCTCTATTAGGTTACACAGATCATATTGGGCGCTGTTCAAAATTTCCTTGATAAACACTGGATTCTGATGGGTGTCCTTTAAAGAAATATTATTGGCTGGGCAGAATAGGTAACCAAATATCCCCCCAGTCCTATTTGGATTACAGAAAGAGAATTCTCCACTACGGATGGTCTAGTGAGAATTGATCCTAAGTGCATCTATGATGGGACCAATCTTAGTGAAAAATGGAGAAACAAAGAATTCTGAAGAAAAATTATCACCTATATAATTACCATGCATGGTGCACCCCCATAAGGTAAGGTTCTCCAAAAACATCAATGCTAACTTAGCATGCATGCAAAGGATGGTGTCCTATTGGCTTCTAATGTTTATCCCACACTCAATAACTGGTTGATCCATCTTCTTCCACGAAACCCACTGCCTTTTTCCAATGACATGGGGTCCAAGATGAATTTGGAATGAATGCAATCAATTTTTTAATGAAACCTTTAGGAAATTTGACCGATGTGAGAGTGTGAATCAGGATTTCCAATAGCACACTATTTACCATCACTATTCTACCACTGAAATAAAAGAGAGTATTTTTCCAATCAAGAACCCGATCAGTGATTATGGTTGCAGATGATCGAAATCATGAATATGAATAATTATTGATGATAAAGGGGCCCCTAGGTTTTCTATGAGAAACTCCCCTCTCTGCATGTCCAATACGTGGGTCACAATAGAAATACAGCTCGAAGGACAGTTTCATTGAATGTAAAATCTACTTTTTATTTTGTTAACACTCTTTCCTCTCAAATAACAGTAGTTTTCCAGTATACTGATCAAGATTTATAAATATCTTGTAGTAGCATTGATTAATGTAATAGTTTCATCCGTGAACATCATGTGGGACAGCAATGGTGACCCCATCTTGTGATGATGCGGAAGGATATCTATATTACTCAGGCTTTTCTGGATGAGACGACTGAGGAAATCTTGGGAAATGATAAATAGACTCGAGGAAATATGGTCCCCCTATCAAATACCCTTAGTAGCCTTGAAGAATCCATAGTCATTACCCATAAACAGTATCAAAATCCAATAATAGCTAAATCATCTAAAAAATAATTTCAATATTATAAGTAGAAAATACCATACCTTCCAAAACTCTGTTGATGAAACTCCATTCCATATGACCATAGGCTTTGTTCATGACGATCTTGATGACTGAGTGATCACCATGAGTTTTGAGGTTGATATCCCTGATCATTTCATGGGCCAAGACAATAGCCCCGGGATAGATTTCCCCTTCACAAAACCATGTTATTATATTGAGATCCACTGGGGATGATAATTAGGAAGCATAGAATTGATAATAAATGTGATAATATTGTAAGGTACATTCCACATACATATAGGATGGAAATGGAGGATATATGTAGGAATTTTGGACTTCCGGATGAGCACAAGGGCAGTGGAACATACAACAAGAGGCAGCTTCCCACCCAATAGAAGTACTGGATTGCCACAATGAAATCTATTTTAATGACCTCCCATGAGCCTCTATAAAAGGTTGAAGGAAACCCATCAAGATAAGACACACTATGAAGATTAAAATTCATCAGAGCATCAACGACCTCATTCTCCTGAGGAAGGGCCCCCAAACCATCATTATCCCGTGGAGAAACATTGCCATGGAGAATGTCAAAGAGACTTGTAGGTTCACTCAGATACCCCCTAGGCAAGTGAATGTTAGTAACTAAAAGAATACCCCTAAAGTCAGAGTTCACATAGGCACCAAATACATCCCATCATCGGTTAAGGACCCATCCTCAAGATCAATATTTGGTTTAACGAACATTATCCTCTCCTGGATGAAAACATGAAAATAAGTATTATTCTGATCCCCATAATTCAACCACTTGGTCCTTTTTGTATCTCTGGAATGGAGCACCTACTTCAGTAACAAGTCCTCCAGGATATCTTGTTTACCAATAAGATCTTCAAAAATGTGATCACCCCAAACATTTTCTAGGAGCCTTTCAAGGAGATCAACATCCTGCATGGTGACATCTATGTACTTGTAGATGGGAGGATGGTCCCGTGACCACACCTATAGCGTACTCATGAGGTGACTTAATATTTTATGAAAAATATTCCACAAGTTCCCCTGGATAGGACCACTCCAGGCCATTCTAACCATGTCATTGAAACCGTGAGTGATGACCCATAGCAATGAAAACCTAGAAGTCACTTGATTATCATTATGAGAGGAGAGATAGATCAAATGTGAGGAATAACCTAAAATACAATGAACCTGATGAACCACACTCATTTCAGTGTACAAGGAATAATCCTGCATATTGGCCAAATATCAATCTAGGTGACTCCATGATCTATGACTTCGTTGTTGGTTGTTGCATGACGTAATGTTATCCTATTTATAACCAAGGCCCAAAATAATTTGTACGTCCACGAATTGGTTGAAATCAACATTGTATCTTCTAGTATAAGTCATATTCCCTTCCTCTTATCTGGGTCTTCCACAAAAATAAAGTCACCACCCACAAGCCATAGGAGATTACCCAGGTCTAACAAGATGAGCTCATTCCATAAGATAAACCTCTTCTGGGAATCCCAACTCCAGTAAATGAAAGAAACAAGAAAGATATGGAAACCATGGGTCACCATAATAGTGATAAACTGATCTATCACCCCAACTAGATCCACCTTTCAAGACCTGTACCAGAAGATCCAGCTATTCTTATTATTGGGATCTGCATGCAGACAGCATTGCATCTTTAGTTTCCTTGAAAATAACTAATCGTTCTTGGGTGTGCTTTTCGATCGAGAATACCGACCATTGCAATCTTATGCTTTCTAACCTATGATTCCACAAAGTCCGTTTTAACTAGAGGTCTAATAATAATGGAATTTTATATAAGGATATGAATCATTGATCATGTATTAGATGAAATATCTATTAAATTATAAAGGTTAATGGAGTACTCACTCTAAAAATATTAACCACCCCATGAATAAATATATTGAATTAGAAAAACAAATATTTGTTATTATTCAAACTGTTAGTGTGTGAGGTAGGAGATAAAAAAAGAAATCTCCTTTTGAAACCATTTTTAACTCCTTGTATCGAGTCACTATTTCTATGTTGTAGTGGAGCATGAATTCATCCACCCCCATGATGCAAGAGGATGTAAACAAGAAATGACGGTCATAGGGCTATGAGTGGGGAGACAATCCATCAATATCAATAATGAAAATATTAAATAACAAAAAAAATAAACATAGCGTAATAAATAAAAAAATTCTAAAAAATAAAATGTCATGTACTTAAAATCAAATAGAATAAATAACCATGGACCCCTAAGGTGGCATGTTGAAATGATTACAAGTAATACATAAAAGATAATAAAATCTTTTTAGCATCCAACCAGATTCTATCTTAGAACCTATTTTGAATACCAAACTATGTATCCTATCATTCTATCACTAGAAATTTTCCATTCGATGATACCCTGATCATAATGTCTATATACTCAATAATATTCACAAAATGGTAAGAGTATTAACCCATAATAACACAACCAAATTATCCTTATCATATGATTAGAAGTATATATGAGAGTGTATATCATGATTAATCTAATTAAAAAGTAAAAATAAAACCACACAGGAACCGAGTCATCATGTTATAACAAAGTCGCTGTGTACCCTAGTCCCACTTGCTAGGATATTATATCGATAAGGGTTTCAACTTATATTATTACATGTCAAAAGGTATGTAATTATTCCTAGTGTGTATTGGCACCCTATTAGTTTTATTCTTGTCATCATGTTTTTCATTTAGGGAAATGACACATGCAATAGCCTATCATTGATCATTAGGAGGAACACCACATTCCATGTCTTGATGGTGGACATAATCCTTAGATTATGTAATGTCGCATCAGATATGTTTTAATTATATAGATATGCATGTCACAAGTTCTTGGAATTATCCCATGTTAGCCTGTAGCTAAAGGATTTCCAACATCCATTCATAGACCAGACCTACATTAGAAGTGATGTTCGCGATATGAATAATACCCTCAAAAAATCCAATGTATATAGCGTTTTCATTTCATCACTCCCCCCTCCATGGGGTTATATGACCAATAATGAACAACTTATTCATCTTTATCCATTAATAAAGGTTCCAAATCTATGAAATAACATGTGTAATGCATTTAATATCAAGGAAAATTATGTCATAATAAGAAAATTTCTCAAGAGACTACATATAAATCATATGATACATATCAAGAGTTGTTTTGACAGGCCACTCAATCACCAAATGAAAATATATCAAGAACGAGTATCGAGATTAAACATAAATCATGAAAACATCATATACAAGCCCTTATGTTGTAACAAACATCATACCTAAAAAGAATAGACATAAAATTCAATAATTTTGAAGAGAATCCTTTCCAAAACCATATTCTCACACCGACTATAACATGCTCACATTCTTATAGTTAATTGAACTAGTTCCAAATAAAATTAAAATGGTTTTACAATAAATATCAAGAAGGAAAAATCAAAACAAATGTGTCAGATCCTAACATTTTCCCATTAATAACCACTATCGATGGTTGAATTTAAATATATTTTAAGGTGAGTGATTTCTATGATAAAAAGAATGATACTCTTTAATTATGATTAACACAGATAAACACTAGTATTTTTTTCCAGTGAGATTTCATAAAATGAAAATTATTGGTAAGAAGAATTTTCATCACACCAAGGATTTTAGACCCTCACTAGACCATATATGGTATAATAGCCTCTGATAAATAAAAAACCCTATACCATGATCCATTTGGAAGTATTATACTTCATATTGAATAATAATGAATCACTATAAGGATTCCACAAAAACATCCCAACCCTGATGAAACACTAATAAACGATTCACTAAGGCATTATATTAATAAAAATAAAGGAAATGATGATCCAGAAAAGGATAAAATACAAGCTTAATTGAATGATATATAACTACACAGCCTAATTAGAAAATTCTCCCAAAATCATCAATTGTTGAGAGTGGAGAATAATAAATCATTTCAAATTCGGTCAAATGAATTAATAAGGAATTTCTTATCACCCAATTATGTCCAATAGTATTTTTGAACCCAAAATGATTTGATTAATGTATATTAGAAGATTAAAGTGAGATTTTTATCCATTTTAAACATAACACAACCTTCTACATTCCCTACAATGTAGAATGGACATGGCTATGGATTTTTAAAACACCATAGCCTGCAACTAATATCCCTACAACATGTTTCCCAAACACAAGTTTTTACCCTCCCCATAGCCTTCGAATTTTTTGTGGTGAGATCACTGAGGCCATTTACAACAATAGCCACCTCCAAGAACCTAGTATTTGTTATGCTCTTTTACCCCTTTCCCTTTACACAAATGAAATATTGGGAAAAACATTATTTCACTAGGGTATGGTGTTGGATGTTTGGAACCAAAAACATTCAGAACCTGATTTTATGATCCAAAACCCATCCAACACTAACTAATCCCTTGTTCAACCATCTCAAGGTTCCAAAACATTATTTTAGTAAAACCAGTTCATGCATTAACCACTAAAAATGACGGTGTTCCACTAAGGGAACGATCAAAATACACAATTCATGCCACTCTTCCAAATACACAAATTACTAAATAAAACCAAATATATATCTACATATAATTTATCAAAAAATAAATAAAATTTTAATCCTCAAAAATACTTATATGTATTACTAATGGAATTATATCTTTTTAACACTGCCAAGATTCTTTAAAAATGTTTCTTTTGTAGTATAGAAAAAGTTAAATAACTATATTAATTTAAATATAAAATAATAAGCATTGAAACAAATTTATAATAATCCAATATAATATAAACTCTCAAATATAATTAATTGAATCAGAAAAAATGAAGAATAACAAAAAATAAATCACAATTAATAAATAATTTCATAGATTTGATTAGAATGGAAATGGTTGGAAACACATACCACAATAGTGTGTGGATGAAGTGGGACTTCAAATATAAGCTGAACACAGCATGGGAAGAATCAAAAAAATGATAACATTTAAATATATAATAATTTTGGACAAGAAACACTCATTCTTTTTTGTCAATATAAACTGTTTCCATAGGAAAAAGTAAGAACAATGGTGGTGGGTGTAAAAAGGAAGAGGAATAAACTACCATGGAAGGAAACAATGTGAAATAGAAGAAAAAACCTTTCAAATATTTGGGAAGAAAGGAAGATGGTGACTTATAGCCTAATGATGAACACATCTGAGTGTGAAGATGGATGGTTTGGATAAGTTTTTAAATTATGTAGGGTAGTTTAGATCACTCATGTTTTTGTAAAATTGGTTTAGATGAACATTTATGATCCACAGTTTTCCAAACCATTAATTGACTTTTCTCAACACACTAGATTCACAAGGATACTTACACTATTTGACTAGAATATTTCAAAAATCATGTTATGAAAACGAGAAATGTGTATGTTATGAATTATAGGTTCCCACATAGTTTTGATTAACCTTGCTGTAAAATATTCCCCCTGTACTTATCATTAAATTTTTAAAATTCACATCAGGTTAGCCTAAATAAATAGAAACTCTAGATATAAATAAATACAAAAATGGATGGGAAATAAAATTTTTTGGGGAGACATATTTATTTTAAATGCCAAAAAATATTTATTCCCATGAGAATGTATTTAATGAATGCTATGGTAATTAATTTTTGTATTTTATAAGATCTATAGATTCTATTTCATTATAAATGAATATATATTTTACATTTACTTTAATAGAGTAAGTTGAGGACTTTTTTTATCCCCTTTCGGTAATTTACTAATTTAGTTAATCCTTAGTTTATGATAGAAATTTTTAGGTCATGGAAATCATGATTATCTCCTTGTAATTACACCTATGAGATGAAATATGACAAGGTATTTCAGAATACATTTTTTCTATTACAGAATATAATGATTAAAAATTTCAGAGGGTTCGATTTTGAGATATTTATAATCTATTTTTATAGGATGATAATAAAATAAATTTGGAAAGAAGCATATTAAGATATATGAACCATTTTTATCCAAGTAAAGTTTAATTTATACTTTAACCCATATTGATGATTTTTCATTCATTTATTTTAGAAAATATAGATAATGATTAGTGAGTTAGAATAACAGAAATGTAGTTATCAAAATATTATTTATGATATTCATGTGAAGAACACAAGGTAAAATTTTAGATTTCCCGTGAATTATCATAATAAGAGAAACCAATCAGAAGTAGCATCTTCTGACTATTTATTTAAATGAAATAAAAATATTCAACAAAAAACCAGTTGGAGAAAAATCCCACATCTTAAAAAGCAAGGTAACTTATCGAAATATGAAAATTCATTCCAATACCTAGACTCATAGTCAGTTTCCCATTCAGATTGAGAGGTACATGGATCGAAGATCTTGAGAATATCAGTATTCTCTCACCATGAAATTTTGGATGAGGATATGGTAGTTGTAATATTTGGCATGTTTGAATAATCCTTCCTCATCTTTCTCTTTTGGGGAGTAGAGGCTCTACCACCACTATCAGCCTATTGTTTCTAACCATGTGAAAAATGTACTTGAAGGAGGATTTACAACTACCCGATGCCTTAATGGGGATACCATCCCTAACCCTTTCATCATCATATGCATTTCTCATTTATCAGCTATTGATGAGGCTTTGTATAGTTCTGAGATCTTGTCCAAAGGATTGCATGAACTAAGAATAAGAGTACGATCAGTTGGATTCAACTCTGACATAGTAGTATCACACATCTGTATGAATCCTCACACCAAAAATTGGGGTTGTCTGTTGGTTTCTTCCAAGGTAAGAGAATCAAGAGATTCCTCATACATATTACAATTTTTATAATGAAGTATTGGACCATACTACACATCAAGATGCACACCCAGCTCAGTTCGTGCCTCTCCGTGTTTAACTCAATCAACTTGATCTTCCCTTATGTCATGTACATTCGCATAAGCATTAAAAAATGTCTAATTATTGGCTAACGAACCTTCATGATCATAACTCAACCATAAAAATATATCACTAATTATTGGATCATGATTTGGATATTTTTCGTTTTTTTCATTTCTTGAACAACAGCATTCACAAACACAACAATAAGATCCTGAAATGTTGTGCTGGAAGGGTCAACCAACTCACAACCCACAATTAAAGCACAAAAATCCACATTCAAGGTGATTTCCATGTCATCAATATATTTAGTTTCATTTTGTGCAGAATGATCTAGAACAGTTCCCCAACAACTTTCCCGCTCAATAGCATGGACAGATAATTCAAACATATATTGTTTCGGACCAGTTATCTCAGGCCTGACTCCATGATGATATTGAGAGACTGAGTGACCAAATAATATATATAGAGAGATTTAGTAGATCCATGAATCAAACTGAATAGATTTTAAACATCCAAACTATTCACCAACCATGATTCTGACCAACTCAACCAGTGGTTGCGAGACATTCGCTTCAACAAAGATCTGTATGTTAATTAGGTGACTCTAAGATGATGTTTAGCTATTGAAGCATATGAAACGACCCCCCCAGTTTCCCAAAAATTATAATAATAGATTTTTTTGAAATGGTAAATGGAGAACTGGTAATTTATTCTAGGTCGCGATTAAGTGTACATCTCAGTTCATATAAATATCATATGATCATTAAAAGAGATTGAATTTGTATCTGTTACACTTACGAGGAGCCCCAGACCATGCTCAAGTAATGTTTATGATATAGTGGTTGACTTTGAGTCTATTCAAAATTATTTCCTTTTGAATGATGAAGATGTTATATATATTTAAGGAATATATAATGATGATACAAATAAAGATCATGATAAATAGATTAATTTTTCTATTTAAACTACAATAATATATAATAGTATGAGATTATAAATTAATATTGATGAACATACTTGTAATGATATTAATGTTCAAAAATATATTTATTAAGACTATAGGGAGTAATATATTGAGGGTAATGAATAGTTTCACGTGATTCCCATTTGGGAGTTGAAATAATATAAAAATCTATTGAATAAAATGAACAATATATATTATGATTGTTAAAGTGGTAGCATGCTCATTGAATTAGTTTACTAAAGTGATCAAATGGGAATTGAAATGTGGAGGGGATAAATATGAAAATATAAATCTAAAGTATTAATAGTATATGAATCATTATTTATCGAAATATACTCAAATTATAGTATAGTTAATGTTATATTGGTAGATGAGATCGCATCACCTGTTGTAGAGGAAGAAGAAGAACACAAATTTGAGGATAATTTCCTCTAGTTCACTACTGGAATATTTTTTTTGAGTTTAATCACATATAGGTTGAAAATTTTAATGGAAAATCTTGTATAAATGAATGTAGAGATCAATGGAAAGAGTGGAATAAAATTTACTATTTAAAATATTATTTCCAAGAACTTAAATTCCAAATTATTTCAATGATACCTTTTCAATGAGTGGGATAAATTATTTAAATAGAAAAAAATGAAATTTAGAGTTCTAAGCCAGTTCGAAATGGTATAAATGGAAATTTTAAAATGATATTATGGATATTATGAATTATCAATGTTATTCCCTTAATAGAAATTAACATATTCAGATTGGTGTATCAATTTATGATTTAATTGACATAAAATATTCTAAATATCATTTATCTACTCTTAACATAAAATCCAATATATCAATGTTGAATTGAATAATTTTTGTATTGGATTATGATACCATCACATTATAAATATTTGATGATTATAGTAAAAATGGATATTGTTTATAATGAAATTAAAAAATTAACTAAGGACACCAATTTTATAATTCTATGTATATAATGGGAATTAATATAGAGTTTAAAAAATATCAGTAATATGTTAGTGGGAATAACCATAAAAATACTATGAATAAGAATTATATAAATAATATTCTCATAGAAATCTTACAAGAGGATGAATGTACTTCAAAATAAATTTTCAAACATTTTAGAATAGTCATAGAGATGGTCAAATAACAAGTTATATCCTATAAAAATAGAAAGGGAAACTGAATTAAAAACTATGTATTTAGAAGATAAACATATATTTATTCATCATAACAATAAATATAAATACATATATGAACCCAAATCATAATTTATATCATTCAAACTAGAATTAGATATATCATGGGACAAAAAAATATTTTAATAGAAAAATAAATTGATGTCTTCAAAAATCATAGAGTTGTGTTTTTTTGACATGCATCTCATTTATATAACAATATTTCTAGAAAAAAAAAATTTGTGGGTTATAGATATTGAATGTTATTCTATGTGGTAGAATTTAAATTCATCTTGAACATTAAAAATCATTAATTATAATTTCATATATAAATATACATCATACTGAGATACAATTGGTTGAGTTAAAGAAATTTTTTTAGAAATGTGTGTATAAAAATATGATATCTTTTATACAACTTATACTAGGTGTCATTAAATTAATAAAATGAAAAACTATTAATGTTTTGTTTGATGAAGTTGTTATGAAATATTTTTTGAGTATAATAAGGATGAAATTATATCAATTATCTTCACTTTTTACAATGATTTTAATAATATTAATAGAAAAAGTCCGGTTATAGTTCCACCCAATAAGTTTCCTACCTCTTTATCTCAAATGATGAATATATTTGGAAAAAATTGATCATTTCATGAAATATAGGAGGATGGTACCCATTTTTAGTATAGAAGATATTTCTCAACTATTAGGAAACCTTGAAATATGTTTAAAACAATTCCAGTCATGATTCCTATTGAACCTAAACCCATATCAAGATCTACAAAAAAACAATTCTCAACCATCCAAAATGTGTTTTGAAGATTAATTGTATACTAGAATAATAAAATAGAGATGATATCAATGGAATGACGAGTAATTGAAAAAATTATAAAATTATATAAATAAACCAATGAATATGGGAATTTTAATAAAAATATATTATTATATATCATTATTTAATCCATTTTCCTAATCTAGAATACCATTTGAGAAGGATAAATATAAAAATAATGTCAATCATAAATAATTTTATATTAAGAAACCAATTAAAAATTCAAAGAGATTTCCATTATTTAGTAATTAATGTTTTAAATTGTCTATTATCATTACTTTTATTAATATCAATTTATGATAAATAGAATTCCATGATAATTTATTATAAATTTTATTTACAATTTTACTCTATATTATATTCTCGCATTGTGAAATTTAATATTTATTGGTTCTAATTGTATAAATTATTTTTTAAATAATAAAGAGGGGATTCTAATATTTATACCCTACCCTATTATTTTTTTCATAATTTGTAAAATTTAATTTTTTACATTTTATGGGTTTGGGATCTCTAAAATGGGGGAGATTTTTGAAAACATGTATTATTTTATGATAACCTGGAAAATAATATGTTTCATTCACATAAAATATATTTCTTATATGGATAATGAGTTTATTAGAGTGTGATAATAGGTTTATATAATATTCACAATGTTAATCTATGTTCTGTAATTATCATATTTTCAATTGATTAATGTTTTCTAAGTACATGATATTATAAATAGGGATGTTGATACTTCTCATGTAGGGAAAATTCCAAATTAATATTATACTACAAACTAATAGATCATTTTTATCTTGTAAAATGTGGAGTTAATTATTAAATATAGGTTCCTTCCTAATGAAATGATTACTGTACAAGTAGAAATTACTACTATGTATTCTATATAAATTTAGATTTATTAATTATTATAAAATTCTTTCAAAGTATAGGAAACAACGTGATTATAAAATTCATTACATATGGGAACTATATTCTTATTTAGATAGTTTAAGACACAGATTATTTATAAATTTAAAATTTATATAAGCTTATAATTTTACATATTAATACATGGTATTACACGTGGAAACCATACAGTTACATATTTAGTTATATTCATACATCACATTTATGTTTTGACAGGGAGGGTATTGTATATTATATTAAGTGATTATTATTTTGTATTATCAAAATTCATTTTTACATATATCGGGAAATATTTATTCTCACATGTTCTTCATTGAAGAATATCATTTTTTACATATTATATTTTTTTTGAAGTAGTTTTTACATATGATTTAGATTTTAATGTTTTTATATTATAATTTAAATATTTTTATCTATTTTATATGATAATATATCTCATTTTAGTGTTGTTTTAAATATTGGATTCATTTTAAGATTGAATTGAAAAATGATTTCTACAAGGTATTATTTTGAGATGAAATATTTGATAATGTTTATGAATATTAATAGTTTCAAGTAGAAGATGCAGGATCATTTTTGAAAAATTAATTTCAAAATGATATATATATATATATTAATATTTATATAAGATCAAAATTAAAATTAATGAATGAACAAATGATATTGCATACATCTATGACATATAAAATATAAACACCATCTATACAGTTGTTATGATCTTCATGAATACTCTTGGAATGTTGTCAAAAATAATTTATTTTCTATAAAATTGAAAATAAATTAGAAGAAGCAATAAAAATGGATTTCATACCTATGCGTATTTTTTAGGATTAATATATGAATGTTAATCTTTCTGAACTATAGTTTAAAGACTATTTATTCTAGAAAATAAAATCCACACAATAATAATGTTTCAAAGACAGAAAATATAAGACCACTATTTGGAATAAGATCAAAGCTGATACTAGGAAGAGTTTTGGGCCTCTATGTAAAATTTATATGGAAATAATTTTCAGTAACGTGATTTTTTTAGGATTTGAAAATTTTTGTTTCATCGAGGTGGAACTCTATTGAGAATTCATAATTGATCACCATGTTGATAACATTTTTACTATCAACGTGGTCTAACTTAAATGTCATGTGAATGGTTTGTGAGACTATGTCATTTTTGGTGTCAATGTAGATCCACTAAGTGACCATGAGAAATATTTTTCATATTTCCTTATTTACAGTGATGATGTAAATCTCAATATATTTGTGTGATTCAAATGTTACAACACAATTAAACTATTGATCTTTGTGAGTTGTAATAATACGGTTAATTTATTTTGTGGGTTCATGATATATATATCATTTTAGTTTCACAGATCATGGGATAAATATTTCTATGGTTTTTGTATAAATTCCAACCTCATTAAATATAATGAAAAAATTGAGTTATTTTCAAAGGGTACTAAATCTGAAAAAATAATTATAATTGTTTGCAGTCCTTTGTTTTGCCTAAGGATTCAATGAAATATCCTCTAGGAATATTTCACATATAATCATGATAGATGGTTGAAATAATTACCTAATTAATTTATGGTGATTCCTCCACCATAAATAATCTTCATGGAAGTAGTTGTGTGAACTACATTGTGAATGACAGTAAGAGTTTACTTTATGGATGACATCCTAATATATAAATCGTGTTTAATAGATATCCTTGAACACAAAAATAATTTATAGTCCTCACATAGTTTCATACAACCAAAACATTATTCATAATATATTCTTCCAAGGGTATATATTTACATATTCACAGTGGTTCATCACTATAAATGATTTGAAATGTAGTTAGATTCTTCAAAAGAAGTCTCTTTTAGGGACTAATAGGCCACCTTAATGGACCCTTTTCATCCCAGATAATGCATTCGAGAAGAATTAATTATAAAAATTACTTTACTTGAATAATTTCCCCATGATTGAAATTGTAAGGATCCAATTCTATCGAGGCCTCCTCCAAAACATTCATTCATACATGACTAGATCACGATGCATGTGAAACAACCCAAGATTTTAAAATATACTCATTTTTAATAAATTTAATGTGTTTATTTTCTTTAAATGAATTAAACCCATAACAAAATTGAATAATAATTTTTTTTAAAAATAAATTATTGTAATAATATTAAATTAAGCATAAATATTACAATCAATTAGGTTAAGCATTATTGGTTTAATTAATCTTCGTTAAACATAAATGTTTTTGAATGAATACTGGTTTATTATATATGTTTTATTTAATAGTTAATTTATCTTATATATAGTACTATAATTATATAATATTATTTATTATACATGTATATAAACTATTAATAATTCATATATTTATTATACAATTTCTAAAAATCAAGACAATATAAATTTTAGTTTACAATTTTTATTAAAAACAAGTTTTTCTGTTTGTAATTTATAATATATTAATAAATTAAATTAATAATTTTTTTTATTTTTTATGTAATTTTATAAATAAAAATTAAAAATTGAAATTTATCAGTGAACTAATTTTTTTTATTCGGAAATTAATTTGGATAAAATTATATTTTATGATTATAAATACTTTTTCATAAGTATTATTTTTATAAGTTTTGTTTGTATATATAAGAATTAATATCTCCCACCACCAAAAAAATTAATTTTTTAATATTGATTCAACATTTTCAATTGTAAAAATTAATACTATGCATTAATATTATCATCATTTTATCCAAAATTAATTTTCACCATAGTCCAAATACTTTCACCATGGAATGGGTTAAAAGGGTTAATTGGAGGAGAGGTGAACTAAGATATAATTTCAAAAATATATATAAAATCTATTTAAGATTAATTAGTTGATTTTATGTACACCATAACTTATCTTATATTTATAATAAATCTGTATTTTTTCCACAATCCCATGAAATTGACATAATATTATTTAAAAATTAATTTTATTTTCAAGGGTTCAACTCTCCTCATTTATAAATGGTTAGATCATATTCTCACTTATCAACACAACATGACCACATTATCATGAATAATAACATCCTAAATACGTTCCCAAAATCATTATCCTTCACTTAGAGTTTGGTTCCTTCATAAAATAGTCATCTAGAAATCTTAAAAGAGTTTCTACTAATGAGATTATTAAAAAAAATTATTCATACAAAACATTTTTATCTTATTTCTTAATGAATACCCTAAAAAAAATTCATAACCATATTAACATAATTAAATAATTATATTTAAAATAAATATTTTTTTTATATTAATGTTACAACCATTTTTCTTCTTCATTTTTTTAATGAAAAATGAAATCACCACTTATGTGTACGTATAAACTCTCATCTCTATGCAACATTGTATTTTGTTTTTTATAACAACCAATAATGGATGTCTATATAGATGTATTTGATGAGTATATATGTAATTTTACATATAAATAATATTAAAAATTTATACTTAATAATTCATTTTTTGTTTCTTTCTTTTTATCAAATAATCTAAGGATCACCCATGCATATGTGTTGATTAACACCTCCACGATGTGATGTGATTGATTTTTGTTTCCCAGCTTACATGGATTGTGATAAATTGTATGTAATGAATAAATATTATATTTATGAGATGATTGTTTTTATATATATGGTGGAACCATGGAAAATGTGTTAGGAATATCCCCATTTAACTAAAACATTCATGGAAAATAAAATAAATTACATGATAATATTTCATTTAAAAAGAATTATAAATAAATGGGTAATTAGAAATTAGATTATATATATATATATTATAGTGAAAATGAATATGGTTATGGTATATATTTATATTAAATAAATTTATTATAAATTTTTTTTGGACATAATTTTTTTAATGAAATGTGGACAGGGTCTCCTCATTTCAATTTCCCTTCCTTACCAAATGATATATATTGACCACCATATTTATTTTATGTTCTATATATAGTAGTAATGAATTAAATTTATTTACTTCAATAAAAATAATGTGTATTTTAAAATCCATCTAAGGTACTCTTTTCCTAGAGGTTTTGATATAGAAATTACCATGGCTCTATGGGTTTAGGTTTCAATCTCACTTTTAATTGTGGTCTTGTATGCTCAAAATACCTTTTGAGAACATATATAGTATAAAAATACTATACCACATTAATATTATTATTGTGACATCCTCAATATTAAATTATAAGAAAACCAATTTTTTATAGTAAATTAAAATAACTATGGAGGGAAATTTTAATTTTTCAATACTTGTGTTTATTATGGATTTATAAAAGGGTAAAATTCTTTTTTAACACTTTTGAATCTTCTATGAGATGTTTTTAGATTTTTATGTTAATCCAAAATTAGATTACCAGTACCATATGTCCTTGATGTTTATAAACTAAAAATATTAAATAGATTTTATTCATGATCATTCAGTTTTATTCCTAAAAATGAATATCTCCCAAATATAGTATTATATTAGAAATATAAGGCCACCGTTAGGTCTAGGATAAGAGTTTTACCCTATCTGTTACATAATATAATTTCATTTTAGAATTTGGACAAATATCACATAAGGATAATTTATCTAATTCTATAATTATATAATTTATGAAAATAATATAAGATCTCACAAACGGTGTCTTGGATGGAAAATATCAAATGATCATTAACACAAGAATGTGAGTTTTACCCCTCATGAAGAATATGTTCTATGAACATCAGGAATTTGGTAACATCACAAATAAGATTAATAATTATCCGAATATAAATATTTTATATTGACTATAAATAATAATAAAAATAATTTAATTGTTTTTTTTTTAAAATAAATAATGAAAATATAATTCTGTGATTAATAATATTATTATGGCAGAAATAAGGAATAATGGATACAATTAATGAGATATTATGAATGGTTCCAATTAAATTAAAATGTATCATTACAATTAATTTATTAACTATTTAATGGTTATTATTTTTAAAAAGATAATAGTGGAAATGAAGTGTTATAAATAACAATATTTATTACTATCATTAAATTGGGACACAAATATTTGATGTGTATATATATAATGTGTGTATATATTTATGGGATATATATGTATATATATATATATATATATATTTACCTGTGTGGTTTATATATTTATATACGGGTGTGTGTGTGTGTGTGTGCCGTCCTAACCCGGGAGCCAATGAACTGTGCCCCGATCTGGTTGGCCACATGCCCTCAAGCACGCCTCCTCATATGCCAGAGGGTGCTAACTAGTGGCAAGGGTCGAGTAAGTCAGTCTTGGGGAGACTATACCTTTATGTTATCAGAATAAAACACCAGTGAAAGAAAATAACAATTAACCAAGTGCAGAAGTGTATATAAATAACCAGAACTGATCAGTCGACATTTGATTGTAAGAACAAGAAAAATACAATATTCAATTGAAATGTAAACCATTATATGACAATGAAAGTGCCTAGTGTCTAAAATGAAACTGTATGTAAAGAAACAATGACTCCAAAACTAGTCCTAAACCACGTATGGTTCCCTCTCCCAGGCTCCAAACCCAAACAACAATCTATATGAGGGGATTTCCCTTAACCTGTCCAGTAATAACAAAACATGCTCGGGTGTTGATTGAGTGTCCCGAATAGGGTGTGAGTACAACTCAGTAAGGCCCCACCAGTGGTCTAAATTGAGTCTATTAAAATGATTGTGCATGAAATTTACTAAATAAATAGATCAAATAAATAATTTAAATTGATACCACATTTTCATTTTATCATTAATAATCACTTTAATCCAAGTTCAATTCATGTTTCTCATTTGAATCATCATTCATTGTCATTTATCATTTGTTGTAGGTCAATATGACTAGCATCCCAAATCTCATTTGAATCATAATCAATTGTTTTCATCATTCATTTGGTGCATGACTTCATTCCCAGCACCACAAATCTCATGACTGTAGGTCAACATGCCTAACAATTCAATAGTCATTTGGTGCAGGTCCTCATGACTAGCACCCCAAATTACAAGCTCGGATAACTATAGGAGAGGAACGACATATCCATGTCCCAATGACTAATCGGTCTATGACACAATTCCTAGCACCACAAAATCTCATAAATTTAATTATTCTTTAAGTAATAGTAATTTTCCACATTATTAATTTATTAATCCAATTATTAGTTAAACATTTCAAAGGCCATTAGTTAATTCAACTATTAACTAAAAATATAACTCATTAATTAATTAATCAATTAATTAATCAACCAACACAACCCTTTTCCATAATTAGTTATTCAGAATTCATTATCCAATTCAAAATCCAACAAGTCATAATTAATTATCACAATTAATTTTCTTTGATCACATCATGGAACATAATTAATTCTCACATTTAATTATCTTTGGTCAACATATTGGCATATAATTAATGCTCATAATTAATTATCTTACATAGAAAGACATAATATCAGTATCAAATCTAAATTATTATATCTCAATTACAATATAAAATCTCTAAATGATCAATTTGGGCAACCGCCATAGTTTGTTTTGTGATTCAATTATTAAGTAAATCACCAAGGCCATTCACAAGTCAAATCCATATTCTTAATAACTCTAATATGGTAATTAAATTATCAAGGAAAAACTAGAAAACTCATAAATTAATACACATATCATTAATCATGACTGTGGGAGTTTGATTATACCACCTACCTCAGTTTATTGTCGAATTTTTTCCCAACAGAAATCCCCAAAATCCGAGTGGCATACTATTGTCGATCAAGCTCTAGATCTAAATACCTAAAATCAAAATTAAGATCAAAGGAAACATGATCTTGAAAAACAAGATATACATTTTAAATCCTAGATCTATATTTCAATTCATTGGTTTAGATCCATGAAAACATCAGATATCTTCCATGAAAATATTTATGAAAGATGGAGGATGGAATAGGAGGAGCATCAGGAGGTAATCCACTTAATGGGACGAGAGAGGATATTCAATCCGCACTTTCAATCTCGAAGATTGGTGTTTGGATCGCCATGGAATCCCTCTTGAAGGATTAGGGAACACCAAATACTTTTCAAGCCCGATCCAAGGCTGAAATATGGGAGTCCCAGGGGGTTCTGTTGGTTTTAAAATGTATTTTCAGAATTAAAATCCTGCGTGCACGGTTTCTTGGGAAGACTGGAATAGTTAGGGAAAACCGTACGCCAGTGGTTCTGACTCCACTACCCAATTTTTCATGGATGGAATGGTTTGGTCATACCATTTTATAAACTATGCACAAACTGTGCAAACTCCTTTATCCAATTTCACATGCTTTTCCTGGTTTGGTCGCACAGTTTGTTAAACCGGGCGCAAACCGTCTACAACCCACATTCCTTTATTATTCCATAAATGTTCACCCAAACACACCCCCAAGCCACTAATCAAAATTTAAGGTACATAAAAAATCAAAAAATACCTCAAAACTTGTCTGAGATGACTCTAGAAAAGGTCGAGATCTTACAATCTCCCCACCTTATAAAAACTCGTCCTCGAGCTTCACTACCAAACTTCTATAAGATTCTGATCCATAAAGATTGTGATATTGAGCCCTCATTTCTACTTCCCTTTCCATTCTTTCAACTTGAACATTTCCATGTTTCCATAACACATGAACTAATGGAACAATATTTCCTATAATACATTCTCACTGTGACCCATCACATGTATTGGATTCTCCTCAAAGGACACATCTATCTCGAGATCAACCTTTTCTATATCATTCACATGGGATGGGTCAGGGTGATACCTCCATAGTTGTGACATGTTAATAACATAATAAATAGTGCTGAATTTCTGTGGAAGTGATAATCGATATGCCACCTGCCCGATTTTCTCCGACACCTCAAAACGGTCCAATAAACCTGGGTGCTAACTTGCACTGCCTCTGTATTCTTTGGTGGCCAAATCTTTGCAACACCTAATGGAAAATACGAACACCCTCTATAAACTCTAGGGGTAATATCTAGGTATCATCATATGAATTATTCCTACTCTGAGCCACAATCATACGTTCCAGAATCAACAATACCTGCTCTGATTTCTCCTAAACCAGACTCGGTCCCAACAGCTGTAACTCACCCGCCTCTAACCAACGAAGAGGTGATCTACAAGGTCTAACATAAAGTGCCTCATATTGTTCCATATGTATGGTTTCCTGATAACTGTTGTTATATGAAATCTTCACTAAAGCCAACTGCTTCTCCCAAGAACCACCAAAGTCATGCAAAGATGCTCGTAGTATATCCTCTAACACCAGTATGGTACGCTCCGACTACCCATCTGATTGTGGGTGAAAGGTCATATTTAAAAGAACCTATTGACCATGAACCATCTATAAGATCTACCAGAAACATGAAGTAAATCATGGATCATGATCTGAGGATATTTTATGTGACACCCCATGATAATTAACTATCTATCTCATATACATTTCTCCTGACTACTCTACTATAAAGGTTTATTTGATATGAAATAAGTGTTCTACTTTCATTAGTCGGTCCACAACAACCCAGATAGCATCATTAAACCTAAGAGTCTTTGAATGTACTACTATAAATCCCATATTTATGTCATCCCACTTCCATTGTTGAATAGTAAATGGATTCAATAGGCCTCAAGGTTATTGATGCTCTTCTTTCACCTACTAATAGGTGAAACATCTTGTTGTGAACCCTGCTGTATCTTTTTTTTCATTCTTGGCCATTAAAACTTCCGCTGAAGGTCATGGTCATTTTTTTCACTCCAAGATGTATTTCCCACCTTGAAGCATGAAATTGATTCATGGTTTCCTCACACATACTCATAGGAACAACAACAATATTTTTCACACAGATGATCTCATCCTCATATATTTTTTAGTCTGAAGGTGTCTCCCCTCCTTCAATGCTTTCTCCCAATGATAAACATTATGGATCCTCATACTGAATATCTTAGATCTATCTCAAGAGTGTATACTCCACTTCTACAAAAACCAGAGTCATCCTCTCCTGACTCTCCTGAACTACCACAAGGTTTTCCACCAGCATAACATCATCGTCCACTCCACAATTAACTCATGTACTAACAGAGTCTGGGGTTTTCTTCTCAATTCATCAGCCACACTATTTCTTTTTCCAGGTGTATATGCCAGATCAAAATCAAGGGACTTCATATACTCTACCCATCTTCACTACAGAAGGTTCAAGTTGTGTTGTGAAATGATATAAATGAATAATTTGTTTTTCGTAGAAAAAGTAAAATTTTCACATAATAGATATTGTCGCCAACACTTAATAGCAAAAACCCATGATGCCAACTCGAGGTCATGTAAAGGGTAATTATTTTCATGTGGTCTCAACTACCAAGACCCATAAATAATGAATCCACCCCAGTAATCAACACATCTCATAATCCCACACTAGAAGCATCACAATACACCGTGCACTCTCACCTGACAAAGGTAAGGTTAAAATCGGTGCTGAAGTCAAGTGATTTTTCAAATCCTAGATTGTATTATCACATGATTCTTCCCAAATAAACTGTACCCCTTTCCTTGTCAAACCAGTAAGCGGTGAATCCATCCAAGAAATGTCCGGGATTAATATCCTATAATAACCAGCTAATCCCATAATGCTTCCAATAACTTAAACATTCTTAGTATGCTCATAAGAAATCATTGCCTTCACTTTTTTAAGGACCAGTGCCACACCTTCTTCTGAGATGATATTCCCAAAAAAATTGTAAACTGTCAATCCAAAAATAATATTTAGGTATCTTGCCATAAATCCAATGCTCTCTCAGAGTACTCAGGATGATGTCTAGATGTTGGTCATGATCGTCATGAGTCTTAGATTACACTAAGTTGTTGTCTAGAATCACAACCACAAACTAATCTAATTACGGATGAAATATCATGTTCATCTAGTCCATAAACCTGAAAAGATAATTAGTCAATCCAAATGGCATTACGAAGAAGTCATGGAGTCCCTTCCTACTCCTGAAAGCAGTTATTGGTATATCAGAAGTCTGAACTCTCACCTGATATTTACCATGTTCTCAGATCGATCTCTGAGATCACACTACCACCCTTTATCTGGTCAAATATATCATCAATACACAGGAGAGGACATCAGTTCTTTACAGTAATTTTATTCAACATCCGTTAATATACAAAAAAGAATAGACTCCCACCAAACTTCTTTTCAAACCAAATATGCGATCCCCAAGGAGATGTACTTGGATTGATAAACCATTTAACCTCCAACTCCTCCAACTGTGTTTTGAGCTCTTGATGCTCAGTCGATGCCATTATGTAAGGTTGAATAGATAATGGCTCAGCCCCCAACATGAGATAAATAGAGAATTAGACATCTCACTAAAGTCGAAACCCTGAAAACAAATTAGAAAAGTCATCCTTAAACAGTTCTACTACTGGAGGAAGTACGTCTTCCCTACCACTCCCCTCATCCCCCAAAAGAGTAGAAACATGTGTTGTGAGCTCTCTGAGTTTCTGATTAATTGTCCCAGCTCTATCTACATAGATATCCAATTCTCTACGAAGGACATATTTTTCACCCTCAAGAGATATAAATGTCACTCTCCTGAGTTAACAATCTATGGGGGCTCGATATGTGACTATCCATTCCATACCCATAATCAGGTTGAAGCCTGTTATATTGAGGACATAGATATCCTAAAGGAAACGATACTCTCTGATATCTAGTGAACATAACTTACATAAATGGATATCCCTAGTTCATGTTCCTAACAGTGTATCGATATTCATCATTATACTTATGGACTCCAAGACATTAACAAGATTTGAAGATATAAAGGAATGAGAGGCACCAGTATCAAAAAAGGTAGTAGACAAAGTAAAAGAAACTAGAATAGTACCTCTCACTGTCGATGGACCAGCCTTTCTCTCCATAAGATTAGGTTTCACTGCATGTATCTATCATGCCCCTCTTCCATAGGGCATCGTCTTACTCCCCTAAGTAGCCCCACTCTGATGGTATGGGCGCTCATACCCTAAAGCTTCACACCCACTTCCTCTATCGCCTCTTCCAGTATAACTCCAGCTTCTAGACCCATATAGTGTAGAGGACCCCCTCCCAACACTCTGACTCTATGTAGCTTCTCACTCACCACCAGCCATCCGCTAATTCCTAAAAAAATTCTGTAGGCATCCCATATTGACACAAAACTGGAACACCAAAAGTGGTTGAGGACAATGTGTATGATAATGGCCATTCATACCACACTGGTGGAAAAAAACATGTGAAAGATATGGTGCAATTATACCTCCTAACTCCCTACCATTAATTCCACTATCCTTACTAAGATTCTCATGATGGGGCTTCTTAAATTCAGAAGGCACAATCCCTGATCGTCTAGCTACCTATCCATTACTGGAAGCCTCCTTTTGGTTCCACTCTAAAATTAGATCCCGATTAAAAATTTCTGAAAATTTATTTAGCCTAAATATATTCAATTGGGACTTAATTTCACACATAAGTCTGTCATGAAATTGATTTTCGAAAGATGCCTTAAATTCTTACCAAGCTGGGGAAAAATATTGTAAATCTGTGAAATGATTAGTGTACTAAATTATAGACATGCTTCCTTCTGTCAGATGAATAAACTTTGAATCATTCCGTTGCCTTAGCATGTCTAGATAGAAGTGTACCAAGAACTTCTCCAAAATGTCCTTCCATAACATATCATCAGTCTTTCCATATCGTACCTAAATCTCCAACTACTGTTTTGCAGTACCTCGTAGTATATAAGTATCCAACTTGACCCTCCACTCACCTGGAGTCTCCAAATTTTCATGTATCATCATTATGGAATCAATATAGAATTTGGATCCCTTAGGTCCACCCTATCTAGTAAAAGTAGGAGGGTGTTGCAGTTGAAACTCCCTTGTCAACTCAGACATGCTTTTCTGAACACGCCCTGAGTCTCTCTCCCTAAAAAGCATGAAATGAGAAATTTTCTCTCAGAACTGCACACCTTATTCCTCAGCTTCCACCAATGGTCCCTCAAGCACCCTGTCTAGAAGATCATTTTGGGCCATACCCCTTGGTCTCTCCCTCAAAAAGAATTTTGGATGCATATTTCTACAAATCCAAACACAAGTCTTATGTCTCATAAGGAAACCTTATAATAATTACATAAGAGGAGAAACTAACACAAAATGTTTGAACATAACCTTTCCCCCTTTTTCTCACCACACGGTCAACACCAAGCCCTTTTCACTACCCTTAACCATCCGACTCCTACGTCTTGGTTAAAAAGAGAATATTCAATATCATTAATTAATTCATCCATTAATTAATCACATTATTTATAAATAATTAATTAAAAAATTAATTAATTATTCCCATTTCATCAATCGAAGATCTCTTTATACATCAATTTATTCTCATTTTGCAACATTTTTTAAATATCACATAATAGAAAAACGTTCATGTTTAACAACCTACACATAACCCATTTTCTTGTCAGTTCCTAGAAAATGCATGTCAAAACAACCCTGAGTTCCTAGAATGAATCATGTAGACTCACCTATCGTGTCTCATTAGTCCATGAATCAATATTCCACAATTTTCAAAACAAATATCACATCAGATGACAAGTGTGTCACCCATGTTGAAATAATATTCAATTGAACCAAAAAAACAAAAATCACAACAACCAAACCCTGGGTACATGGATTTCCCCCCATACATGGGTTTGAAACTCCCATGCCCAATCTCATTACCAAGCCTCAACTCTTCCAAGACTCTTGTCTACCTTTTCCAAAATCAGTAAGTAAAAAGAAGAATAAAGAAAAGAAAAACTCCTATGATACAAATTTGTGACATCCTATCCCCGGAGCCACTGAACGATGCCCTGAGCATGTAGGCCACATTCCCTCAACTGTGCCTCACCATATGCCATAGGGTTCCCACTAGAAGCAGGGCACTATTAAGTCAGTATATGTGAGAATATACCCTCTATTATCATAATAAAATACCAGCGGAATAAAATAACTATTAACCAAGTGCATAAGCATATATAAATAACACGAACAGATCCATGACATTTGATATTAAAAAAATACAATATTCAACTTAAAGGTAAATAATCCTATGAAAATGAAAGTTCCATGTTTCTACAATGAAATGGAGAGTCATTAAATAATGACTCTAAAACAGGGCTCGAACCATATCGTGTTCCATATCCCATGCCCAATCCCAAATAGCAATCTATCCTTGGGCCTTGCCCTTATACTGTCCTGCAATGACAAAGTCTGCTCAGGTTCAGATAAATAGGCCCAAATAGTGTTTGACTAAAACTCAGTAGGACACCACCAATGCTATCTAAAACAATTCTAGTCAAATGATAGTTTATGGAATTTAATCATGCAATAAATATAATTCATAATTTAAATAGATATCACATTGTCATTTAATCTTTTATCATCACTTTAGTCCAAGTTCAATCCATGTATCCCATTTGAATCATCATTCATTATATTTTATCATTTGTTATAGGTCGTCATTCCTATTACTAAAAATCTAATTTGAATCATCATTAATTATTATCCTTAATTATTAGTGTAGAAAAAATTCCTAGAACCACAAATCTCATGAGTGAATGTTGTGATTCCTAGAACTCCAACTCTTATTTGGTGTAGGTCATCATGACTAGCACCCAAAATCAAAAGCTTGGATTACAATTGGGGAGGATAATCATGTCCAAGTCCTATCTTTTAATCAGTATATGACTCCATGACCAGCACCAAAAAATCACATCCATTTAATCATTATTTAATCATATTAAATTTCCACATTAATCATTTACTGATCCAACTATTAGTTAATCATTTCAAAGGCCATTAGTTAATTCAAAAATATAGTAATCATATAAACAATTAATTATTTACTCAATTAATTAATCAATCAACACAAACCTCTTTAAAAAATTAATTCTTCACAATTAATTATCCAAATAAATACCCAACAATTCAAAATTAATTCCCACCGTTTATTATATTTGATCACATCTTGGATCATAATTAATCCTCCCAATTAATTATCTTTGGTCAATGTCTTGGAACATAATTAATTCTCACAATTAATTATATTAGATAGCCAAACATAATTACAATATCAAATTTCAATTACTATATCTCGATTACAATATCAAATCCTTAAAATATCAATTTGGGTAACCCCCCATAGTTTATTCCATAATTCAATTATCAATTAAATCACCAAGGCCATTCACACATCAAATCCATATTCCTAATTACTCCAAATTAGTAATTGAATTATCAATAAACTCATACACATTTCATAAATCATGACTATGGGAGTTATATTAGACCTCCTACCTCTGTTTATTGATGGAAGATTTCCCAAAAAAATCCCAAAAATATGAGCAGCACAACTCATCGATCAATCTCTGGATCAAAATCCATAAATCCAAAATTAAGATTTAAGGCATCAAGTTCATGAAAAAATATATCTAGATTTTCAATCCTATATCTAGATCTCAATCCATATGTTTGGATCGATTAAAATGGTGGAGATCGTCCATGATAAGATTTAAGAAAGATGGAGGAATGAATGGGATAATCATCAGGATGAAATCCTCTTACCAGGAGGAAAGAAGATCTTAGATCTGGAATTTCCATCTCAATGAATACTGTTAATATCTCCTTGGAATCCCCCCACAAGGTTTTGGGGAAACCTATAGCTTTTAAAAACCAATCCATGGTCGAAAAATGGGAGTCCTAGGGTGTTAGGTTGGTTTTAAAAAGGATTTTTAGAAATAAAATCCAGCGTGCACGGTTTCCTAGGCATAGGCGCATGGTTAGAGAAAACTGTGAACTAACTATGCGATCTCCACTGGCCAGTTTTTCATTTTTGGAAAGTTTTGGTAAAATGGATTTTCAACCCATGTACCAACTGTGCAGACTCCTCAGTCTAGTTTCACATGCTTGGCATGATTTTTCGCACAGTTTTTCAAACTGTGCGCAAACTATCCACATGTATTGTCCTATTGTTTTCCTTAAATGTTCACCCAAACACACCCCCAATCCACTAATCCATGTTAAATGTACATAAAAACATCAATAAGTACCTAAAAACATGCTCGAGGTGACTCTAGAAAAGGCTGGGATATTTCCGTGTGTGTTTGTGTTTGGGTATAACGTGTATATATATCGGTCAAATATTTATATATATACATGTGTTGGTGTATATTTGTAAATAAATATTTATATATATATAAGGATATATATATATAATGATGAATTTTAAAATTTATTTAATTAATAATAAATATATTGAATTGGATTCATAAAATAAAAAATAATTTGGGTCCATGTGTGCCTTTTCACATGAAGAAGGGAGGTGGTGGCAGCATTCACCCACATGAATTCATAAAATAATTATTACAATATTTGGTATATAATTTTTAAAAATAAAATGATAATGTAAAAAGGGAATTTGGGGGTGCTACATGCACTGGATAATTTCATCGCATGCCCCTCTCACTCCCTCTCACTCCCTCTCTCCTAAATTTATTTTCATTTAATTTTCATTATTTATTGTAAAATTTTATCTTCTATAACTTATCAAATATTGATATGATTGATGTGTTGACAATTTCTTTGGGTTTTTAACTCCCCAAGGATTTACAAATAAATTTAACATAAAATGCATTCCACTCTGAGTCTCTACGACATTAACACCTTTCTGTTTATAGAATATATTTATAACCTAGTCATTAAACATAATTTTGTCTCTTACGTGCTTTGAATTTTGAAAAAAAGACATACACAGTTGTGATCAGTGAGATATTTAGAGACTGATCGGATCAAATGAAATTTTTTGAATAGTAACAATACCCTTATGAATAGTAATTTACCCTTACGAATTTTAATAATCTACTTATGAGTAGTAACCTCACCCTTGTTACTATAAATAAAATTCAGGCACCTTATAAATAAGAGTGGATATTTTCAAAATTAATAATTATGTGTTTGAATTTTTATGAGTAGTAAATATTTAATTACAAATCTCAATTAATAGCTACATTTAAAATAAAACATATTTTCATAAAATGTATTCTAAAATAAATATTTTATTATCCTATGATTTTAGGATAAATTTTTGAGCCCTCAGTTAATTTTTTATCTTATTGTAAAATTAGTTTTAGATTTAAAATATGGTTTTTTAATGTAGATAATGATTTTATTTTAAAGTTAAATTTAAAATATTGAAGAAATTATTTTTATAATATTGAGTCTATTTTTTGAATTATACACATTGAAAAAAAAAGTTATGATGAACTTTTAGTTTTTTCTGAAATACTTGAATTTTTGGTGAATAATAAAATATAGTAATTTACGATAAAATTACATTATAAGACAAATATATTATTCCCTGCATCATAGATGGTGTATGAACACTTTATTAGAACTCAAATTATCTTTTCACTATTCTTCTCCCAAGATTCAACACTATTACTTGTCTTGAGGAAAATATTAAAATAATGAATTAGATATTCAAAAAACACTTCTCTCCTCCACTATAAAATCCTCCAATCACTCCCTCTTCTTTTCACTCTTATTAAACGTTATGCATCTCAAATTTCCGGCCAAATAATATTCACTAGTCCCACCCCAATTCCAAGAGCACTTATTATTTTCAAAATACCAAAACCCATTCCTTAATAAGGTTCTCATCGATATTGATTCAAGAGGTAAATCCTTATACTTTTTCATTTAATTTAATTTAAATTTATCTTCATTTATTATTCTCTCTTAACATCCTTTTTCCAATTCATCTTGATAAATCTAGTATCATTTATATACAATATTTATGTCTTGTTATTGTAATATCCATTTTAAATCTTCTAACTCTATCTCTATCTCTCTCTTATTTTATAAACGAAATCAGTGTCTGGGAGGTGGGAATTTACAACCATTGTGGATGATGATGTTTCGTTCATCAAATTCTTCTTCATGTCTATTCATGAATACCATTTTTTTGGTTGAACCCGATTCTAAATTTTTTATTATATATTATTTAATGATTATGGGACCATTATTTTAACATAATATTAAATAATGGAACAAAAAAGTTTGTTTTGATCGAAAAAACACCATAAAAATTTAAACGATTATACCTAAATGTCTTTTTTATTAATTCAACCTAATATAATGGAACATAATGACATATAAAACCTTTTAGAGTTATATATTTCCATTAATAATATATAATTTCAATTATGGAGAATTATATCCATTCTACATAAAATCCATTACTTATAATCAAGGGAACTGATCCTAAAATCAAGGAAATGAACACTCTAGAATGACATAATTCAATTTTATAACTTATTAATAAGGAAATAAAATAACTTAATAAAACAATAATGAATAAAATATATATATAAGGTTGTGAATTAGTTAATTAATTGATTTTATTTGACTATCCCGAAAATCAAGGTCAAGTGAAAAATACATTCATATATAATTTAATGGTTTTCTACCAGAACCTCATTTTCCTTTCATGTTACCTTTGTGTCTATTAATGAAAATTAGATTATTAATTATTCTAATTTACTACTCATAAGTTCAATATATTTCATTTAATCATAATCCATCTTTATTTTATGGAGAGTTAACTATTTTATAAAGATCATTCTCAATTATTCCCGATAAACATGTCTGATTCAAGGGAACATCTCATATTTTTTAATATGATGAATTAATTGGACATTTAATTTTATGGGTCGGTCTTCATATATCTCCATGATTCATCATATGTTCTCATGGTACAAATATATATGGACTTGGTTGAGGCCTTTCCCATTTTTAGATATGGGTTTTCCATAGGTCTAAATCATTTCTTGTTTTCCTGGTCGAGGCCTTGATGATATGGTACATATGTTCCAAATTATGAATTTCCTCATTATTATGTTAGTAATTGATACTTTAAGGGGTTATTTGACCAGTATAATACCCATGATTTGGATTTATTATGGAATTAGTTATTCATCTTTTATTCCTTCCTTATTATTCTCTAGTCTTTGTTTAAAGGCATGCGTTTTTAGTATCTCAATATGCATATTGTTTATGATTATTAATATATTTTTGTATTGAATACCCTTACTAAGAATCTAAGATAACCCCTTTCTTATGTTTTATTTTTTCCAAGATGTGAATAATTATTTTCTGAATGACCTTCAGGGATAACCTTGGATTTAAGGATGTTTTAATGTAATTTCTATATTGCATTTACATTAATGATGTAATGTTGAACTTATGTATGAATATGGTTTTCTGAATATACTAAAATATTCAGTCCTTATGGATATGACATTGTTATATATATTCCAATTCATAAAAATAATTCATTGGAATTGGGAAACTACGGTCAGGTTGTTACTGTTGGTATTAATGAAAGTTTAGTAGAAATCATGGAAACAAGATTCAGAAAACATAGATTAGGGCATGTGACCCTATGTTAAAAATTGAGGTTAAGCATACAAGAACATCCTAAAATTTTGGTAAGGAATAGATTATTTGGATCTTTTTAGAAATACGTACATGTCTAGATACAACATGTGGATGATGTTCTGGAACAAATGTACCTTTAACTAACAACTCAGATAAGGTGTTCTAAGCCTGACATGGGGAAACCTGGTACACAACAATATTCCTTACTAAGAACATGATTTGAAACTCCCAGGGTATATTATTATGATAAATCACATTTCATTAAAATCCATTATGAATAATTTAAAAGGTAATTTTTCCTTAATAAAACCATGATTATTATTATGGGATTTGTTATGCATTGGATTTCAATTTATATTAAGTAATTTTTTACATGAGATTATAAATTATGATTCATAACCTAATATAGTTAAGGAAAATATTTATAAATTAATACTAATTGAAATAATGGAAACTAAATGAATGTGTATATACCATGTAGGGATTTCCCTCCTATGCAGGATAATGATGTTGGTTCTGGAGTTGCAACTGTTGCTGAGAAACATATAACTATACTTGGACATCTGACTCATGTTATAAACAAATAACATTACTCGTATGAATCATCATGATCCACAAGATGGAGGAGAAATGTTATAATACATTTTGAGAAAAAATCATCCATCATTCAATGAGACTATGAACCTATTTGATGCGGATTAGTGGATAAATTCTATAGAGAAGATATTTCCTGTTTTGGGAAGTAATGAGAGGGAGAATGTTTTCAGGGAAGTTTATCATCCATTGGGAGATTTTGATCAATGGTGGTTACTAATTCAAGACAAATATTATGAAGAAGATATTGAAAATATGTAATGGAGGTATTTTAAGGAAATATTCCTAGAAAAATACATTTTGTGAGCAAATATGGATGGGATGTTGTTGAATCTAAGGAAAAAAGGATTATAATTTTTAGAAGTATCATGTTAACATCACAATGTCTGAAAGGAATTATAATAACTATATAAGTAATCCAAGAAACAATATTGATCGATTTTTTGATTATTTAAAACAATTCCCTTGAAGGGAAATATTCTCCCAATGTTTCTCATCATACGAAGATATAGTCTAATGTGCTATCAAGAAGAGAAATATTTCTTTAAGTCGTCAGAATTTAATGGAAAAATGGAATAAGAGGGTGGATGGGTAGATAATGGATAATGTGATTATTAAAAAGTATAATTTCCCAACATGTCATACTTGTGGAATGAAAAAAAAAATTTCCTTCCTAAAAGGAAAAAGAGTTTGCTACAACTGTGGATATGAAGGCCTTTAAGCTGGTTATTTTATGGGAAAGAAAAAATATGCCAATGTTCAATGATATAATATCTGGGATATGGGACACTATTATAAATATTATCCAAAGCATCAATGAAACCATTATTATAAAAGGACAAGATATTAGGGACAAGATTAATCAATCACAATAGCTGATAATGAAAATCCTAGTGATGTGGTGGAAGGTACTTTTTTAATTTCCTCTAACATAGCCAATAATTTATTTGATTATTGATCATCCAATTATTTTATATCTTCCTATTTTTTCCATGAAAATTTGATATTTACAATTTTAATTAATAAAGGAGTTGTCATTCAAAAAACCTAAGGGAAGTATTATTGCAATAAAGTTGTATCAGTCAATCCCCCTTTTGACACATAACTGTTCATTAGTTTCTAACATTATCATCACACCAATTATTTTCTTTGATATAGTATTTGATATGAACTGTAGTTCAAATTATTATGCGAAAATATATTTCCTAAAAAAGGAATTTAAATTTTTTTAGAATGATGTAGAATCCCTTATATTTAGACAATAAATATCATCATCTAATTCTTATCTAGACCCACCCATGATAGCTCTACTGAATGTAGTTCATTGAGAGGATGATAAAACAATATCTATGGATGTGGAATGAAATTTTGAAATTTAATATGTACCTATTATGTAAGAATACATTGATTTATTCCCATATTATTTACCTTCACATCCCTCAAATTGGAATGTATTGTTTTCTATTGATCTAATTCCGAGTACAGGGCCTATATCAATGTCCCTTTGTAAAATGGACACAATGGAATTAGTAGAGTTGAAGAAACAACTATATGAATTTAGTGATAAGGGATTTTTCTTCCTTAATGTTTCTCCATAGGGATCTCATGTTATTTTCATTAATAAGAAATATAAATATATGAGGTTGTGTATGGACTATAGATATATCATTGCTATTATTATAAAGAACAGTCATCCTCTTCCTCACATTGATGATTTATTTGATGAAATTCATAGAGCACAATATTTTTTATAGATTGATCATCAAGATGGATATCATCAGTTTCATGTGAGGTAGGAAGATATTTCAATGGAATAATCTGAATCCTAGTATGGGAATTATGAGTTTATAGTAATTCCTTTTAGACTGACTAATGCACCATCTATTTTCATGGATCTAATGAATAGGGTTTTCAATGATAGTCTTGATGAATTTTTTATGTTATTTATTAATGATATCATGGTATACACGAAAAACTATGAATAACATGATACTCACATGCCCATAATTCCTAATACCCTTAGAAGAAACAAGTTATATAGTATTTTTAGAAAATGTGAATTCTAGATTCAAACTATTTTCTTTCATATTTATATTGTCTCTAAGGATGGAATACCATTTGCTTTTGAAAAGAAAAAAGGCAGTTTGGGAATATAAAACACCAATAAACATAACAGAGGTTGGTAGTTTTATTTATTTATTCGGTTATTATCGAAATTTTGTTCGGAACATCTCCCAGTTATCCAACCAGTTATCCAATCTTTCTCATTTGTCTGTTAAGCTCATATGTAAAAAAGAATGAGAATAATGTTTTGATGAGTTGAATATGATATTATTGAATGATATATTACTAAATATACCATTAGGGAATGATGAATTTTTCATATATAGTGATTCGTCATAGAACTGACTTGTTTGTGTACTTATACAGAATGGTAGATTTATTTCATATTCATCAAGGCGGTAATGAATTCTAGAACTAAACTATTTGACTAATAATATTGAGTTAGCCTCTATAATATGTTCTATGAATATATGGAGACACTATATTTATTTTGAAATATGTCCGATATATACGGATAATAAGATCTTGAAATATACATTATCATAGGAATAAATCAACATGAGGAAATGGAGATATCTTTAACTACTCAATGTTTATGGTTGTTTCATACATTACCACCCAAGGAAGAAAAATAAGGTGGTAGATGCATTAAGTAGGAAGGATCATGGAGTTATAAAAAAATGATGAATGAAAGGGTTTTAGTGTTTACAGATCTTTATAATAAGTATATGGGAATTATTAAAGAAGTTGAAACATCATTACTTTTTCAATTGGTTTCCCAACCATATTACTTTGAAATGAATAATAGTTCTTAGCCTGATGATGAGATTTTTCAAAATAAAATTATTTTTGTGAATGATGGGAAGAGGATTTGTGATTCCACTATATGATATAGAAACAGAGTTATTAGATGGTTCCCTTAGTTCTAATATTTCTATACAACATTGTTGCACTAAAATGTATAAGGATTTCAAGGAACATTTCTGAGGGGACTACATGAAGTGGTTAATTGTTGATTAAATATCAAGATGTTTAGTATATCAAAAAGTGAAGGTCAAACTACTACATCACAGAGGATTCATGAAACCTCTACCTATTTCTACATGGTAATAGGAAGACATACCCATGGTGTTTGTCATTGGATTAACCTCTAAGAAAGAATGATGTGATATGGGTAATTGTTGATCGATAGATGAAATATATAAATTTCCATGGTGTATGAGAGGATTTTCCATTAGATATCCTTGAAGAAATCTATATAAATGATGTTTTTAAACATCATGGAAAACCTCTCTCAATTTTTTCTGATTGGTATCAATGAATCACATAGAAATTATATAAAAGTATTCAAAAATATTTGGATACTAAGGATTCATTAAGTACTAATTATCACCCTCAAACAGACAGGAAATCATAAGGGATATTCCAAACATTATAAGACATGTTAAGATCATGTTATGTTGACATTAAAGTTATGTGGGATCATCATTTACATTTCGAAGAGTTTTCCAAAAAAATAGTTTCCATTCTAGTTTTCAAATTTCACCAAATAAATCATTATACATAAATAGATATCGTACACATACTTATTAGGATGATGTTGGAGAAAGGAATCTTATGGGCCCTAAGCTTATGGAGGAAACAACAGTGAAGGTGATGAAAATTATTCCCCATATCATAGAATATCATAGTAAGAAAAAGAGATATACCAATAATCAATGGAAGGATTTGAAATTTCATGTGTCATTTTACTTTTTCGTGAATGTTTCTCCAAGGAATGGTGTTATAATATTTGGGAAGAAAGGGAAACTGATCCCCAGGTAAATTGGTCCTCTTGAAATTATTGATAGTGTTAGAGATATGGATTATGTTTGTGGGATACCACATACACATTATACAGTACAAAATGTGTTCCATGTCTCATTTTTTGAGAATGTAAATTCCATACCCAATGCATGTCCCCACTTATAATGGTATAGAATTGAAACCTAACTTATCTTACTATGACGAGCCTATCTTGATTCTAAAATTTAAAGAGAATATATTTGGGAATTAAATGACATATCTAGTAATGTTACATTATAAAAATCATAAATTGAAGTGGTGAATTGGGTCTTTGAGGATCTTATGAAGAAAAACTACTAAAATCCTTTTATGAGGTATCATTTAGGTAATTTCATGGATGAAATGTTTTAAAGGTTAGATAATGTAACACCCAAATGATATAGAAGTAATTTTAATATAGATTTAATTCAAAACCAAGTCTCTAATGAAAAACATTACTATTTGTAAGAGATAGTTATAACCATGCTTTTTGACATATTTTTTCCACGTCTATGTTTTGAATTTTGAAAAACAGACATGCATAGTTGCGAACAGTAAGATATTTAGAGTCTGATAAGATCAACATAAATTTTTGGTTAATAGTAAAATTGTCCTTATGAATATTTATGTACACTTATAAATTGTAATATGACCTATATAAATATTAACCTCACCCATGTAAGTATAAATAAATATTAGGCACCTTAAAAAAAGAGTGGATATTTTAAAAATTAATATTAAAGTGTTGGTAGTTTTGTTGGTAGTTAATATTTAATTACAAAGTTAAATTAATAAAATTAATTAAAATAAGTTTTATTTTAATATATTGTATTTATAAATAAATATTTTCCTTCCATATTATTTTGGTATAATTTTATGGGACCTCAGTAAATTTTTTAATGTATTATAAAATCAGATTTAAATATAAAATCTGTATTTTCATGTATATAATGATTTTATTTAATTATAAAATTTCACATATTTAGGAAATTATTTTGAAAAATGGAGTCAATTTTTTAATTCTACACACCTATGAAATTTAATTGTGGATTTTAGATATTTTTCTAAAATACTTGATGATTTTTTGAATAGTAAAATGTAGTAATTTACAGTATAAATACATTATAAGATAAATACACTATTCTATGCATCATGGATGATGCAATCCCACATGGTTCTCATTCACAAGAAGTTATCACTTAATTTGGTCCCAATAATCAACACTATTTCTTATCTTCATAAAAATAATAAAATAAGAAATAAGATGATCAAAAATCACTCATCTGTTATACTATAAAAGCTACCCATCACTCCCACTTCTCTTCACTCCTATAATCCTTGAACCTTCTTACTTATCGGCCTAAATACTCTTCCTTATTCCCCCTATATGTTTGTGAGCTCTTGGTATTTCCAAAATACCATAACCCCTTCCCTTAAAGAGGTTCACAAATATGGGGATTGAAGAGGTAAATCTTCTTACATTTTCATTTAATTTCATTTCAATTTGACTTTTTATCTTATTATATCCTGAACTCATATAACCAATTAATATTGAAAAATATTTTTTAACAAATATAATTTAATTATAATATTTTACTATAATAACCATTATCAATCATCTAACTCTATCTCTCTCTATGTATTTTATTTTATAAAATAAATCATCATTTGAGAGGTGCCAATTTACAACCTTCATGGATGATGATGTTCTGTTCCTCAATTTATTCTTCAAGGTAGGCCATGAAACCAATTTTATGGTTTTAAAATATTATATAATATTTATTATATCTTATATAATGATTTCAGGAACAATCATTTGTACATGATTTTAAATAATAGAACAAAACTAATTCGTTGTGATAAAATAACCGCTGTAAAAATCTAAACGGTTATCACTAAATGTCGTATCTATTGATTCAACTCTATACAGTGTAACCAATTGATATATAAAACCATTTACAATTGTATTTTTCCATTGATAATGTATAGGTTCAATGTTTGATAATTATATCAATTCCACATGAACTCCATTACTTATAATCAAGTGAACCGATCATGAAATCAATGAAACAAAAACTAAAGAATGGAATAATTCAATCGTATATCATACCAATAAGAACATAAATGATATTAATAAATCTATAATTAATAAAATATATTTCTATAGGGTTATTAATTAGTCAATTAATAGATTTAATTTTATCATCCAGGGTGTTAAGGTCAAGTGCATAATACATTTATACATAAGGTGGGAGTTTTCTACCTGAACCTCCCTTTTCATTCAAGTTAAACATTATATCTAATAATAACAATAAATTTATTAATTATTCATATTTAATCCTCATATATTATGTATTATATTTATATATATGTGTACAAATATTAATTCTTATTTATTTTATGGGGAGTTTTGTGTTTTATAAAGACATTTCTCAATTCTTCTCAATAAACAAGCCTTATTCAAGGGAACATCTCATATTATTACCTATTTTCAAGTGCACTGTATAAGATATTTTAAGACCCAATTATTTTTCAAAAACCAATAATTTTATCAAGGAAATACTAACTTATTTCATTTCTATTTTGATACCAACAATTTTCCAAAAAACACATCTTTTTAAAGTAAAAGGGTATTTCTCTTCATAATTACTCAGTGGTTTTCATTAGAGTAATTTCATATATTTCAACACTATTTTCTTATTATTATGTTTATTTAGGAATAATAATTTATGTTATGATATATCATATTTTATTTAATGGTTTAAAATTTATTTTACTATGGATGTGCAATCTTGACACTATTCACCATACTACTGAGAATGGTTAGTAAATATGTTTATAGATTGGGGAATGTTATTTAAAATGAAAATATATATGAGGTTATGTTTAACCCCATTTGTATGATGAATTAAATCATATAAAAATGAGGGTTGGGGCTTGATATAACCCCTATATGCATCGGTAGGTCTCATGATACAAACATATATGGACTTGGTCGAGGCCTTTCCAATTTTTAGATATGGTTTTTGTCAAGGCCTTAATCAGTTTTAGTTGTCTTTCCCGAGGCCTGGATGATATGGTTCAAATGTACCGCATTATGAATTTTTTAATTATTAAGCTAGTAATTGATAGTTAATGTGGTTATTAGACTTGTAAAAACCCCATGCTTATTTTATATAATGGAATTATTTATTATTCTATTATTCCTGCCATATTATGCTCTAGTATATATTTAAAGGAATGTGTTTATAGTTTATAACCATGCCTGGTGTTTATTTTTATTATTACTTCAGCGATATTACTTACCCTTACTATGTATCATATCCAACCCCTCTCATATGTTTTACTTTTATAAGGATATGAAGAAGTATATTATGAATGAATTTCAGAGATAAACAAAGGGTTATGTATATTTTCAATAGAATTTATATATTTTATTTTCTTTCAAGATATAAGGTAGAACTTCTGTATGTATCTTGTTTTCCAAAGCTGCTAAACTATTTGATCATTTGGGATACCAATTTCTTGTATTAATGCCAATGTAAAAAATTAATTCAACAACTCTGGAAAGCTGGGTTAGGTGCATTACAAATATTATATAAACAAGAATAATTTTAAACATATTTTTTGAGGAAATTAATATTGTTTATATGGTGTAGTTAAACATTGATTCCAACCCTCATTGCTGGTTCTCATTATAAATATGTTATAAATTCCTTGACATTAGTGCATGCCTTACAAAGCTTATTAGTATGATTATTCATGTACATGTGTATCCATATGAATTCTCTGAGAATAGCACATGATTTATATATTTTATTATCATGGTCTTTGGTGTGCATGTGTAGCCTAGTATGATACCTATGACTATGAAGACCTTTATTTTTAGAACTTATTTTTTAGTGTGTAATAGGAATGAATTTTTGGCCTATGTACATAGCTTGTAATACCAATATTTGATGCTTGATCAAATGATCCTTGTGTGTGTATGGACCTTAATTTTTTTATTGTTTCTTGAGTATGAATTTTAATGATTATGTTCACTGCATGAATTAATGTTATATTGATCTATCATTTTCATTATATACCACATATGCTGTATTTCTATCTACTAAAATTGGGCATGCAGGTTTAACCAATGTTTTCAGCATGTGAGATGTGACACCTATATTGTTTGACATTCAATGACATCTTAGATATGAAACATGAATGACTACATGCCTTCTTTAATGCACGTTCGAGAATATCCTATGATAGTGATATGGTTGAAAAGTGTTATTATATATTAGGACAATTAATGTTGGTATGATGTGTCACATTCTTGGGGAAATCCATATAAGAGAGTGGCTATAGACTTTTGGTGGCATGTGATATTTTACACATGTATGAGCTATCTACTCGAGATGATTGTGACTAACTTTTTTCGAAATGTACTTTGAATATACCTTCCTAAAGAATGTGTCATATAATTGGGTATATATAATCATGGAGGATGTTTGTGTATAGTTATTTATGTTCCATCTTGTATTATTCTGAATCAGGTTTGTTTCTCACAACATGGTGCCAAAGTTGGGAGAGAGAGTCCTTGAGGATCCAACATGTGTTTTGAACATGTGTTATATGTTGTGCATTTATTTTTACCCTATTTTCTTTCATTAGGTACACATGTATATTTTTGGAACTGATGTTAATTAATATTGGTGTTTGTCTACTAAAACCTAGACTCACACCATACTCTGTAATTTCAATGCACTTATAGATATCATACCTTGGGATTCAGTAAAGTGTAAGGGCCCAATGTTGGAATATTTAGAATATGTAAAAGGAATATGATGATGATGTTTTACAGAGTTCACGTGGTTTGTCATCTACTATTTTTATTTTTCTAGATTATCTCATAACATAGATCTATGTTGGTTTGTTTTTTGCATCATGTGTTCCATCTTTGAGTTTTCACATAATTAACTCTAATTATTTTAATATTATATTAGTTGTTTCATCATTTTATGCACTGTTATGGAGTTTATATTCTCCCCATGGTTCCCCTTGAACCCCTCTCTGGTAGTTGGAAGCCTCTAGTGTACATGGAGGTGCACTTCGGTCATGTGGCATTCAAATTCGGACCTGGTGGTTCTGGTCAAGATGATAGAAAATGGTATCAGATCATAATTTTTCACTAAGAATCATGTTATATATTTTTTTATTTGGGACATGATAAACATGAGTTATAATAGTTGGTACTTAGGTGGGTGAACTATGTCAGTTTAAGATCAACACTAAATAATGGACCCCCAAGTTTCCATAAAATGGTTCAATCTAGATTTTTTGTTATCATTGATTAAATTCCCCTTGGATGACAAACGTGATGTTGATATGTTGATTTCTGATATTTAGTGTGATTTCATGAATCATGTTAGGCATGTAGCTTCACATTCTACATATACCTAATGATTTCATTAGATTGAGATTGAATAATTAGATGTTTGTTGAAATTAGGATATTGAATTTGTGAATTATATATAGAAATCTTATATTAGAGTACATTGTATTCTATGACTGAGTGTATATATGTGTTTGGGAATAACATAAAGATATTGGTAATATGGACTTATGCATTGAATAGGCCTAAAGTTTCTTATTGTTCCTTTCAATGAAATTTATTGGAGTTATAATGTGATGATAGTAAACTCTATTATGGAATTAAAAATATTTTTATAAAAAATATTATAATTTTAATATTGATTCCCCTATGTTGAGGATTAGTGGTTCTATGATCTGAAATTATTCTCATGGATGAGAATAATTATGATGGTTAGAATTGTAACATCCATAATTTTCGAAAATAATAAACACCAATTTGGATAATAAATTGCATTTTTTGTTCTGAAAATTTAATTTTTCAACACATTTGTTTTTTATGGATATAATAAAGGCTAAATGACTTATTTAACACATTGGAATATTCTGTAGAATATTTTTGGAGTTAGTCACTGAATCAGCATGGGATAATAAATACTGTATAGCCTTGATGTTGATAGAATAAAAATATAAATATATTTTATTCATGTGTATGTGTTTTTATTCAAAAAATATATTATCTCCCAAATAGTGAATTGTATGAGAAATATGATACCCCTGTTAGGTCTGAGGTTAGGGTTTTACCCCAGTCATAGCATATGATTTTTTTCATATTGGACATTTTTTAAATATCATGTAAGGTTAATTTAATTAATAATATTACTATATATTGTCCAAAAATAATGGAATATCTCCCAAAAGGGGTCTCAGATAGAAATTCTAAAACCACATTAAAATCAAGAATACAGGTTTTCCATAGGAACAATAACTATTTTGTATGCATCAGGCGTTTTGTAACATCAAACATAAGGGTAATAATAATTCTTATATAAATATTTTAATTGGAATATAATAATAATAATAATATTATTATTATTATTATTATTATTATTATTATTATTATTATTATTTTGTTTGTCAAGGAAAAAAATGAAAATATACTTTTTTGATTAATAATAGTGTTATCATGGAAATAATGAGTGTGAATGATAATTTCTGTGATATTATTAATTGTGAAAATGAAATAAAATTTATGGTTAATATTAATTTAATAACTATTTTATGGTGTTTGTTTTAAAATTTGTGTGATATTATTAATTGGAGGGATATCCTCTTTGTCTCCTTGCCAATCGGGCTGCCACTGGATAAGAGGGAAAAAGAGGGTAGAATTCTTCCCCCATGTAACGCCACGACCCCAGTTACCTAGACTCGGTGCATTATGAGATAACATTGGCATGATTACAAGGAATCGAGTCTCGAAGTACCGATTAGTTTTTAAGTCTTGGAAAATAGATTACATACATGAAGTTCAACATTACAACTTGAAAATAAAAACAACAACAATTTATGCCATTAGAAATGTCTATGCCTCCTATATTTTTCCTGCAAGTCACTTATAACTAATATCTTAATATCCTGGGAAAATAAAACATAAGAAATGGGTGTGATCTGATTCCTAGTAATGGTAAATAATTTAGTAGAAGATATAAACTTTTAAGGAAAGATGTGTAATAAAACAATAGTATTTGAAACATAAACATGAACATAATATGGAAAAAAATCGAATATTACCATATAAACATGCACATTGATATTGTACCAGTCGAATAATCACATGTAATAATTAATTTCATAATGAGGGAATGTATAGTACCAGACCATGATTTATGTGTCAAGGCATTATGCCAGGACCTATGGGCTAACTGTAACCAGACCCAAACCCAGAGAGCCTATGTAACCAAACTCCATCCCGGAGAGCCTCTATAACAGGATTCCAACTCGGAGATCCTCTGTAACTGGAGTCTAACCCGGAGAGCCTCTGTAACCGCACTCCAACTCGGAGAGCCACTGTAACCAGACTCCAACATGGAGAGACTCTGTTACCGGACTCCAACCCTGAGGGTCTACTGTAACAGGACCCCAACATGGAGGGATTCTTTTTACTGATCCCCAACTCAGAACATACTAGTCTAATACATTCATCATAAGAAAATGTTGAAATATAACATAAACAATGGTATTAAAACTAGCATACGAAATGTCAATACATTATCCATAAACCATGAATGGTATAAAAATAACACATCCCCTGTCAAACATATCAAAAAACATTCATTACAATATAGAAGATTTGTATCATAATAAATCATCTTCTAACAAGTTTAAAATCCATTATGGGATGTTGACATAGATGAAAATGATCATTAAAATGCATTGAGAGAAATACCACTTTTTCATGAAATCATTCAAAATTCTCACAATTTATAAAGGTAATCATTTAAAAGGGATTTTTTAATCAAAGTGTCCCATACCACTTTGGAACTTTTTCAAATAATTAACATTTCAAAACATTCATGTCCATATAAATAAATCCATAAAATCATTTTGAAAACATGGACATTAATTAAAAGGGTTTAGAAAGATAAATCTTTAAAAAATATAAAATGATGATCTCGTTATATATACCATCCCATGAATCCTTAAAATATTCCATCTGAAATAATTTTTATATAATATTGGTATCTATGATATGTATGTCCTAGAAAAATACTAACACATGAACAATCTCGGATAATAATGGGATTGAGGAAATAACCCTTACCTCGTTGTAATCAATCGAGTCGTATGAACAATAGTCAATAACCACAAAATTAATCATATAATATCATGAATATAAATATAATCTTTATAATATATATCAAATAGTAGTACAAAATACACAAAATGCAATAAATTAGTGGACAACAATGGAACTCTCACGTAATTAAAAGTGATATAAGAAACCTCTTACCCCATGTCCGATATGACTCGATTGAATGTTCCTTGTTATTCCAGAAGAATACACATATGTTAATTTATACTTGAATAAAAATATTTTCAAGTTTATTATTCCTTTATATCACTTATTACCTTTCAATAACAATTAGTTAATTATTTGAGTTCATATCAGACATTTTGTTGATGTTCGGAACTTGAGTAAAAAATGAACTTGTTATAATTATAAATTGTCCATGTGGTCAAAAGTACAATATCTATAGGATGATATAACTCATTTAGATTTCATATATATAATATTTGTACAATATATATATATATATATGTATTTATTACATTACATAACATTTGGAGATAAGAAATGAAATGCATCGTTCATGGAGACGGTAAGTCGTATGTATGCATGAATGCAACTTTCATTTCTATTTTGTATTTTAATGGTATTAAAAAATAATGATACATAGGTATATTATAATTCCTGTATAATATAATATATAATATCATTAACTCCATACATTTTACATCCCACATAATTCATTAATGATTCATATTACTTTGAGGGGGCGGTAGTTTTCACTTCCTCAAATAAAATTATCTCGTTTACCCATAATGGAACCATAAAGGTATGATATAAATACAAAAATACAGAATCAAAAAAAACATAAATATAATATATATATCATATATAAATACAGTTCTATCTTAATTTCCATCATTAGAGGAGGTAGGAGGTAATCGAACAATCATCGTTTCGTTATGTGTTAGTTTGCCACTCACAAAAAAGTATGTTTTTCACCAATTTGATGGAGGTGTGTGTAAGTATGGTTCAAATAATTCTAATAAAAACATATTAGTATATTTAGGATACTGGTGTTGTCATAAAATAAAGGATTAAAATGATTTTATGGGTGTTGGATAAGTAAAATAAAACAAAATAAAAGAAAAGAATTTAAGAGCATCAGTTACCTTTAATTTGGGTAACTTCCTTTGGTTTGAACCAAAAGGACTTTTCAAAGAGACTTATGCCTAAGGTAAGGATTATAGGTGTAATATAGGGATTTTGAGAGCTTATTTGGGTAGGGGTTGGATGATCCAAGGGGCTCGAAATGTGTGTGGAATGGGTTAGAAGTGGTGTCCTTTTATAAGGGGGATGTTGGGATCTTTATGAAAGTATAAAAATATTATTTTATTATATAGTGATATTCGGTTCATAATCATCCAAAAATAATTAAAGTAAAATATAATATAACTCATGGTATAAATTAAATCATCCAATAAGAATTTGACACTTTTTGGATATATTTTTAATATTAATAAACTTATATACTTAAATTATTTATTAATGAGGTAAATACTGCACCACTATTGTGTCATAAATAATTTAATTTATTTGAGGTCTAAAAATTATAAAAATACTATAATGTATTAAATCTTTTTATCTTTCCAATGAATATTTATAGTTTGAAATATGACTTATATAACCCCATTTAAAATTGATTTACTAAAAGATAATTGTTAATGTCATTTTTACCTTTACATTATGTTATTTAAAATAATGTGTCATTATCATTAACAAGTGCCTCAATGGGGTCCCAAAATCGACAAATGGATTCCCATGGTCGACCATGACTCATCTAATAAGGATAGGACAAGTGTTAAGGTACTTTAATACTATTATAACATTCTTTTTACCTTGAATTACCTTATTTACCTTTAACCACGTAAATAATAGTCAAAAGTAACTATTCACCAAAAATTATCTTAATCTTACTAAACCAAATTTTACATTCTAAGGTTAATCATTTCTCTTTTATTTTTGAAATTCAACTCACAGAAGTGGTAAAATTATGTTCTATCCAAATTTGCAAATGCTCCTAGGAGGTGGGTAAAAGATGGTAAAAAGTTTGATAATTTTTTTTATATATCTAAAATTTTTATAAAATGAATCCAATGAACTATATTGAACTTATAAAGGTATTATGTATCTATTATGTCCTAAAATAAATTTAAATAAAATGAATAATTATTTAAATAAAAAGTCAATTTTAACCAATAACTCAGTGTTTCCACTATTCACAAAAAATTTAAGGTTTTTAGAAAAATACATAAATTTCACCCTAAGATAATTTTGATATTACGAATTCATAGATTAAGTATATTTTACCAAATTAAAAATATAGAAGTTTCATTTAATAATTTAAATTAATCCCCGCTATCAAAACAAAAAAAAGTGTTTTTTATGAAATAATAACTAATAAAAGATTAATACTTGTTTATGTTCAATTTCAAAGTGAAATTATTTCTAATAAATAAGATTGGATTAAATGGTAAAAATATATTCTCTTTATATTTCCAAATGATTAAAATGTATAATCTAAAACTAAAAATTGTTTTGATTAAAAATGTTGTTTTCAGTTAAAATATAGTATTTTCACTATTCAACCAAATACGAGAGTTATCAGTAAAACACCAAAAATTTATAGAAACTAAATTATTATGTCTAGATTCTAAAGAAGAATTTTATTTTTTAAAATTTAATTAAAGTTTCAAATATTGGGTTTATTAATGGTTCGCCATTAAAATGCGGTAAAAATGCATTTTTTAAAAAAAATTCATCTTTTATTTGAAAAAATGAAAATATTTTGTCATTATGGATAAGAAACTAATAATATAGATTATAATATTATAATGATAATATAATGTTCAAAGATTAGTTATTACAATGCATAACCTCTTTTGAACAGGTAGTTTGGTAAGTCATGGTGCGCTTGAACTTGGTGTTGCATGTATTGCAAGTTATTGAATTACATTGAATAAATAACGTACTATGAAATCTTTTGGGTGTTACATTGTTCCCTACTTTAATCAATTGTGCCCTCGTAATTTCAAATTGTTCTTCGAAAAATATAAGTTTCATAATAGAAAATACCTTTCTGGGAAAACCCACCTCGGAATTTGGGTTAATAAAATTTAGTCATAATAAGAGGAAAAGGGAAATGAAAAATTCAGCACCAAATTAAGATCTCGATTAGTAGAAAATTGGTATAAATTAGAGACATATAATTGGAGGAAAAACATAAATATTTATAGGGAGTGATTGATGTCATCAGTCACAAACAATTGTAGAAATGAGGGCCTCAAAGCCATCAACATATGATAATTTAAAATATCATCTGTTCAACAAAACATAAGGTATTTGGGTAATATATTTTTAGTTTTATGATCACCCATAAATTTTTTGAATTAATTTCTTTTTAGAGTAATATAAGAAAAAAAATATACTTGAAAAATACAGTTCCATCCTTTAACTAATTTCTACCACAAACTCATCTTTCACTCTAAAAGATAATAGAACTTAAAAAAGTATTCTATTTATCATATCTGTATAAGGATAAAAAAATTAATTTATAATTCATCTACCAGAACTATTAAGAAAACCACATTATTCAATATAGGACATCACGTGGGCCAGTGGTAGGTGATACACCCATGTCACCCTTCGGTTGCGGGTTCAAGTCTCGAGGCCTTTCTGGACGCGACGAGTTGTTGCCCGACCTCCAGGTTGTTCTTTTAATGGAAATCCAAAAATTATCTAAAACTAGACTTATCCAAAATAATTCTGTACAAACTCACAGTCCAGAATTTATAAGGAAGGTGAACACAAAGAAGACCATTTTTTCCACATAATAACATGTGAACACCTTCATCATGTATTCTTTTAAAACACTACAACATCCTGAATTACCATAAAACCTTATAGATTACGTTCATGCTCCCCTATTCCTTATAGAATACTGGATATACTCCTTCTATCAAAAAATGGTGTAAACTACAACAATGTTGGAATATAGAAATCATTAATCAGTTTCAAGGTAGTCAAGAATATCCAATATAATTTATCCAAATAAATCATTTATTATTCTAAAATAACTACCTCAGTATTACAACCATATTATGGTTTATATTTCTCACAACCATATATTTTCTGAAAATTTAACCTGATATTGACTCACTTTTCTTGGTTCCTCGCAATCTCAAGTCCTTAATGAAATAGTACTGCATTACAATCCTTATATACTAAATACTTTTTTTAACATGTACATCATTAATACAATACTGAAATGACAAAATAAATTAATAACAATGTAATAAATCTAATAATTAATCTTCAACTTCAGAACTATCATTACGTTATTATTATCCAATAGCACCATTTGAGGTATACTCTGATGATTTGGACATTGATTTGCGTAATGTCCCAACTCCTTGTAGATAAAGAATTGTACATTTGATACATTTTTTTACACTTGAAATCACATACTTGGTGTCCTTTTTCTCCACACTTATAACAAACTCCCAATCCCTTCATGAATTTACTATGCTGATTCTTTCTACAGTTATCAAATATGGGAAAATCATTCTTTTCCCTCTTCCCTTTATCCATTTTCTCTCTTCTATATTTTTATTCTCTTGCTTCCCTTCAAATCCATAGACTCAAATGATTCTTTACTTGTCTTATTAACAAATGATATTATGTATTCATATGTTCAGAATACATGGGAAACTATTTCCTCTCTAATTGATGGCTTAATACCCTGAATGATATGATCCCTCTTATTCTTTGTATCATATGTATTGCGGGAGTTCTCATTCCTTCTACTGGGTGCCATTTCTAAACAACGGCATACACTTGGTTAGTTTATGAATCGCAATGTATAATTCCAAACTTGTAAAATACCTAACATAAATTGAGCAATTTATGGATACAATACATAATAATAAAAATGATTTCATTAAGGAAGTATTTTCTGATAAATCCTTCATAATGGATTGTAATGAAAATGTGAATTATCCTAAGCATATCCCCTGAGAGTGTCGTAAACAGTAGTGCCGCATGGCCCGTTGTTGTGAACCAGTTCCTGTTTGAGTCTAGATCAAATCATTGTTTTTGGGTTTTACCCCTAGGTATATCTGTCCTAGAGCCACCTCTACCTTCTCGTATCTAGGCGGGGATGTATTTTCATGGAAAAATAACAAAATCTCTACATTACCAAAATTATAGGAATTTATTCTATACTAATCCTCAATGTCTGTCTTAGAGTAATGTTCTCTAATCTGAGTTTATCTAAATCTAGTTTCCAAGGTTAATGCTAAACATCCTATGATACCAATTGTAATGCCTCAACCCCATTTACCCAGAGTCTGTGTATTATTACATAACATTGGAATAATTACAAGGAATCTAGCCCAGAAGGACTGATCAGTTTAGAAGTCTTGAAAAATATATTACGTACATGAATTTCAACATTACAACTTGAATATAAAACCAATAGTAATATATTCCAATAGAAATGTCCAAGCCTCCTAGATTATGCTTTAATGTCACTCATAACTAACTTATTCATATCCTAGGAAAATAAAACATAAGAAAGGGGTGAGATCAGATGCCCAGTAAGGGTAAATAATTTATCAGAAGATATAAACTTTTTAGTCAAGATGTGTAATAACACAACAGTCTTTTAAACAAAAAATTGAAAATAATATGGAAAAAATAAATCAAACATTACCATATAAATATGCACATGGATATTCTACTAGTCAAATAATAACATGTAAAAACTAATTTCATAATAAGAGAATGTATAGTACTGGACATTAATTTCTATGTCAAGGCCTCGTTCCAGGATCGTTGGGATATCTGTAACTGGACTCAAACCCAGAGAGCCTCTGTAACTGGACTCCATCCTAGAGATCCTCTATAACCAGACTCCAACCCGGAGAGCCTCTATAACTGGAGTCCAACCCGAAGAGCCTCTGTAACCGAACTCCAACCCTGAGACCCTCTGTAACTGGACTCCAACCCAGAGAGCAACTCTAACTGGACTCCAACCCAGAGGGTCAGTTGTAACCGAACCCCATCCCAGAGGGCATAATTTTACTGTTCCCCACCCTGGAACATACTATTCAAATACATTCATCATATGAAAAGGTCGAAATATAACGTAAACATTCTTATTAAAAATAGCATACGAAATATCAATACTTTATCCATAATCCATGAATGGTATAAAAATAACACATACAAAGTAAAAAATATTACAAAACATTCATTACAATATAGAATATTTGTATCATTATAAATCAACTTCAAACAAGTTTATAATCTATTAAATTATGTTGACATATATGAAAATTATCAGTAAAATGCTTTAAGATAAATACCCTTTTTTTCATGAAATCGTTTAAAATTATAACAATTTATAAATGTAGTCATTTAAAAGGTATTTTTGAATCAAAGTGTCCCATACAACTTTGAAACTTTTTAAAGTAATTAACATTTCAAAACATTCATTTCCTTATAAATAAATCCTTAAAATTATTTTCAAATCAAAGACATTAATTAAAAGTGTTTAGAAAGATAAATATTTAGAAAATTTTAAATTGATGATGTAGTTAAATAAACCCTCCCATAATAACTTAAAAATTACATTTTAAATCATTTTTATAACATATGGGTATAAATTATAATTATGTCTTAGAAAAATACTTACACACGAATAATCTCAGATAATAATGAGATTGAGGAAATAACCCTTACCTCATTGTAATCAATCGGGTTGTATGAACAATAGTCAATAACCACCAAATGAATCCCAGAATATCATTAATATAAATATAATCATGATAATATATATCAAATTTCAGTACAAAATACACCACATTCAATAAATAGATGGTGAAAAATGGAAATCTCAAGGAATTAAAAGCGAGATAAGAAACCCCTTACACCGTGTCCGACTAGACTCGCTTGTATGTTCCTTGTTCTTCCTGATTAATAAACATAAGATAATTTCTACTTGCTTAAGAATATTTTCAAATATATTATTCCTTTTATATCACTCATTACATTGCTATAACAATTAATTAATTATTTGAGTTCATATCAGACATTTTGTCGATGTTCGGATCTTGAGTCAAAAATGAACATGTTATAATTATATATTTTCCATGTGGTCAAAAGTCCAGTATCTATAAAATTATACTAATTATAAAGATTTCATATATATAATATATTTTCAGTATATATATTTATTTATAACAGTACCTAACATTTGGAGATAAGAAATGAAATTCACCGTTCATGGAGACGGTAATCCGTACATATGCATGAACGCTACTCTCATTTCAATTTTGCATTTTAATTGAATTAAAAAATAATGATACATAGGTATATTATAATTACATTATAATATAATATATAATATCATTAACAACATAATTTATATTCCCCACATAAGTCAGTAACGAGTCATATTACTTTGAGGGGGCGTAGTCCATACTTCCTCAAATGAAATTATCGTGTTTTACCTATAATGGAAACCATAAAAGTTTGATATAAATTTAAAACACAGAAGAAAAAAAGAAAAAATAAACATAATATATATATATCATATATAAATACAGTGCCATCTTAATGTCCACCATGAGAGGTGGTAGAAGATAATCGATCAATCATTGTTTCGTGAGGCGTTAGTTTTTCACCCCCAGAAACAGTATGTTCTTCACCTATCAGATGGAGGTATGTGTAAGTTTAGTTTGATTCCTTCTCATAAAATTATTCTAGTATATTGAGGATACTGTTTTTGTCATAAATTAATGAATAAAAAGATATTAGGGGCATTGGAAAAGTAAAATAAAACAAAATAAAAGAAAATAATTAAACAGAACTATTTCCTTTAATTTGTGTAAATTCCTTTGGTTTGAACCAAAAGGACTTTTAGAAGTGACTTCTTCCAATGTTAAGGATTATAGGAGTATTATAGGGATATTGAGAGCTTACTTGGTTGGGTTTGGATGAGGCAAGGGGCTTGATAGGTTTGTGGAATGGGTTAGAAGTGGTGTCCTTTTATAAGGTGGACGAGGTGCTCTTTAGGAAAGTGTGAAAATATTATTTTATTATATAGTTATATTCGGTTCCTAATGGTCAAAAACTAATTAAAGTCAAATATAAGATGACTCATGGTCGAAATAAAATCATCCAATAAGAATTGGACAATTTTTGGATACAGTTTTAATATTAATAATCTTATTTATTTGAATCATTTTTAATGAGGTAAATACTACATTATTATTATGTCATAAATAATTTAATTTAATTGATTTATGAAAATTATAAAATAACTACCATAATTCAGGAAATAGTTTTATCTTTCCAATGAATATTTATAGTCGAAATGATGACTTATATAACCCCATTTAAAATTGATTTACTAAAAGATATTTTTTATGTCATTTTTCCCTTTACTTTAAGTAAATTAAAATAAATTGTCATTATCATTCATAAGTGGATCCATGGGGTCCCAAAATCTACCCATGGATGAACATGGTGGGCCATTACACATCCAAAAATGTTAGGACATGTGTTAAGGTAATTCTGTATTATTAAAATATTTTTTTCCCTTGAATTTCCCTATTTACCTTTAACAATGGTAAATAAAAGTCGAAAGCTACTATTCCCCAAAAAAATATTTTAATCTTATTTAACCACATTTTACTTAATGAGGTTAACCATATCTCTCTTATTTATGAAATTCAGCTCACAAAAGAGGTAAAGAGATGTTTTTTTCCAATTTGCAAATGCTCCTAGGAGGTGTGTAAAAGATGGTAAAAAGATCAATAAATTTTTTCATATATCTAAACTTATTATAAAATGACTCCAATTAATTATATTGAACATAAATAGGTATTATGTATATTTTTTTAAATAAAATAAATTTAAAGAAAATATTTAATTATTTAAATAAAAAGTCTGTTTTAACCAATAACTCACTGTTTTTTACTATTCATCAAAAATTGAATTTTTTTAAAAAATACCAAAATTTCACCCTAAGATAATTTTGATATTATGAATTTAAAAATAAATAATATTTTACCAAATTAAAAACATATAAGTTTCATTTATTAATTTAATATTAATCACCGTTGTCAAAACCAAAAAGTGTGTTTATATGAAATAATAACTAACCAAAGATTGATACTTGTTTATGTTCAATTTCGAAGTGAAATTATTTCCAATGAATAAAATTTGATTAAATGGTAAAAATATAATATATTTATACTTAAAAACAATTAAAATGTATAATTTAACACTACAAATTATTTTGATTAAAAAAGTTGTGTTAAGTTAAAATATATTATTTTTCACTATTCACCAAAATATGAAAGTTATCAGAAAAACACCAAAAAATTATTGAAACTAAATTCTTGTGTTCCAATTTTAAAGATGAATTTTATTTTGTAAAATTTAATAAAAGTTTCAAATATTGGATTTACAAACGGTTTGCCATTAAAAGGCGGAAAAAATACATTTTTTTAAAAAATTACTTCTTTTATCTGAAAAAGATAAATTTGTTTTTTCATTATGTCTAAGAAACTCATAATATGGATACTATATTTATAAGTATTATATAATGTTCAAAACATTGTTAATACTATGCATAACCTCTTTTTAACGGCTAGTTTGGTAAGTCATGGTTCGCTTGAACTCGGTGTTGCTTGTAGTGCAAGTTATTGAATTACATTAGAGAAATAACGTACTATGAAATCTTTTGGTGTTACAACCTAGCCATGGATCTATATTTGGGGATAATCCTCTTGAATAATCATGCGGAGTACCCTATAAATTAGGACGCATCATTGTTGGAGGGCCCTACGACAGCTTGGAGACTCAGGACGCTGGGCCACAGGGAGTGCGACCAGATCAACCAAGCGGCATTGTATGCCAATTAACTGAAAATGTGCATTGTTCTTAGGGTAATCCACTCATTGATTATAAAGACAGAAATGATTCACCCATAGTGTCTAGAAGAAACGCTTGACTTTATCTTGGGTGAGGGATTCTGGTGTACAAAAATTTGGCAGTGCAACCAGCCAAAATATGTTCATAATGTTGTATACTGCGAGTATATTTCCTAAGATCTTGGCCTCAGATTTAGGGTCTAGAACTCCATTTCCCCATTCATCAGCCAAAGGTAACAGGGGAACCAGTAGCGTTACCAAAATAGACCACTGAGACGGTAGGCCGGTCAGTGGAGAATCGGGCGACCGAGCTGACAAACTACCACATCTCATGCTATCCTCCGAAGAGTGTAGTGACTTAGGCACGACATTGTGAAAATACGGGATGACGACAATAGTTTATAACATGGGGACCGTGACTGCTGGTAGTGGACCCCAGTACTGTTCATCCACCATTGGACCCCAGAATATCTCTATGTGATCTCTAGTCAAGGCATATATTACCTATGGTGATGACAGTGGCTATTGCACGACTGTAAGCTATAGAGTTTTCAAATATTCATCCTACTAGATATACCTATGGAGGGAGGCGGGAATACGATGGACCTAGAATTCTAGAATTGTGAGGCTAATGCGCCTAGTTCCTACCCCAACCATTGACATAGAGGACCTAGGAGAAAGATCCATCACTGAGGCATATTCTACCTCAGAATCTTAGAAGCAAACCAGTTTGATCTCAATCTGAACCTTCTCAGCATTATTCTTATGGCGGCGATGACCCTCCCTCCTACCCCTGAGAGGGTTCTTTGGGACATGGTAGATTCTTCGCAAGAGGAGGACCTTCGGTCGTACTAGTGCTAGGGCGTGGAGGACTCCTGCTTGAGTGAGATGGGGTACGATGAGCACCTGGACAGATATCGAAGGGGACATGAGAAAGACCTTTGTGAGGAGTTCTGGAGCTAGTTAGACCTCCGGTGGAGTGGATAGGAGCATAGGTAGGAAATCCATGCTCATTTCCCCTTATAGTGCTAGTGCGGGGAGGGCCCTCGTACTGTTCAAGCCGAACACAGGTAAGACCTCTCGTGCTGGGTGCTGGTAAAGCAAAGCTAGCTTTCGCAACTATGATTGCAGAGATGTGGAGGACATTTTATAGTTGAGGAAAGGGAATGGGGATCTACCCATGATGAAGATTGACCGTATGTGTGGAATCCCCACACCAGCGGTCCGTGGAAGGAGGAATGACTCCATACCCGATGTAGTGAGCACGAGAAAGGATTCTGTGATAAGTTTCACCATCATGGGGAGGACCCTCTTTCAAATTGAAGGCAGCATGGGGTATACCTCTATACCAAGATTAGATGTGGGGAGGAACCACTTTTTCCATGGTGGAGGTAAGGGGAGGACCTCCGTATTGGGTGTCGCAGTCATGAGTTAGTCTGCGGTAGGTGCTCCCTTCACCGTCAGGAAAGAGAGTCGACCCAACCTACTCGTGGGGAAGTTATGGCCTCGATATTATTCGAGTATATATGTTCCCCTACTCATTGTAAATAGGGGGATGACGATACACATAAATGATGGATTAATCCATAGTACATGATGTCAACATTGATGCGCATTGGCATGCGTCCTCCTTGGCTTACGCCCGATGCTGGCGTCAGGTCAGTCGGACCTGGGCTGGTGGTGCATGTAAATATTTTACCTGATCTTCAGCTAGAGGAACCTGGTGGAGGCGTTTTTAATTCCCCGACCCCAGTTAACCCAAGTCGGTGATTTATTACATATAGTTGGCACGATCACAAAAAGATCAAGTCTCGAAAGACCGATTAGTTTAGTAGTCTTGGAAGTACTAGATACATTAATAAGGTATAAATTACATCATAAAATGGGAAATTACAACATCATTGTTTCCATAGAAAACATTGATATCCCATAGACTATCCCTGTAAGTCAGTCATAATATACTTCTTCGCATCCTGGGAAAAATAAAACATAGAATGTGGTGAGCTCAGATGCTCACTAAGGATAACAATATAGCAGAAACATTGATAAATAAGTATTAACATTTAAGGAAATGTATAAAACTAAAACAAAAGCCTTTTAAACATAAAATTCATAATTATATCGAAAATATAAATCATAGAAATTCCATTTACTTACTCACATGGATATTCTACTATTTGAATAATCAAATGCAATATCTATAGCCACTTTCATAATGATAGAACACATAATGCCAGACTTCATAACCACATAGTCAAGGCCTTGTGCCAAGACTATAAATAAGATTTGGTCAAGGCCTTATGCCAAGACACTAGTTTGTATCATGAGACCTACTCATTCATCAAGAAGCTATATCGGGCTCCACCTGTCACTTACTATGTCTAATTCATTCCTCATATGAAAAGGATTAAACATAACATAAACATTTGTATTAAAAAAAGCATACGAAATGTCAATACTTTCTCTATAAACCATTAATGGTGTAAAAATAACACATCCCCAGTCAAAAATATCACAAAACCTTTAATAAAATATTTTTGTTTTGTATCATAATAAACCAACTTTAAATAATCTTAAAATCCATCAAATGATGTTGACATAGATGAAATCAAAACCTTTTTTAGAGAAATACCTCTTTCTATTTTGAAATCATTTAAGAAAACATTTATTTTGAAAATATACTTATAATCTTGTAAGGTAAGCTTCGATGATGTTATAATGGTGGAAAATAACCAAACCCTCAGTATAAGTTAAAAAAACATTCTTACCTTAATTATGTCGAAAAGGTTATAAAGGACCTTTTTTGGAAAATGAAGGAAATATTCCATTGTAAACATCTTATAAAATTTAAAATAGGGTTATAAATTAATGTAACCCATATTATATAAAATATTAATAATGTTTTGAAATAATTTTTTTAGAAACATGGATGTGAATGATAAAGAGGTCCTAGTGGATACTTACGTAAAAAAACCTTGAATAATAAAGAAATTGTGAAATTACCACTTAACTTGTACTTTCCCTTGTTAGAGGGTAAGTTAAAATCATGTATAATGGTAAAATAATAGATATTAAATTATAAAATAATCATATACATTAATATGATATCATATATGATCTTTTAACATTGCTTTGTTAATAATATCTTAGTATTATCGTCGTTTCGAGTGTTAACTGAATCATTTTACTTTAAATGATTCGTTAGGTAAGTAATGTTTGTTATGGATAAGATGTATATTATTCATATTAAGAATGATATTTTTTCCTTAAACATTATTTTTAATCAACTAATGAAAATTATTCTTGAAAGGATACGGTGTGGAATGAATCTCATCATGTTTGTGGAGACGGTAATCTGTACGTACGAACGAGAGACAATATCATTCTTTTGATATTGAAAACAGATATAATTGGATGGTATATCATATACACATAATAGTTATCATGTTTTTTTATTATTTACACCAATTATACATCAATATTATACCCATCCAAATAATAATGTATTGAATAACAACTACACCACGATGTGGAGACGGTTAGTCGTACATACGCACGTATGGTGACATGTTATTCGAAGGATGGATAGAATAATGAATATGGTTGTACCATTTTTATAATAACATCAAAGTATATAGTAGATGTTGAAGTTATTATTTTAGAATGGTAACAACAAATAAAGAGGAAGTAGAAGAAGAAAAGAACTTGAAAGAGGTGATGAAATATTTACCTCTTCTTCAGGTTCTTCTTATTGATTTGATCAAAAGGGCTCCATAAGATGGCTTTCTGAATAAAGGAAAGACTCAAAAACGAAGGGAGGATATTTGATCAGGTTTTTGGGTTGGGTTTGGACGATCCAAAAGGCTTTGAAGTTGTTAATTTGAGGGAAGGGGGAGTTCCCTTTTATAAGAGGGTTGAGGGGCACCTTAGGAATAGCTACAAATATTATTTTATAATAAATTCATTTTTGGTTTATAATGAATACAAAATAAATTATTTAAAGGACATGGTGGTTATGGGTCTAAAACCACTCAAACAATAGGTTTTAAATAGGTTTTTCTCACTATTAAACTTATCTTTTAGATTTAACTCTTAGTTAAATAGTTTGACATTTTCCATGTCTCATTGTATTTTTATATTATATGGTTAATAAACATACTATAAATTTACAAGAGAAACTCAAGTGGTTCATTAATGAAATATATAAAATTATTTATAACATTTGGCTAACCCTTAGAATTTTAGGAACAAAATATCAATTAATTATATAATATTGATTTTAAAAAATATTTGATGTCAATTTTGACACTATTTGGTATTCATTTTTGCGAAATTTATAACAGAATTATTACATCGAAAAAAGTCATATAAAAAACCATAACATGTCTTAATAACCTATAAAAATATATTAAATCATAAAAAGTCTAAAATTACATTTATTTGGATATTTATATTATCAATTATTTTCATATTTTATTAATTGTTTAATTACTACATCATTATTGTGTTATAAGTAAATTAAATTATTTAATGTCTAAAAATTATAAATAAAATACCTTTATGTAGGAAAACTTTTTACATTTATGTTGAAAAATTATAGTAGAATTTTTCTTATGTGTAACCCTATATTAAAATGGTATAGTTATTAAACTTTGAATTTAACACTTTCAACTCTTCTTTGAATTAAATAATAATAAATGTCCTAATCTAATCCATGTGGACCAAATAGGTTCATATTTTATTCCTAAGGTTGTTATTGGTCGAATTATATGTATCCAATAGATTTAGGACATGTGTTCGGGTAATAATAATATCACTTTTATCTTTAATTACACTATTAACTTTTAACAGTGGTAAATAAAAGCAAAAAGTTAATATTCACCAAAAATTATATTTATCTTATTAAACAAAATATTATTTAGATATATCAACCTTGTCTCTCTGATTTTTTAAATTCAACTCTCAAAACCGGTAAAATTAAGTTTTATGGAAATCTGAAAATGCTCCTAGGAGGTGGGTAAAAGAAGATAAAAAGTTCATTAAACTTTTTATAGATATAAAATTATTATAAACAGACTCCAATGAATTAAATTTAAATTATATAGTTAATATGTAACTATTTCGACAGAAAATAAATTTAAATAAAATAAATAATTATTTAAAAAAATTTGGTTTTAAACTATAACTCAGTGTTTCTCACTATTCATCAAAAATTGAAAGTTTTAGAAAAATACTAAAAATTAACTCTATGCTTATTTTGATATTCCGAATCCAAAAAAGATTTACATTTTGAATGTTAAAATTTATAAAATTTCAAAAAGAGGGTATTAATATTCATAACGGCTAGTTTGATTGTTTTCGTGTGTTAGAACTGGATGTTGAGTACAACACACACTACTGTATTATTCCAAGAGAATCGTACCATATAATCTTGAGGTGTTACATATTAGGCGTGGCCTAGTGGAACCCATCCTTGGGGGATCGTGAAACGGAATTCTGGCCAAGCTGGCCCAAACATCCCGCACCTCGCTGGCTTAAGGGAGGTAGTTGTCGAGGCATTCCAGGGAGAGTCTCCTGAAACGATTGTACGTTGGGGGTGTGAAGTAGTGGCTCCTAACACGACCCTTGGGTGTAGTGGTGGTGACAAGGCATGGACACCTCTAGAGCTTGGCGGGCTTTATCCTAAGTTGAGATAATCACATGATCCTCATATCAGCAAATCAGGTCGCTTATCACCCTTCATTGAATGACTTCAGAAGGGGAGATGGGGCGTGGGCGCCCAACAGCTATGGATGTGGTGGTCTTCATAGATGTTATGGAGCCATGTGGGGTTGCCATATTGGCATTACCCCTACCCCTGTGTTGGTGGGAAGGTGTCAATCGGTTTCCTAGAGCAACAACATGGTTTCTGAAAAGCATAGAGATTGAACCATTAGTGATGAAACATAGAAATCATCATCCAGTTCCCAAACTCCTTTCTGTCTTCCAAAGATGGTAAGAGGAATCCACACTGACAACATCGCAGACCGAGATTCCCAACATTTTGATTGCCCCATCTTCTTTTGAGTTTCACACCAGGCCCACTATTTGCATGGTGGGGATCAATGCCGAATATCTAGATCCGATGACACACTACTCTACTGATGTCTCAAACTCTACTAATCACTACATTGAGGAGAAGAAATTCACATTGAGTTCACCATTTCTATTTCTGACACCTTAGTCGGGGCGCACACATCTGTATATTCGAGGGTGATGAGGATTTGTTGGCTGTTACCCCGCATTCCCACTTTCCAAAGGTAGGTGGCATCTATCGCTTTTTCTGGGATGTTTTCTCCTCGATCGAAACAGGATTATGGGATGTCGGTTCTTCTTTTTGTGGATTCCTCGTTGGTACTCATCATCTAAACTGGGTATCCCTTATAGACTTAAGACATTTCTCTTGAAACTATTCCCAGTTCCATATCTTCATGGACACTGGTTAATCACACAGCTTCTATCGGGACATTCTAAGGGGTCCGGCTAGGGAAGCAGCCTTCGATTGGGGGAGTAGTCACGTTGGACTTCACTAGCATGTCTAGAATCTTGAACACTGATGTTTCTGGGTTTTTTCTCCTTATTATATGAATTCTCAAGAGTGCGGATTCCTAAGGAACAACATGTTGAATGCGGGGAATTACATGCCATATGGATGTCTCTAAGGTTTTTCTCAGCTTCCCATGTTTAACACAGGGTATGCCGCGAGTTTAACGTCTAGTAGAGATGGATTGTACTGATCAGAACACTGACTGAAGTGTATCAAATAGGTGTAACCCCTTGAAGGAACACTGATGTCGGGGATAACATGTGGTTAGTTACCCAGTTACTGCTAGGAGCAGTGAAGAGGTGAATTTGTCATGATCTCACAAAGATGTGGTTGCATGGGTAATAATTAGGTCGGGCGATGGTTGGTTAAGTGAAGTGGATGGATAATGAGATGGGTTCAACTCGAGGGCGACAGTGATTTTGGGAATGAGCCTCGTAGAGACTTCCAACGTATCCCCGTGGAATGGAATCAAACTCCAAGTAGTTTTGGATGGGGTTTGGGACTAACACTCTAGGCTGCCTGAGATTGGACAAACGCCACTGGGATGGACTAGGTGTGTGGGTCCCAATAAAGGAGATGACAACGGCTTACATCTGGGTATGGGGTGACAATGGGTTATCGCTAAATAAGGACCACAATGGCTTTCCGTTGTGTGTGGTTCACAACGTCTTACTGTTGGGTAGGGGAAAAAAATTGTTTACCACTGGATGGATCATAATATATTACCGCTAGACGGGGAACAACGGCTTACTACTAGATGCGAGATGAAGAGAGGGCGAATATTTTAACGTCATGCAGGATGGGGTGGACCGATGTGGAGTGGTTGGGACTAGTGGATAGTGGGATTAAACCTCAGGAAGGCGTCTTACGTACCTTTCCTTGGCAAGGATCAAAGTCTCCATAGCTCAGGATGGTGTGGTGTGCTGATGTGAAGTGATTGGGACCAATGGGTAGTGGGTTTGAACCTCAGGAAGGCTTCCCACTTACCTTCTATTGGCAAGGATCAATGTCCGCGTAGTTTGAGATGTGGTGGAGAACCGATGTGAAGGTGGCAGAGACCAATGGATGGTGGGATTGAACCCCAGGAATGATCCATACGTACCTTGCATTGGCAAGGATCAAAGTCCACATAGTTCATGATCAGTTTGGTGATATGATGTGAAGGGGGTCGGAGTGACCAGGTGTTGGGCTTGAACATCCGGATGGCTTCCGACGTACCTTACCATGGGAAGGATCAAAGTCCCCGTAGTTTGGGAAAATGACGTGAATGTGGTCAGGACTATTGGGTGGTGGGCATGAACTCGGGGTAGGGCGGATTCCTACAAACCTTGCCTTTACAAGGATCAAAGTACACATAGTTTAGGATGGTGTTTGGTGCTTACACTCTAGGCTTCCCAGAGGCGATTTCAGGGTCGGTACATACTATAAGCCCACACAAGTTCTGGTCGATGTGAGAAACAAGAGACAACAATGACTTGATGATCATGTCACAAAAGGTGCATCCGTGGGAAGTGGAATGGGTATTACACGTGGTTAGTGGCCCAAAGATATAACAGGGGCATATGCATGGTTAGCGACCCCGCGAGATGGAGACTAGGACTTACTCTATGGTGGAGGCCTATTGGAGACACAACCTAATGGGAGAGGGATTTGGCCCTGAAGGAAGGAGGTATCTAATGACCATCCCCCCTCTAGTCATCAGCCAGGAAGAAGATAGAAGGAGAAGGGGTGCTGCCTCATAAAAGAAAAGATAGGGGCTTACAACATAGTGGTTTCCCTTTTCTCGTGGACAGACGCTGGGGCGAGGTCACAATTTATGTCATGTGTTGAAGACAATGGTGCTTGGTAGTATAAAGTCCTGCATCTCGAATGACATGGGTTTACTCGGCACCCCTAGGACTTACATGACTAATACCCACCCACCCCTGGGGAAGGGAAGGCATCAACAATGCTGTGGTGATGGGGTGTTATGGAGTGATCCATTGGGGGTTCCATGTTTTCCTGGCTATGTGATGGAGAAAAAATCGTTAGCGTGCCTATGTGAAGATGCATGAGGAGATTCAACGCAACGGGAAGTACCACCCAAAGGACTTTGAAATTTCATTGTGAAAACCAGAAGGGTGGAATTGGAAAAGGAGTTGTAGAGAAACGGGGTTCATGTGTAGAAGCTTTGTGAAGATCTGCTGCTCTATGTTGTGCATGGGATTCGTGAAGGGCCGTGTGTTGTGATGTGATGTCGCCAAGACTGGGCATAAGGCATAGGTGCCTCTAGAAGGTGCTTTGAGAAGGGGAATGGAATTCACAGAACAATACCTCGTGAAGCAAGGGTGCCTCACAAAGCATAGAATTGTGAGGCAGTGTGCTTCACGATGCACAGTGACCTCGCCTTAACATGTGGGTCACATGTGCATGAAGGGTACTTCATGAAGCATAAACACTCCATGATGACCTGATTCCCCTTGGGGATCACATTCCTTCGTAGAGTCCTATGGTCTCCATGAAGGTTATCAATCTTTGAAGAGGGGATAAATTCATGAAAAAGGGAAGGCACATCGTGATGACAAAATACCTTGAAGAGATCATGGTTTATAGAGTAGAGATTTCTTTGTGATTTGGGATCTATGAAGGTGAATGGTGGGAGGATGCATCCTTTGGGATCGAGGTGAGCCTGGTATTTATAGGAAAGATGGTCCATAAAGCATATCTTTCTTGGCATGAAGATAGAGTTTGTTTCTCGACAGGTTCACAAACATCAAAGGGGTTCGCGGATTACCTCACTTACATGCTCTGTGGCGGGTCCCGAACATCCAAGTGGTTCGCAGATCATCCTGCCTCTTTGCTCCGTGGTGGGTCATGTACATCAAAGGGGACTGCAGAGCATCCTGCCTCCTTGATCCGCAGCGGGTTCACGAAGGGGGGATTGGCATTGGCCACGGGGCTAGGGGGCTCCGTGCTCAGGCTTCGCGAGGCAGCCCCTAATGATTTCTATTTCGTCTGTCCTTCCCATACTCTGGGGTTTAATATAGTGATGAAATTATATAATCTACAAAACTAAAACATTTATGTGAAACAATATAGTTCTCATATGAAAATGATAATTTTAACAAGGATTTATTAATAAAGAAATGTTTAAATTTTATAAGTGGGTCATATATGATATTATAAATATGTATATGGTTCTATTATAGATTTATATTTTTTCCAACACTTCCACTAGGGCGCACATCGGGTTAACAGTTTCCTCTCATGGAGGGGTCTATATCCTTATACTTTTCATGACACCATCGGAGTGGTTGTCCCAATTTATGGATTTCTAATGTATAGAATCCCCTACCACTATAATGGTTGATGATGTCTCTATGATTAGTGTGGGATTATGGAATTAAATTTCTTCCTTCCATGGATTCATCTATGGATTTTGCTTCCTTATTTGGGTCTCCCATACAGATTTGAGATATGATCAATAATCTTGTTCTTTGAACCATCCAGAAGTGGAAATGAGTAAATTAATTTATTATCTATAATGATATGGAATATAACTATGTAATGTAATGGTGGTGATGTTATAAATGTCAATAAATACTTATAAATTGGTTGTTTTTGGAATCAATTAATCCTTACTATTTCAGAATTGAGATAATCCCATGTACAAGGAATCTTTAGTATAGATCCCATGGCATCCCCTATTTTTTATGGGGAAACATACACCAAATTAATAAGGCGTCTTAGGATATTTTCCCTAGGAATCCTATGTTTTTATGATATTGTTACTCGTGTTTCTTATTTGTTATGTGGGACATTCGAAACTACTTATACAAGGAAGTTTATACGCTTAACATAAGGATTTCTAGGCTCATATCCTAGGGAATATTTGTCATAATACATGAGTTTGAAATTCTGGTTCATCAAGAGGGGACATGTGATTAATATTTAATGGGGACATAGTCGAAGTTTTAATGAATTATATAGATGTAATTCCATAGTTATGGTCTTATGGGGACACAATCAAAGGTTAATGTCTTTTTGAGACATGATCATAGGTTTAAATACTTTTAGGGATGTGATCAAAAGATTAAATTCCTGTGGAGAGGGTTTCCATCTATGTTCATCCCATTTTGGGGTGAATATAGGTTATTTACACATGGTGGAACCAAAGACCAATGGGTAAATCATGTTTTTATAGTGGTACTTTTAAGTGTTCCCTGATTGGGGGGGTTGGAATGATCATAGTATGGGTTTGTGGCCTCCCTGGTGGAAGAAAGATAGCTTGAGATAGTGTTAGGATGTCAGGATAAGCGATCAAGGATACATCCTACATTACCTATAGAGAGATGTATGAAACCCCACATAGTTAGAGTGCATAGTTTACGTTTATACATAATGATTAGTTATTGATGTTTAAGATCATTTAGTAAGGATGCATATATATAAAAAGAAGTTTAAACAAAGGATGGTGTGGTTATAATAAATTGAAACTACACAAAATGTGGGGGATTATAGCATAGTTATTAAATATAGAATAATCTGACTTCATTATATGGAAATACTATAGTTTATCATCAATAAATGAAGGTGTTGGTCTATATTTTATGTCATTAAACAAAGATATTTTAAAGTATTTTAATCTTGTATGACTATGATGTGGATTATTTGAAAATAAAAATATCCCAACTCATGCGGGAGTGCTATAAATCTTAAATTATTTCTTATCAGAAGTGATGAATACTTATGCATGATGTTTCCCATTCCTAGGTTTGTTATTCAGAGATAATGATAAAAATACTGCCCTCCCTAAAGGGGGTAAGTTGTTTCCCTTGATGGCATGAATGTTTCAGCTGACATTTCCATTACGTTAGTTCTTTACGATAGCAATAAGTGTAGCCACTAACATTTTTGAAAGGCATATAAAGGTCATGTTTATATTATTACTATTATTAGGAGGAATATGTGGAAAAAAATTATGACACATTATTAAAGTAAATGGAATGGAATTGAGGGTTTATTATATCAATATAATAGATGATTAAGCCACAAATAAACTAAAAATTAATAAGAACAAGGCCACTTGGCACTCAAATTTCATGAATTTATTTTTGTTGAAAGGTCAAATAATGTCAGTGTCATGGATGTGAATTTGATGAAGGATATGGGGTTCATGATGTTGAAGATTGTGGGGTTTTGGCCCTCATGAGACATGAATTTCCTATAGAGGTGTGGTTTCCTCTTTACTATAGTGTCATATTATTGAAATTTTGAGGTTTTATAGAACTGCATTGGGTGAGAAGAATTTTTCACTTGAACAATTGGTGATATACTTTATGAAGGTCATCTCCACTATAGACATATTTTATAATTTAATCATGTATGTTGGTTAAATAATATAGATACTTGTGGGATTCTATTTTTCCTTTGGCTAGTGGAGGATGATGTTTCACAACATCATATTTTCTTCTAGAAGTCCATTGGTCATAGTCCACATAAATTAAGGATGAAGGAAGTATTTATTGGAACCTCAAATGTTCGGTAATATGTTGAATGGTGGATAAAAATCGTAAAAAAATATAGAGTTTCTCCTTTTTGTGAAATTATTTATGAAGCCCTTACCATTCAGGAGGGGCTCATATTTAGTTCAACAAGTAACTTTTATGGATTTTAGTACATTTCTACCCAGATTTGCATCAAACCATACATGAACTCAGAAGATTAACTTATAATTTTTTTTCATTCTTTCAATAATATAATAATGATAAATTTATTATAAATGAGGTAAAAACACAAATGAAATAAGTCATATAAAATGAAAGGGATTATGTCAGAATCTCATCCTAATTGGAGATTGTTTATGTTTACATTTTAGGTGTATAATTATTTGATATTTCCATCCTAAGACCAATATATTTTATTCTTTTGTCTATATTTATAGGGTTTTTATGAATTGTTTTAATTTTTACCTACATTGGAACTCAAAAATACCAAATTTATGTTTTTAATGAAAACAAAATGTTTTTTATATTCAGTCAACAATCAGTTTATTTCATGTAAATATTTTCCATAATACATTGTCATTAAATCTTTACAATTAATTGACTATTTTTTATAGCTATTTTTACATAGTTATTACGTTTTATAAAAAAATATTAAGATTCGTCTCATTTTCTAATCAGGTTACTTTACAATGATTGTGTGAATGAAATATTTTTTTTAACACTTACCACGATAATGAATATTCATGAAACCATGACTATTACTTAACTTTATATTACTTTATAATATTCCATAGTTATATTCAAATAATGTTTCATTCATAATATTTTTTAAATTTTATGATTTTAAATAATCGTTCTCAAAATTAATGTTTCATTTTCCATAAGAAAATTTCCGGTGAAAAATTAAAATTATTTTCATCCACGATGACATCATTTGAGGAATCTTATTCATTAATATAGATATGCGCAAATATTATAATCTACCTAATTTCCATGCATTGATTGTAATCATGTTGTAATATTTATTGATATGGGAAAATATTAACATTTAATTTTCTTGTTTTTCAATATAAATATTTATTTTGATTATGTATTGAATTTTATTACACTCATTTATATGATAATTTATTTCAACATAGTAAGAAGTTGGAGGGTCCGGTACTATCTCCATAATACATTGGTTTTTTCTTATAACGCATTATTATTTATGTATGCTGTGATCGACTTACCCATTTATATTTGACGACATTGTACACAGCCATGACCATTAGATTATGATATCCAAAATAATTCATTTTATCATTATAAAACTTGTTATTTTTATACATGATATTATATATACTACTGCATCATCCATGGATTTAGCCTCATTTTATTATATTAATTCTATGGAAACGTTTATTAATATTTATCCTTATTATTATATTCATGATATATTAATTTTATGAGTGTTTTTTTGTACACCTTCACTTACAGAGTATTCTATTTTAACTATTATTAATTTTACCATTCCCCATGATACCAAGAAGGGATCTATGAATAAATTAATTGATTTATTAGATGAAATAAAAATTTTGTCACATAATATTTTTGGTTATATTTAATTCTTCTAGATGAAATGTGACAATAATATTTGTATCTAGTAACCCAAGAATGCTAAACTATTATAAATTTCAGGATAAAATTTCATTTATTTTGGTCCACTGTAATAAAATAACCACCTACTTTAGGTTATTAGAGTTCAGATGTTACAGTTGAATAATATCTATTATAAAACATTGGTATTATATTTGAAAAAACATTTATTATAGAACATAACCCTATAAAAGATTCCACTGATAGGTTTATGTATAGAAAAATATAATAATTTTTTTGTAAAGTAAAAATTATTTTTAGTTCCAAGAAAATAAATGTTTCTCTTGATAAATGAATGTAAATACAGTTGAGGAGAAAATAAATATAAGGGTAAAAACTCAAAAATGGGGTTTGGGTATTAACTCGATCATCACTAGTGCATGATCAGTGGTCTTATGACTCCATGCTGGGATTGGAACTACGAGGGGATATGCTTTTGTTTTTAACACTTTATTTTCAAAATATTATGAATTATTTTAAAATATATTTGAAAAAAATATATTCCAAATTATATTAAGTTATGATTATAAGATTATTTATTCTAGCATTTAAATTTAGGTTATGTGCTACAACGTATTTAGAATTGTATACCATGAATTAAAATTCTTAATGTGATGAGATAATTCATTATATTTTATTTTTTATATGTTATAAGTAATTTGATAAATACAAAATTAATTAATGGATATTATATATGTTGGTATTTCCATTCTATGAAATAAAACTCAGTTGGTTAAAGATTTGGAGCTTGACTTGGATCTAAACAAAATATAATTGTAATGCGGTGAATGCCTTATGTAATGACTAAAACTATTTCCTATATAGAGCATCATACAAAACGAAATCAATGGTGAAATAATGTTTGGTCACATCATACATCATCATTCTCCATTATTCAAATGTATTACTAATCCATTAGTAGCTAAGAAATGGATAATGTCCCTAGAGATTATATTTCTCTCTTTTGGAAGTGGTGATTGGGTGATTGTTATCATTGATGTTTATCATCATAAAGGATGTGTTGACCAATGATGGTGATTGATCCAAAACAATGAGAGTTTTTAGAAATAAAAAAAAAATTTATATAACATTAAAAGGGTTATTATTCAAAAAATACTCCCCTCATGTGTAGTGAGATGATATGGATAGGCCATTCATTAATCTAGGGAACAAATATTGGGATACAGTTGAAGAATATGAAGCTACCATTATAAGGTCAGTAGAGTATGTTGTATATTAATTACATAATACATGGGATATCATTGATAATTTATTTTAGGGTATAAATACTTGAATTAGAAGGTCATTTTTTTCTCACACATTTTCCATATATGCAAATATATTATAATGTGACATGATGATAGAGAATGCATTTTACATGTCTTACTTTTTCCATGAAAAAAAGAAGATGGAGTATGAGAACGTTGATCAAGGAAATACAATAAAATTAAAAATGGTAAGGATATACCTTCCAACATGATATAATTTTGAAATGAAAAAACATGGAACATGATTAATGGTAGTGGGAGTTTACTTTAAGTATGGATAGAAAGGCCGTATAGCTAATGATTATAAAGAAAATAAAGAATCATCTGATGTTAAATTCATTAAAAATAAATATTTGAGGAATTCTATGAATTAATTCCTTAGGATTCAACGTAATATTTAGTTGAAAGGAAAGAATGAAAATCTAGGATTTTTAAATCAATACATCTGAGGTTGATGTGCTTAATGATGTAAAAGTTGTTAAATTGATCATATCCCAAAATTTAGAAGTTGATAAAATTTAAACCAGACCATCAAACTATTTTATATATTCCATTATATCCTAGAAAATTATATATTTTCAAATAACCATAATAAGGATGTTATCAATTTGGTATTTTAGTTAAAATATTACTCTAATAAGGATCTATCATCCAGTCCCCAATATGACACACAGACTTTCCCTATTTGAAAAAAAATATTATTATGCCTATGAAATTTTTATAATCCTTGGTACTGATTTCCATAAAAATTAAACTATCATGATTTATTTTGAGAGAAGGAAATTGAAATTCATGAAGGGGATATGGAATAATATGTCTTCAGAGGGAAGACTAAATCATCTAAATCATGTAATAATCCACCTATTATAGGAGTCCTTAATGAAATTCATGAATAAGTTTTGAAAACACAACTTATTAATATAAAATATAGCCATTGAATAATGGATGTAACTATTTTATATGAATATATTTTTAGTTTTCCTAAGTAAATTCATGGACACCCACCTTTTTATTATGTTGATTTGTTCATTGACCTCATCCCTATGAAAAAACAAATATCTATGAATCCCATCATGAAGGATTTTTCTGAATTAGTTAAAATAAAAAACTATTATTGAAATTTTGTGATAAGGGATTTATATTACCTAGTGTTTATTTTTGGGGAGACTATTCTCTTTTTCTTAAGATGAATTACTAGTATAAGAGATTTCAAATTGATTATGTGGAAAGTAATTCCATTATAATAATAAAAATGTATAGTTCTACCTTCATTAATGATTTTTTGGATTATATTAAAGGATATAATAATATTCAATGATTTCTCTTTCTTCTAGAGATAATTAATTTGGAGTAAATAAATAAGATATACAAAATATGAAATTTCATATGAGGAATAAATATTACATATTTTCATTAATTCACATTATATCTACTAAGAAAACTTCTATTTTTTGGATAAAATAAATAGTGTATTCTTGGATTATATCTATAACATTTTGGGGGTATTTATTGATGACATCATAATGAAATATAATATATACAATGAGTATAAGTTTCATTTGAACAAAATTATTATGACTCTAAAAGAAAATTTTTTATATGAAAATTTACATAATGTGAATTATAGCTTTACAAATATTAATTTTTTAGGAATATTATATATAATGATTGAATATATGTATATCCTTAAATGAAAAAGTTAGATATGTAATTTCAAAATCTTGTGAATATAAATAAGTTATGTATCCTACATGGTATTGAAATTTAATATTGATGAATTATTCAAAATTTTACATGATTTTCTAACCTATTAACCATGTTTACTTATAATGTTGTTAAGATTATATGTTCTAAAAAATATTAGGAATTTCATGAATAATTAAAAATTATTTTGGACAATTCACTGATACAAAATTTAAAATGATAAGGGCTAGACTTTTTACATTTGTTGATTAATAAAAAATGTACATGGATGTGACTTTATGTAGAATGGTATATGTTTTTATTATATATCAAGTTATATAAATATTCATGAATATTATTATCTATTACTTTATATTGAGTTGGAATCTATATATTTTACATTTATTATATGAATGAATTAACTTTTTAGATAATTATGAGAAATATATATATATATATCATAAATGTTTAAATATACATAGCCTCATATAATGTACTTGACATTAGGCAATAGAGATAGTTAAAACTAATAAAATATTGTGATTTCTCAATACACTATCACACCATAAATGAAAAAATAGTGGTTGATGCATTGACTAGGATGGATTAGAGAGTTTAGACAAAGAAAGGATTTTAAATGATCTTATATTCAAGGAGTATGTAAATTAGGATATGAGAATCATTAATTTAGGGGAAAAATAACATATATTACATGTGATTTACAAACCATCTTTATTAGAAAAAATAAAATTTACTTATCATGATTATGAGAATTTATAAAAAATAATGTAATTAATTATAGGAAGTTGGTAGAAATCATCTATGACATCGGTATTTTAATATTTAGAAAGAGTATATTCCTTAATTCAAAAGATAATTACTAGATAAATTTCATACCTCAAATTTATCTACACAACCTAGTCACACCGAAATGTATCAGGATTTGAAGGAACATTATTTATAGGATAATATGAAATGGGAAATTATATATAACACATCCATATTCTAAGATTTATAATAGGTAAAGGATAAAAGAGAACACCCTAAATGATTCAAGAAACCTATATGTACCAATTCAGGTGTTGCAATGGGATGATATTGCTGTGGAATTTATTATTGGATTTACATGGAAACATAAAAAATAATGATTCTATATAGTTTTTTATTTAATCACAAATTTCAAACATTTTCTCTCTATAAGGAATGATGTAATTTTTGATCAACATGTGTGGATCTATATCAAGGTAGTTGTTACACTTAATTTAGAACCACATTATATTATATTGGATCCTGACCAATAAATTGCATAAATATTATGGAAGTTTAATAAGAATTATTCTAATGAAAATATATTTTTGAAAACCACATATCCTCCTATAAATTATAGATAAACATATAGGAATATTTATACATTACAATATATATTGAGGTATTTAAATATTCACTTTCATTGTATGTGGGATCAGTATTTTCATTTTATGAACATTCAAATAATAATAACATAAATTCATGAATTTAAATGGAACAATATAAAGAATTTCTTGTAATGTACTGTCATAATCAAAAAGTTTGGTTCAAATTTCGTAAACAGAATATTGATGTTCTATATTTTATTAAGTATACATAAGTTAATGTGATGACTATTTAGAATCGCGTTAAGTAAGACTAATGTAGAAGAAATTATGTCTATAACCAAAGGAGGGATTTATAATTTCATGTGGAAGATCATGTTTGTGTTGAAGGTATCTCCATGTAATGTTAATTTATTTTATATCAATAAAGGGAAACTAAGTCCTGGGTACATTGGGAATTTTCAAATTGTATAATGAATTGGAGTTGTCTTACAATTTTGAAATTCCACCAAGCCTATCTAAAGTTCAAAAAGTATTCAATATTATTTAACAAATAATTAAATTCTATGCCCAATTCATTTTATCACTAATAATGAAATATAATAAGAATAAGACTTTTCTTTCTTTAAAGATCCGATTAATATTCATTTTACTAGAGTAAAAGGTTTTATGAATCAAACAACTCATCTAGTAATAGATCATTGGTGAAATAATAATATTAAAGAAGATATATGAGAGCATGAATAATTTAGGATCAACAAATACACACATCTATTCATGGGTTGATATTAATGAAATTCCATGGATGAAATTTTTTAAAGGGATAAGTATATTACAGCTAAGATTCAAATTTCATAAGTAAGATGTTCTTTCTAAAGAAACAATAGAATAATTCGCAAAAATTCATTCATGAATTAATAAAAATATAAATGGAAAACATATATAAATATAATTTGATAAAATATATTTCAGTTTTGAAGTCCAAATATCTAAATTTTATTATGATGAATTTTTTATAATTTTCTGAAAATATTAGTTCTTTACGGAATATTAAAAAATACTAACTTTATAGATAAATTCCTTTTCCATTAACTTATTTAAGACTTAATTTTTTTAATTGGTTTTAAAATTTAATTATTCAGTTTTTATGAAGCTTAATCTAACTAATTTTTTTATAATCGAAATTAATCTTAATTTTTGTATAAAAACATTTTTATATTTAAATTGTATTTACATTTGTTTTTAATCATGTTTAGTAAACATATATTAATTTTAATGTCATACAATTATAGGTTTTAAATCATGAGAAATTTATTCTATATTTTTAATCCAAATTATGATTAATAGGTAATAATATAAAAAAAATTCTCACAATGAATAGTAATCGTGGTAAATATTTATCACTGGAGTTAATGGTTAGAAGGGCTAAAATAGAAAAAAATAAAGCGACATGGCTTCGAAAAAACACAAAATACATTCAAAAAACTCATTGGTTTGTTTTATTTTTAATTTACCTTTTTCATCATGTAAGATATTTTTTGAATTATTTTTATTGAGAATAATGTATATATTTTTTATCCATTTAAAAATTCTCAATTGTGTCCCCCCCTTTCTTATAAGTAGACCCCAAATATATTCTATTACTTAAAAATAAATAGCCTCTTATTTCATATAATACCTACCATTCTGATTTATTTACATCACTAATCATGTCTTGTAGGTCCACGTTATATCAGATGACAATCCTATTAAGGTTTTTGGTATAATCCTAAGGAGGTTGTCTGAAGAATATGAATAGTTCATAATTGAGTCATTTAATTTTATTTCCCCCTATAAAACCATAAAATAATCAATAACCTTGGGCTCATAATAACCTATGTATCTTCCATATACAAAAATGTTTTTATTATATAAGCAAAATCATTATTTTCCTCCTTTATATCTCATGAAAAAGAAAACATCACATGGGCGTACGCACGGCCTACCGTCTCCACGTAGAACTGTAAATAATTTTCATTAACTAATTTAATTGAATGGATTTAAATATGGAACTAAAGTTTATATATTAGGTATATTTGATATTTATTATTCTACAAATATTATATATCAGTTATCCCCTTACCCTTACACTCATTAAAAATTGATAATGTTGCTTGTTTGTACATGTTGAATAATAACTCTGAGGAGTGATGTCATTAATTTTTCATTCCATGCATTAAAGAATAATACTAATATAGATATATATATATATAATGAATACATTTGATTTTAATTTCATGATTAAATTTATAGGGATGACGAAACTATAAGAAAGTGGAAAATATTGATACCTCTAAACTAAAAATTACATGAAAAATGATAAATTGAACATTAAAAAATAATGTTTCTCATAAGGATATATAATTAAATGAATGTTAAAATGATTTAATTTGGTCATATATTATATTTAATGTTCTTATGTGATTATATTATAGAAATTTAACAAATTTATTTCTAACATAAAATAGTTTAAAACCACCTAGGAAACATGTCAGACCATCGGTAAGGATTTATTTCGAAATCTTATCCTTATTTGTGATTATATATTTTTATGATTTTATTAAAGGAATTATATGGTATTTATATCTTAAGAACATTATATTTTATTCTCCTCTAGTTATTTGTAGTTTCTTTAATTATTAATTTCCTTTTTACCGTCTCTATCACTCAAAACGTCTAACTTAATGTTTTTTAAGAGAACTGATTTCATTTTACTATTGAGCCATGATTTTTTTTCATCAATGTTCATGTTTTATTTAATTTGGTTTCAGTAATGTTCTTACTATTATAAAATTAATATTTAATTTTTTTTTACATTTTTTATCTTCTACAAAAATTGATAAAAGTAATATTATTGTCATTTTCTGAATGAGTTACTTTTTACTAAATATGTGAATAGAATAATTGTCTTAACACTGACCACATGACCAAAATTTACATCCATCATGGCTATTAAATTCCTTTAATATTCTATTATAGGTTTCTATATTCCTTTTAAAATAATTTTTTCCCTAGATTTATGAATAGTTTTTTATTTTAGAAATCATTTTTCAAAATAAATATCGTACTTTTCTCATGAAATCTTCCAATTATCATTTTAAATTATTCCCATATACATCAAAATCCATTAATGAATATCCTATTTAAATTTGGATACACTCTAATATTACCACCCTCGTTATTTCCCTAAATATATTATGATCATGTTATTATATTTATTTGGTTTAGGAAAATATTACCATTTCATATTCTAGTGTTTAAATATGAATGTTTATATTGATTGTGTATTGAAATTTTATTCATCCATACAATATGATGAATTAATTGGAGTTAATAATTGATTTTCATGACACAATATAACCAATTTATTCATTAGTAGTTCTCCTAAGATAAAATATCTTTGGAATTTAGCATACTCATTAGCCATTTACATATGATGTCTTCACACGAGGTGTTAATGGTAAGACTATGATGTCTGACATTATGAATTCTATAATTATGAAAAATATTATTATTATCCATGTGATTATTATTTTTCTATGTTATCAATTAAATTATTCCCCTTTCCTGATATTTTTTATATTTATTATATCATTTTTTACATTTATCATCCATAGTATCCTTTCATTTTTTAGGATAGATTTCACTATAAGATTTTCATAGTTGAGCATATGAACTTATAATTTATTATGACTTCCATTTCCCAAGATTCCATTTTGGGATTTCTGAATGAATTAATTGATCTACTAGAGTAAATAAAAATTTTCATCATATGAATTTTATCTTTTATTTCATAATTATAGATTTAATTTTAAAATTTATATATGTATCTATTCTCCCAAAAATACTAAACTATACAATCACTCAGGATGATACCCTTTTTATTTTGTTCCAAGGTAGTAAGAAACCACTAGATATGGATTATTGATTAAATCTGTTATAAATATGTTTTTTTAGTTTCCATTATCATTATGAGGCCTTATGTAGAACGTATCGATGGAACCTACAATAAACTATGATAGAACAATATGATATATTAACAATATAAAATATAGTCGATTAATATGAATGAGTAATAATTTAATACATCATAGTAATTATTATCTTTATAAAATAATTTCTCATGGTAATTATTTATTCTTGATAATCACACTATATTTTTTTCAATGTATAGAATCTAGAGAAATCATTTGAATGTCAAATTTGAGATTTAATGAAATGACCATTCTCATGAGACATAAAATTATATTGTAGTTAAATTGTTAAATTATTATATTTTATCCCAAATCAAATATCATAAAAAAATTTAATTCCATGATCCATGTTACAATTACAATAAAGATAAAAATGGCCTTACAATAATATTTGGATGATAAATTCCATGAAGAAATTATATTTCAATTTTATCCATGTCCAGAATGTGGGAAGAAGAACCCAAGAAAATGTATTAGAGGAACTGTATGTTAGTTTATTTATTAAATAGTCTATTCTAATAAATTAATTTCTTTGAATAATTAATAGTCATGTTTCCATGATGATGTGAATTAGAGTTCATCCCATGGTGTAATTAATTGTTATATTCCATAAATTCTGAAAAATTGGAACCTATCCAAGTGAATTCCTTAATATCTGGGATTATATGGACTCTAGATATTTCAAAATCCCATGAATATTAGAACATTGGATATCATTTGTAATCAAAACTGCTAAAAAGGGCCTAGAAAACAACGTTTCACAAGATTAACTGATCATCCACCCAAGAACTATGATTGTTTTATTCAGATCAGGATCAAAACACTCTTTTGAGCCATTATTGATTTATATTAACATTAAATCACTACCTAAATGGCAAGTTATTGACATATTAATTAAAAAATTATATTTTTATGATGATTCTATATCATGTCTATGACTCCTCTATGAGACTGTTTTTTGGGAATGTGTTTCCAAAATATCATTCTAATATACCTATAGTTGAACATGGTGTGGCTCCGATCTAGGATTTTATATATTCAATAATAAACCCAAATAATTTGTGACTAAGGGAAGACACATTTGACATTATGAATAAACCAATAATCATCTATCAGTGCAATTATAAACATTGACATTCTATGTAAACTAATTTTGGTATATATGGAATAATACAAATTTAGGAGGGATATATCCCTCAAATGGTTTTGTATATACCCAACATTTAACTAATTTCTATTATAATGGAGAAAACTTATGTATTTCCATAAGAGTTTGGTAGTATTCTCACAAATTTTGAACTTGAGTCTTCAATAAAATTCAGACCCAGTGCTACACCTATATCAAGGAAACCATATAGAATACCCCAATTGAGATGTAATAATTTAAAACAAAACTCAAGGTAAATATATAAAGAGGATTTTTGAGTCCAATTATTTCACCATAGGCCATTCCTATTCTTTGGTTTTGAAGAATGATGGTTAACTATGTCTTTACATGGATTATAGCGGAAATAACAATATCACTACTGGGAAAACGTATCCTCTACCTTGTATTTACAGTTATTATGGGTAAAAATGGAAGATATACTCAACTCATATTTTCATACAAGGTAAGGATGAAATTAATTTTTTTTTATTCCATTTGGGCTTACAAATTCTCCCATTGTATTCATTAATCAAATTAATAGTGTCTTTAGAGGTTACTTTCATCAGTTTGATGTAGTAATTACAAATTACATTTATAAATATTAAAAGGGAATGTAAGAGAATGCATATTATATGAGGATTGTCTTGAAGACATTAATAAAGAGAATAAATATTCCAAATTTATAAAATATGAATTTTTTTATAGAAAATATAATTCTTATATCGCATAATTTCAAGATGGGTATATTGGTGGACCCTTTAATGATACAACTTTGGGAGAAAAATCCTAGAATAACCAGAGGAACCAATATTTATATATTTTATGGATTATATGTATAACACCAAATATTTTCTATAAATTTATAATGGATATCAAATACACAAACTATGTCGACTTGAAATTCATCCATGTTATATTGGAATTATGAATATGATGAAAATTTAATGGAACTAAAGAGTAGGATTTTTATTTCACCTATACTCACACTACCATATAATAAACAATTTTTTTTGATCTATATTTATTTTTCAAATAAAATATTGTGATGTATTTTGAGGTATAATTACATGGAAGTATCATATTGATCAGGAAAATTGAATATTCCTAAACACAATTATGAGACTCATGATTTGGATATTGCAATAGTATTTTATGAATTTAAATCATATAACCACTATATTTATCTTAATAGGGTTTGTATATATTATGATCATAAATTATAGAAGTATATATCCTCATATAAATAGTTGAATATACACAAAAAGTTCTTGGTTGAGTTTATTAATAATTGAGACTACTCAGTATATTACCACCCAATTAAGGCGAACATTGGTTTTGATTATATAAGTTGGAATGTTCCGGAAAATAATTTATGGTGAGGATTGAGAAAGATTTGATATACAAAACATTTTAGAGGATAGACCTTTAAGTAATAAGTAAAGGGTTTAAAACATAACATCCTCAAATAATTATCCAATCATCTATCCTTATAATGATTATAGAGGCACAAAAGGAAGATTTCGACTTATAAAAGAATGTATGTATTGTTCCAAAGTTAATACATGACCTAGATGAAGTTATAAGGAATCAAAATCAGATATGTGTCTTTTAAAAACAATAATTGAAAGATTTTATATTGTATTAAGCATATAAATCATCAGTATCAATCCACATTAGAAGTACGAAGATGAATAGATATATCAAGGATAATTTATGTTAAGAGAATAACATTAGGGATATTGTAGAGTATGTATATGAAATCCCAATATGTAATAAATATATGAATAAACATAATAATTCTATCAGGATGATACAAACATGTACAATAGATTTATGAAAATTAAAAAAATCATTATTAATTTTTTTATATGACTCCGCAAAACATCTAAAATCTATATTTCTATTTGGATTACATTTAATTTCTTAATGAATTTAGTGCATTTAATTTTTATCAGATACGATTTATAACATGAATAACATTCTAGGATATACATTATGTAAATGGGAAGGTTTCATGGACTAAAACTCCTAATGGAATCTAATCAAGATTCTAGTTTTACATCAAATTTCTTAATATTTTTTTAGAAAGCATTGAATATAGATCTACTATTGAGAATCGAAAATAATCCTCTAATGGATAGTATGTCTACGAGGACATAAAAAACACTATTTGATATTCTATGAGATTTATCTATGTATTGAAGAAGAGGTTGTGATCCACACCCTCCTATAGTCATATATTATTTCAATAATGGTTTAACTCAAGTATTCAAATGGCCTTATATGAGGCCCTTTATTTAATGAGGTGAAGAAATAATTTTTTTTGATATGGCTATAGGGAATGAAATCTATTAAGAACCTATATATTTACTAAAATAGATAATAAGGGTAGACCAATTTTAGTGCACATCAGGGTGGGTATGATTTGATATAATAGTTATATTAAAAACTGTTAATGAGATCTTTGGTTATAATTTATTGATAAGGTATTTTAACGAATATATCCTTGGAATAATGAAATGATATTTGGAAATAAGAGGATGCTCAGCCCTCAATATACGGGTTCCTATTGTAAAACCGCGAGCTTCCATGGTACGCTTCTCATTCAATAATGCAATTGCTTGCATTGTACGCAACTTCGAGTTCTAAAACACCACGACTAATCAAACTAGCCGTTATGAATAGTAATAACCACTTTTTAAAATTATAGAAATTTTATATTTCAAAATGGACTTCATTTTTGTATTCATAATATCGAAATTACCCTAAGTTGAATTTTTTGTAATTTTCTGAGAACTTCCAATTTTTTATGAATAGTGACAAATTCTTAAAACAACTTTTTTAATAAAAATAATTTATTGTGATAAATTATACTATTTAGTGGTTTTAAAGTATAATTAGAATATATTTTTACCATTTTATCCAATGGTGGTAATTAGAATTAATTTAACATTGAAATTGGGCATGAACAATTGTCAATCTTTTGATATAAATTGTTTCTTAAAAACACGCTATTTTTTGTGACAGCGGGAATTAATTATAAAATTAATTAATGAAACTTATATGTTTGGAATTTTTTAAAATATACAATATTTTTGAAATCAGAATATCAAATATAGCTTAGGGTGAAATTTTGGCATTGTTCTGAAAAACTTCAATTTTTGATGAATAGTGAAACCACTAAGTGGTAGTTAAATAACTGATTTTTCGTTTAAATGCAATATTACCACTTCTGTGATTTTATTTTCAAAAATCCAACATACATGGTTGTCATTAAGAAGTAAAATCTGGTTCAATGAGATTAAAATAATTTTTGGTGAATAGTAACTTTTATGTTCTTAATCGCGATTAGAGGTAATTAGTGTAGTTTAAGGTAAAAATAATATTTTAATAATATGAGATGAGCTTGACACATGTCCTAACCTCCTTGTATGTGTCAGGGCCGACCAATACAATCTATAGGTCAACTTGGGGACCCCATGGAGCCACTTTATTTATAAAATGACATAAATACCTTTTATTTAATGTTAAAGTAAAAAATGACACAAACATGAAATGTTTTAATAAAATAATTTTTACATGGGGTTATACAAGTCATATTTTTGACTATAAATAGTAATTGGAAAGATAATAAGATTTCCTACATCATAGTATTTTTATTATAATTTTTTGACATTAAATAAATTAAATTATTTATGACATCATTATGATGCATCGATGACCTCATTATTTAACAATTTTAATAAAATGAAAAGATAATGTACAATCCAAGGAATAAACTTGTCCAAAGACTATTGGATGGGTATTTTAGAACCCCTATCACCTTATCCACGAATTATATAAGTGTGGGACCTTTAGAATCCGAAAAGCACTTTATAATAATGTAAAAGTTCCTTACTTTCCAAGAGTGCCCCTCCTCTCCTCTTATAAAAGGCCCCCACCTCGACCATCTCATTCACACTTTAAAACCATTTGGATCGGCCAAACTCTGCCCAAATACTCTCCCAACATCCCCCTCTTACTCCTAGAAGCCTCACTATGGGCAGAACTCTTCTCAAGTAAGCCTTTGGATCAAATCAAAAAGAGTTACTCGATTTTGAGTTAATGTCTTCTCTAATGTTGTTTTGTTTTATTTTTCTTCTCCAACCACCTAAACTCTTTTTATTTATTTAGTTCGTAACAACACCAGTATCCTCAATATACTAGGATGTTTTTATAAGAAGTATTCGAGCTACACATACACACACCTACATCTAATGGTTAAAGAACATACGGTTTCTGTGGATGGCGAATTTCTGCCTCACGAAACGATGATTGTTCAACACTCATATAACACCTTCAAATGTAGCCATTAAGATGTCACTATATTTATATAGGATATATAATATGTTTATGTTTTACTTATGATTCTCTATTTCTCATTTATGACATAATTTATGATTTCCATTATGGGTAAACACGATAATTTCATTTTAGGAAGTGCGGACTACCGCCCCCTCAAAGTGATATGAATTGTTAATGCCATATGTGGGATGTATAAAGGATGGAGTAAATGATATTATATATTATATTATACTGGATGTATATTATACATTTATATAATTATGATTTCATTCCATTAAATATGAAATAGAAATGAAAGTAGCGTTCATGCGTACGTACGGCTTACCGTCTCCAAGAACTGTGAATTTCATTTCATACCTCTAAATGTTATGTAATATTATAAATGCATGTATATACTGGATATATATGATAGATATTATATCTAAATCATGAACATAATTCTAGATATAATGGATATATCACCACATGAACAACTTGTAATTATAAGAATTTTATTTTTGACTCAAGTACCTAAGATCGACAAAATGACTGTTATAAACATAAATAATTACATAATGTTCATAACATGGTAATAAATGATATAAAAGGAATAATGAACATGAAAAAGGTTCTTAAGTAAATAGAAATTAACTCTAGTTTATTATTCAGGAGGTTAAAGAACGGTCGAGTCAGGACAGGACGCAAGGTAGGGGAACTTCTTAACCCAATTTCCATTATTTGGTTTAATCTCCTACTTTCAAATTATGTCATGATATTATTATGTCCTATATTGTATTTGTACTTTATTTATGTGTAATTATATTTAATACACATAATAGATATACTTTATTTAATAAAATGATCTTTTTAAGGGTCTTCATCTCAATCTCCTTTCATTGAGGCATATTTTGTTTTATACACAAATTTCTTTTATACGGTGTATAAACCCCTTTGACTTTTACATTTATTAAAAAGTTTTTCTTTTATAATTATGTGATTTTTAAGTGATTTCAAAAAAGGGATATTTCTCTCCCATATATGAAAATCCAGTGCAAATGTATATGTATTTAATGCAAGCTTAAAAATGTTTTCAGAAAACCCGACTCTCAAGTGTGGTAGACAGGAATGGATTGGGCGTGGACCCATCATGGCCTGTAATTAGTTGAGCAGTCTCAGAGTTAATTATTTTGTTTTTAAAAGCTTGCATAATGTTTTCAGAAAAACACTGGAGTATATTTGAGCGATTTTAAACGTAAGTATCTTCTAAAAAAATTGCATCGGCCGGTCTCATGAGACAAACTAGTGTCTTGGCACGAGGCCTTGACAAAATCTTATTTGTGGTCTTGGCACGAGGCCTTGACTACATGGTTATGATAGTTTGGAATTATGCATTCCATCATTATGAAATTGGTTATTGATATTGCATGTGATTATTTGACCAGTAGAATATCCATGTGAAGAAGTAAATGGCATTATCTCATTTTACTTTTGCCATATTATGTTGATGTTCAAGTTTAAAAGGCTTTTGTTTTAGTCATACATTGCCTTAAATGTTTATGTTTATTAATGAAATATTCCGCAATATTTTTATCCTTACTGAGCATCTGAGCTCACCCCTTTCAATGTTTTAATATTTTCCAGGATGTGAAGAAGTATTTTATGAATGACCTGCAGGGATAGTCAGAAGAGGATATGAGTGTGGACTATGAAGACTTTCTTATTAGTTTTTCACTTTATGATGTAATGTAAGACTTAGGAATGTATCTAGTGTTTCCAAGGCTACTAAACTAATCGGTCTTTCGAGACTCGATCTTTTGTGATCATTCCAATGTTACGAAGTAATGCACCGACTCTGGGTAGCTGGGGTCGGGGCGTTACAGTTGGTATCAGAGGGAGGTTAGTACTAACCTTGGAATCTATATTTAGATAAACTCTGATTAGAGCACATAGCCCGAAGATAGACTTTGAGGATTAGTATAGAAGAACTTCCTAGAATTGTGGTATTATAGAGATTTTGTGAGTTTTCCGAGCAATACATCCCTATCTGGATACGAGCAGGTAGAGGCGGCTCTGGCAGAGATGTACCTAGGGGTAAAACCCTAAAACACCGCTTTGAGCTAGACTCGAACGGGAACTGGTGCAGGACAACGGGCCTTGCTGCACTCTTGGTTACGACACTCCCGGTGGATATGCTTACGATAATTCTCATTTTCTTTACAAACTACTATGAAGGGAAATGATTATCAACTTCCTCAAAGAAAACATTACTTTTTATGATTATCGATTATATCCATAAATAGTTCAATTTATGTAAAGTGTTTTACAAATATGGAATTATGTATTTTAATTCATAAAATAATCTAGTTTATGCCATTTTTTAGAAATGGCGCCTAGTGGAAGGAATGTAAACCGTATAAATGCACGCACTCCGTGTAGGGATTTCCCTCCTGCTCAAGATAATTATTGTGGATCTAGAGATACAACTGCTGCCGATCAACTTATTACCATACTGGGACAAATCACTTAGGTTATGAATAATAACCTTACTCGTATGGAGCACCCTGATCCGCAATGTGGAGGATCAATGTTAGACCGCTTCATGAGGCAACAACCACCAACATTTAATGGGGGTACAAATCCATTAGTAGCTGAGCAATGGATAAACTCCTTAGAGAAAATATCCCACGCCTTGGGGAGTAGCGAAAGGGAGGAGGTTATCATGGCAATTTACCGCCTCACTGGAGATGCCGATCAATGGTGGTCATTGATTCAAAACACAAAGGAAGATGATTAAGTATTGAATATGGAATGGAGGGAGTTCAAATTGATTTTCTTAGAAAAATACTATCCTCGTGACCATCAAGCAGATATGGAATGAAAATTTTTGAGTCTGAGACAAAAGGTGGATGAGAATGTCGCAAACTATGAGGCCAACTTTACAAGGTTAGTGAGGCATGCTGCAGATTGTATACATAACCCTAGAAGTAAGATTGATCGTTTCTTTGATGGGTTAAAACCATTCCTCCGTAGAGCATTAGTATCACAATCTTTCTCAACATACGAAGATATTGTCTCATGTGCTATCAAGACAGAAAAGGAATTCTCTAAGTCTTATGACAACAAAGTAAAGCAAGAGAAGAAGAGAACGGTGGAACAAGAGACAGATAAAGGGAAAAGGGGAAAGAAGGATTTTCCATTATGTGATAATTGTGGGAAGAATCACACTGGTACATGCCTAAAAAGAATGGGAGTTTGTTATAAATGTGGAGAAAAATGTCACCTGGCGCGTGATTGCAAGGGAAAGAAAGATGTTATCAATGTTGAATGCTACAATTGTAGGGAAATGGGGCATTATGCAAATGAATGTCCTAAGCGTCAGGGAAACTTACCTCAGAAAAGGCCAAGGGATCATGGAAAATCTTATGTTGTTACTACAGTTGAAGCGGAATAATTAATGTATTGGTGCTTTTGGACTCATGAATTATATTCCGGTTATTAGAATAATGTGATATATATATAAGGATTGTACTACAGTACTTGTTGATTCATTAAGGTTTTAATATGATGAAGGTAATCATATTTTTAGTATGTGACAATAAGAGAAACTTTACATTGTTTGGGGAATCTGATAAATTGATTTTGGAATTAAGAGACCTTTTAGAGAAAGTCTGGGCAGAGGTATTTTGGATAACTATAATGGTTGGAGTGGATTAAGTTGATACTTGGATAGTATTGTTTAAGGTTAAAAAATTGATAAAAATTATTTTTGGAATATTATAATACTACAGTTTTAGGAAAAGGACAACCTGTAGGGTGGGGCATAACCCGTCACGTCGGACAAAGCTGCAGGAATCGAACCCACAACCATAGTGTGATTGGCCTTTATTTCCTACCACTAGCCTACAGGAAGTCCCTGGTTATTACAAAATAATTTTACTAATCTAAATGGTATGTGTTAACATTTGGAACCTTATACAATTAGGATAACTACAATATTTTTGAGTACTATTATCTTTTTGAGTGAAAGATGAGTTGAAGGTTGAAACTCTAATTGTCAAGCATAAATATATATATACCTATCTCTAATTCAATGAATAAAATAATTCTTAAACTTTAGTAAAGGGATATTAAAACAAAAAAAAATGTGTTATCCTAATACCTTATGTCTTGTTGTACTGATGATATTTTAAATCAACATAGATTGAAGGCTTTGAGGCCCTCAATTTGACAGTAGATTGTGATTGATGACCTCAATCGCTCCCTACAAATATTAACATTTTTCCTCCAATTATATGTCTCTAATTTCCACCAATGTTCTCCTTATCGAGATCATAATTTGGTGGTGACTTTCTTATTTCCATTTCCCTCTTATTAAGACAAAATTTTATTAACCTTATTTCCGATGTGGGTTTTCCACAAAGGTATTTTCTATTTTCAACCTTTTATTTTCCAAGAAAAATTTCAAATTGCGAGGATGCAATTTATTGAAGGAGGGGAGAATGTAACACCCCGAGCTTCAATGATACGCTTCTCATTCAATAATGCAATAGCTTGCATTGTACGCAACTTCGAGTTCTAAAACACCGCGACTAATCAAAGTAGCCATTATGAATTGTAATAACCACTTTTTAAAATTATAGAAATTTTATATTTCAAAATTGACATCATTTTTGTATTCGTAATATCGAAATTACCCTAAGTTGAATTTTTTGAAATTTTCTAAGAGCTTCCAATTTTTTATGAATATTGAAAAATACTTAAAACAACATTTTTAATCAAAATAATTTATTGTGATAAATTATACTATTTAGTGGTTTTAAAGTATAATTCGAATATATTTTTACCATTTTATCCAATGGTGGTCATTAGAATTAATTTAACATTGAAATTGGGCATGAACAATTGTCAATCTTTTGATATAAATTGTTTCTTAAAAACACGCTATTTGTTGTGACAACAGGAATTAATTATAAAATTAATTAATGCAACATAAATGTTTGGAATTTTGTAAAATAGACATCATTTTTGAAATCGGAATATCAAATATAGCTTAGGGTGAAATTTTGGCATTGTTCTGAAAAACTTCAATTTTTGATGAATAGTGAAACCACTAAGTGGTAGTTAAATAACTGATTTTTCGTTTAAATGAAATAGTACCACTTCTGTGATTTGATTTTCAAAAATATGACATATATGGTTGTCATTAAGAAGTAAAATGTTGTTCAATGAGATTAAAATAATTTTTGGTGAATAGTAGCTTTTAAGTTCTTAATCGTGATTAGAGGTAATTAGTGTAGTTTAAGGTAAAAATATTGTTTTAATAATATGAGATGAGCTTGAAACATGTCCTACCCTCATTGGATGTTCCATTTCCGACCAATAAAATCCATTGGTCAACTTGGGGACCCCATGGAGCCACTTTAGTTAGAAAATGACATAAATACCTTTTATTTAATGTTAAAGTAAAAAATGACACAAACATGAAACGTTTTACTAAAACAATTTTTACATGGGGTTATACAAATCATATTTTTGACTATAAATAGTCAATGGAAAGATAAAAAGATTTCCTACATCATTGTATTTTTTTTATAATTTTTAGACATTAAATAAATTAAAGTATTTATGACATCATTATGATGCAGCGATGACCTCATTATTTAAATATTTTAATAACATGAAAAGATAATGTACAATCCAAGGCATAAAATTGTCGAAAGACTATTGGATGGGTATATTTAGAACCCTTATCACCTTATACACGAATTATATAAGTGTGGGACCTTTATAATCCGAAATGAATTGTATAATAATGTAAAATTTCCTTACTTTCCAAGAGTGCCCCTCCTCTCCTCTTATAAAAGGCCCCAACCTCTACCACCTCATTCACACTTTCAAATTATTTGGCTCGGCCAAAATCTAAACAAATACTCTCCCAACTTCCCCCTATTACTCCTAGAAGCCTCACTTTGGGCAGAACTCTTCCCAAGGAAGTCTTTGGCTCAAATCAAAAAGAGTTACCCGATTTTGAGGTAATGTCTTCTCTAATGCTGTTTTGTTGTATTTTTCTTCTCCAACCCCCTAAACTCTTTTTATTCATTTATTTTGTAACAACACCAGTATCCTAAATATACTAGGATTATATTATAAGAATTATTAGAGATACACTTACACACACCTACATCTAATTGTCAAAGAACATATGGTTTCTGTGGATGGCGAATTTCTGCCTCACGAAACGATGATTGTTCAACACTCATATAACACCTTCAAAGGTGTCCATTAAGATGTAACTATATTTATATAGGATATATAATATGTTTATGTTTTACTTATGATTCTGTATTTCTCATTTATTGCATACTTTATGATTTCCATTATGGGTAAAAGCGATAATTTCATTTTAGGAAGTGCGGACTACCGCCCCCTCAAAGTGATGTGAATCGTTAATGCCATATGTGGGATGTATAAAGGATGGAGTAAATGATATTATACTGTAACTATATTATACCTTTATATAATTATGATTTCATTCCATTAAATATGAAATAGAAATGAAAGTAGCGTTCATGCGTACGTACGGCTTACTATCTCCATGAACGGTAAATTTCATTTCTTACCTCTAAATGTTATGTAATATTATAAATGCATGTATATACTGGATATATATGATATATATGATATCTAAATCATGAAAATAATTCTGGATATAATGGATATATCACCACATGAACAACTTGTAATTATAATAATTTTATTTTTGACTCAAGTACCTAAGATCGACAAAATGACTGTTATAAACTTAAATAATTACATAATGTTCATAACATGATAATAAAGGATATAAAAGGAATAATGAACATGAAAAAGGTTATTAAGAAAATATAAATTAACTCTAGTTTATTATTCAGAAGGTTAAAGAATGGTCGAGTCCGGACAGGACGCAAGGTAAGGGAACTTCTTAACCCAATTTCCATTCTTTGGGTTGATCTCCTACATTCAAATTATGTCATGATATTATTATGTCCTATATTTTAGTTGTACATTATTTATGTGTACTTATAGTGAATACACATAATAGATCTACTTTATTTAAAAAAATGATCTTTTTAAGGGTCTTCGTCTCAATCTCCTTCCATTGAGGCATATTTTTTTTTATACACAAATTTCTTTTATACGGTGTATAAACCCCTTTGACTTTTACATTTATTAAAAAGTTTTTCTTTTATAATTATGTGATTTTAAAATTATTTCAAAAAAGGGATATTTCTCTCCCATATATGAAAATCCAGTGCAAATGTATACGTATTTAATGCAAACTTAAAAATGTTTTCAGAAAACCCGACTCTCAAGTGTGGTAGACAGGAAGGGATTGGGCGTGGACCCATCATGGCCTGTAATTAGTTGAGCAGTCTCAGAATAAGTTATTTTGTTTTTAGAAGCTTGCATAATGTTTTTAGAAAAACACTGGAGTATATTTGAGTGATTTTAAATGTAAGTATCTTCTAAAAAAAATTGCATCTGCAGGTCTCATGAGACAAACTAGTGTCTTGGCACGAGGCCTTGACAAAATCTTATTTGTGGTCTTGGCACGAGGCCTTGACTATGTGGTTATGATAGTCTGGCATTATGCATTCCATCATTATGAAAGTGGTTATTGATATTGCATGTGATTATTCGACCAGTAGAATATCTATGTGAAGAAGTAAATGGAATTATCTCATTTTACTTTTGCCATATTATGTTGATGTTCAAGTTTAAAAGGATTTTGTTTTAGTCATACATCCCCTTAAATGTTTATGTTTATTTATGAAAGCTTCCGAAATATTGTTATCCTTACTAAGAATCTGAGCTCACACCTTTCAATGTTTTAATATTTTCCAGGATGTGAAGAAGTATTTTATGAATGACCTGAAGGGATAGTCAGAAGAGGATATGAGTGTGGACTATGAAGACTTTGTTATTAGTTTTTCACTTTATGATGTAATGTAAGACTTATGAATTTATCTAGTGTTTCCAAGGCTACTAAACTAATCGGTCTTTTGAGACTTGATCTTTTGTGATCATGCCAATGTTACGAAGTAATGCACCGACTCTGGGTAGCTGGGGTCGGGGCGTTACACCTATGAGATTCGTTATAAAATCGATAAGGTAGCTAATTTAATTCCATGTTTACTAAAACTATTTAAAGTTTATGATCTGATATATGTATCTCTTATATGGAAATTAAATATTGACATTGAATATATTCTAAATTCTTATCATTTACCACTCGTACATGATTTTCATCTCATGAAAAACCGATAGAGATTCTAGATTGAAGTAATAATGTTATTTGGAACATGACCACTAAACTGGTAAAATTTTTATAGAAAATGAAAATTTTGGGAATGATATAGGGGAGCCTATGGATTTACTGAGGAAAAAGTATCCTAATTTCCCTTTTTCAATTTAATGGAATTTTAATGGTCAAATTATAATAAAGTGGCTATAATGTAACACCCTTAGATTTTAGAATATATTCCAGTTTAATAAATTCTATGTTTTTAATAGACCTTCATTCACAAAATGTTCACAATTAATTATTAATTATTTATTAAAATACGCAATTAAATATTAAAATAAAAACAAATGAAACATAAATAGTAAAATCAATTAAGAAATTATAAAGAGTAATATATTAATTATTCATGGTAAAATTGAAACTTTTTGTTTACAATCAATTTTTTTTATAAATTATATTTAAAAGTTAATTACTTAATTTTAGAGTATTAAAAAAATTGAAATTTATTTTTTACACATTTTTAAAATTGGAAAATCTTTCATATATTGATTACCAATTGGGTAGTAATAAATAAAAAAGTATTTGAAGGTAAAATGTTTAATTTATTATAAAACTATTTCTATAATAAAGTTGTATTTTATCCTAATTAATTAATTTCATCAATATTGTTGAATTATTTTCATGAAATTTATAAATAATATATTCCAAAAAATAAAATTGACATTCATATCATGATTTTTACTAAGATAATAATGAGAATAAAAAAATTATGTTTAACAATACATTTTTCCTAAAACCAATTTTTATGAATTATTTATATAGAGATTAACATTAATTTTTAATTTCTATATTAATTAAATAATTATAAATTAATTCACTATTTTAAATTAGAATAATTAAATTTAGGTAATAATTTAGTCTTAATTTTTCCATAAATAAATTTTTATCAGGGGAAACAAGCCCCCATGATAAGGGTTCAATGGGATGAGGAGGGTCTTAAAGTAAGAGGTAATGCCAAATATATATATATATATATATAATATTTATAAGTCTTATCGATTGATTTAATTTCAACATTAACGTTTCGTATCATCCATAAGATTTTATTTTGATTTTAATTTTTGATGAAAATTACTTTCTTTTTTTAAGTTAAGGATATTTACTTGAGTGGCACTATCCACATTAATAAAATAGAACCTTTTATTCTCACTTATCCACACCACATAATCTCATTGGATAGACCATGTTCTACGAAAATACCTTCCTAATATCCTTATACATGACTTGGTGGTATTGGAATTCCTAAATAGCCCTTCCAATTTTCCTTAATATATTTTCTAATAGGTATTTCCTAAAGAAGAGGTGAATATCAATACCAAAAATCTTGATGTTCCATTCATATTAATCAACCTATAAAGATTAAATAACAATCATAACACAAATAAATTAATATATTTAATATAATTAATATTTTTAGGTTTATGTAATAATCATTTTCACTCTCTTTTATGTTTAATAGAAAATGAAAATATCGCTCATGCTTACATATGATGTACCATATCCATATATTTTTTCATCACCTCATCATATAGTTGGTTACATGGATATGTTCAATGAAAATTAATGATATTTATAACATAATTAATATTCTAAAAAAATATTTTTTCTTCCTTTTGTTCTATTTATAGTAAAATTAAAGCCTCACTAGTGGGTATGTATGGATTATTGCCTCCATAATGTGATGTTATTCATTTTTAATCACCAACTTAGATGGATTGTTCTAAATGTTTTTATAAGTAATATATATTGTATTAATGACATGATTAATATTATATATATGATGAAACTATTTCCATATATAATGGTTTGTGGCACAAAAACTATAACATATGTGGAAAACAGAACTATTAAAACCAGAATATTAATTTTTATAAAGAATTATTAATGAATGGATAATTGAAAATTTTAAAGATATGATATATAATAATATGAGTATTAATATGTTTATGGTATAAATTTATTATAAATATAAATATCTTATACATCTATTTTGAACATGTATGAAGAAACTCAATACATGGCGTAAGGGTATCCTCATCTTAATTTCTATTTTTTGAGAAATATTCTATATTTAGAATATGAATTATTTAATGTGGTGTATATAAATCCCAGGAATAAAAAATATGATTATATTCTAAAAAATATTTGGATTTCAAAATAAAACTATGTGACTTACTTTCATGAGGTTTTTATTCATAAAAATACAAAATATGTAATGGTTTAGGTTTCAATCTCACTTTCAATCGATATTTTTTAGGCTTTAATATCATTTGAAGAAATTACATATTATTTAACTCATAAAAACATTAATTAATTATACTCAGTATATTCTGATATTTTAATGTATTATAAAAAATATTCTCTCTTTGGAACTCTAGAATATCGAATGATTTTCTTTAAATTCAACCGTATTTATCATTTCTATTCGAGAATCATTCTCATTCATGTTCATGTTCTTCAAATGGATTTATAATTGTTTTTACCATTATATAAAATATAAATAAAGTTATTTTCATGAACCATTAACTTTTCTAAAAAATTATAAAATTTATATTTTTAAATCTATTACATCTTAATCTTAATGAATTTTTTTAAAACATTGTAAAATTAATGTTTCATTTTAACATATAATGGGTGAAAAAAATTTCACACTATCATGTAGCTTCTTCATTATTATAATACCTTTATATAATTATAGAATTTTTTAATTAAAATTACATTATTATTTTTCTATGATTTATTAGTTATTAAATATTACCAAAATAAAAGAATGTTTTATCTTTTTTTCAAATAATATTTATAATTATATTTTAAAAGTCATTTTTATCTATTTTAACATCATATAAGGAATATTATGTCTCAATAAGGATATAGTCATATGATACCATCCACATTAATTTTATATATGGTTTATGATGATGATTTTTTAAAGGAAATTTAATAACAAAAATTTGTTTCATGGGTTATTTAATAAATGATAGAATTATGATATCAAAAGGTAGATTTTAAGAATCTTGTTTCATTCACATGGTTTAATTATGTATTTATGAAATGATGAATGATATTATTTTCTATTTTATTATATTTTAATTGATTATCATAATTTGAAAGGTGGTTAGATTATATTCCTCAAATTCATTGGGTAATGTTTTATATTTCAAGAGTTCAAGAGGGTTCATGGGTTTTTATCCTAATAGTAAGGATGTTTGGGTGGATATCCAAAACCCAAAAGGTTGTAGGGGTGGTTACCCTAAGCCTAAAATTGGGTAAATGTCTTGGTGGGTAGCTTTGTCATATGTTTTTTATGTTTATGTTTATATAACATTATTAATTCATTATGTTATGAAATTTATATACTTACATTGTTAAACATTGTTTGATATCCCTCACTCTTATAATATCATGTCTTATGTTATGATAATGCATTATTCCATGACTCAAGATTTGAGATTTATGTCTTTGAAAGTGACCTTTATATACCTTAATTATGTGCTCATGAACATATGATCATATAATTTTAACTTTTGATCATTGATTGAAATCTAACATGTTTACCCATAGTGAGAATCTAATCTCATCCCTTTCTTATGTTTTCATTTACCCTGGTTATGGAAAAATCTATTATTTTGGATATATCAAAAAATGGTTATATGTGGAATGAATTTCCATATAAATATTAATGATGATTCATCGAATATTTTGAATATTTATCTAGAATCCAAATATAGTAAACCTTTATGGTCATAAACAATGTATTATTTGGATATATATTGAATATTTATTTAAAACGTGGTATTATTTATTTATTATATCGTCTGTTTTCATCACCATGTTTTTGTTCATCACTTCAGCCCTTTATTTTTTCGACAATGAAAACATGGAACTTGGTAGAAGATATACTCGTATTTTCTCCCTACCTTGTATGATCTATAAAAAAGTGAATCTTATATTTCATTGATTATAAGTATCAAAATCTTTAGATTACTAATGAAACATCGTATCACACCCAATGTGTTGGTAACAGGTATTTTTATGTTTCTTGTCTTTGCTTTATTATGTTGATTTTTTTGTGTATTAAATATGAAATATATAGTTTTTTGGGAGACAAAGGGTGGATCATGGGTGGATCTTGGTTAATAGAAATTGTGCACCAAACCCCAATAAATTGTGTGTCCACGGTAGGGGCTCTAGAGTGACGACATTATTGGGAACACGGTTTTTGGAATTGTGCAACCAAATCTATGCATACTCCAACTCTTGGGATAGAGGCACAAATACTATTGTTTCATTTTCTGGCATACCATATAGCCAAGCCATGTGTCCTTCCTAGTTTTGAAAAAACCATATTCCAAAAATATATATCTTTGATTTTAACCCCTTTTCATCCCTAACTTTCCCCATTAAACTCCGCAATCACTAGTTTCACCTCTGATGTTCTCCACCTACTTTTTGGATTGATAAATTGAGTTATTTGAATTTGGTTTCTCCATGAACCATCAAGTAAGGGTATTTTATTTCATTATTCACAGTTTCTTCTTCCTTATTCCATGGATTTCCTTCTCTATACTGTTTATGGTAACCTAAAGTTGGTTGGATAATTTTTCCCCTTGAACGTTGACTTTTTTGGTCTGTTCTTGCTTCCATATGATCTCATATTGATTTTTCTTGTGGTTTTAAATTTGTTTTTTATTTAAAGATAAAATGTAAGAAGTTATGTTTTTTGCTATTATTTTCTAATTTATATATAATTTCCTAATTCTAAAATGTCTTCTAAATTTTGTTAGTTTGTGTGTGCCTGAAAATGCTGTTTTTAAAGTTATTGGTATTTTTAATGATTTTGAAATTCTTAATTCTCTATGAAAATGGTTGTAAATTTTAATTTTGTCTAGGGATGAGTCGGTTTGAGATAAAAAAAAGTTATTTTTATGGCAATAAAATAAAAGATGTCCTTGGGAACCCTAATTACATAATTCTGTGGAATAAGGACCAATACATTGGAGAGGCACTAGGGCTTCGACCCCATATCCAAATCAAGACTATCTTAAAACACTAACTAGATATATAATGATATTGTGTGGACATTTATATTTTTTTTTTATCCTCTCTAGTGGATCGTCCAAAATAAAAGATATATTTATGGATTGATCGCTGAGAGTGTGAGGATCGTATCACTATAACCTAGCTGCTTAGGGTTTTGTCCATGGGAATTAATTTTATTTCTAACCTATTTTCAGTTACTCTTAAATATCCTTTCTCTCTTCCCACGATAAATCATTTTTAATAAATTAAATTTATTTCCTTTATCCAAAACTAGCTTGTTTATTTGACTTATAATGGAAATTCATGGGACACTTGGTGGGATCCTACTCAAAAACTGACCTCACACCCTACGTAAACCACAGGGGTGTATCTAGACCTAGTTTTCTGTATTCTAGGTAAATTAAATGACTTTCATGGGAGTGGTAACACATACTCTTATTATTAGTGTTTTATTCTAGTATGTGTTGATGGTAGTTTCATGGTTGGTGTGGAACCTCATGTAATGTGGTGTATTATGTTCATTTTTGGGTCCCTTCCCTTTTAAACATTTTGGTTTTTAAATTAAAATATGAAATTAAATGTGTAACATGACACTTTTCTGAAAAAAATTTGTATAGTATTATTGGATGATGGTCATGATTCTTGATGCAAGTATTTGATATAACATATTCTATATGTTGGATTATAATTTTTAAAGGAAAAATAACTCCCAAAGGATTTCTTTGATGCCTAGGAACTATTTTCTAGACTATTGGGATTAGGAATTCCCTTTTGTCCAAGATATAGGTCGGACCCAATGATGGGTTGTATGGTAGCTCTAACTAGTTAATGGGAAAGTGGTATCAGATGAGGTTTTACCGATTCATTGGGTATTATTATTTAGGATTGTCTATATAGATTTGATATAAGACTAATAGGGCTTCAGGTTCTATTTATGAGAGGGTTTTCTGACCTGCACACCTCATGATGGGCCTTGGGTAACCATTGGATTTTATGATTTTGTTTAACTACTCCATCAGGTGTAATGCACACTGTATAGTCTAGACATGGGAAACAAAATCAGTTAGAGTGGTTTTGATTTCATTATTTTGTTATAGTTTAGTTATGATTTATCTAGGTATTTAATTGTTTTATTAGTATTCCATGGATTTATGTATTGTTGGTTCCATTATATTGTTTGTTGACTTGTGTAACAATGTACCTCCTCAAATATCTCTTGTACTTACACATAATGATTCTAGAGAGAGTCCTTGAGCACTGGTATATTGTAGACTAGCTAAGGTAGTGGTTCTAGATTTCTAGGCCATGGATTTGGGAATGGGATATCTTCCTAATTGGGATAAGTAACCCAAAATAGATTGAGAAAGGGATCTTTGTCAAGAATTTATTAAGAATGATACCCCTTATTTCAAGGTAAGAACATATCTCAAAACATGGGAATACTATGTATAGAAGATTTATAGTTTATTTCTTTTCCTACACATTTTTAATTACATAAAGGTACATTTTGTATCATTTATGTTGCAAGGACCAGATCATAAATGAAAGGAGTCAGTTGTTCTAGAGTGGTGATACTAGAATATGTGTTAGAATAAATTCATGTATATATTCAATGATAAGCTCCACCATTTTATTTTTTCTCTGACCATGTTCAAGGAATTTCTAGACCTTCATTAGAGGAAGAATTCAATGTTGGATTCTACCAACCGCTTTGCGGAGCTGGTCCGTTTTTCTATCAAGGTAGTTTCCAATGAAAATTTGAAATTAAAATTGTTCAAAATGGGGTAGTATCTAGAAATATGATCTTAGGCCTTCTTAGTTTAGTTGCATATCAATTTTGTGGTGTTTTAAAGGGATTTGGTAGTGGAGATCGACCAGGATGGTATTATAGGACTATCTGGTATGCTTCAAGTGTCATTTTATAGGTGGGTTGAATCTTATAAAAGGAAAATTAATCATGAGGAGTAGGGAAGGAAGGGTGGTAGTAGCTCTGGATACCCACCATGACTACCTACATTAGTATCCACAAGTGGTGTAACGTTTTTGTATCGTCAATGTGAAAAATATAGGCATGTGAAGACCACATGTAACGTCCCTCCCAAACCCTTTCACTAGTGTGGAAACCTATTTCCCATGAAATAGTTTTGTAGGAATATCCCCCCATCTCAAAATTGTGCCCATTCTATGCCTCACAAGGACAACAAAACTCAATCAGAATCATTCAGACCTATTGAACCACATTTTAGCATATGGGTTGCAAGTCTGGATCTTCTTTTAGGAAAACTCATCTTAATAAAAATCCACAGTCCATTAGTTATACATTGGATTCAACAAAGGTGATGTACCTTCACATTATGGATCAGGTAATAGAGGAATCAGATGCAAGACATGTGACTGTTCAAGGAACTATTATTATTAAATTATTCATGATAATTTCATTTTTTCATACAAGTTAATTTTAATCATTTATTTATGATCACCACACGAATTTGTTGAAATTTAAAACTAATAAAATTATATATTACATGGAATTGGTCACACCACTTGGTAGGAGGCAAGAGAGGGTTTTTGATGCCCATATTTTATCATTTCATTATTATAGAAATAGTTAAAATGATATTTAATTATCCATGAAATAATTCCTTTTTATTTTATCTTAGGGATGGGTTGGATGAAATATTTCAAATCCCACATTAACTATTACCATTGGTGGGTGAATTTGATTTCACATAATCTGAGAAAATGAGTTTTTTAGGTAGAATGGGATTAGTGATTAGGATGAGGTGGAGCAATATTTCTAGATATAGGTCAGCATTATTTTAATATGATTTTCCTTCTTATGTATGATAATGGTATGTTCTCAGAGAATGGGACACCATTTATGGTGAATGAGTTCATTGAGGTATTCCAAAATATTTCTTAGGTTTACCAATTGAATTTATTGTGATTTTATCCATTTATTTGTCACTGGGGACACAACTGATATCACATTCCTCATACTATATAACACCAATTGTGTTGAGGGAGTTATAGAAACTTCTATATGATTTGGAATCCAAAGGTTTCATTCACTCAAGTGTTTCTCCCTAGGCCACACCAGAAATATTTTTCTAATAAATTGGATATATCCCTCTAATTTAAAATTGGATTTAAAAAGTTGAAACATGTCATAATAAAAAATAAATACCCATTTCTCATAACTAATGATCTCTAATAACATATCAAAGTACAAATGTAGTTATCATAGATCTACCTCCTTTCTTTTTATTGTTGGGTTTGTGTTAGAGAATCATATATTCTTAATATAAATATTCATAGTAGGTACAACCATTTAGAGTATTGGTAAATTCATTTCATATTGAAAAATTATATCATGTTTTAATTGGATCTTATAAACTGGTTGTATATAGATACATCAAATTCATTTTTGTAGTTTTTATGTATTCCATTATATTCTATTACACATATAATGAGGAGACTGGGTAGCATTTGAGGCTTGTCCTGGTAATTGTATAAGATCACTGTATTAATTATAATCTCTATAAGTGTAGTTTCTTGATTTACGAAGTTAATAGTTTGGGACATGTGAACCTAGAACATAGGGATTTGGTTGATGTAAAATAGTTCAATTATGTGGTTTCATAGAAGGGTCCAATAAATTTCATTTAGAAGATATTTGTATAATACTTGTTGGGTACTATAGGAAATTATTTAGAGATTTATCTCGACCTTTTTCACTGATGAATGATATCACCTCAAAATGGGTGATTTTTTATAGATTTTAGAATTAAAAATAGATTCATAGAGCATCATAAGTGGTTACACATCACCCTTATCAGTATATTACCCAAGTATGGATATATTTACAATGTTGATTGATATGATTTAGGTTCAAATTTTGATTGTGTGCTTGTATGGGGTGATCGTGTGGTGGTGTATGGATCTCACCAACTATGACCTCATGAATATAATAATTCAAAACATGACCTCAATCCTAAAATTGTGATTTATTCTCAGAAATATAGGAATATATATATTTTCAGGTATATTATTAGGTTATACATAGACCATAATATTTTGAGTTATATCTCTTTTGATAAGGATTTAAACTCTACTCAGCAATAATCGATCATGTACCTTTTGGGGTTCAACATCGATATCATCTATACCCATGTATGGTAAATGTAGCTGATGATGCTCTAAGTCGTATGATTCAAAGTCATCCCTAAATGAGTGCAGTGATGAGTGGAGTTTTATCAGCCTCTTCACTCGAATTCACCTAGAAACTAAAGAGAAGAGTGGTGATATATCTCTGGCTAGTACATAGGTGACATATTTCCTTATATTGTAGATCCGATATAAGAAACCTAGGTATTAGTTATACCAAGATATATATTGTATCTTAATAGTGGGGATGTACCTAGTGACCAATCATTTTCTTCTTATGGCATTATATTATTCCCAACCAGTTCATCTTTTCCTTAATCTATGAGGAATGCGGTGTTTCCGGTCTCTCATCAGACGTGATGGGTGTAAATCCTAGTTCCCCCAAGATGTTTATTTATTAGACACATTAGTTCTAGTTTTCAAGTATGAGACTTTATATTACTAACATTATATATCAATTTTATACTTTCCAGTAGGTTATGGTTGAGAACCATAACTCCCCGGAATTTCTTTAGCCTCTTCCCATCACTACCATTAATTTAGAGGAAGTAGTCACATATTCCATCCTTGTGTTACCCCATACACCATAGGAATGAAATGATAATTGAGAGATTGTTGTTAATCTTACCAAGTTTGGTCACATAATCATGATCAAGGAAACTACTAATCTAGAAGAGTTAATATGGTTGTATATCAAATATATTATGATGATTTATGGTGTTTTTTATGCTATCATTACTACAAAGGATCCCCAATTTATCTCTTAGTTCAAGGAAGGCCTCCCAAAGTCAGTGAGTCATATTTGAGGATTTTCATGGGTTCCCATCACAAAATGGATATCTAAACAATGTGGGGGAACTAGATCCTAGAATACATGCCTCACACATTCATGTTAGACTTTGGTTGATCATGGGACAAAAATATTGGATTTATGTAATTATATTATAATAAAACTCAACAATCCTTGATCTGTATGCCTCATTTTAAATAACATTATGGCAAACCATTTTGGTCTTCTATGTTGTGGAATGATGTATGTGAAACATCCTTTGTGGGAACATGAATCATTTAGTAGACGAACGAAAACAATAAAACAAATAATGCGGTATATGATGATAGCTAATAGTCAATATATTTCCTAATTTTTTAAATGTTACTAAGCATTGTAATTATCAGTGGATAACTGGGTGTTTATAATGTTGACATGTCTCTTACATCATTGTAATCTTGGAAAACTAGGTAATCTTACATTGTGGTATGTTGGAACCTTAATGATTATAGATATGATCAGTAAAGTCATATAACGATTGGAGTTTCCTTCACAGTTGATGATGATTCATGATGTATTCCATGTCTCATAGATTAGAAAACATGACATGGACTCTTCTCAAGTTTCAAGTTGAGAATATCCGGATTTGCAAACTTATCATTCAATGACTGAGTTTCCAGTTTATATTATATATTTAAAAATTATATTGAATCAGGAAAAAAATATTCTATTACATTATGTCTTGTGGAATCATGGGAAATATGAGAATAATAGATGGGAATGAAAATAATGAGTAGAGAGGAGTACCCTCACTTAATCTCTGATTAGAAAATTTGATGACTTTTTAATGATGGAAAGTTTTATAGCGGGGAGAATTTTCAAAACCCATGGTGTTATTTTAATGTATTCGTCAATTTTTTTTGGTATTTTCTTTTATTATATATATTATTATAGTGTTTTTAGTTAAAAGATGTCTCTTTTTGAGAGATATAGGGTGGTCCATGGTGAATAAAAACAATGCAACATCCCCCTACAAATTTTACAACCTAGAATGTGGCTCCGGACTTCCAACATAGTTTGGAATTGGTTTTGTGGACCCATTCCTCCCATACCATGATGACACCATCAATTGGGATCGATATACAAGCATAGTTGGCTTAAAGTCTACCAAACCATGTGGCCTTCTTTATTTTTTAAAAAAATATAATCCTCCCTAATTTTAAGCTCTTTACACCTCTAGTTTTCCCCATTGGACTCATCCAAACCTAGGTGCACCACCTCTCTTCTCCACATCCTCCTTGGCATCTATTTTGAGGTTTTTCAATCTTGGTTTCTCCATGAATCCTCAAATATTTATCTTCTCTTGTTTTTTATATTTTTTTCATCCTTATTACATGGATTTATTTCACTCTAATTATTGTGGTGACATGGAGTGGGTTGGATCTAACTTGTATGGATTGGGTTATGATGTTTTTTGTTTTCTCGCATCCATACCATAATTTTGGGATCCACCTTCAACTCTCATAGGCCATACAGGCATGAGACATCTTTTATCTGCCCTGGACTCGACTCTGCAATAAATACTTTAAGCCTCCATTTTATTCCACCAATGTCATGGAGCCCCTTACCTTGAATCCCTCATCTATGGGGGACCAATATGAGGCCTCCGCCAAAGCCTCTATATATTTATAATCAGATAATTGGGAATATTAGTGTGTCCTTTAGAGTATACATTCACATGGTAATTGTATTCCTATATTTACCCTCCTAATAAATTGGATCCTCTAAGTGTTTTTGATTACACATTACCATTACAATGAGGACCCCAACTGTGGAGGCAGTTCTAGGAACCTCCCCATTTCAGAAAGTGAGGGGAACCACATTCCTTTCCCTATAATGAAGGATAGTTCATCATCCTCCTCTCATCCTCTCTAAAATAAGTAATATTACATCCCTCCTCGATTAAGCCCCTAGTCCCTCTTGTTGGTTTTATATACACGAGTGTGTAAGTCCTATCCCTAAGGATTCAAAATAAGAGAGGGTATGTGAATATCGAATAAATTTATCACTACTGTATCCCCAGACTCATCCTCCAGTGGATGAAGGATATTGTATAGTTTCCATATCTACCACTTCCACTTGTTTCTCATAACTCATATGACTCTTATGGGCTAAGAAGTTACAGACAATAATTTGATTTTCATGATCAAATATCTATCATTGTGGAGATTCCTTACACCTATCAACTTAACATGGTCCTCTTATTCATTTTATGTTATTAGAACCATGTATCCATCTCAAAGGGGAATATCCCCTATAAGGAAATACTTAAACGAATCACATTCCTGATGAAGCAACCAAGGGCCTTGTATTCATTTTATGTCCTCAAATCCATGTACCAATCTCAAATGGCCATATCCCCAATGAGAAAAATCATAAAATGGACTCCATTGGTGTAGGTCCCAGTCTTCCCAACTATGTAGGCTTTCATTCCTGTCCAAATAGGATATGTTGGATGTCTCCTTGAGGTTCATACCCATCACCATAAATTCCCCCATATTTTCTCTAGGACATATCCCTAGTAATTTTATATCCAACCTAAGAGAATTATTCCCCACTATGTACCTTGGTCCACATTGGTATAACATATACACCGTCCCTTAACTAGGTACAATTATTCTAAACATCATTATCACAAGATGATAAACTACATGATTTGATCCTCATCACACATAGTGTCTCGGATCTGTGTCCCACCAATGGTTCCTCGAACCCGTTTGGTCACATAAACTCAAGTGAATTTTCTTAAGATACAGAGGATGTTGACTAGAAGCCAGGTAAACGTTTTGATTTTGGGGAAACTATTCCCTCATTTTCATAGTATACATAGTGGAATCTAAATAGAAAATAATATCATAAGAAATAATACCAAATAGAAATAAAAAGAGGATGAATAAAAGTGAATCCCACAAAATCAATAATATATATATATATATACGATGCACAAAATATGTATTAGAAAAATTGCAAATAAGTAACAATGATGGAAATAAATATAGAAATAAAATTAAAAAATAAATAGTAAAATCCAACAACATCACACACCTTTTCATGGTCACATGATCTCTAACCCCAAACAAAATCAATTACCTGATGAAAAAGGGTGATTTCCCTTATCTATACCGGATATAAAATAATCTATTTGGGTAAAAAGAATGAACCAAATAGGGTGTATGATGAATGTCAGTAATAAACCCCCCCCCCCCAAAAAAAAATTCCTAACTGTCAGTGAAATATATACCATGTAATATGCATAAATTATTCAATAAACATGGATGTACTCCAAAGTAAACAATCTTACAGTTTTCAATTACTTTAATTTAACATTTATTATTCATTTTTTAATCATGTAACCCTGGGATATATCCTAATAATTGTATCCTCTATGAAATGGAATGAAACATACATCCTAGAATACCATTTAAGGAATTATATAAAACATAATACAAACTTGTTCGTTGGTTTGGAAGACAAGTCACAATCATGCAATTTTCTCACAACGACCCTCTCGGAAAGCTCTCACAGTCTTCAAACATTTCTCTAAAAACATAAATTCATTAAATAACTACCCATTGAGAAAAATCTCAAAGTCTATTCCCTTTGTTCTAATATAGAATCAATTCATTAATTAATGACCCCCTTGGAAATCTCTCAAGGTCTAACCCCTTTAGTCCAATAGAGAATCATTTAATTATTTCAAATACAAATGACCACCAGGGAAAGCTCTCACAAACTAATCCCATCGTGTAATATATCTACACCAGACTCACATGTTCAACTGTAAATAATCTGGATGTCCACTCAGTCTACCTGGTCCAAGGCACTCATGGTCCATTGGAAAAAATATAATGGGAATATCATATCAAAATATATCATGTAATCAAAAACAACTACATGGATAAACATTCACAATGAATATCATAGGAATTTCATATAATCAAAAAAACTATATACTACTCAAAAAAGGCATGGAAAATAAGGTACTCCTCATATGAAACCTAGAACAAACAATCATAATCAATCAGCAAGGGAAACAAGCCAATGGGGTGTCCCATAAACAAGGTATCTAAACTTATCCATAAGCAAAAACCCTTTATCAATTAGAAAACCCACAGATGGTAAATAAAGGGGTTTAATTCCAAGTCATGTAATACCCAAAATGTATAAATGCACCACATTTAGCATATATAATCCAAATATAACCTACAAAAGGTACAAACCACCTACCTCAATGTCCTACCATCGATATTCTTGATTTCCAGCCCTTGAATTGGCCTAGAACCATGTAGATCTACAAAAAAGTCTAAAACTCTCAACCCTTGATAACTCATGTGAGGGGAGGAATTAAGAAGAATGAATAAAAAGGATTCGAGAACTCATCAGTAGGATTCCAGTGCATCCAATGATGTCTCAATCAAAACATGGATAGTAAATCAGGGGTTCATTTTTCATTTGTCTCTCCACAACGCTCCTGTATGAACCATGACTAGAATACAATGATTTAAAATATAAGATGCATCCCCACTCTGATATATCAATTAAAAAAGAAAAGTACACATCATGTTCATTAATACCTCATAGTGTGTTGTAGCCTCAACTATACCTTGACCCTAGTAGGTCTGCCAGGTAACCACATGACCATGTACATGGTCATTACACTATCAAAACTCATTTGTACGCAACATTCTAGGTACATGTCATGTACTTATATATATATGGTGCGTTCATAGAAAATACTATTTTCATCATTTTTCCTCAAAACAAACCTAAAAAAAGATCGATACCTGAAAAAAATATTTGGGTTCTTACAAACTTCTCCCCTTAAATAAATTCATCCCCAAATTTCCCTTCAAAGATGGTGAAGAATAATCTGAGAACAACTCTAGCCACTATGAACATACATCAGACTCCCTCTCCCAAGTCTTTTCCCACACTCACACGTGGTTCCATAGCACCCATATCATAGGAATAGACTGGACATGGATTACCTTCATGATATGATCCACAATCCGAATAGGGTGCTCCTGAAAGGATGCATCCACCTCCAACTCAAACTCATCGGGATGAAAAACATGAGGCGGGTCAGAAAAGTGACATTGTACCTAAGAAACATGAATGACGTCGTGCATAGCATATAACCTTTCAGGTAATTAAAACTAATAGGCAATAGGCCTGACTCTCTCTAAAACCTAAAACAACCCATAATATTTTAGTGAAAGCTTCCCTAGAATCATCATATTCATATGTCCCAACAATGCTGTTACACACAAGAAAACCCGATCTATGTCCGAAAACTCCCGAGGACGTCTCCATCGATCAGTATATGATTTCTGGAGAGACTGTGCATTATCCACCCTCTTCTAAATGAACTCCACATGCACAGTTGTCACCTAGGGAAGATAAGGACCCATCATAGCATCCTTTCCTGCCTCCATCCAACATAGGTGTGAACCACATGACCTACTACAAAAATTATCATAAGGTTCCATCCGAATGTTCCACTGAAAACTATTGTTGGATGAATAATTCACTAGGGATATATGTCTCTCTCAAGATCCTTTGAAATCTAGGATGCATTCTTGAATCATTTCCCTCAAATCCTTAATCGTGCGCTTAGACTGACCATCTATCTAGGGATGGTATGTTTCACTCAGAAGTACATCTGTACCCAAATCCCTATGTTGTCCCTACCAAACATGAGAAGTTAACCGAGAATCCTTTTCTAAAATAATAGAGTGTGGAACCCAATGAAAATGTACTATCTATAAAATGTACAACATTCCAAGCTCATAATCATTGATGAATTCCTTGATCAGAAGGACATTTAAAACCTTCCTGAGTCTATCAGACACAACCCATACAACATCATTTCTTCACGGAGACCATTGTAAAAGAGTCACTAAATCTATCACGACATCATTCCACTTCCACTCGAGAATGGGAAACTACTATAAATTCCCTATCAATTGTTGATGCTCTACCTTCACCTTCTTACAGATGGAACATCTCATAAAAAAACTAGATAAATCTCTCTTAATACCTGGCCACAAATACTAATGATGTATATATTGATACCTATTGTTGACACCAGGATGAACTGCCCATTATGAGGTATGAAATTACCACATCAACTCCTCACGTATGTCTTCTGACACCCATAAGAATCCATGAAAATGAATAACCTCACCCTCACATACGATACAATAAGGAGTAGGTCCTCACCTGACAAACTCTCCCATAGGACAAGGCCTTCAGAATCTGATAGTATCCCCATTCTCATTTGATCTAGTAGAGTAGATGTAATTCATATAGAAGAAAGAAATGTATTCACCTATCTGTCATGCAATGCCTAATTCATCTCAGAGAACATAGACATATGCTACCACTCACTAATGGAAACCTGAACTACTTGTATCTATGTCATTCTACTCAGTGCATCAGCCACTGCATTTACATTATCAGTAGTGTAGGCAAGCTCAAAATCAAAATAATAATGGTACTCAACCCACCTTCACCATCTCAAATTCAAATCCCATTGAGTAATGATATAATTGATGATATTTTGGTTTATATACACAATAAAACGTTCCCCAGAAAGGTTATGTCTCTACCAATGTAAAGCATGAACAAATTCAGCTAACTCGATATCAGGTGATGGATAATTTCCCTCATGTGGCCTCAACTACCGAGACACATACACAATGACTCCTACCCCATAAATAATAACTTATCTCCATTAAATAAATAATTCATCCCAGAAAGTAGTGTAACTCTTTCCCTTATTTGAAAAAAATCAGGATTGTTGATGAATTTAATGTCGCTTTCAGCTCCTAAATGGCTGAATCACATAAATATGTCCACCAATACTTCCCACCCTTCTGAGTCATACCTATTAGTGGCACTGGTAATCATGAAAATTCATGAATAGAGTATCTATATTATCTAGCCTTCCCTAAAAAACTCTGTACCTGAATTTCATTATTCAGCTGCTCCCAGGAAACTACAACTATCACCTTCATTGGGACTATTGATACTGATATATTTGAAATTGAATGGCCTAGAAATTGAATCTGGTCCATTGTGATGTAGCATTTTAAGATCTTATCTTATAACTTATGCTCTATCATTGTATTCAGTAAGTTCCCAAGATGGATGGCATGGTCATGTCTAGTGTGAGGGTACTCCAAGATATCATCCATGAGAAATACCAAAAATTATTCCATGTAAGGGTGGAACACTTGGATCATTAGTTCCATGAAAAATACCAGTGCATTTATGAGACTAAATGGAATAACAAAATACTCGTATAACCATACCTTCTTTGAAAAGATATAATAGTTATATCTGATTGTATAATGTGAAACTGATGAAAACCCGATCTGAGGTCAATCATTGAAAACACCTAGGAATCTTGAAGCTGATCAAAGAGATCATCAATACTCAGAATGGGATATTGGTTCTCGATCGTCAATTGGTTCAGCTTCCAATAATCTAAAAAAATCCTGAGGGTACCGTCCTCCATCATTAAAAAAGTATAGGAAAACCCCAAGGAGAAGTATTGGGTCCTATGAAACCATATTCTTGAAACTCTACTAATTGCTTCTTGAGATCATGTAACTCTACTTTAGCCATCCTATAAGGAGGAATAGACACCAGTTCCACTCTTGGAAAAACCCCAATAAAGAAATCAACCACTCTATCTAATGGTAAAATTGATAAGTTTAATAAGAAGACATCATTGAAATGGTAAACCATTGGAGGAATGTCCATCTATGATGTCCCCTAGTCTTCCAGATATAGACTATCAATATAGTTTGTAAACCCACCAAACCCAAGAAGTTCAAGTCCTGCTCTACTCTCATAGACATCCCATTCACCCTTGTGTAAAAAATATTTACCCTCTTGTGAAGTGAAACTCACCCTATAGTGATAGAAGTCAACAATGTATTTAAAGGAGACCAACCATCCCATTCCATGGATTACATCGAATCCAGTCATCTCTATGACATATTGGTCTCATAAGAATTCACACCCACCAACCTCAACAGTGGATTCCATTCCCTGACAAACACTAGCCATCCTAATCTCTAATTGAGTGTCTAGCATCATAAAATCATAATTTTTAAATATACTGATCCCATGGATCTCTACAATAACAATAGATATAAAGTTATAGAAATCCCCTATATCAAAAATAGAAGAATCTAAATTCGAGTCAACTAGAATCATACCTCTATCTGTAGAGGGACCTATATCCATCCACTTTTGGGTCTCCTCCATTGAAAAAGTCTAACATGTATTGTATCCATGCAACCCTATCTGGCTACCCTGAAATCATTCACCCTATTGTCGCTGAAAATAATTCGTCTAACTTCCACGACCACAACCACCTCCTCTTCCTAAATGTCCTAACAAACACCAATTCCCTAACTGATGAGGAACTTTTGGCCATGCCCCTGTACATGTAGTCATAAAAAATCCCCTCTCACTAGATAATGGTGAGAACAACCAGCAAAAACACTAAAGATGAATCATATTTCCACAATATCGACACTCGTCTGGGTCTCTTGGGTAATGCGTTATCACGTGCCCACTCCTTCCACTCTGGTAGAACCTCACTTGGATACTTGAAGATACGTCCCTGCTACTGGAATCACCACATGAAGGCTCTCTACTTTTCTTCTGTCTATTGGTTGAAGGAGTTCCAGTCCTGGGTACTAAACCACCCTGGCTCAAAGCTCCAAACATAATCATATTGTGCTCGATAATAATAACCTTGTTTACTATAGTATTAACCAATGTTATCTTAAAAAGTTCACCTACAATCAAATGTCAGACCTGATACTATCCTAAAATCACATAGAAAATGACAACTCGTCACCCCCTAGAATAGGTTTGAAGCATTGAAGCCCTATAAAGTGATAAAAGTAAACCATCACTGAAATATTTCCCTTCTCCAAATGCATAAACTCCTGGGATTCGTTGGCCCTCTATATAATGGGGTAGAAGTAATCATAAAAGGTCATCTAAAACTCTTCCAATGTCATATCAAAAGGACATCCCTCCTATGTGATAACATCCCACCATCTCTTTGCAGAATCATGTAGCATATAAGTCATGATCTTCACCCTCCTCTTAGGAGGTGTCTCCAGATGCTCGAGGATAAAAACCATGGACTCCAACCATGAAATTACAACATGTGGCCCTCTATCCATTCAAAAAAGTTGGAAGATGATGTTGTTGGAACACCAGTGTCAGCTCTTCCATAGTATGGGTAGGTTATGGTGCTCCCTGAATGGTCTACATTATCCTCATAAAGCCTTCAATGAACTATGAATCAGCACCTACATCTGGTATAACGGCTTGTTACAAGACACGAGCGACAAGAGGATTTGCAAGTGGTCCCTGATCTTCAATTTTTGGTGTCTGATCATATCCTTGTATATGGTGTACAACTGGAGGACGTCATATTGGTATGAATCTTCAATGTCATGTTCAGACCTTAGTACAAGATTTACAGAACTACAACTCAGAACATCTAGTATAGAATAGGTAATGGAAAGCATTCATGTTTTTTGAAATATGGTTACACAATATATAGAACCACTACATGGAGTGTTCCCTTATTCTTTAACATGGGCATGTACCTCTTCCAACCTGGTCATGTAACACCACATACACACAACGTGTTCCTCATGAGACATACTGTGTAAATGAATATCCCCTCTTGCCCAGGTACTTCTACACAGGTAGAACTACATGGTCTTGCTAGTGTAACACTACATGGTGTGTTCACACTATACATGGTGTGTACTCAATAGTTCTATCCACCAGTGTCATTAGTCACATTTGTGGATATAAGGTTGATTATAGAATGGTGTGTACTCCCAATACACAACGTGTTCTACCAATTGTTTACCAACCTTATTTCTCTGCTCACAAATTCAGTCATATGGTCAAAAACTACATAGCATATACATATGGTACACAGTGTGTACTTATGAATATTCATTTCTTCCATAATATAAGAACGCAAGGAGTGTGTTCATAACATCATACACTATATTTTATGGTCTTTCTAGATAGTGATCCTCTAAAGCATATCTGGAACCCCCAAAATCATAATATTTTTCCAAGTCATTCCATGTTCTGATAATTAATATCCCATACTCCATGTGAATCAATGTGTTTCATCATTATTCATGTCATATATTATGTGAAATCAATTAATTATTAAACATGAACCACCAAACTCTAATCCAAGAGGGCCCATAACACCTCAGGGACCAAATCATGGAGTCCATCCAAATGGAAAATTACATATACCAATACCACATCAAAATAGTTGGTATTTATATCATTGAATCTATCAGAACAACATACATATCTAAAACAACATCTATCACAACATCATGCAATTAGAAATGCAACAAACATGGTGTGAAAAGAATAGATGGAATGTGATCTCTAATAAGTTCCTATATGATTAATAAGATGTATTATCCTCATGTAATCATATTACAACAAAATATAACCCCAATGATATCAATAATAACAGCACAAAACATGTGTGTCACCCAACAATGAAATTGAATGAACTGTAATATCTCAAAACCAAAAAAATCAATATTTGAGGTATAATGGATATTCCCTAAACATGGGTTTACTAATCCCAAGAAAAACTTATTACCAACTACCTATTCCTTCTTATACCACTCTATTAGATCCAAATTGTAAGGAAAAGTATAAAATTAATTATTCTGATACCATTTTGTCACGTCTCGGATCCGGGTGCTGGCCAAGGTTCCCCGAACTCAGTTGGTGACATAACCTCAAGCATATTTCACCAAACACCAGAGGTCATCGTCTATAATTGGGGTCTAAGGTGTGATATTTGGGAAAATATTCCCTCATTTTTATAGTATACAAAATTGAATCTATATAGAAAACAATAGTAGAATCAATTCAACCTAACAGAAATAAAAAGAGAAAGAAACAATGTAAATCCAATAGAAGCCACAATATATATATATATATATATATATATATATATATATATATATGAATCATGGAATATGTATCTATGAAAAAATATGAAAAAGTCAAAATTATAGAATGAAATACAAAAACCAATATACAAAAGAAACAGTAAAGTATAACATCATCACAAGGGTCATATTTGCCCCATACTCTCCAACTCAAACCACAATCATGTACCTGATGAAGAAGGTCGGTTGACCTTATCTATACGTGCAGTAATATAATCTGTTTAGGTATAAAAACATGAACCAAATAGGGTGTGATATGAATCATATTAGGCATCTAACAAAATAATTGTGCATAACTATCAGTGAATATATACACCAAGTAATATGAAAAAATGATGCAATAAACTAGGAAGTACTAAAAAGTAAAAAATCCTAAAGTTTTAAATTACATTCATTTAACATTTTTTTAATACAATGAATCATGTAATAGAGGGATCTATCATAAGTTCTATATCCTTCTTGTAATTAAATGAAATAGATGTCGCAGAAGACTATCTATGAAATTATATAAAACTGAATCTAAGCTACTATTTTGTCTTGGCAGATGCATCACAATCATTGAATGTTCTCACAAAGAACCTCTGGTAAATCTCTCACTGTATAACACCTTTAGTTTAACATCATAATTTCATTAAATAACAACCCTCTTTGAAATCACACTTGGCATAACCCCTTGGGTCCAACATAACAACAATTCATTAAAAAATGACCATCTGATAAAGCTCTCACGGTCTAACCCCTTTGGTCCAACATTGAATCAATTAATTAATTCAAATATAAATGACCACATGAGAAGTCTATCATAGTATAATCCCCTCATTTCAAATATCTACACTAGCCTCTCATGGTCATGTGTATGTAATATGGAAGTCCCCTCTCTCTTCCTGGTCCAAGGAGCTCATGGTCCGTTGGAAGAAATACAATGTACATATCATATAAAAAACAAATGTAATATAAAACTACAACATGGATAAAAAATAAAAATGAATATCACAATCATTTCATATAATCAAGCAAACTCCATCCTACTCAAACATGGTCGATAAAAAATGGAATGACTCATAGGAATCCTTTACCAAACAGTCATAAATAAACAACATGGGAAACAAACCCATGGAGTGTCCCATAAACAAGGTATCTAACCTTATGCATAAGAAACAAACCTATATCAATTATTCAAACCATGGATGCTAAATAATAGGGCTTAATTATATTTCATTCAATACCCAAATATGTGGCCATGTAAAAATTTTATCATATATAATCCAAATACAAACAGTGAAATGCACAAACCACCAACCTTGATGTCCGATGATTGATATTATTTATAATCGGCCCTTCAATTGGCCTAGAATGGCATAGATATAAAAAAATGTCAAAACATTTAAACCCTTGATAACTCAATTGATAAAATGAATAAGAAATATAGGCTAAAAATTAATCGAGAACTCATCAGTGGGATTATAACACACCCAACAATGTCTCAATTAGGGCATGTATGGATAATAGGGGTTTGGGATTCATTTGTCGTTCTGGAGTGCTCAAGTGAGAACCACAACTAGAATAATATGGTTTTTTAAATGATATGTGACCCCACTTTGATATATCAATTATAGAGAAAAGTAAATGTGGTGTTCATTAAAACCACACGCCATGTAGATTCCTCAACCGGCCAATGAATTAATCAGGTCTGGCAGGTCACCACACGACCATGTACATGGCCATTACACGGTCAAAATGGTACTGTACGCAGAAATATATTTACATTAAGTGTACTAAAAATTACACGACATGTACTCATAAGTACACATCATGTGCTTAGAAAATTCACTTTTCTTACTTTCTCCTCAAAACAACCTGAAAACAAGATCCATTCTTGAAAAGAAGATCTGGGTTCTTATATCACATAACATTAAATGGTATGTTGTGTCCTGTTAACTGGAATTGAACTACTTTGATTCTAATTCCTTTCAAAAGTATATATAAAATCCTATCTCTTGGTCCTGATCCAAACATAAAAACAATTCTTTCCTCACTAGATGAAGATAAATTTTTGAGCACCCCACTGTGTGGCTTAAAACCAACATAATAATATTAAATGACCATGAAATATATAATTATTACTTAGAAAAGTGTACCATTAAGGTGGAACCTCAAATAAATACATATGTCTCAATATATGAAAAACATAGGATACATAAAAATGATCTGAATGTTTATACATGATAATAATTGATTATTAACTTACAAAAGTCCCATGTTGTATTTTTAATTTAATACATGATTTATGAATATGTTTTAAATATACAATGGAGTCTTAGAGTAGGAAATAGTTCCCCTAAAGATGTTCGAAAATTATAACCTCCCTTCCTCTCATCCAATGTGAGTCTCTGATAATCATTAGAGCAATTTGAAAATGATCTCCTTCATTTTATAAAAAAGTTTCATGAAACAACTTTTATAACAAAACCATTTATTATTCTTGATTCCATGAATAAAACACATTGGAAACCACCCAAATATGGAGAACCATATGTTAATGATTTTTAATCACATTCAACCTCCAATAATAAACCATCAGGCACCAAATATTTTCATCAAAACCAAATATGGGGAACCTGATGTGAATCCATAACCAAAATGAATATGTCTAACATATGACATGCCCATTTCATGCATAAAATGAATGTTTTCCAAACATAGATCCAAAACAATTTATTATGCATGTATTCAATTGTTTAGAAAATATTTTCATGTAGTTTTCTTATATTTTTTCTATAGTATATATATAGATACTTTCAATAATAACTCTTATCAGTCCAAAAGTATTCTTCTAGTTATTGTAAATGTACACATAAACTACTACACAATGTGGGTCCTTATATAGACCAAGGAAAACATCGACCACTATGAATCTTAAACACACAGTCTCAAATGGATTGGTTTGGGTGTACCAACTAAATGTTACAGTCCCAATCCTTAAGGCCGCTTGACAATCCCTGTAGCACATAAATCACCACCAATCATCTAATCAATTATGGTGGATTTCCCAGAATTAAAATACCCCAGTTTCAATTTTAAATAATTTATATATCCTATCTATAGAATGTTGGAACAATTCCTTCCCTAATTATGGGAATGATGATCAAGAGTTCTCTAACACGCTCATCCAGGCAGCACATGGGTCCCTCCCAAGGGATCCTACCAACAATAGTTTCCACCAACGTTGTTTGGTAATGATCCCTCAACTTGTTCAGGGTGTTTCCCTTGTTAGTATATCCTAGGAAACCTAGAACTAGACACTCAATAAAACCTACAGAGGGAAGGAAAAAGTCAATAGGGAACCATTTCATACCTTTATTCCCTTGATAGATTATCTTCAACCAAAAATGGTAGCAAACTGCAAGCTAGAACATACACATGATATCATCTTCCAAGCCTACCAGTACAGCATGGAAGCATCCATAAAATTCTTCCAACCAAATACGGTGGTAATCCATGAGTGTCTATAAACAAATTACTATATCTATCTTTCCTTATATCCCTTTTTTTATGTATTTTGAGAAACCAATGAGAGTATCCATGTAAAAATATGGGCATTCCCATATCACTACCCCTACACATAAATATTTTTAGTATATACTGATAAGAAATGGATGACATGAGTGGCCCTACAACCTTTAACCAACCACTAATGCACATATGTGATCATTATAGCTAATTAATTCACTTAACATATCCTTGTGACGATCAAAGGGAATCACAATTTTTTACCATATCTTATAAACCTTCAAATATATAATATTGATAGTAGTAGTGGTTGAGGGAAAGATACAAAACTCCATCACATTAAATGGGGAAACTCATCAAGAAAAAATGTGGTTCACATTGGAGTAATTTTATACCCATACTCCTTTCTATGACGTTTTTTTTTTGGACAAATACCAAGATAAATGGACAAACAGATCGAGTCCATACGCCCATTTTATCCAGAGGCAATCATTATACCATAGTAGCCACTCTAGGGCAAGCACATATTCCTTACAAAATTCCAGAGACCTATTGGAAAACTATGGTAGTGACTCAGGAGTTAATGAAACTATATTCCATATATGAAAGTTGTTATCCCCATAAATTGTCCCCAGTAACCCACAAGATATAATCAAAATAAAATCCTCACCAAATGTTATTGTAAAATAAAGATTCAGTCTATGATCCGAATCTTATCATGGCTAGATATCATGAAAACCTAATATTATTATAAAGGGCAGATTAGGATCCACTTAACTGTAACTAAATTTTGAAGATAGTGGGCAAAATTATTAATGTCCTCTCACAATCCATGATTCTACAAGATCCAGAGGTCATCCTTGGATAATTACCATTAAGTATTACATCGTGTCTTGAATCAGATTGATCATAAGAGCCTATATCTTGAGGAGCACCCTTAAAACCTGTTACATTGTGAGAAGATCAAATAGAATGTAGGTACTCCCATTTATATCATTGAACCTAAAGGTCCACACTAGTGTATATCATGAATGAATCCTCCTCATAATCATACATCAAGACATGATGGTAGTCCTCCCTATGATGGACGTTGTTATGAAGGTCCATCATGTAGTGACATTTGATTTCATCAAGAAGTTCCCCACATTATGAAAGTAACTATGATAAATTCATCCAATCCTGATGAAAATAAAAATTGAAGCTAGAAATGCATAATGTGTCTTCATTGAAAAGTGGCATCCTTTATCAACCATAAGATAACCCAAGGATATGATCATTTTATGGACCACCCTTGGATCTCATACTTTACAATATGATAGAGGATATATATTCCAATACTTCCTTTTTTAATAAATATGTATAGAAACATACACTTTGGTCAAATCATATTGAGAAAACACTTACCAAATATGAATAAGACATACTGTTAAAGAGGAAATAGTTGGATAATAACAATATAGTATCCATTCTTAAGCCTTTAACCACTCCACAAAATAGTATTATAGAGGTGTGGTAATAAAATTTTGTGATTGATATCTTCCTAAATATATGGAATAATATTAATCACTTAAAAATAAGTATTACCTTATGATATATATCCAAGCAATGTAATGACACTATAAGGGATATGCCATAAAATATACATTGTAGACCTCCATGATCTATGGAACTCGAAACTGGGAAAACAAAAATGTGCCCTTGAACTGACGTGTCTCTATGCATTAATATATTTTTTTCATTATTGATCACTGATTACCCATATTGCGTTCACATCATAGAGTGCGGAGAGAACATAGCATTGAACACAACCTCAAACCCTGATCAGTAAATCTCACCACATACGATAACATGAAATGTCATATCCTCATGTTGACTTCAATAAATCGTATGTGTTAATAATATATGGTATGCTAATTAAAAAATGGTCCTTGGAAATACTTGATGATTTTGGGCCAAAAGAGATAAAGGAATTGAAAAAAAACATACATGAAGAATCTAAATATATTTATAAGGCCCACCACTAAAGGAAATTTAATAGGCAGACATCACTAAAATCTTTAAAATCATGAAACTCAAATGAAATTCATATAATTCACCCATCCCTTTTTCGAACAATGATTCCTAAAATTGATAGGTAATCCATTAAACCAGCATCCACAGAAATCTAAGACAAACTGCAGAATGCAGAGGTGGGAAATTTTTTCTCACAACCTTTTATATCGATAAAAAAATCTAGAAAGGTTGTCCAAAATGGAACAGGAGAAACCCCAACCCATAGTTCATGTGGATATTTTGCCAGAACTTCATACTCAACATTGGTTGGTATTTTCCTTTTTAAGGGTATCACCACATAATGGATTCTCCCATCTCATTCTACAATGTGACATGGTGACCACACATGGAACACACATGAAAAAATTGCCTAAATCTTCTCTATAAATCACCCTTCATCGAGAAATCCTAATTGGACCAGTGAGGGAGAGGATGAGGCCTTATGGTGGGAACAAATAAAAAAAATCCTCTATAAGAGGTTAATGAAAATCTTGTAAAACATTATGGATTGGTGAACATCATTAGCACCAACCCAACAAACACTACTGAATATGTGTCTTATATGGTTTAACATGAGGAGGTATCAATCCATAATGTTGTCCACACCAAAGTGAATGAGGTAGATATGAATAATCAAAATAAAATTCTTTCTATGAATTTTTAGATTCCCTGGACTACCTTACCTCCACCATCTCATTGAGATTTTTCTAATAAAAATGGTAAATCTGGGACCATACCCTACCCACCTCTTAAAGAGGTCGAACCCCTCACAGTTGAATAATGATTTTCTTCGTAGGAGGAAAATATTAAACAGTTGAGAAAACTCAACACCAAAATACTCTGAGGATATATCCCAACTAGATATGTTCTATATGTGAAGCCTCATATCACATTCCTAACTAGTGTACCTCAACCAAGAGGGGTTGTACTATAAACAGATGTGGATCTAGAACATCCTCTCAATGATGGGAATGAACAAAAAATATATATAGATTCCAATTTTGAAATATATCAAGAATTTATACCATTGGGTCCCCAAATCGGGTTAGGATAGACTCATCCTGAAAAATCATCCCCTACAGGCTTCCCTACAAGGGTACAAAAAATCATAAATGAATTACCCTACCATTTTTTCCCATGATCATGATCTTGTTCAACCATAAATCCCTCATTGTCATATCAATAAAATTAAGTCATTAAAAGCCTTATTAAAATCTATAAATAATAGTGTTCACCAATACATCCATAAAAAATCCCTACCCTAAATGTTTGATCTGACCCCTCCCCCACTAACCTTTTGGAACACTACATTTCTAATTATCAATGGATCATGGGACCCAAAGAAACATTTGAAATATTTTTTCCCCCTGTGATCCCATGATGTGAACCCCTATACAATAATCTATAGTTAAGCACATGTGATTGCTGAAAATGCTCCAAGTAGTAGTCTTCATGATGTACACTATTGTTTTAGCCTAGTAAATCATGATTTGGGAAGAACTCTTTTAGAATTTTCTCATTAAATTCATCCAAAAACTAAAAAATATGCAATTCATCAACATATAAAACTATAAATATTGGGATAATGAGAGAGTCTTTTATTTCATTAAATGATAGATGGTGTTTAATTTCACCATAAACATATAACTTCGCCAAAAATATTTATATTCCATTTATATTGATAATTCTCATGATTAATCATTCAAATTTCTTATCCATATGAGATATAATAGTGAGTTCTAGGATATTGTTTTAGTTTCTCAAACTTATGAAGAATCTGTCATGAGAACATAGGACCATTCCAAAATAATTCCAATAGCTCATGGTAGTAGAAAATGGAAAACAGTGGTTATTAGTAACATACATCAACCATCTCCTTCACTAACTCTGGCTCTAGGGATGCCCATTCTATATCATGAATAACCCCTCCTGATATTTAGCAGTAACACGTGGCTCATTAGGATGATAAAAAAATAGAAGAGGTAAAACAATTTTTAGGAACTAAAGAACAAGTTTAATTCATTTATGATGAGACATTACCTAGATACTTCATCACAACTTTGAAAAATAACTGGCTCATGTTGCTAAAGATGAATAGGCTCGGTCAGTCTAGTATTGATTATCCCAAAAACTATTTCCCCATCTACCAGAATTTGTGGGACAATATTTAGGAATTATTTATTTTCAAATACATCTAACAAAAAATGGTGGACCATGGGAAAGTAAATGTGAGAAACCCAGCCATGTTGGTAGTATTTTTTTTCTATCACCAATGTAATGGAAGAGTGTTAATGGATGGAAGTAAAAATAAAGAATGAGAAAATAATAAATTATTGGATGGATAGAATAAAAATAAACTAGACTCCAAATATCCTCGATGAATAGATAAAACAAAAAACAATTCCCCCAATCTCTTTCTCTTTGGTAGAATTGACTCTTTTGGCACAGTAATACTCCAAAGGCCAGTCTTATAAAATATGAATCGGTCGAAAGGTATGAAAAAACTGAAAGATGATAATGTTGTACCATTTCCAAATTTATCTTCGACTCTCTTAGAATTCACACATTCAATCATGAAACCATGGGCACTGCCCCACGCAACGATACCTCGAGATTTGACTTGAGAGATGAAATCTTTATCTTATGGACAACTTATCATCGGTTCTATTAATTTTGATAACTTCATAGAATCCTTATTTGATGATGAATATGGATATGAAACTAAATTCCATTCACCCATTTGGGGATAAAAATTAAGAGACTACAAGGGATAAAGATTCAAGGGAATACATAGTCATGCAGAACACAATATCCAATCCATGTCCATGCTTCGATAGTTTGCACTTTTGAAACACTAGGGACAACCCTCTAACAGACCTAATAGGATATGTAATGTTACCACACATATTCTAAGGGTCACCCTAATATGATCATCCTAGAAGATCGATTTGAGGAGATGAAATTATCTAATTGTCCCTGGAAAGAAGGATGAATCATTTGGTCTAACCCACCAAGGACATGGGTATATTAAACTCCACTTTAAATGGTTTATCTACCTATATCAAGTAATTCACCACCTAAATAGCCAATAAAATAGCATCAACATTCTAAAAACATTAGAGCTTTAGCCTATAAATATGACATTCTAATGAAATTTGACCTATTTTCAGCAATGTTTTTGATCCTACACACTCTAAGTTTTTCGAAATTCCACTAGGTAGCACTCATAGATGTTTTATTGAGCCCTAATGAATTTTAAACTGAATTTACTACAACTAAAATATATCATGTGGAGATAGATCCTACTAAACTACACATGGTCATCTATTTCATGACGAAAGAAAAATATATCATTAAAAAGGACACATCAGACCCTTGTATGTGTTTGGAAGGATAAATGGTGTGGATTTTTGATGGTATTTCATTGATATTGGCTCAGGATTCAACCCTATTCTAGTCCAAAAAATTCTTCAATTGGGTTACAGTGAATCCCACTTTTCGCCTTCTTCTCTAACGCTACAGGGTTATGAAAAATTTGAGCAAAATCCTCTTGGATGAATCATGCACAAATATGAATTTATAGACCTAATATCGGACTCATAATTTTTAGTTGTTCGGCAAGGCATGGCCTTCAATGTTCTTCGACGAATTACTTTGTTTCCTCATTAAATAGAATTCCCCTCATCATTCAACTTATTCTTTAAAAATTTAATTGGTGGTCAAATTGGGATGTTTTATGATGATAAATCCCAATTATAATCCTATAAATCATTGTATATTGTTATGGGGGTTCTACAAGTGTGAAGGGAAATATCCCATGGCTGAGGATGTCACTCGAGTTAATGCCTCATGTGGTTTGGGAATGGCCCCATTCAATACCCTCAAATAGATTAGTGAAGAATTTGTGCATCACATTAATCTAATTGAAGGAAGTTTTTCTTATTTCATTACATATTCAACTACCAGTAGGATATCAATAAAGACAACTAAGCCTAGAAACACTGAAAATGTTTTTAACTCACCAGATAGTTGTAAAATATCAATGGAATATATCCTCATTACATACCTATAACATCAAATGATTCATTCCCCAATAACTGAATTAGAAAAATATATACTGTCACTGGGAGAGAGTGGAGTCACTCCTCCATCCCTCATCTCATATATGGAGCTTCAAAAAACACTACATCTTCGGTTAGGATAAAGGAAACTACTTCGCCTTCCAGATTCCAAAATATAGACTCTTATCTAGAACCTAACATGGTTCCTTCATCATCTACCTCTCCTAAGAGTAAGGAAGACATGTAAAATTAATTTTAACACCACAAGCTTCCATGGTACACTTTTCTTTGAATAATTCAATAGCGTGTGTTGTACGCAACATCGAGTTCTAACACACCACAACCAATCAAACTAGCTGTTATGAAGAGTAATACGAAATTTTTGACATTTATAAATTTTACTTTTCAAAATGGAGTTCATTTTTGGATTCTGAATATCGAAATTAGCCTAGGGTGAATTTTTGGTATTTTTCTGAAAAACTTCATTTTTTGATGAATAGTGAAACCACTAAGTGGTAGTTAAAAAAACTGAATTTTTCATAAAACATATTTTTACCGCTTCTGTGAGTGGAATTTCAAAAATCTAACAGACATGGATAATATCAAGGAATAAAATTTGGTTCAATGAGATGAAAATAATTTTTGGTTAATAGTAACTTTTTACTTTTATTTACCATGGGTAAAAGTAAATAGGGTAATTAAGGTTAAAAATGATATTAATATTACCTTAACACATGTCCTAATTCAGTTGGACAAGTGTATCTCGACCAAAAACAACATTAGGAATAAAATATTATCATTTAGGTCCACTTGGATTAGATTAGGACATTTATTATTATTTAATTCAAAGATGAGTTGAAAGAGTTAAAATCAATGTTTATTTAGTAAAACATTTTTAATATAGGTTTACACATAAGATAAATTCAATTATAAATTTTAATTGGAAAGATAAAAAGATTTAATACAAAATTATATTTTATTTATAATTTTTATACATTAAATAATTTAATTTATTAATGACACAATGATGTTGCAGTAATTACCATAATAGTGAAAAATTAAAATAATTGATATTATAAATACCAAAATAAATATAATTTGAGACTTTTTATGAATAAAACCAATATTATAGGTTAATATTACATTTTTGGAATGATTTAATTAACTTTTTTATAAGTAATAATTCTGTTATGATTTTGACAAAAATCAATTTTCCAAATAGTGTTAAAATTGACATAAAAGAGTTTTTAAAACAAATATTATCTTATTAATTGATATTCAATTACGAAAAATCTAAGGATCAACCAAGAGAGTTATATCATTAATGGACCTCTTGGGGTTCTCTTGGATGTAAATAATATTTTTATTAACCATATAATATAAAAATACAAAGAGACATTGTAAAAGTGAAACTAATAAACTACGAGTTAATACTTAAAGATATGGTAAATATAGTAACCCAAACCTGTCTAAATCATATTATTTGAGTGGTTTTCAACCAATACCCACCCTAAACTTTACATAATCCACTTTGGATACATTATAAACCAAATATGAATTTATTATAAAATAAAATTTCTAGATTTTCCAAAGGTGCCCCTCCTCCCCCTTATAAAAGGACACTATTTCTAACCAATTCTTCACACCATGAAAGCCTTTTGGTTCGGCCAAACCCTACCCAAATACTCTATAAACTTCCCTAAATTCAACCTAGAGGCCTTATTTTGATCATAAATCCAACCTATGGAGTCCTTTTGATCAAATCAAAAGGAAGAACCTGAAGAAGAGGTAATGTTTTCACCACCATCTTTCAAGTTCCTTTCTTCTTCAACTTCTTCTTTCTCTGTTATTCCCATTATAAAATAATAACACCAGTATCTTATATATAATGTGATTTTATTATAAATATGGTACAACCATATTCAGTATTCCATCCATCCATTGAAAGACATGTCACCATACGTGCGTACGTACGACTTACCGTCTCCACGCCGTGGTGTAATTGTTATTCAATAAATTATTATTTGGATGTGTATAATAATGATTTGTAATTCATTAAATAATAAATATAACATGATAATGATTCTGTATATATGATATACCATCCAATTATATATTATTTTAATATCAAAAAAATGATATTGTTGCTCGTGCGTACGTACGGACTACCGTCTCCACGAACGCGATAAGATTCATTCCCCATCGTATCCATTAAAGTATAAATATCATTTGTTGATTAATAATAGTATCTAAAAACTTGATATCATTCTGTATATGAATAAGATACAACCTATACATGACAAACATGGCTTATGCAACAAAACAAATAAAAGAAAATGAGTTAGTTAACACCCAAAATAATGATAATACTAAGATATTATTAACAAATCAATGTTAAAAGATCATATATGATATCATATTAATGTTTATGATTCATGTATAATTTTATAACAATTATTTCACCATTATACAAGAGTTTAACCTACCCTCAACCAAGGATAAGTACAAGGTAAGGGTTTATTTCGCAATCTCTTCATTATCTGAGGTTGTTTATACGTAATAATCTACCGAGATTTCTTTATCATCCACATCCATGTTTCTTAAAAATGTATTTCAAAACATTTTTACTATTTACAAGAATATGGGTTAAAGTAATTTATACCCTTGTTTGACTTTTTATAAGATATTTATAACGGAATCATTCTGTCATTTTACAAACAAGGTGCTTCTTAACCTTTTCGACAGAATTAAGGTAAGAATGTTTTTTTAACTTATAAGGCGGGTATGGCCATTTTCCACTATTATAAAATCGTTGATGCTTCCTTTACATGCTTATAAGAATATTTTCAAAGAAAATGTTTTATTTTATAAATATATGTCTCTTAAATGATTTCAAAATAGAAATAGATATTTCTCTAAAAAGAGTTTTGATTTCATCTATGTTGACATCCTTTGATGGATTTTGAGCTTATTTGAAATTGATTTATTATGAAACAAAACATCCATATTTTATTGAAGGTTTTGACATATGTTTGACTGTGGATGTGTTATTTTTATACCATTCATGGTTTATGGTGAATGTATTGACATTTCGTATGCTAGTTTTAATACGAATGTTTATGTTATGTTTAAACCTATTCATACGAGGAATACATTGGACTTAATAAGTGACGGGTGGAGCCCACTATAGCTCCTCGATGCATCAGTAGGTCTCATGAGAGAAACTAGTGTCTTGGACCAAGGCCTTGACAAAATCTTATTTGTATTCTTGGCACGAGGCCTTGGCTATGTGGTTATGATAGTCTGGAATTATGCATTCCATCATTATGAAAGTGGTTATTGATATTGCATGTGTTTATTCGACAAGTAGAATATCCATATGAATAAGAAAATTGAATTATTTCAATTTATCTATTCCATATTATGTTGAAGTAGAAGTTTAAAAGGCTTTTGTTTTAGTTATACATCACCTTAAATGTTTAAGTTTATTTATGAAAATTTCCACTATATTGTTATCCTTACTGGGCATCTGAGCTCACCCCTTTCAATGTTTTAATTTTCCTAGGACGTGAAGAAGTAATTTATGAATGACCTACAGAGATAATATGATGGGATATGAAGACAAGATTTTGTTGAATTAGTTTTTATTTTTATGATATAATATAACATTATGAATGTATCTAGTGTTTCCAAGGCTACTAAACCAATCGTTCTTTCGATATATGATCTTTCTTGTGATCATGACAATGTTATGTAATAATGCACCGACTCTGGGTATCTAGGGTCAGGGCGTTACAGTTGGTATCAGAGGAATTTTAGTACAAACCTAGGAAGCTATATTTAGATAAACTCTGATTAGATCACATAGATTTAAGATGAAATTTGAGGATTAGTATAGAAGAACTTCCTTAAATTTTGGTATTGTACAAATTTTGTGAGTTTTCTGAGAAATACATCCCTGTCTAGATACGAGCAAGTAGAGGCAGCTCTAGCACAGATGTACCATGGTGTAAACCCTGAAAACACCGCTTTGATCTAGACTCGAACGAGAACTGGTGCACAACAACAGGCCTTACTACACACTTGGTTACGACACTCCCAAGGGATATGCTTAGGATAACTCTCATTTTCATTAAAAATCATTATGAAGGGTTTATGAGTATATACATCCTCAAAGAAAACATTTTTATGATTATGGATTATATCCATAAATAGTTCAATTTATGTTAACTATTTTATAAGTATGAAATTATGTATTTTGATTCATAAACTGATCTAGTTTATTCCATTGTTTAGAAATGGCACGTAGTGGAAGAAATGGAAACTGTATGAATGCATCCACTCCATGAAGGGATTTTCCTCCTACTCAAGATAATTATAGTGGAGCTGGTGATGCAACTGGTTCTCATCAGCTAATCACAATACTGGGACAACTCACTCAGGTTATGAATAATAACCTTACCCGTTTGGAGCACCCTGATCCGCATCGTGGAGGATCAATGCTAGATCGCTTCATGTGGAAATAACCACCAATGTTCAATGGGAGTATAAATCCTTTAGTAGATGAGAAATGGATAAATTCCCAAGAAAAAATACTTCAGGATTTGGTGAGTAGTGAAAGGGAAAACATTATGATGGCAGTTTACCGCCTCACAAGAGATGTATATCAATGGTGTTCATTGATTCAAAAAATGAAGTAAGATGATGAAGTATCAAATATTGAATGGATGGAGTTCAAAGATCTATTTCTAGAAAAATACTTTCCTTGTGACCATCAAGCAGATATGGAAAGGCAATTTCTGAGATTGTGACAAAAGGAGGATGAGTATGTCGCAAAGTATGAGGCTAACATTACAAGGATAGAAAGGTATGCTGGAGATTATATACGTAACCCAAGAAGTAAAATTGATTGTTTATTTGATGGGTTAAAAACAATTCTCCGTCGAGCATTAGACTCATAGTCCTTTTCATCATACGAAGACATTATCTCATCTGCTATCAAGATAGAGAAGGAATTCTCTAAGTCTTATGAATTTGAAACAAAGAAAGAGAATTAGAGATATACTGATCAATCTGGTAATGGAAATAAAGGGATGAAGTGAAAAGTTGAATATCAATCATTCAGTAAATGTGGGAAGAAATAACCAGGTACTTTCTTAAAAGGAACATGAGTCTGATACAAGTGTGGTGAAAAAGGCCACCAAGCTTGTGATTGCAAGGGGAATAAGGAAGCTATGGATGTCCAATGCTACAATTGTAGGGATATGGGACATTATGCAAATGAATGTCCAAAGCGGCAGGTGAAATTACCTCAGAAAATTCCAAGGGATCAATGCCAAGCTTATGCTATCACTACTGCTGAGGTAGAAGCTCCAAAAGACATGGTGGAAGGTAATTTAATGGTTTCCTCAAGTTTAGAAAATGCATTATTTGATTCTGTATCATCGAATTGTTTCATATCTACCCAGTTTTCTAAGAAAATTAGATATTTCCAATTTGATTTAACAATGGATTTTTCAGTTAAAACTCCTAAGGGAAGTATCATTGAAACAAAGTTTTTTGAATCAGTCCCCATTAGAGCACATAAATGTTCTTTATCTGTTGATCTCATCGTCATACCTATGATTGAGTTTGATATAATTCTTAGTATGGATTGGCATTCAGAACATGATGTGAAGATTTATTGTAAGAAGAAGGAGGTTATGATTTTTGATGATGACGATAAGGAACACCTTATCATTAGAGATGAATCCTCACCACCTAATTGTTATCTACATCCACCCCCAGTAGCTCAACTAAATTCAATTATTGGAGAGGAAGATAATGAAATAACATTGGGTGAGGAAATGAATGTTCAAATAGAGGATGTACATATTGTGAAAAAATATGTAGATGTGTTTCCGGAAGATTTACCCGGACATTCCAGAATGAGAAGTTGAGTTTTCCATTGATTTAATTCCTGGATCAAGGCCTATATCGAAGACCCCTTATAGAATGGGCACTGTAGAATTAGTTGAACTAAAGAAACAACTAGAGGAATTGAGTAATAATGGGTTTATTCGCCCTAGTGTTTCTCCATGGGGAGCCCATGTCCATTTTGATAAGAAGAATGATGGATCTATGAGGTTTTGCATTGAATACATGGAGATAAATGCTATAACAATAAATAACATATATCCCCTACCTCGCATTGATAATTTATTTGACCAACTGCATGGAGCTCAATACTTTTCAAAGATTGGGCTTCGATCTGGATACCATCAGTTGTGTGTGAAGAAGGAAGACATTCCGAAGATAGCATTTCGAACTAGGTACGGGTATTACGAGTTTACAGTAATGCCTTTTGGGCTGAATAATGCGCCCACGGTATTCATGGATCTAATGAATAGAGTTTTCAAGGAATATCTCGATGAATTTTTGGTGGTATTTATTGATGATATCTTGGTATACTCTAAAATCTACGAATATCATGATAATCACTTGCACATTATTTTGAAGACACTGAGAAGACATGAATTATATGGGAAGTTTAGCAGGTGTGAATTCTGGCTTCAGGAGATTTCTATTCTTGGCCATATTTTCTCTAAAGATAAAATCTCTATTGATCCTTCTAAGACCAAGGCAATCCAAGAATGGCTTGCACCGATGAGTATAACTGAGGTACGTAGTTTTATTGGTTTAGCAGGTTATTATCGACGTTTCGTCCATAATTTTTCCCGGTTGGATAACACATTAACAAAGCTCACACGTAAAGGGGTTAAAGTTGTTTGGACAAAAGAGTGTGAAGAATGTTTCAAAGAACTTAAGTGAAGATTAGTCAATGCTTCTATATTGACTCTACCATCGGGGAATGATGGGTTTGTTATTTATAGTGATGCATCGAAGAAATGACGTGGTTGTGTCCTTATGAAGAATGATAGGGTTATTGCCTATGCATCACGACAGTTGAAAATTCATGAACAAAACTATCCTACTCAGGATCTTGAGTTAGCAGCTGTGATCTTTGCTTTCAAGATATAGAGGCACTACCTCTATGGTGAAAAATGTGAGATTTATACTCATCACAAGAGTTTGAAGTATATTTTCTCACAAAAAGAACTCAACATGAGGCAAAGGAGATGTCTTGAATTACTCAAGGATTATGATTGTACGATACACTGCCACCCGGGGAAGGCAAACAAGGTGGCAGATGCTTTGATCAGAAAAGATCATGGAGTTTTCAACAATATGAGAATTGAAAGGGATCTCATTTTCATGGATCTAGTGAAGATGGTCATGGGAATAACCAGATAAGGTGAAACATCAATGCCTTTTCAAATGGATTTCAAAACATCTTTACTTGAAAGGATTAAGAGTTCATAGACCGATGATGACGAATTTAAAAAGAAGATTAAAGCTGCGAATGATGGGATATTGAGAGACATTGTGTATGAAGAAGGAATTTTGAAATTCAGGAAGAGACTATGTGTTCCCAGTATACCTGATCTAAAAATGGAATTGCTGGATGATGCTCATAGTTCCAATTTCTCTATACACCATGGTAGCACCAAAATGTATAGAGATTTGAAGGAACATTTTTGGTGGGACAACATGAAAAGGGAGATTGCTGATTTTGTGTCAAGATATTTGGTTTTTCAACAAGTGAAAGCTTGAAGGCAACAGCCTGGTGGAGTATTGCAACCTTTTCCAATACCAGAGTGGAAATGGGATAATATCATGATGGACTTTGTTGTGGGACTACCAAAGACTCCTAGAAGGAATGATGCAATATGGGTTATTGTTGATCATCTTACCAAGTCAGCATATTTTCTTTCTATAAGAGAAGATATACCACTGGAACCTCTAGCAAGACAATATATTGATGAAGTTGTGAGACTTCGTGGAGTACCCCTATTGATTTTTTCTAATCCTGATCCCTGTTTTATTTCATGATTCTGGAAAATTCTTCAGAAATCCTTGGATACTGAACTTCATTTGAGCACTGCCTACCACCCTCAAACAGATGGACAATCAGAATGGACTATTCAAACCTTAGAAGACATGTTGATATCATTCTCACTTGACATTCAGGGTATGTGGGATCAATATTTACCTCTAGTAGAATTTTCCTATAACAATAGCTTCCACTCGAGTATTCAGATAGTACCATATGAAGCATTGTACGGGAAGAGTTGTCGCACACCATCCTGTTGGGATGATGTTGGTGAAAGAAAACTTGTAGGCCTATAACTAGTGGAGGAAACAATGGAAATGGTGAAGGTAATCCAAAACCATATCAAAGTTTCTCAATGTAGGCAGAAGATCTATGCCAATAACCGAAGGAAGGATTTGGAATTTCAGGTAGGAGAACATGTTTTCTTGAAGGTATCTCCATGGAAGGGAGTTATACATTTCGGTAAGAAGGGTAAATTGAGTCCCAGGTACATCGGACCCTTTGAAATTCTAGAACTAATTGGGACTGTAGCATACCGTTTGGCAATGCTTCCAAATCTCTCCAAAGTTCACGATGTGGTCCACGTATCTCTGTTGAGGAAATACATGCCTGACCCAACACATGTACTCACCTATGAGTAATTAGAACTGGAACCCAATCTATCTTATTGCGAAGAGCCCATCAGGATTCTTGATACCAGAGAACAAGTGCTGAGAAACTGGATGACACGTCTGGTAAAAGTTCTATGGAGAAACCATAAGATGGAAGAGGCAACATGTAATCCTGAGAAACTTATTATGAATAACCACCCGAGTCTTTTCATGCGGTAGTATTCTAGAAATTTTGAGGAAAAAATTATTTGTTGGAGGGGAGAATGTAACACCCCAAGCTTCCACGGTACGCTTCCCTTTGAATAATGCAATAACATGTGTTGTACGCAACATCGAGTTCTAACACACCACAACCAATAAAACTAGCCGTTATGAATAGTAATATCCACTTTTTGAAATTTATAAATTTTATTTTTCAAAATGGACTTCATTTTTGGATTCAGAATATCAAAATTATCCTAGGGTGAAGTTTTGGTATTTTTCTGAAAAACATCATTTTTTGATGAATAGTGAAACCACTAAGTGGTAGTTAAAAAAACTGAATTTTTCATAAAACATAATTTTACCACTTCTGTGCATGTGATTTCTAAAATCCGAGAGACCTAGTTAATATCAAGGAGTAAAATTTGGTTTAATGATATGAAAATAATTTTTAGTGAACAGTAAATTTTTACTTTTATTTACCACGGTTAAAAGTAAATAGGGTAATTAAGGATAAATATGATATTAAAAATACCCTAACATGTGTCCTAATTCTATTGGACAAGTTTATCTCGACCAAAAACAACCTTAGGAATAAAATATTATCATTTATGTCCACTTGGATTAGATTAAGACATTTATTATTATTTAATTCAAAGAAGAGTTAAACGAGTTAAAATGAAAGTTTATTTACTAAAACATTTTTAATACAGGGTTACACATAAGATAAATTATATTATAAATATTCATTATAAATATAAAAAGATTTCCTACATAATGATATTTTATTTATAATTTTTAAACATTAAATAAGTTAATTTATTTATAACACAATGATGATGCAGTAATTACCATAATAGTGAAAAATTAAAATAATTGATATTATAAAAACCCAAATAAATATAATTTGAGACTTTATAAGAATTAAAATAATTTTCTAGGTTAATATGACATTTTAGGAATTATTTAATTAAATTTTTTAGAAGTAATAATTCTGTTATGATTTTCATAAAAATCAATTTTCCAAATAGTGTCAAAATTGACATGAAAGAGTTTTTAAAACAAATATTATATTGTTAATTGATATTCAATTCCTATAAATATAAGGTTTCTCCAAGAGACTTATATCATGACATGTGTATCATTTATGGGCCACTTGGGGGTCTCTTTTATGTATATAGTATGTTTATTAACCATATAATATAAAAATACAAAGAGACATTGTAAAATTGAAACTAATTAACTAAGAGTTAATACTTAAAGATAAGGTTAATATAGTAACCCAAACCTGTATAAATCCTATTGGTTGAGTATTTTTCGACCAATACCCACCTTAACCTTTATATAATATACTTTTTATCCATTAGTAACTGAATATGAATTTATTATAAAATAATATTTCTGGCTTTTCCAAAGGTGCCCCTCCTCCGCCTTATAAAAGGACACCAATTCTAACCAATTATTCACACCATCAAAGCCTTTTTATTCTGACAACCCCTGCCCAAATACTCTCTAAACTTCCCTCACATCAATCTAGAGGCCTTACTTTGATCAGAAAGCCAACCTAAGGAGTCCTTTTGTCAAATCAAATGGAAGAACCCGAAGAAGAGGTAATGTTTTCACCACCCTCTTTCAAGTTCTTTCTTCTTCAACTTCTTCTTTATTTGTTATTACAATTCTAAAATAATAACTCCAGTATCTCACATATACTGTGATGTTATTATAAGTATGGTACAACCATATTCAGTATTCTATCCACCCTTTGAATAACATGTCACCATACGTGCGTACGTACGGCTTACCGTCTCCACGTCGTGGTGTAATTGTTATTCAATAAATTATTATTTGGATGGGTATAATAATGATGTTTAATTCATGTAAATAATAAATATAACATGATAATGATTCTGTATATATGATATAACATCCAATTATATATTATTTTAATATCAAAAGAATGATATTGTCGCTCGTGCGTACGTACGGACTACCGTCTCCATGAACGATATAAGATTCATTCCCCATTGTATCAATTGAAGCAAAATTCTCATTTGAAGATTAATAATAGTATCTAAGGACTTGATATCATTCTTGATATGAATAAGATACAACCTATCCATTAAAAACACGGCTTACGTAACAAAACATATAAAAGAAAACGAGTAATTGAACACCCAAAACAACGATAATACTAAGATATTATTAACAAATGAATGTTAAAAGATCATATATGATATCATATTATGTATATGATTCTTGTATAATTTAATAAAAATTATTTCACCATTATACAGGATTTTAACCTACCCTTAACTAATGAAATGTACATGTTAAGGGTTTATTTCACAATCTCTTCATTATCTAAGGTTGTTTATATGTAATAATCTACTAGGATTTCTTTATCATCCACATCCATGTTTCTAAAAAATGTATTTCAAAACATTTTTACTATTTACAAGAATATGGGTTAAAGTCATTTATACCCTTGTTTTACTTTTTATAAGAGTTTTATAACGAAATATTTCCGTCGTTTTCCAAGAAAAGTTCTTTTTATACTTTTGGACAAAATTAAGTTAAGAATGTTTTTTAACTTATATGGCGGGTGCGGCTATTTTCCGCCGTTATAAAATCGTTGAAGAATACCTTACATTATTCAAATAATATTTTCATAGAAAATGTTTTATTTTATAAATAAATGACTCTTAAATGATTTCAAAATAGAAAGAGATATTTCTCTAAAAAGAGTTTTGAATTCTCTATGTCAACACCCTTTGATGGATTTTAAGCTTATTTGAAATTAATTTATTATGAAACAGAAAATCCATATTGTATTGAAGGTTTTGTGATATGTTTGACTGTGGATGTGTTATTTTTATACCATTCATGGTTTATGATGAAAGTATTGACATTTCGTATGCTATTTTTAATAAGAAAGTTTATGTTATGTTTAAACCTATTCATATGTGGAATGCATTGGACATAATAAGTGGAGGGTGGAGTCCGCTATAGCTCCTTGATGCATCAGTAGGTCTCATGAGAAAAACTAGTGTCTTGGTATAAGGTCTTGACAAAATCTTATTTGTAATATTGGCACGAGGCCTTGGCTATGTGGTTATGATAGTCTGGCATTATGTATTCCGTCATTATGAAAGTGGTTATTGATATTGCATGTGATTATTCGACTAGTAGAATATCCATGTGAATAAGTAAATGGCATTATTTAATTTTATCTATGCCATATTATGCTGAAGTTGATGTTAAAAAGGATTTTTTTAGTTATACATTTCCTTAAAGGTTTATGTTTATTTATGAATGTTTTTGCTATATTGTTATCCTTACTGAGCATCTGAGATCACCCTTTTCAATGTTTTATTTTTCCCAGGATGTGAAGAAGTAATTTATTAATGACCTATAGAGATAATAGGAGGGGATATGAAGACAATATGTTGTTGTAATAGTTTTCATTTTTATGATGTAATGTAAACTTTATGAATGTATCTAGTGTTTCCAAGGCTACTAAACCAATTGGTATTTCGAGATTTGATCTTTCTTGGGATCATGCCAATGTTATGCAATAATTCACCGAATCTGGGTATCTAGGGTCAGGGCATTACATTAATAGAACGATAAAGAGGAGGAGGACCTCATGGATTCCCCTCTAGTATTAAATGAGGGTACCTCAACCACCGTTGATGAACTAAAAATAATAATTCTCAGTGTAGATGAGGACCCAGAACCCATATTGATTAATCTATCCTTATATTATGAAGAACATTAGGTATATACCTACTTTTTAAATCATAATTTTGATGATTTTTTCCTGGAACTAAAAAAACTGGTCTCAATTATCAGTTGGCACTCACCACCAAGACTTTCTAGAAAACCATCAAGGATACAAACTGGCATCCCGAAGGATGCACCTGACTCACACAACCAAAATGGAGGATGAATTTGACATTCTTATCAAGAATAATTTCATTCAAGAAGTTTAATATCCCTAAATTCAAGACAATTTTATCCATATAATGAATAATAATTGTTAAATAAGGGTATGAATTAACTTCATATATCTATACTAGAAATATCCCAAAGTTGACGTCCCTATTTTATTTATGAATATTTTTTTCAATCGAAAAGCTAGGTAAAAAACCCTATCAATCATGGATTGATGTTTTGGGTACAATAAACTTTTAATGGCCCTAGAATATGATGAATATACAACTTTAGGTTTCCTAATGAGTATTCTTCTACAGGGTGATGCCCTTCATCTTGATGAAAATTGGAGATACATATCAATGTTTCATGTATTGCATCATCATGAACTTTTTGGAAAGGTCTTTCAAATACTAAATCAAAATTTTAGTGGTCATTTATTGGTATTGTAGTGAACATCGAGCTGATCTTGATCCCTCTTCAATAAATTGTGAAAGAATATCCTAAAGGTGTGCACCTTGAAATCTTCTTTTTGTGTTACCTGGATAATGTTTATTAGCTTTATGGTACACCATCGTGGCATCAATGAAATCCATAAGAAGGCAAATTTCATCCCTAATATGTAGTCTCCTTGAAACCTAAAATATTTTAGGGGATTACAAGGACATACTTCCTACATTCTATTTTTTATTGAAAACCACACAATCATTTTTCCCATTGACTAGGTTGATGAAAAAGTAGGTCACATATCAGTGCAATGATTACTATCGTGTTATATTCGACAATATCAGAAAATATAAGTTGAGTAAACTAGTTTTAATGTCCCCATATAATGGAAAACTAATAATTATATATGTCATAGCCCTGGAATGATAATTCATATCTTTCATTCCAAAAAATAATAACCCTAAAAATGAAATCAAAATTTATTATCTTAGTCAAACCATGCTCGATACAGAGACATGTTATTCATATATCAGTAAGAGAGTCGGGAATTAATCATTGTGGTTAATAAGGTGGGGAACTACCTATAGCCCCATGATGTCCATTTGGTCCCTCATAATAACACACTCTGATGCATCCTCATATATATTAGGTTAACTATATGTTGGGCATGGTGGGTGGTTTTATTATATCACTTATACGTTCATTCCATGCCACAAAAGTTATAAACTAAAAGGATTTGATATACCTCCTTGTAGAACATCCAACTATAGAAACAACATCGTTGAATACTGAATCTCATAATGAAGAGATCTTCTCTATTCATGATGGCCCCAAAAATATGTAAATGTATTTTTATGGTACATCCAATATCCCAACTACGAAGATAATGGAAACCCCCTTGTTCAAAAAAAAATTTTCGGAGTCATTCAAGTTTCTCTCTAAAAGGTAGTCTTTTCTCACACCTTCCTAATATTTGAATGCTATATAAAAATAGAGGTTGAATATTAGGCCCTAATTATAGGTCTGGAATATGTGCCTCAAATTCTAGTTGTACTATTGAAGGGAAAAGGTGATTAAAAGTTGGTAATAAAGAAGATCATCAAAGATTATTCTATTAAAAAAGAAGGGAAAATCCCCTTTTTCCAATGGTTGAGTACTAATGGAACAATTCCCCTTGAAGCCATCATTGACTCAAATCCCATGATCAATGAATTCTATGTTCGATTCATTTATGAATACATCTATGGATTTAGAATATCTAGATCCAAATGAAACTGTCATAAACATTGCACATCACGGAATATTATACATTTATTTCATGTTGAAATGGAATAAATCACTGAAATTACTTCCATCGCTAAACCATATGGTCCTACATCTGGTTGTATGGTTCACATTGTATACTATAATAAAAATAGAGTTGTCTCATAATAGAATGATATAAAATTGAAAAATCTACAATGAATGACCAGCTCCATTCTTTATAATGGCCCAAATAACTATAAATCCTTCTATAAATTAGGCTTTACTATAGTACATCACTGGTTTAGTAATGGGGAAGAGACCAATTGTTCCATGAAATAAGTTCATACAGTGGCATGTGGGGACACAAGTAAGGGGTCATGATTTCCCATCAAATAAAGTATCTTGGATATTGTTGGCTATCAATGTGACAAGATTTCTTAAAATTCACCAAAAAGATCCATTCCTTCCAAATATATGAAAACATCATCTATCATCCCACAAAGATGATACATAAAGAAAAATATCCATTTCCATTTTATGGGTGATGGACTTTGTATGACCATATCCTCCAAATGTAGATTATAAATTTAAATACATCCTTACTACTATTGAATTATTCTTTAAATGGGATTAATCCATACCACTGATAGATGTCGGAACCAAAGAAATTGTCAGCTTTGTGAAATATAATATCATTACATTATTTAGTGTCTTTCATATAATGTTGATGAAAAATGAAACCAATTTCTTTTATAAAATGTTTTGGAAGTATTATCAGTAGTATAATATCAAATCCAACCATTCATCTTACTATCATAAACAATATAATACATAGATAGAGGCCTTCAATAAGACCTTATCAAATATACTCCAAAAGATGGTGGCTAAATATAAAAAATATTATACTAATAACCACTTTAATTAGGTATCATCCAATTGGGCTACAGCCTAAACCATCACATGGGTGACCCCATATTCATTAGTATACTGGGTAGAAGTAGTCATACCCATTTATGTCAAGTTTTACATGAAACATGTTTGAATATCTGATCAAATATCTTAAAAATAGAAATCCCAAAAATAATTGGATTAATTTGAGTGACATGACAAGAAAATAATTCATACTTTTCATCACTTATAGGTCCACCAAAATCAGATATAATGTCTTGTTAACAACAAAGTTCACCTCCACTCATTCCTAAAAGATGATCTTGTAATATTCTTAAATATCCAAGTAACCCTAGTGAGGAATCCTCCTAAACATTAACCGAAGTGGGAGGGAGACTATTCCATCCACAAGGTCCACTCTAATGGAGCTTATTGAATTATCTATGTGGATGAATATATTGTTATGGACCCTACTAGTGAATGATTTATCAAAAAATCCATACTGTGATTAAGAAACTCTATTATCATCATTTCATGATGACAATCTAATTGAAATATGGTCCTAGATGCAAGACTATAAACAGTACACCACATGGTCGTAGTCTCATGACCACAAAAGGCATGACATGTAGTCATAGTAATATGACAAAAAATATCAATACCCATAGTATAAGCTAAGATAATTTAATCAACATATTCAAAAAACCTAGTCATAATATGTTAAACTATTTGAAAATATCCATCCTATAAGATGTTAAACTACATGGTTTACATCCTTTTCACATGATGTAGAACTGTATAACATTTCAGCCCATTTTTGAGATGATCAAAATCCTTCATACTGGTCTCCCACCACACTTCCAACCATAGCTATGTGTTTCTCTATTACCATATAAATGGAAAAGGTAGTGAAATACTACTATAAAAATGGTCATGGGATGTGCCACCCTTTATCAGTGTGAAAAAAACCACCGATAAAGGGGCACTTTTAACATCACATTTTAAGTGTTGATAAACGCCCCCCCTTTACCAGTTCTTTTTTTGGCTCTGAAAAAGGGGAGCCCTTTATCATCACTTTTTTTAGTAGCGTTGATAATGGGGGGCTTTATCATCATTTTTTCCAAGCACTGATAAAATTTATATTGAAAAAAAATCATGAAAAATAATATAATGTTATATAAGTATATTTATATTGATATAAATATAATATATATTTTATATATATGTTTTCGATAAGTATAAATATACTATCATATTAAATATATATGAAATTTCATTAAAATGACTTTAAATAATTTTAAAAATATTATTAATTTAAAATTTATTAATTATTATCAATTAATAATCATTTATTAACAATTAAAAGACACAAAAAATCAAAAAAAAAATTAAAAGATCTAAAATAAGTTTAAAATGTAACTCAAACTTCAAAAGGCTATAACTTTTTTATTCGGGCGTCCGTTTGAGCTCTACATCATATAAAATAGAAGCTTGCGATCAGCTCTACGTGCTTGTTACCCTAAGAAACCTTTTGTCACATTTTTCAAGGCCCAAAAAGGCCCAAAAGGCCCCCAAACTATGTTTTTAATCAGGATACCCTGATTTTTTAACATTCAAATAGGTATAAATTCTGATCCAGATGTCCACTAGGCATGTACCAAAAGTCATATAAAAGATTGTTTCATTTTCATTGATTTCACTGGTTTTGGAGTTTAAACAGACTTTTGGATAAGCGGTTATGGTCTTTTTAACATTTTATGGCATTTCAAATACACATATATATGTATTTATTCGTAAATATATATATATATATATATATATATATATATATATATATCTATGTGTGTGTGTGTGTTTCTTTGTGTGTGTGTGTCTGTTGTATATATTTATGTATGTATGTAATTATTTATTTTTAAACACACATTAAAAACATATTTTAGAAATGTATATAAAACTAATCTTATAAATATATATAAATATAAAAATAAATATATGGATAAAAAATGATAACTAAAAATATATCTAAATAAATATAAATATAAATTAATATATGAATAAACATATAAATACTAATATATGAATTAATATATGTGTATTAATATAACTAAATTTATTTATATTAATATGAATCTATATTAATATACAAACAAATATAACTATATATATATATATTAATATATTAATATATATATATTAATAAATGAATAAAAATATATATATTAATATAACAAAATATATTTATATAATTATGAATCTATATTAATAGACAAATGAATATAATTATATATATAGATATAACATTAAATATAGTAAAAAACAAAATGCATTAGTGGTAAAGGAGTAGGCCCGCAAGGGGGGAGGTCGTAGGTTCAAGTTCGGGTGCAAGCAAGGAGGTGCACGCAGGCATGTTGGGCGATGCGTGGGCAAGGGCAGTGCAAATGAGAGTGGGAGGGGGCCTAACTAGTGCTAATAAAGGGGTGGGGATCAAGCACTGTTAAAATATCTCCCCGCATTATATATTTTTTCTTATTCTTTTTTAATCACTTTTAACATTTATCAGTGCTTTTCTGAGCATTGATAAAAGGTGTAACACCAGAGAATTTTATGTAATATAAATCATCAAAGGAATCTTTTTCTACACACAACACTTTCTTGGCTTGCTTTACACGAAATTGTGATCTTCCTCGATAGCTTGCGGCGTACGCAATACCGAGTTTCACTAAACAACGATATACTGTTAAAATATTATTAAAACTAGCCGTTATGAATAGTAATAACCACTTTTTAAAATTTTATAAATTTTATTTTTCAAAATGGACTTCATTATTGGATTTGGAATAACGAAATTAGCCTAGGGTGAAATTTTGGTATTTTTCTGAAAACTTTCAATTTTTGATTAATAGTGAAACCACTAAGTGGTAGCTTAAAAACTGAATTTTGCATAAAACTTAATTTTACCGCTTCTGTGAATGGAATTTTGAAAATCCGACAGACACGGTTGATATCAGTAAGTAAAATGTTATTCAATGAGACAAAAATAATTTTTTGGTAAATAGTAACTTTTTACTTTTTTTACCGCGGTTAATAGTAAATGTGGTAACTAAGGGTAAATATGATATTACTATTACCATAACACATGTATTAATTCTATTGGATAAGTTTAATTCGATCAGAAACAACCTTAGGAAAAAAAATATGACCATTTAGGCCCACTTGGATTAGATTAGGACATTTATTATTAATTTATTTAAAGAAGGGTTAAAATAGTTAAAATCAAAGTTTAATAAGTAAATAATTTTTAATATGGGGTTATACATAAGATAAATTCGACTATAAATATTCATTAGAAATATAGAAAGATTTCTTACATAATGGTATTTTATTTATAATTTTTAGAAATTAGATAAATTAATTTATTTATGACACAATGATGATGCAGTAATTATCTTAATAATGAAATATTGACATAATTGATGTTATAAACACCAAAATAAATTTAATTTGAGACTTTTTATGAATCCCACTAATTTTCTAGGTTACTATGATATATTAGTGTTGATTTAATCAACTTGGTTTGAACATATAACTCTTTTATGACTTTGAGAAAAATCATATATCAAATAGTGTCAAAATTGACACAAAATATTTTTTAAATCAAATATTATATTATTAATTGTTATTTTATTCCTAAAAATCTAAGGTTCTACCAAATGACTTAGATAAGGATATATATATTAATAATAAACAAATTGGGGTTCGTTTGGCATGTTATAGTAAGTTTATTAACCATATAGTGAAAGAAAACAAAAAGACACGGTAAAAGTTAAATTATTTAACTTAGAGTTAAATCTAATTGATAAGATTAAAATAATAACCTAAACTTGTCTAAATCCTATTTTTTGGTATGTTTTAGACCCATCCCCACTTTATATTCAAAATAAGACCCTTTGGAACCATTATAAACCGATTTTGACTTTAATATAAAATACTATTTTCAGATATTCCTAAGGTGCCCCTCTCCCCCCTTATAAAAGGGCACCTCCTCCCCCTCCTCCTCAAACAAATTTGAGCACCCATTCTCGGAAAACCCCTGCCCAAATCCCTTCTCCTCTTCCCTTGAATAATTCTAGAGGTCCTGGTCTTCTTCAAAGACCAATCTTAGTTCCCTAATTGGAGGATTCAAAGAGGCGTTTCAAAGAAAATGTAATATCCATTTCCGATCTTTTCAATTTCTTTCTTCTTCAACTTCTTCTACTTTAGTTATTTTATGATAAAGTAATAACATCAGAATTACTTACATACTGATATGTTATTATAAATATGAAACAACCCTAATTCACCTTCTATCCATCCTACGGAAAAATGAAATCACCGTGCGTGCGTGCGTACGGAATACCGTCTCCACGCCGTGGGGTAATCTATTTTCCACCATCACCTTACATGGATGGGTATAATCGTGTAATGAGTAACTATATATGATAATTATAAATTGATATTGATACATAAATATTGTAAATACACTTAAATACAATTCCACGATCATGGGAACAATATCATCGCTCGTGCGTACGTACGGAATACCGTCTCCACGATGTGATGCGACTCGTTCTACATGATCATCATTACATAGTAATTATATAAATGAATACAATGAATAAATATGATATATGTTACACTAATACCATTCTGGATATAAGGTATCTATAACCTTAAAAGAAGAATAAGAATTTATTCGGCAAAACATGCATAAGAACAAAAGGCAATAAAGACTTGAGTAACAAGTAACAATGAAATATTACTAATAAGAAGCTAAGAATATGACCATATATGATATCATATCAATATGTATGATTCTTTAATAAGTCAATAACATTATTTAACCATTATACAGGAGCTTCGGACATGTAAAAAGCAAATCGGACCTAAGGTAATGGAAATATCACAATCTCATTTTTATTCGAGATTGTTTATACTTTGAAATTTACTGGGGTGTATTTTATCATCCGCATCCATGTTTCCTCAATATGTAATATTATTTTCATCCAGCTACAATTTTTTAAATCCAATTTTACCCTTCGGTGAGTTTTTATTAAAGGATATGAAAGTAATCTTTTGTTGTTTTTCGTATGAGGTACTTTTTGACTTTTCCGACAAAGGTACGAAGAATGTTTTTTTAACTTATACAGCAAGAATGGATTTTTAAAACATTATTTCCAAGAAACTTACTTTATAAGTTTTCATGTTTATTTTTCATCAACTTCTTTTAGTTTATAATTGTATGACATTTTAAGAAAAGAAAAGTGTTTTTGAAGTAGAAAGGATATTTTCCTCAAGAATGGAGTTCAAATATTTTATCAAAATTATTTTCCATCTAAGATAATATAGGGTTCTATTTTTATCCCTATTATTACATTGATTTGATTATGTTTTGAGGGAAATATTTTTATGAAGTCATTTACCTTATATGATTTGTTTTATGATATCATGATGTTTCAAGAATCCCGTTTTTGTTACATGTGTTATGCGATGATGTATGATTTATGATTATGTGGCACACATAAGAAAGGATTCAATATAAGATGAGTGGGACCTATATCTCCCTCCAATGAATTGGGTAAAGATTTATATCTCATGAGATAGACATTGCTGGAATGGAAGGTTATTTCGGTTCAGTGATACAGGACTAAAATGAGTAGTGAACTCGGTTCAGAAATGGACTTTGTCCGCTAAGATAGTCTTGGCAATGAGTCATGACTAACAAGAAATGATTTTCCAAGATTATGTGTGCATGCCACAAAGTTTCAAGTTTTATGTTATGATTATGGGGATCTCATTTTCACTTCTATGATTTATTCCATGTTAAGATATTATGATCTCTTTTGTAGGTTATGATTTTCAAAAAGATATGATATGATTTTTATTTCCTTTATTTGCCCTTGCAGAGCATTTGAGTTCACCCTTTTTTGTATTTTTTCTTTTCCCCAGGTCAGGAGGATGGATATTAAGTAGAATATGCTAAAAGGGACCCTAGATATGCTAAAATAAATGGGAGACACTGTAGAAGATTTAGGAACCAGTTGTTATGTTTCCCAGTTTTTAAAGACACTATACCTATACGGTCCTTTGTGGTTTTGGCATATGTTGTAATAATTGTGCTTCAATTTTGAAGTATTAACAATGTATGTAAAGTATGGGTCATTATAGTTGGTATCAGAGGAAAGGTATAGTCAACCTTTGGAAACTAGGATGTGAAAGCATTAGTAAGAACCCTAAGGATAAGTCTAAACTTAGAACACAATCTTAGTGTTTTCGAAATGGCCATGAAGAACCTAGGATAAGAACTTAAGCGTGAAAATTTTATTCTTGAATTATGTGGTTTTCCTATTATAATTAGTGTTGCTCACACTATTCTTCTTGGTTTTAGTCAATGGCTGGAACCCGAAGGAACCGTGTTAATGCGGAATGCGATGGGCAATGCAATGATTGTCCCCCTGAGCAACCAAATGATATGGGAGCTGGAATGAAAATCTTGTATCCATGCTCACACAACTTTCTCAAGCTATGAATCATGCAGGACTTCCAAACGAGCAAAGGAAGGAGCAACATTCTGTTGAATCCTTCATGAGGCAGCGTCCACCTTTTTTCAGCGGGTCTACTGATCCATTAGTTGCTGAACAATGGATTAGTACTACTAAAAAGATATTTTCAGTTCTTCAATGTTCTGAACATTATAAATTCATCTTAGCAGTATATCGTTTGGAAGGAGAAGCTGATCAATGGTGGAATCGTATCAAGAATACGAGGCCAAGGGATGAAATTGAGTCCATGGAATGGGACGAGTTCAAACACTTATTTTTCAATAAGTATTTCCCTCGTATTCTTCGAACTAAGATGGAGAAGGAGTTTCTTGAATTGAAGCAAAGGGATGATGAATCTGTCGGTACCTATGAAGAAAATTTTACAAGACTTGCAAGGTACGCTTCTGGTATTATTATCCAACCTGAGAGTAAGATCGATCGATTCTTTAGTGGCTTAAAACCAAGTTTTCGAAGGGCCTTAGCCATAAGGGACTTCAATAGCTACGAGGAAATTGTTCGATGTGATCTCAAAGTTGAGATGGATATTAGAGTAACCCATCAATCATATGGGTTTGATAAGAAGAGGAAAATGGAATTCAAAGGAAAATCTAAAGAGCACACTGAAAAAAAGATGAGCTTTCCCTTATGCTCAAAGTGTTGAAAGAAACATGAAGGGAGTTGTCTTAAAGGGACAAGTAAATGTTTCAAATGTGGAAAGGAAGTTCATCAGGTATTTGAATGCCGCGATAATGGGAAGAAGATGTATAATGATGCAAACAAAGGAAGGGATACACAGAATAAACCTACTACACTTCAATGTTTCAAGTGCAAGTAGATGGGGCATTATGCTAATCAATTCCCAAATCCAAGGGTTGATGATGATGGTCGACGTCAACAAACTCTTAAGGCTAAAGATAAAGGAAAGTCACATGCAATTTCTATTAGCGATGTGGAGTACGATAACGAAGTGGTGAAAGGTACACTTACCATCCACTCTAAAGTAGCAAATGTTTTATTTGATTCTAGATCCACCCACTCTTTTATTTCTGAAGAATTTTCTAAGGGTATCACCATATTACCTCAACAATTAGATGTTGAGTTAGCTGTGACAACACCTAATGGCACAACAGTCGCATCAAAAGTTTATAATTCTTCTCCGATCGATGTTTGTGGGAAAGTGCTTCCTGCAAATCTGGTGATCCTTCCTTTAGTGGAATTCGATGTGATTCTTGGCATAGATTGGCTTTCTTTATACAGAGCTCATATCAATTTCCAAAGAAGGGAAGTCACATTTCATATTCCAGATCAATCTACGATTGTCTATCGATGCAAGGTTGAATATAACCTTCCAGTGGAAATTCCTTCCATCTTATGGGTATTGATTCCACTAAATGAAGGTTATTTATCTCAAATGGTTGGTGAGAAACTCACGATTAAGAATATGCCCATCGTACGAGAGTTTGATGATGTCTTTTTGGAGGAATTACCGGGTCTTCCACCAAATCGTGAAGTTGAGTTTTCAATAGAACTCGTACCGGGTGCTTTGCCAATTTCAAAGACACCTTATAGAATGGCCCCAATTGAGTTGCAGGAATTGAAGAAGCAACTCCAAGAGAATCTTGATAAGGGATTCATACGCCCTAGTGCGTCACCTTGGGGAGCACCTGTTCTATTTGTTAAGAAGAAAGATGGATCAATGAGACTCTGCATTGATTATCGAGAACTTAACAAGATCACTATCAAGAACAAATATCCTCTCCCATGCATTGATGACTTATTTGACCAACTACGCAGAGCTCAATACTTTTCCAAGATTGATCTTCGTTCAGGGTATCATCAATTAAGGTTCAAAAGGGAGGATATACCAAAGACATCTTTCCGTACAAGGTATGGACACTATGAATTTATTGTGATGCCATTTGGTCTTACTAATGCCCCTGCTATCTTCATGGATCTAATGAATAGAGTCATTAGAGACTATCTTGATCAATTTGTGGTAGTCTTTATAGACGATATTCTTGTATATTCAAAGAGAAAGGAAGAGCATGAAGATCACTTGAGAATTATATTGAAGACCCTGAGAAAGGAGAAGCTTTATTCCAAATTTACCAAGTGTGAATTTTGGCTTCAAAAAGATGCATTTTTGGGTCACATAATCTCAAAAGAGGGGATATCTGTGGATCCAGCAAAAACAGAGGTTATCGAAAGATGGTCAAGACCAACAACAGTAACTGAGATCCGATGTTTTCTTGGTTTGGCTGGATATTATCGACGTTTTGTAAAATATTTTTCACGATTATCTAATCCACTCACCAAATTGACTCGGAAAGGAGTTAAGTTTGTTTGGACAGAGGAATGTGAAGAGAACTTCAAGGAGTTGAAAAGAAGTTTATCCAGTGCACCTGTGCTCACACTGCCTTGTAGTGGAGAAAGGTTTGTGATCTAAAGTGATTCATCCAAGAAGGGATTGGGGTGTGTTCATATGAAAAATGATATGGTGATAGCTTATGCCTCACGACAGTTGAAAATCCATGATCAAAATTACCCAACACCTGATTTGGCGTTAGCTGCGGAAATCTTTGCATTAAAGATTTGGAGGCATTATCTTTATGGTGAAAGGTGTGATATTTATACTGATCATAAAAGTTTAAAGTATATTTTCACACAAAAGGAGCTGAATATGCGTTAAAGAAGATGGTTGGAGCTGATTAAGGATTATGACTGCTCAATCCATTACCACCCTGGGAAAGCAAACAAGGTGGCAGATGCATTAAGTCGACAAGACCATGCTTGTTTATCCATGATGAGGATCACAAAAGATCCAATATTTATGGATTTTCAAAGGATAGATCTTGGAATTATAATGGAAGGGGAAAAATATTATCTTTCTCAAATGAATGTTCGACCATCTATACATGTGAAGATTAAAGAGTCATAGAAAGAAGATGCCGAGTTACAAAAGAAGGTGAGAAATATACCTGAATTCAACCTTGATTGTGATGGGATAATAAAGTTCAGGAATCGGGTTTGTGTTCCTCCCATCCCCGAATTAAAGAAGGAGATACTGGATGAGGCTCATAATTCTTCATTCTCTATTCATCCTGGAAGCACGAAGATGTATATGGACCTGAAAGAGTACTTCTGGTGGGATGGCATGAAAAGAGATGTTGCTGAATATGTCTCTCGATGCTTGGTTTGTCATCAAGTTAAAGCTGAGAGACAGAAGTATAAGGGGATGTTGCAACCATTAACCATACCCGAATGGAAATGGGAAAACATCACTATGGACTTTGTCACAGGACTTCCTAAAACATCCAAAGGAAATAATGCTATCTGGGTCATAGTTGATCGTCTTACAAAGTCTGCACACTTCATTGCTATTAGAGAAGATTTCTCTCTAGATCAACTTGCCAGGATATATGTAAAGGAAGTGGTAAGATTGCATGGAGTACCACTTTCTATTTTATCTGATCGGGATCCGAGGTTTACCTCAAAGTTCTGGCGAAGTCTTCAACATACTCTGGATACAGAGTTGAGTTTCAGCACTGCTTATCATCCTCAGACAGACGGTCAGTCTGAGAGAACAATTCAAACCCTAGAAGATATGTTGAGAGCTTGCTCTATGGATTTCAAAGGTGGTTGGGATCAACACCTACCTTTGGTGGAATTTTCTTATAATATTAGCTTTCACTCCAGTTTTCAGATGGCTCCTTATGAAGCTCTCTATGGAAAGAAATTCAGGACTCCAACTTGCTGGGATGAAGTTGGAGAAAGAATTCTATTAGGACCGGATCTCTTTGATGAAATGGCAGAAAAGGTCAGATCTATTCCACAACACATAAGATCAACTCAGAGTCGACAGAAAGGTTATGCAGACAACCGAAGAAAAGACCTAGAGTTTGAAGTGGGTGATAAAGTGTTCTTACAAATATCTCCCTGGAAGAAGGTTATGAGATTTGGAAAGAAGGGGAAGATGATCCCTAGATATATCAGTCCTTTCGAAATACTGGATCGTGTTGGAAAGGTAGCTTACCGATTGGCGCTTCCACCGAATCTCTCTCAAGTTCACGATGTGTTCCATGTATCTCTCCTGATAAAGTACATACCTGATCCTTCACATGTACTCAGCTCAGAAGTTGTACCGCTGGAGCAAGATATTTCTTATGAAGAACAACCGATAGAGATTCTGGATCGTAGCGAAAAAGTCCTACGAAACAAGACCACTCGATTGGTGAAAGTTTTATGGAGGAACCACCAATTAGAAGAAGCTACATGGGAGCTTGAGGATATGATGAGGGAGACGTATCCTCATCTGTTTGTTACAAAGTAACGAATTTCGAGGGCGAAATTCATTTTCAGGTGGGTAAAATGTAACACGAGAGACTTTTATGTAATATAAATCATCAAAGGAATCATTTTCTACATACAACACTTTCTTGGCTTGATTTACACGAAATCGCGACCTTCCTCGATAGCTTTCATCGTATGCAATACCGAGTTTCACTAATCAACGATAACTATTAAAATATTATTAAAACTAGCCGTTATGAATAGTAATAACCACTTTTTAAAATTTTATAAATTTTATTTTTCAAAATGGACTTCATTTTTGGATTCGGAATACCGAAATTAGCCTAGGGAGAAATTTTGGTATTTTTCTGAAAACATTCAATTTTTGATGAATAGTGAAACCACTAAGTGGTAGGTTAAAAACTGAATTTTGCATAAAACATAATTTTACCGCTTCTGTGAATGGAATTTCGAAAATCCGACAAACATGGTTGATATAAGTAAGTAAAATGTGGTTCAATGAGATAAAAATAATTTTTTGGTGAATAGTAACTTTTTACTTTTTTTACCGCGGTTAATAGTAAATGGGGTAACTAAGGGTAAATATGATATTACTATTACCCTAACACATGTCCTAATTCTATTGTATAAGTTTAATTCGATCAAAAACAACCTTAAGAATAAAATATGGCCATTTAGGCCCACTTGGATTAGATTAGGACATTTATTATTAATCTATTTAAAGAAGGGTTAAAATAGTTAAAATCAAAGTTTAATAAGTAAATCATTTTTAATATGGGGTTATACATAAGATAAATTAGACTATAAATATTCATTAGAAAGATAAAACTATTTCCTACATAATGGTATTTTATTTATAATTTTTAGACATTAAATAATTTAATTTATTTATGACACAATGATGATGCAGTAATTTTCTTATTAATGAAATATTGATATAATTGAGGTTATAAACACAAAAATAAATGTAATATGAGACTTTTTATGAATCCCAATAATTTTAGAGGTTACTATGATATATTAGTGTTGCTTTAATCAACTTTTTTCGAACATATAACTCTGTTATTACTTTCACAAAAATCATATATCAAATAGTGTCAAAATTGACACAAAATAGTTTTTAAATAAAATATTATATTATTAATTGTTATTTTATTCCTAAAAATCTAAGGTTCGCCCAAATGACTTAGATGAGGATATATATATTAATAATAAACAATTTGGGGTTCTTTTGGCCTGTTATAGTAAGTGTATTAACCATATAGTGAAAGAAAACAAAAAGACACGGTAAAAGTTAAATTATTTAACTTAGAGTTAAATCTAATTAATAAGGTTAAAATAATAACCTAAACATGTCTAAATCCTTTTGGTTGATAGGATTTCGACCCATCCCCACTTAAGCTTCGAAATAAGACCCTTTGAAACCATTATAAACCGATTTTGACTTTAATATAAAATAATATTTTGTGATATTCCTAAGGTGCCCCTCTCCTCCCTTATAAAAGGGAACCTCCTCCCCCTCCTCCTCACACCAATTTGTGCACCCAAGCATGGGAAAACCCTCCTAAAATCCCTTCTCCACTTCCCTAGAATAATCCTAGAGGTCCTGGTCTTCTTCAATGACCAATATTAGTTCCCTAAGTGGAGGATTCAAAGAGGCGTTTCAAAGAAGAGGTAATATCCATTACCGATCTTTTCAATTTCATTCTTCTTCAACATCTTCTTCTTTAGTTGTTTCATGATAAAGTAATAACATCAGTATTACTTAAATACAGATATGTTATTATAAATATGAAACAAACCTAATTCACCTTCTATCCTTCCTACGGAAAAATGAAATCACCGCGCGTGCATACGTACGGAATACCGTCTCCACGCCGTGGTGTAATCTATTTTCCACCATCACCTTACAAGGATGGGTATAATGGTGTAATGAGTAACTATATATGATTATTATAAAGTGATATTGATACTGAAATAGTATAAATACACTTAAATACAATTCCACGATCATGGGAACAATATCATCGCTCGTGCATACGTACGGAATACCGTCTCCACGATGTGATGCGACTCGTTCTACATGATCATCATTACATAGGAATTATATAAATGAATTGAATGCATAAATATGATATATGTTACACTAATACCATTCTGGATATAAGTTATCTATAACCTTAAAAGAGAATAAGAATTTATTCGGAAAAACATGCATAAGAACAAAAGGCAATAAAGACCCGAGTAACAAGTAACAATGAAATATTACTAATAAGAAGCTAATAATATGACCATATATGATATCATATCAATATGTATGATTCTGTAATAAGTCAATAACATTATTTAAACCATTATACAGGAGCTTCGGACACGTACAAAGCAAATCGGACCTAAGGTAAGGGAAATATCACAATCTCATTTTTATTCGAGATTGTTTATACATTGAAATTTACTGGGGTGTATTTTATCATCTGCATCCATGTTTCCTCAATATGTAATATTATTTTCATCCACCTACAATTGTCTAAATCCAATTTTACCCTTCGGTGAGTTTTTAGTAAAGGATATGAAAGTACTCTTTTGTCGTTTTTTGTACGAGGTACTTTTTGACTTTTCCGACAAAAGTACGAAGAATGTTCATTTAACTTATACGACAAGAATGGATTTTTAAAACATTATATCCAAGAATATTCGTTTATAAGTTTTCATGTTTATTTTTAATCAACTTCTTTTAGTTTATAATTGTATGACATGTTAAGAAAAGAAAAGTGTTTTTGAATTAGAAAGGATATTTTCCTCAAGAATGAAGTTCAAATGTTTTATCAAATTTATTTTCCATCTAAGATAATATAGGGTTCTGTTTTTATCCATATTATTACATTTATTTGATTATGTTTTGAGGGAATTATTTTTATGAAGTCATTTACCTTATATGATTTGTTTTATGATGTCATGATGTTTCAAGAATCCCGTTTTTGTTACATGTGTTATGCGATGATGTATGATTTATGATTATGTGGCAAACATAAGAATGGATTCATTATAATATGGGTGGGACCTATATCTCCCTCCAATGCATTGGGTAACGATTTATATCTAATGAGATAGACATGGCTGGAACGGAAGGTTATTTCAGTTCAGTGATACAGGACTGAAACGAGGAGTGAACTCTGTTCAAAAATGGACTTTGTCCGCTAAGATAGTCTTCGCAATGAGTCATGACTAACAAGAAATGATTTTCCATGATTATGTGTGCATGCCACAAAGTTTCAAGTTTTATGTTATGATTATGGGGATCTCATTTTCACTTCTATGATTTATTCCATGTTAAGATATTATGATCTCTTTTGCAGGTTATGATTTTCAAAATGATATGATATGATTTTTATTTTCTTTATTTGCCCTTGCTGAGCATTTCAGCTCACCCTTTTTTGTATGTTTTCTTTTCCCCAGGTCAGGAAGATGGATATTAAGTAGAATATGCTAAAAGGGACCCTAGATATGATGAAATAAATGGGAGACACTGTAGAAGATTTTGGAACCGGTTGTTTATGTTTCCCAGTTTCTAAAGACAATATACCTATATGGTCCTTTGTGGTTTTGGAATATGTTGTAATAAGTGTGCTTCAATTTTGAAGTATTAACAATGTTTGTAAAGTATGGGTCGTTATAAAAGGGACCCCCTATATTTTCCATGACTAACCGTGCTTTTTTAGTGATGTTAATGCACTTTTCTTGCACTGATATTGCCCATTTTAATAGTAGTAAAACCTAGAACTTATTTTCTAGTCTCATCCATGAATTAATGTAAATTCCCCCACTCCTACATATAGATAGAGATCTATGTAGGGTACATCACATTTCATGGCATGCCATTCTAAATGCTTATTTTGTGTTCGGATACATTCCTTCAACAATTCATACTCAGTATCATATTGAATCAATATCTCCATTTACATTATTTTTTCCATCAGTAATAAAATGTCTGATAGATAAGTAAAACTTTTTTTGACTATGCATTTTTATTCCCCTGTTTAGATTTTCATAGGTTTCCCCTATGTGAATGTCAACCAGAGGATATCATTGTCTGATTATGCATTGATATGACATAGTTTGGATTTTTATAAGCCACAACCAAATTACATATCAACCAGAGGCACATTCATCCTTTTGAGAGACCTATTAAACATATATATTCCCCAACCAAATCATGTATGAATCTGATTTTTGAAGATGTTATGTGGTCATTCCATGCACTCCTATCCCATATCACTTATCCTGATCCAAGAACCAACAAGATCATGGATTAAAATTTACGTCTAAATGTTTTATGTAAATAAAAACATCATTTTCTTAGTAATACTTGTATAATCATAATTACTTATAATTATTTTCCATGTTGTATGCCCTAAATCTACAAGGCTCAATAATCCCTACCACGTAACATTAAACTGCATCATTTTCTAGAACAATGTACTACATGATTCTCATTCTAATGAGTTATTTAGTGATGTACATATACTATAACATGGTCAATCCTCCACAAGATCAATATTCCCATTTAATCCCTTTTAAACTGCTATGTGTGGTAATGGAAACCTTTACCACTTCTTTTTTATCACACCAAAAATAGCTCACATGGTCTTAGGAGTTTTGGTAATTGATTCCCCGTAGGTTCAAGGCATATAAATTCACATCAGGGTTATCATGGTCATGGATAAAACAATATAAATGGGACACCAAATTTCCATATTATATGGTGTTAATCTTCCTGGTTGACATCTATTATATGTTGAAAATTGAAAAACAATTTGTTCCTTGAATCTTGCTTCAATAAGATATGTAGCGAGGCATAGATCCTACATCTCTGTCTAGTTGTAATAAAAAAATAACTCATACTCCTATGTATGATCCAGATAATTATTAGATCATCCAATATGGGTTTTCACCCTATACATGACCTTCTATTACAAAACAAAAAACCGCTTCTCCCCATAGGAATTCAATTGGTGGGGTGAATCTATTCTATAACTATGCATGTCTTCATTCTTTCTTTGATAGGATACCTAATGATGCTTGGATCCTATATCTTGGCACTAACCATAATAAAAACTCCCCTTACATGTGCATCGGTCAAACCTATATAGGAAACATTTCACCCAATTCATAGGGGATTTTGACATGAAATTATCCTTTTATACTTAGGAACCTTCCTTATATAAACAAAACTATATGTCTGGGGAATTCTGAATGTACTTTAGTTTTCTCCTGTTATTGGTGATAGAATATCTGATTCCTAAGGAATCCTTTTTTTGGAATACGCAATTTTAATACCCATTTTTTATTGTTATAAGTTACCACCAGAAGACATATCAACACAAGGATACCATTTTTTTTACTATGCATTGATTCACCCTAGTTTGATATTATATAATTCACCACAAAAAATCCTTTAAACTAGAGGCACATTAATCCACAAGATAAACATATTCTCTCTCCATAATTCCCAACAACATTATACTCAAAACCACTTTTTTAACATGTTATATTGCAATTCATTTCATACTTGTCTCGTAACACTTCTAATATCTATATTCCACCATATTACAACATAAAAATTTACCTTGTTATGCTTGAAGGTGATGGGAAATTTTTTGACAAATCACCATGAATGGTAAAATAATTTATCATTAAATTAATGCAAAATGACCTTAAATTGTATTACACGTCATACTTATCATAAGATGTTAAACTATATGGTCTAAATCTTAGTTAGATGACATTAAATGGAATGATTATTTTATCATCATCGAGAAGTAGACTTTACACAAAATTTTTTCAATCAACCGCATCACCACAATAAAACATGATCAACTTGATTCTCATTCAATAATGAAATTTAGTGATTAATATATTCTCCATTATAGGCTCGTATGCAACAAAGACCAAAATATATATATTCCCCCATGCATGGATAGAACCCTAATTTAGAAGAGAGGTTAAATATTTTTGTCACGGACCCCTCTTTTATATACTTACAATCAAAATAAAATTCTCCTCTATACATAAAAATTAAACATGTATACAGGAAGATCCTCATTAAAGGATGGTGTCAACCTAGATGCTCCCATCATTCTCAAAAACATTACATTTATAAACCACCCTCCATGGATTTGAGAAATACAAATCATAAAAAACCCCATGTCCATCGATGATAGAAATTCCAATTACTGAGGATGATTTTTCATACAATGAAGTGATATACCCTAATATGTATTTTTATAAGTCACACCCAAAAAGGCTTATCAACCAGAGGAACATCCATCCTTAGGATAAACCCCTTATATCTCTATAACCCCGAACAAAATCTTTCTATAAATTAATTTTTTAACATGTTTTGTATTCATTATTTGAATACCTGTAACGTAAAATGTTTTAGATCCATAGATCAGAAAATAATGTCTCAAAATTCACCAATTGTTTCTTATAATAAATTCAAAACATTTTTAGACTACTAGCCCTACTTCGGTCACCACCCCAAAACTCACAGTGAAAAATATTCAACTTAAAATATCAATTTCCTTATTTCAGATTGCAAGACTCTTAAAATCCAATGAAAAGAGGCATAGTACTTAGTAGGATGAAAACCTGCAAAGGGAACCCCATATTAAAGTTGTTTTTATGCTTTTTGGACATTTACCCTACATGATTTAAAAAAATTGAACAATAAAATAATGAGGCATAAAACATGTTAGGTTGGAAAACCACAAAGGTTTTTCAAAGAGAAATTCAACTCTCACTACCGAAGTTTTCATCATATTTGATTTAGGAAAAAATTACCGATATGAACCCAAAGAAACAAATTTTATAGGGTCTATCATATGACACTAAAAATAGACATACCACACTCAGTAGCTCTAATGTACTATTATAAAATTAGAGTTCTCTCATTCCTATAAGTGTAATTCCAACTCATTTACATAATTGAATTCAATCAAATAAGTTATTATTAGTGTAATTTTATGCTTAAAATAAGTATAAGATCACATAAATAGATGATCGTGTAAAAAAAATTAAAATCATTTTCAATATTGTTTTAAAATGTGAAGGAACATTCACATGATAGGGTTTCTCTATCTTGTATTATAGGTGGTCCTCAACATATGTGTTGATCAGTAAGATTGTGGCTCTATAATTATCTTTTGTTTGATTAAATTATCCAATTGTGTGTAAATTGACTCTTAGACATGATGTTGTTTCTCATTCTCTACAATAATAGAATCTATTCCTTATTCAAAGTCTCTCTTCAAGGATTGGTAGAGTTAGACCATATTTTCCATCACATCATCTAATTATTATTTATGGTTCCCTAGTGAGAGATATTTATCATTAATGTGATACTATATTTCCTCCACTTCATTGGAATGGATTACCTCGTCTTGGTTTAAACCATCTTTGATATCTGAAACTAGCCTACTAGTTGTGCCTCATCCTGATGTGATCTTTTATCCAATTCTTATTTCCAAATAACTGACTTCAAAACATGGTGGGTCATGTATCAATCTAACCCAATGTACCCAAAAATATAAAATATGTTTATAATTCATTGGAGTCTTGATTTAAAATCATTTAGTTTAATTTGTGACATATTATTTTATCAGTCTCAGGAGACAAAAATTTATAATGTGTGAATGGTATATTATTCCTCCAAGTCTGAATCTGAACCTATTTTAGAGGAATAGAAGTACTCTGAGATTAATTCACTTAATGGTCATCATGATCTACTACATACGAAACAATATTTACTATTGTTCAATTTTTTTATGAATTGGATTATAAGATTCTTTCTCATTCTCCACCACCAAAGATGATGGATTTGGATAAGAGATAAGAACCATTATTAATATCATGGGTAACAGATAGAAATTGAATGAAGAAAATCTGAGTAGTTAGTAATATTCAACCAATGATGGATAATTTGTTTGAATTGATTCCTCCCTTACATCCCCAGACCCAAAATTTTGTTTAAGGAATACAATATTATGAATATCATACCGTTTTTTCGTAGATACTGGTATAGGAATATCTCCAGAATATCCCCCTTTAAGGCCATAATATATTATTTCCTCAGAAATGGGATTCTGATAGACCTTGATTCCCATGTTTTGAATCACATTGGAAATATTTTCTATGGAAAAATATACACCAATTAATATAATTGATTTAATGAATTGGATGTAAGGGAATTCCTTACAGAAATCTCTAAAAAGAAAGACCCTCCTATTTCTGAATCCTTATTAAAGTCCCCAAAATCTTCTAGGGATCCTATAATATCAATAAATGGATGGTTTTATTCCATTACATCATGATATATTATATCAAATATCATTGAATACTCATCAATAAGGGTATCAATGAATGTAGACTCAGGACACAAATTGGATCTTCTATCAGCAACATCTGCTTTAATTTTATCTTCCACAAATAATTCGCAACCCTCCAAGTTATTGTTAGATCTAGAACCATCATTTTATGATATGGGGTTCATTTTAGTCCCTTTTGATGTTGTGACATGAATGGTAGAAGTAGTCACAAGGTCCCCCATTGTATGTGATAGATATGAGTATCACAAGGAAGGTAAGTGGGTGATTTGTACATGAATTGATATGTTGTGAAAGTGGAATTGCTATGATTATACTACACATCTAAAATGACTGGAATATATGTCGTCTTAACCCCTAACACTTCTATTCTTGAATGGGAAAACTCACCAGTAGGAATCTGCATCTCGTACGGAATTTACTCTTTAGTTCTTGAAGGTACTTCTCTAATCCACTTGATACAGGAGACTGGAGTGGATCCTTCAACCCACAAGAATGATAATACATTTATTCTAAAATAATAAAAAACAAATGATGTCGTGAAAACATACTATGACTGAAAATTCTCTTGGAAAAGTATTTTATTCGTGAAAATCTAATCAGTTTCAACAGAAGGTGGATAGAACTTTCCTCTAAATATACAGATGTTGGAGAGGTAAGTTTAGATGGCCCTCCCACCATCTCCTCTTCCATAATACGATTGACTAATAATAACTCCCCTTATATAGGATTTTACCCCTCATCTCCGATAGAGGTTCCTATAGGAAAATATATTTAAGATGAGATCCTGGATGATTCTACCTCAATCTTCTTCAAAATCAGGGTCACCCTTTCCGTGGTATTCAAATTTTTTTCAATAAAAAATAAGAATAAGAAAAATAATGAAAATAAGGGAATTTAAAACCTAGATCCTGAGGATCAATATAGTCATCCCATTAATTAAGGGAATATTCATCTACCCCTATAGTGGAACCCCATTATATCACATCTTCCACTCTCCTTTTAGAGGGGATATGATCATTGGTGGTGTTAATGATCATATCCTACAATTGGATGTGTATTCTTGCCATAATAGGATTGACATCAAATTGGAGATCAGGTGGTGATCAAATGACCCCAATATGTGCAATCTGCAAACCAGCATAGAAGTACAACCATCAATCCATAGTGGCAGAAGTCCTATTCTTCCAAAATAATACCTCTATTAGTCACAAGAAATCCAAAGTTTCTATAACCTAAATTGAATATAACTCAAAACTACTTGATTTCACTAGCTTCTGGGATACCTCGTTCATGGTCGGAGGAAGGGAAACTTGACCATGGGGTTCTAATTTGTAATGGTAGCTGGATTTTCTAGGCATAAACCTAGCGAAAATAACCCTTTTGATTGTTACAGGAAGAATAATCTATGTAAGGGGTCTCTTGGTGAGCTTAGGGCTTTCCCAATATCACCATCTAGAGTGGGTTGATCATTTCTTCAATTGTTCCCCACCCAGTAAATGTTATTGCTCTAACTTTTGGCACACTTATTGGCAACACCATTGAGGGTATGATGTGATCTATAATTAGGAATACTAATGGATCATCCTAATCGATGCACATTGTGGGGGGAGTTCAATTAAGGCTTGATTTACCTCCATATATGTGAGAAACTATGTATTTTAGGCAACCATTGGGTTCCTCTATAATCAAAAATGCATAGGCACGGATACATTTGGTTATTGTAGGAAATTTAATTGGCATGAAAATAAATAAGGGAAATATACCTCACAAATAAACTCATGATCAATTCAATATGCTAGAATTCCATCCTATAATGAAATAATTTATAATCTATGCACATCTCTATCTTTACCATTAACAGTGAACGTCCCAGTGGGTGAATCCTCCTATGGAAAGAAGTAAAATTCATTCAATGAATTTTTTTTCTTCAAGGATTTAACATACTTCAAAGATAGGGTATGGATTCCATAAAAGACTGAATGAAGATTGAAAACTAGATTCCAAGAACTCTAAATAACCTCATCATGTAATAAGAATAAAAATATGATGTAATCCATCCCAATAGTACTGGTAATGGACATGTAATGCTTAACAGGGACTTTCTAATATGCATGTGAAAGAAGTTCTAATGGATCTTCCCCATGAAATGAGATTCCAACCCTATGTTACTCCCCTATGGTAGCTTGACCTACAAAAAAATTATCCCCATCCTTACATCACCATTCAATTATCAAACTGATTGAAGATAGACTCTTAACCACAATGTTAAGAATCCTACAAGATGTGTCCTGGAAGGTATGTCATACATGATTTCATACAACCATTGGGTATACTGTCCTTCCTCCAATTTATGAAAACTCATCATGTAATACCCAAACTTCCACTGTATGTTTCCCTTTGAAAAACACAGTAGCCTGTGTTGTACGTAACATCGAGTTTAAACACACCACAACCAATCAAACTAGACATTATGAATAGTAATACTCAATTTTTTGAATATTTATAAATTTTATCTTTCAAAATGGACTTCATTTTTAGATTCAGAATATCAAAATTAGCTTAGGGTGAATTTTTTGTATTTTTCTGAAAACTTTAATTTTTTGATGTATCGTGAAAAACACTGAGTTATTGTTTAAAACCAACATTTTATTTTAATAATTATTTATTTTAAATAAATTTATTTTTAGGTAAAAATAGATACATAATACATGTATAAGTTTAATGTAATTCATTGGAGAGATTTCATAATAATTTATATATTTATAAATTTTATCGAACTTTTTACCATTTTTTACCCACCTCCAAGGAGCATTTGAAAATTTGCATAAAACATAATTTTACCGCTTCTGTGAATTGAATTTCAAAACTCCAAGAGATACAGTTGATATAATAAGTAAAATGTGGCTCAATAAGATAATTTTTTTTGGTGAATAGTAACTTTTGACTTTTATTTACCACGGTTAAATGTAAGTAGAGTAATTAAGGTTTAAAATGATATTATTATTACGCTAAAACATGTCTTAATTCTATCGGATGAGATTAGTTCATCAAAAATCAACCTTATGAACAAAATATGATCCTTTAGGTCCACATGGATAATATTATGACATTTATTATTATTTAATTCAAAGAAGAGTTAAAAGTGTTAAATTCAAACATTAATAACTAAACCATTTTTAATATATGGTTACACATAAGATAAATTCAACTATATTTATTCATTATAAATCTAAAAATATTTCCAATATAATGGTATTTTATTTATAATTTTTTGACATTAAATAATTTAATTTATTTTTGACACAATGATGATGCAGTAGTTACCTTTTTAATGAAAGATTAATATAATTGATATTATAAATATCCAAGTAAATAAAATTTGATACTTTTAAACAATTCCACTAATTTTATAGGTTAAAATGACATGTTTTGGGTGATTAAATGAATTTTTTTCGAAGTAATAATTCTGTTATGAATATGACAAAAATAAAATATAAAATAGTGTCAAAATTGACATGAAAGAGTTTTTAAAACAAGTATTATATAATTTTTTTCATAAAAAAACTAAGGTTCTGAAAATGGTCATAAATAATATTATATGTATCATTGATGAACCAATTTAGGTTCTCTTTGAAGTTTATAGTATGTTTATTAACCATATAATATAAAAATACAAATAGATATGGTAAAAGTCAGTCTATTTAACTAAGAGTTAAATGTAAAAGATGAGGTTAATATAGTGATCCATACTTTTCAAAATCCTCTTGGTTGAGAGGTTTTAGACCCATAACCACCTTATCCTATTAATAATTCATTTTGGATCAATTATAAACTGAAAATGATTTTATTATAAAATAATATTTCAATCTTTTCCTAAGGTGCCCCTCACCCCTCTTATGAAAGGCCACTTCCCCTACTCCCAAATTCACACCTTTAAAGCCATTTGGCTCATCCAACACCTGCAAATATATCCTCCCAACTGTCCTCCCATAATCCTAGAGGAATTACATTAGTAATAAAGCCAACTGAAAGAGACATTTTGATCAAATCATAAGGAAGAACCCGAAGAATAGGTAAATATTTCATCACCTCTTTCAAGTTCATTTCTTCTTCCACTTCCTCTTTGTTTTTTGTTTCCATTATAAACTAATAACTCCATTATATTTTATATACTGTGATGTTATTATAAAAATTTTACAACCATATTCATTATTATATCCATTCTATAAATGACAAAGTCACCATACGTGTGTACGTACGGAGTACCGTCTCCACGTCGTGGTGTAGTTTGTTATTCAAACACTTCATCATTTAAATGGGTATAATAATGATTATAAATGATGCAAATAATAAATAAAATATGATTCTGATTATTTATATATGATATAACATCCAATTTTATATGATTTTAATATCAAAATAATGATATTGTTGCTCGTGCGTACATACGCATTACCGTCTCCACGAACGTGATGAGATTCATTCCCCATCATATCCATTCAAGAATAATTTTCATTTGATTAAATAATGTTTGAAGACATAATATAATTCTGAATATGAATAAGATACATCCTATCCATAACAAACAATACTTACGTAACAAAGCATATAATTAAAAACAAATATGTTAACACCCTAAACGATGATACTACAGAAATATCATTAACAAAGCAGTATTAAAAGATCATATATGATATCACATTTATGTATATAGTTATTTTATAATATAAGAAAAATAATCTTACTATTTTACACGATGTTAATGTACCCTCGACCAAGGAAAATTACAGGGTAAGGGTTAATTATAGAATCACATTATTATCTGAGATTGTTTTTAAGTAAAGTATCTACAAGGACTTCTTTATTATCCACATCCATGTTTCTTAAAAATGTATTCCAAAACATTTTTACTATTTACTACATGATTGGTAAAATTCATTTATATCCTTGTTTTACTTTTTATAAAAAAAATTTGAAGGAATATTTTCATTGTTTTCCAAACAAGATACCTTATTACTTTTTCATCAAAATTAAGGTAAGTATGTTTTTTTAACTTATACTGCAGGTGAAACTATTTTATGTCGTTATGTCGAAGCTTCCCTTACAAGCTTATAATAATATTTTCAAAATATGCGTTTTCTTTTATAATTATATGGCTTTTAAATGATTTTAAAATAGAAAGAGATATTTCTCTAAAAAAGGTTTTGATTTCATCTATGTCAACATATGTTGATGAATTTTAAGCTTATTTGATGTTGAATTATTATGATACAAACCATCCATATTGTATTTAATTATTTGTGATATTTTTTACTGTGGATGTGATATTTTTAAAACATTCTTTTTTTACGGATAATGTATTGATATTTCATATGCTAGTTTTAGTACGAATGATTATGTTATCTTTAATACTTTTCATATGAGGAATGCATTGGACTTAATAAGTGATGAGTGGAGCCCTCTATTGATCCACGATGCATCGGTAGGTCTCATGAGACAAACTAGTGTATTGGAACAAGTCCTTGATAAAATCTTATTTGTAGTTTTGGCACAATCCCTTTACTATGTGGTTATGAAGTCTAGCATTATGCATTCCATCATTATGAATGTGGCTATTGATATTGCATGTGATTATTTTACTAGTTGAATATATATGTGAATATTTAAATGGAATTATTTGAATATATCTTCACCATATTATTCTTAAGATAACATTTAAAAGTATTTTTTTAGTCTTATACGTTGCCTTAAATGTGTTTGCTTATTTATGAATGTTTTCTCTATATTTTTAACCTTACTGAGCATCTGAGCTCACCCCTTTCTATGGTTTATTTTTCCTAGGATGTGAAGAAATATATTATGACTTACCTGTAGGGATAATCTGTGCGATATGAATGTGGTTAATGAAGAAAATTTTGTTGTTGATTTTATTTTTGTGATGTAATGTAAAACTGATTAATGTATCTAGTATTTCCAAGGCTACTAAACTAATCGGCCTTTTGAGACATTATATTTTGTGATTAATCCAATGTTATGTAATAATGCACTGACTCTAGGTAAAGGAGGTTGGGGTGATATAGTTGGTATCATAGAAAGCTTAGTAAATACCTTGGAAGCTATATTTAATAAAATCTTATTAGAGCACATTATCCTAAGATAGATTTTGAGGATTAGTATAGAAGAACTTTTTAGAATTTTGGTATTATAGAGATTTTGTGAGTTTTCTAGGAAATACATCCCTGTCTAGATACGATTAGGTAGAGGCAACTCTGTCATAGATGTACCTAGGGGTAAAACCTGAAAACACCACCCTGAGCTAGACTCGAACAAGAATGGGTGCATGACAATGGGCCTTGCTGCACTCTTCGTTATGACACTCTTAGAGGATATGCTTAGGATAATTCTCATTTTATTTATAAACCATTATGAATAGTTTATGAGTATATAAGTCATCATAGAAAACAATTATATGTTTATGGATTATATCCTTAAACTTTTCAATTTATGTTAACTATTTTACAAGTTTGGAATTATATATTGTGATTCATAAACTAATATAGTGTATGCCATTGTTTAGAAATTGCACCTAGTGGAAGGAATGGAAACCATATCATTGCACATAATCCTTGTAGGAATTTCCCTCCAACTCAAGATAATTATAGTTGTGTTGGTGACGCAACTGGTGATGATCAGCTTATCATCATACTAGGAAAACTCACTCAGGTTATGAATAATAACCATACCCGTATGGAGCACCCTGATCCACAGTGTGGAGTAGCAATGCTAGATCGTTTCATGTGGAAACAACCACCAACATTGAATGGGACTAAAAATCCATTTATAGATAAGCAATGGATATGTTTCGTAGAGAAAATATTTTATTCTCTTGAGAGTAATGAAAGAGAAAAATCTATCCTCACAGTTTATCGCCTCACGGGAGATGAAGATCAATGGTGGTCATTGATTCAAAACAAAAAGGAAGATTAAGAATATTAAAATATGGAATGGAGGGATTTTAAAGTTATTTTCTTATAAAAATACTTTTCTCATGACCATCAAGCAGATATGGAAAGTCAATTTCTGGGTTTGAGGAAAAAGTAGGATCATAGTTTTGAAAAGTATAAGTCTAACATTACAAGGTTATTGAGGCAAGCTGCAGATTACATACATAACCCAAGAAGTAATATTGATCATTTCTTCTATGGGTTAAAACCATTTCTCCGTCGATCAATAGTATCACAATCCTTTTTAGCGTATGAATATATTGTCTCATGTGCTATCAAGATAGAATAAGAATTCTATATGTCTTATGACTTTAAAGTAAAGAAAGAGAATAAGATATTCTCTGAACACTATATAAATGGAAATAAGGGGAAGATGGGAAAATTTAAATATCCACCCCGCATTATATGTGGGGAGAATAACCTCAGTACTCGCCTGAAGGGAATGGGAGTATATTACAAGTGTGGTGAAAAAGGCCACCAAGCTCGTGATTGAAAGGGGACGAAAGAGGTTGTCAATGTTGAATGCTACAATTGTAGAGAATGGGGGTGTTATGAAAATTAATGTCCTAAGAGAAATGGAAAATTACATTAGAAAAGGCCATTGGATCGAGGACAAGATTATTCTATCACCACTGCTGAGGTTGAAGTTCCAAAAGACGTGGTGGAAGGTAATTTAATGGTTTCCCCAAGTTTAGAAAACGCTTTATTTGATTCTGGATCATCGTATTGGTTCATATATTCCCAGTTTGCTAAGAAAATTAGATATTTTCAATTTGACTTAACAAGGGAGTTCTCAGTCAAAAACCCTAAGGTAATTATCATTAAAAAAAGATTTGTGAATCAGTTTCCATTTTGGTATATAAATGTTCTTTATCTACTGAACTCATCATCATACCGATGATTGAATTTGATATAATCCTTTGTATGGATCATCCTTCAGATCATGATGTGAAAATTTATTGTATGAGGAAGTAGGTCACATTTCTCGTTGATGATAAAGAGTACCTTATTTTTAGAGCAGAAACGTCACCACACAATTCTTATCTAGATCCTCCCCCAGTACCTCAACTAAATTCAATTATTGGGGTGGAATAGAATGAAATAACTGTTGGTGAGGAAAGGAATGTTCATATAGAGGAAGTAGCTATTGTGCAAGAATATGTTGATGTGTTTTTAGAAGATTTTCCAGGGAATCCTCTAGAATAAGTAATTGAGTTTTCCATTGATTTAATTCTTGGCTTAATGTCGATATCAAAGACCCCTTATATAATGGCCACTATGGAATTAATTAAACTAATGAAACAACAAGAGGAATTGAGTAATAAAGTATTTATTCACCCTAGTCTTTCTCCATGGGGATACCTTGTTCATTTTGTTTAGAAGAAAGATGGATCTATGTGGTTTTGTATTGACTAAAGATAGATTAATGATATAATAATAAAGAACAAGTATCCCCTACCTCGCATAGATGATTTATTTGACCAACATTGTGGAGATCCATATTTTTCAAAGATTAACCTTTGATCTGGATATCATTAGTAATGTGTGAAAAAGTAATACATTACAAAAACATCATTTCAAACTAGGTACGAGCATTACGAGTTTACAGTATTGTCTTTTGGATTGACTAATGCACCCTCTATCTTCATGGATCTAATGAATAGAGTTTTCAAGGAATATCATGATGACTATATAGTGGTATTTATTGATGATATCTTAGTATACTCCAAAATCTACAAATATCAAGAAAATCACATTCACATTATTCTAAAAACACTTAGAAGAAATAAATTATATAGAAAATTTAGCATGTGTAAATTCTGGCTTCATGAGATTTCTTTTCATTACCATATTGTCTCTAAGGATGGAATCTCTTTTGATCCTTCAAAGACCAAGGAAATCCAAGATTGTCCAGAACTGACGATTATAACTGAGGTACGTAGTTTTATTGGTTTTGTAGGTTATTATTGACGTTTCGTCTAGAATTTTTCCCGGTTGGAAAACCCATTAACAAAGATCACACATAAAGGGGTTAAATATGTTTGAAAAAAGAGTGTGAAGAATGCTTTGAAGAACTGAATAGAAGATTAGTCAATTATCATATCATGACTCTACCATCAGAGAATGATGGGATTGTTATTTATAATGACGCTTCAAAGAAAGGACATGGTTGTGTCCTTATACAGAATGATAGAGTTATTTCCTATGGATCACGACAACTGAAAATTAACGAGAAAAACTATCCTACTCATGATCTTGAGTTAGAAACTATAATCTTTGCTTTGAAAATATGGAGACATTATCTCCATGGTAAAAAAATGTGGCATATATATCGATCACTAGAGTTTGAAGTATATTTTCTCATAGAAAGAAATCAACATGAGGCAAAAGAGATGTCTTGAACTACTAAATTATTATGATTTCACAATACACTAACACGTGGGGAGGGAAAATAAGGTGGCATATTCTTTGACCAGAATGGATCATGGTATTTTGAACAAGATGATAGTTGAAAGGGATCTTATTTTCATGGATCAAGTGAAAATGGATATGGGAATAATCGTGGAAGGTGAAACAACAATAATTTTCCAAATGGTTTCAAACCATCTTTACTAGAAAGGATAAAATTTTATCATGATGATGATGAGAATTATAAAAAAAACTAATTCTATGAACGATGGGAGATTGAGTGACATCATATATAAAGATGGAATTTTGAAATTTGGGATGAGACTTTGTGTTCCTAACATACATGATCTAAAAAGAGAATTGTTGGATGATGCTCATAGCTACAATTACTCTATACACCATCATAGCAATAAGATGTATAGAGAGTTGATGGAACATTTTAAGTGGGACAACATGGAGATAGAGATTGCTGATTTTGTGTCATGATGTATGGTTTGTAAAAAAGTGAAAGTTAGAAGGAAACATCCTAGAAGAGTCATGAAACCTTTTCTCATACCTTAGTAGAAATGGGATAATATTATGATGAACTTTTTCATGGGGCTACCAAAGACTCCTAGAAGGAATGATGTAATATGGGTCATTGTTGATCATCTTACCAATTCATCACATTTTGTTTCTACCGAAGAAGATTTACCACATGAATGTATGACAAGACTATATATTAATGATGTTGTAAGACTCCATGGTGTACCCCTATCGATTGTTTCTGATCGTGATCCTAATTTTAAATCATGATTTTTTGAAAGTCTTTAGAAAGTCCAGGATACTGAACATTGTTTGATAACTGCCTACCAACCTCAAACTGATGGACAATTAGAATAGACTATTCAAACCTTAGAAGACATGTTTAGATCTTTCTCACATGACTTTATGGGTATGTGGGATCAATATTTACCTCTAGTAGAATTTTCCTATAACAATAGCTTCTATTCTTGTATTAATATGGCACCATATGAAGCGTTATATGGAAAGAGATGTCGTAAACCAACTTGTTGGGATGATGTTGGTGAATGAAAACTCGTAGGCCCGGAACATGTTTAGGAAACGATGGAAAATGTGAAGGTGATCTAAACCCAAATCAAAGCAGCTCACAGTAGGCAGAAGAGCTATGCTGATAACCAGAAGAAGGATTTGGAATTTCCGATTGGAGATCATGTTTTATTGAAGGTATCTCCATGGAAGGGAAATATACGATTTGGTATGAAGGGTAAATTGAGTCCTAGGTACATCAGACATCTCGAAATTATAGAATTAATTGGGGTTGTATATTACTGTTTGGAAATGTTGCAAAGTCTCTCAAAAGTTCATGATGTGTTCCACATATCACTATTGAGAAAATGCATGCCTGACTCAATGAATGTACTCACCTATGAGGAATTAGAACTGGAACTTGATCTATCTTATTGGAAAGAGCTTGTCAAGATTCATGATACAAGAGAACAATTGTTGAGAAACCGGATGACTCGTCTGGTAAAAGTTTTATGGAGAAACCATAAGATAGAAGAGGCAATGTGGGAACCTGAGGAACTTATGATGAAGAACCACCTGAATATTTTTATTGAGTAATATTCTAGAAATTTCTAGGACAAAATTATTTTAAGGAGGGGATAATGTAACACCCCAAGCTTCCACGGTATCTTTCCCTTTGGATAATACAGTAGCCTGTGTTGTGTGTAACTTCGAGTTATAACACACCACAACCAATCAAACTAGCCATTATGAATACTAATACTGACTTTTTGAAATGTTATAAATTTTATCTCTCAAAATGTACTTTATTTTTGGATTCAGAATATCGAAATTAGCATTGCGTGTTTTTTTGGTATTTTTATAATAACATTCAATTTTTGATGAATACTAAATAACACTGAGTTATTGTTTAAAACCGAATTTTTATTTAAACAATAATTTATTTTATTTAAATTTATTTTCTTGTAATAATAGATCCATAATACCTATATAAGTTTAATTTAATTCATTGGATTAAGTTTATAATAATTTTAGATATAAAAAATTTCTATCAATCTTTTTACTGTCTTTTACCCACCTCCTATGAGCATTTGAAATTTTTTATAAAACATAATTTTACCACTTATGTTAATTGAATTTCAAAAATCCGAGAGACACTTTTGATATCAATAACTAAAATGTGGTTTAATAAGATAAAAATAATTTTTGGTGAATAGTAACTTTTGACTTTTATTTACCACGGTTAAAAGTAAATTGGTTAATAAAGGGTAAAATGATATTATTATTAAACTAACATATGTCATAATTACATTATATAAGTGTAATTAGACCAAAAACAACCATAGGAATAAAATATGATCATTTAGGTCCACTGGGAATAGATTAGGACATTCATTATAATTTAATTCAAAGAAGAGTTAAAAGTGTTAAATTCAATGTTTAATAACTAAACCATTTTAAATATAGAGTTACACATAAGATAAATTAGACTATAAATATTCATTATAAATCTAAAATAAATTCCTGTATAATGGTATTTTATTTATAATTTTTATACATTAAATAATTTAATATATTTATGATGCAATGATGATGGAGTAATTACCTTATTAATTAAAGATTAAAATAATTGATATTTTAAATATCCAAATAAATATAATTTGATATTTGTAATAAATTAAACAAATTTTTAAGGTTAATACGACATGTTAGGGATGATTAATTGATTTTTTTGAAGTAATAATGCTATTATAAATTAAAAAACAAAATAGAAAATAGTGTCAAAATTGAAATAAAAGAGTTTTTAACAAAAATATTATATTATACTATTCCATAAAATATAAGGTTCGGAAAAAGGTATTAAATAATATTATATGTATCATTAATGAACCACTTGATGGTCTCTTGGAAGTTTAATGTAAGTTTAGTAACCATATAATATAAAAATACAAAGAGACATGGTAAATGTCTATCTATTTAACTAAGAGTTTTATCTAAAAGATATAGTTAATATAGTGATCCCAACCTATCTAAAACATATTGGATGAGAATTTTTCGACCCATCCCCACCTTATATATTAAATAATTCATTTTTTATCCATTAGAAACCGAAAATTATTTTATTATAAAACAATATTTCAATTTTTTTCTATGGTGCCCCTCACCCCTCTTATAAAAAGGCACTTCCCCTTCTCTCAAATTCACACCATCAAAGATTTTTGGCTCGGCCAAACCCTACCCAAATATCCTCCAAACTGTCCTTTATTCATCCAAGAGGCCTTAATTTAGTTGGAAGGCCACCCTATGAAGCCCTCCTGATCAAATCAAAAAGAATAATCTGCCGAAGTGTTCAATATTTAATCACCTCTTTCAAGTTATTTTATTCTTCCACATTCTCTTTATAAGTTGTTTCCATTATAAAATAATAAATAAAGTATCTTCTATATACATTTATGTTATTATAAAAATTTTACAACCATATTCATTATTTTATCCATCCAATAAATTACAAAGTCACCATACGTGCGTACGTACGGATTATCATCTCCATGTCGTGGTGTTGTTTGTTATTCAAACACTTCATCATTTGGATGGGTATAATTATAAGTATAAATGATGTAAATAATAAATATAACATAATAATGATTATTTATATATAATATACCATCCAATTATATGTGATATTCATATCAAAATATTGATATTGTCGCTCGTGCGTATGTACGGATTACCGTCTCCATGAACGTGATGAGATTCATTCCACATCATATCCATTCAAGACTAATTTTCATTTGATGATTAAATATAATGTTTAAAGAATTAACATAATACTGAATATTAATAATATACATTCTATTTATAACAAATATTACTTATGTAACAAATCATACAAAGAAAAATGAATCATTTAACACCTGAAACGATGATACTACTGAAATATCATTAACAATGAAATATTAGAAGATCATATATGATATAATATTTGTGTATAAAGTTCTTTTATAATTTAATAACTATTATTTAAATATTATACAGCAGGTTAACATTCCCTCTACCAAGGAAAATTACAAGGTAAGGGTTAATTTTACAATCTCTTTATTATCCGAGATTGTTTTTACATGAAGTATCTACTAGGAACTCTTTATCATCCACATTCATGTTTCTTAAAAATGTATTCCAAACCATTTTTAATATTTACTAGAATATGGGTAAAATTCACTTATACCCTTGTTTTACTTTTTTTATAATTGTTTGATAGGAATATTTCCGTCATTTTCTAAACAAGGTACCTTATGACCTTTTTGAAAAAATTAAGGTAAGAATGTTTTTTTAACTTATACTATGGGTGTTTCTATTTTCTGCCATTATATCATCATCCATGTTTCCCTTACATTCTTAAAATAATTTTTTCAAAATAAATGTTTTCTTATAAAAATATATGACTTTTAAATGATTTTAAAATAGGAAGAGATATTTTCTAAAAAAAGGTTTTTCTTTCATCTATGTCAACATCCTTTGATAGATTTTATGCTTATTTGATTTTGATTTATTATGATACAAAAATTCAATATTCTATTGAAGCTTTTTTGATATGTTTGAATGTGGATGTGATATTTTTCCACCATTCATGGTTTATAGATAAATTAGTGGCATTTTGTTTTCTAGTTTTAATATGAATGTTTTTGCTATGTTTAAACCTTTTAGTATGTGGAATGTAATGAACATAGTAAGGGACGGGTGGATCCCGCTATAGCTCCATGATTCCTCGGTAGGTCTCATGAGACAAACAAGTGTCTTGGAATAAGGCCATTAAAGAATCTTATTTTTAGTCTTGGAACTAGGCCTTGACTATGTGGTTATGAAGTCTGGAATTATGCATTCCATCATTATGAAAGTGGCTACGGATATTGCATGTCATTGTTAGACTAGTAGAATATCCATGTGAATAATTAATGGCATTATTTGATTTTATCATTTTGATATTATTCTGATGTTCAAGTTTAAAAGGATTTTGTTTTAGTCTTATACATTGCCTTAAATGTTTAGGCATATTTATGAGTGATTCCGCTATATTGTTAACCATACTGAGCGTCTGAGCTCACCCATTTCTATGTTTTATTTTTCCTAGGATGCGAAGAAGTATATCATGACTGACCTACAGGGATATTCTGTGGGATATGAATGTGGTTAATGAAGACAACGTTTTTTTGTTTTTCATTTCATTATGTAATGTAAAACTGATGTATGTATCTAGTGATTCCAAGGCTACTAAACTAATCAGTCTTTCGAGACTTGATCTTTTGCGATCATGACAATGTTATGTTATAATGCACCAACTCTAGGTAACTGGGGTCAGGGCATTACAAATCATATATCTCTCAATGGATAATAGCTCTATATATAATGTATACATCCTATAGAAAAATATCAACATCTCCATGTGTCAGATGGAATGTATTCATTTTTAGGCTCCATCAGCTTATTAGAATAGATATAATATCTCTATTCTTATACATATATGTCTATCTCATCCAATCAACCTCATAAATTGTAATTTCAATCAATTTTTTTGGAAAATAAGAAAATGTTTATCAGACCCAATATTCCCAAATAAAAGCTATCCTGACACCGCCTCCATGTCCAAGGTCCGAATCTTCCTTCCTAACATTATATTAGTGTGTCATAGAAGAATCAATGATTAATGAGTAGTAATGTTACTTCAACTCAGGTGTGTGAGGATTTAAATATGGTAATAGCTGCTATGATTCATCATTCTAGCCTTGTGTGATTTTCCCTCATTGATATTAATTCCACGTGCTAAAATTTTGGAAGTGGTAATGTTTGTGTATTCATGGAAAAAGGATAAAAGAAATAAATTATTCAACATTGGGAAGAGGATTTCATTAAGAATATTAATGGATTATAACTTCTCTATCCAATAAATTTCTAGTGTTTATGCTTTCTGGTGTTTTCGGGGAGGTTTTTAGAGTTTTTTGTTGATTTTGGAGTTGTGGCAGAGATTCTATAGAAATACATGTCATGTTATGTTTACACGATGTCTAAAGGTGGTTCTCGACTTGTACAGTCAGTGAATTCATGAATTTTTAATCATTTATGGTTGATCTATGAAAAAAATACACAACATTAAAATTAAATTCATGATGTTTATTAAATAATAGCCTAGGTGATATGATTTTTGGTAAAATCATGAAATTTATAGAATCATGTGGATTATACATCATGTAATGATTACAAGACATTAAAATTCGTAGCTTCCAGGTGTCTAATTCCTCTCATTTATATTTATTTTTCATTAAATAATACCCCTATCTTCCTCTCTCATTTTGGTTGAGACCTGTATAATGACTCAATATTGACATACATTAACATTACATAACTTTTTCCGCATATTGAAAACATTATAAAAATAGACGCCCAATGGTCATACTAGTATATTGCATTTGCAAACATAAAAACATAAAAAATTATACATAAGTGAGCTACATTATCTCTCACTAGCTTATTCTTCAATAGAACCCTTCTTCAGCACATAAAAAAAAATATATCTTCATAATATGGGGATGGAAATATAAAAAGAGGTGATCTGAAATTTTCAATATGTTAAAATAGTAGATATATAAGATTAATCATGAACATATGGGTATGAGAACATGATCATGAAAATAAAAGATCATACCCTTCATACGAAATATCATATACATGAATAATGAAATTAATCATATCAGTTCATAAGACATGAATGAAATGGAAATAAAGAACATAAGATATGAAATTATAATATAGGAATAAAACATGTGTTGGAACCACTTTGTGTATAAGGTTGTATTTGTTGTCAATAGAAGTCAATGCAGCTCACAATGACGGAGATCATGAAATACTCCGATGAAGTAGAGGAGTGATGATTCAGACGATTGTTGTGTTGATCGTAAGTTCAATGAACATGTGTCAAAGGTGATTCATTGTTTACAAAAATGAAAAATGTGAGGATTAATCCATCCAAGGATGATTACAGCAGGATGGTGTTTTTAGATGAAGACCATGCAATTCCTCATCATTGCATAAGAATCATGGGCTTTGATGAAGACCATGCAATTCCTCATTATTGCATAAGAACAATGGGTTTTGATGAAGACCATGCAATTACTCATGATTGCATGAGTACCATGCAAGAGACTTCTTGAAGAATAGGATCACAGGTTTTGCATGAAGTAGAGGAAGATGGTTGAAGACGAAGATATTGTGCAAGGGATTGAGATTTTGTGATGGCCATGAACATTGGACTTCTGCGATATCCATGCACATCACATTGTCCTAGAAGATGATGATACTAAAGTTGTTCCTTCAAAGAATACATATCACAATAGTGGAGTTTGTGATAAAAGAAAAAGAGTTGCTGAAGGATACAGATCACCAAGAAGAAGTGTTGTTGAGGTGATCGCGCTTGTCGAAAAAGCAAACAAACGACATACAAATTTGTTGACAAAGGAGATTCCATGGTGACATGTCGAGTTCAAGAGTTGTGGTCAACGATCTATGTTTGATTCAAGAACATCGACAGAGGAATGAATGATCTGGAGTTGGTACAAAAAGAGCAGATACAAGGTGGCACCGTTTTCCAGTGTTTTCCAAATTTCAGGGCCTCAATATCAACAAATGAAGAAGAGTGATTTTGGCAAAGGGACTTGCGCGCCATACTCTTGGAGGATAGGAAACTTGCGCGCCATATGTTTTTTTAGATCAGAGCATGAAAATATGGAAAAGGCATTGGGGTCGTGCTAGTGCTGGTTAAGTCGCGCAAGTGGACTTGTGTGACGGCACCAACAAGGAGTGGAACTTGCGCGTCTATGGTTTTTCGAGATCAGAAGACCAATATTTGACAAAGGCAAGAGAATCGCGCAAGTGTTAGTTAAGTCGCGCAAGTGGACTTGCGCGCCAAGGAGAAACTTGCGCGCCGCCGCGCAAGGGGTTCAGTTTGCCTATAAATACTGGACCACCCCTCCTCATTTCTTACGGAGCTCAAGACTTTGAGATTGTTCGAGCTCTCGTCGCACAGGTGGTTGAGCCGCACAAGTAGGGGTTGTGCACCGAGTGAGGGTTGCACGCCCTTGAATATTTGGGGGAGAAAGGAAGTGTGTCGCGCAAGTATTAAGTTCAAGAAGGCAGTGTCGCTCAGGTGCTTCAGTGACACTTGAGCGCCAGTTTAGACTTGCGCGCCTGAGACTTGCGCACCGCCGGGAGACTTGCGCACAAGGCTTGAAAAAGAGACCCAGACACTGTTGAAGCACGCCCCCCTTTCTGGAGCTGCACAAGAGCAAAAGATAGCTTGATACTTTCGGTGCAAAGCGAGATTGAAGAATAAATCTAAATGATAAATGCATGATCTCATGCATACATGGTGAATTGATTCTGTCAAATGCCCAGTAAGCTGAACATCATTTATTGAGCAATCACATAAGTGATTGTGATTCAGGAAAACGAAGACAAGGGGATCTAGTGCATTCAGACATTGCACTAAAGAAGAAAGATTGAACTATAAAGAGCATCAACTCTGAACCCTGATGCAAGCAAAGTCTCATGCTGAACAGGAGACAAAGAACATAAATGCACATTTATTGAAGAGAAATTCACGTCTATAAACTTAGTGAGACTTCACCAATGGCAGTGAGCCAGGGGGAGTCAACGGGAGTGACCCGAGGGATGCAGTGAGCTATCCATAAACAATTGTAAAGGAATTGAGCCTGGGACAGAGTTTCTGTACCCGAACATTTGTGTCCGCAGCTAGTGAAGCATAGTGGATTTAGGTTCGATCGGAAACCTGTCGGCGTATAATCCTTGGACGTAGCCCTTAGTGGTGAACCAAGTAAAAATAGCTGTGTCATCTGTCTCTGCATGTGAATGTTTAATTGCTGATCATATCCATCATACAGGTTTAAGTAGTTCCTACCAACGTGGGAACAAGATCCACAACTTTAAGAAGAAAAATTTGCCACCCTGATTCACCCCTCCCCTCTCAGGGTGTCCCGGGGTCCTACAAGTGGTATCAGAGGGAGGTTAACGTATGATGGATATTCTCCAGTAATTCTATTGAGAAGAGGATTTGAGTTTCTTTCCTAGAGTCAATAATGAAGAGCAGTCTGGATAATGACGCAGTCACTTCTGAGCAGAAATCTATATCCACCAAGACTTTGACAAATAGGAAAAAGAAAGAGAAGAAGATAATGAAGAAGTCCCCCACATCCAATAAAGATGCAGTGTCTTGTTCTCCATTCCATTCCAATAATGAAGAAACATTAGGCATGGAAAGTATCAAGCAGGTGGCTCAGAACTCATCCAGAGGAAGGGATGATACCCCTAATTCAAGCTTTCAGGAAAAACTTAGAACATATCTGCATGATATTCCAGAAGAAAGGGTTGCTATTATTTGTAGCCCATTCCAATCTATGCAGGTTGAGATAAATCGATTAGAATGGGAAGCTGACAATATGGAAAAGGGGTTGGAAAGAAAATTTATGGAAAGTATGAAGCTCATCAAATAGGTGAAAATCTTTGAAGAAGAAGAGGAATTCAATAAGACTTTAAAAGAAAGGATCCATTCACATGAAGCTGAGATGAAGAAGGACAATGAAGTCAAGAATTTTTGTCTGGAAGAAACGTCCATTAAGTTCAGGGAACTTGACTCTTTGATACAAAACAAAGTTAAGATGCATGAAGATGAGGTTGAAAGGTTGAAGAAGAATTGTGAAGAAAAGATGATCACGATTGAAGATCAGAAGATCATCCTCAATAATGTGGGTCAAAAATTGGAAGCTCAATTGACCAAGATTGAGAACCCACATATTGAGACTTCACAAAAGAATGAAATGAGTGATGCTTGCACTCAATGTTCGTTGGAGGAGTCTAAAGCTGAAATGCCTCCAACATGTGATAAGAATATTATGACAACTCTTGATTATCCACATCAAGAATCAGTTGCTGCTGGTACCCAATGCTCACTGGAGGATTCTATTGTCAAAAGGCCTCCAACATGTGATAAGAATACCATGACTTCACTCTTTGATCTATCACAAGCAACTGATAAGGGGAAGGTACCATCCAAACCATCTTGTACTCATATTTCTAAATACACTCCTACAATCAGTGCAGGTGGGAAGAAATGTTCTAAACAAGTATGGATGAGGAAAGGTGAGAAGAATAAACCTACCACCATGGCTAGGGTGGATGGGAAGAAAAAGGAGGATGTGGGTTCCTCAAATAGAGGACAAAAGATTAAGCAGATGGCCCAACATCTTAATACAGAATACACAAAGAAGAAAAGATTTGTGGGTCAATGTTGGTGCTAAAACAGATTTGGGCACTATGCATTGGATTGTCTTTATAATCCCTTACATGGAAAAGCACAGAGAATTCCTATATCAAAGAGAAGGAAGCCAGAGAAAAAGAAGCAACATCAGCAGGTTCAGAAGCATCTGTTTACTGCAAACAGATTTGGAATTCTTGATAACATCTGTGATGTATGCAACGGCAGCGGTCACAATGCAGGCACAGGTCCATATCAACATGATTTCACTATTGAAAAGAAAACAAGACCTCTGATGTCGTCAAAGAATGAAGAATCTACCTTGGGGAGAAATTAGAAGAATGTTGTGAACACACATTTCCCCAAGAAGATCTCATGTAGGGAAGATGAGAAGACTCAGGATTTTAGTTCCATGAAATTGAAGGTTCATTCATCCAAAAGAAACACTAAGTGGGATGAATCTCGGATGAACCCATGTGGAAGACCTAAACCAGCTGCAAAAGTTCCAAATGATATATTGGTCATCTGGCCAGAAGATTTGAAAAGAATAAGGAAACTTGATGACGAGAAGGCCAAGGCTGGTGACAAAGGAAAATAAAAACTTTCACATGATGAAGACACAGTGCAGGAGAGATTTCAAACAAAGATAAAAACACGTGTCAAAGAAGTTCTGTGTGAGAGATGCAAGAAGTCTTGGCACATTGAAAAAGGTTGCCTATCCTTAATACCAGAGAAAGAAGCGATCCTGAAGAGGAGTAAGAATGTATCATTCATGATGGCTGCTAATCAGAACTATTCTCCACACAAAGCAGAAGAGAATGTGAACAGAGCCATGCCACACCGACAGATGTCAGAACATATGTTCAAATGTGCAGGCATAAAGACTGGAGCGAACAGAGGAACTTGGTTGAGAAAAGGACCTCAACCAAGCAAGTCTTCTTGTTGAAGCAAGAAGGAACCACCTTATTCCCGTAATAATTTGTGTATTGTATTTGTGTTAATAATGCAGGGAATTGAAGGTGAAGCATGCTCTCAGGCGGAGAACCTGAGAAGTAGTGAATGCTGTCAACTCTTGATAGCCAAGATGAAAAAGATTCCATCCTTAGTAGATTCTTCAATTGATATTCAAATATTATGATGATAAAGGATCACTCTTGATGAAGATGATGAAGAGTGTTTCCCTTGAGGGGGAGAAGAATGAAGAAGCTTCCATAATCACTGTTTGAATCAATATCAACTCCACCTGGACTCAAAAGTAGTTACTATGTAAATTTCTTGAAGAACACACCAATGGAGAAGGTATGTCATTTCTCAATCTCTATCCCTTGGTTACTCAGATCAAATATTATTCTACAAAGGGGGAGTAACTGAATTGATCAGTGACATAAAGAGAATAGAAGTGCCCCAAGGTCACTTATCCTGCCGATTGCACTTGAATGTTTTTGATCTATTTGCTGATGTGAGTTCAGGAGTTTCAGGTTGATTATTCTCTATCATAGTTTATCTTCTTCTACATAGAATTAATGTGGTAAACCCTTGAAGACAAGATACATGAGTTATCATCTCATGTTGGTATCATGATCTGTGGATAATGGACAGCCTTGTTGACTTGATCAAATCCTCTTGTTTTCTACATCGAGCATTGCTCATGTAGACTTAGAGTGAAATGGTTAATGAAACATTTCTTAAGTGTGGATTGATACCCTCCCTACCATGTGCTTTGTATTTCTTGTCAATAAGGGGGAGAGAAAGTGAAATGAATGTTTGAAAATAAAATTTGATTGAATAGAAGATTCTCATTTTGACATTGACGGATTCATTTCAGAAGATGTATAAGGTATTGAAAACAAAATACAAAGGGGGAGATTGTTGGAACCACTTTGTGTATAAGGTTGTATTTTTTGTCAATAGTTGTCAATGCAACTCACAATGAAGGAGATCATGAAATACTCCGATGAAGTAGAGGAGTGATGATTCAGAAGATTGTTGTGCTGATCGTAATTTCAAAGAACATGTGTCAAAGGTGATACATTGTTTACAACAATGACAAATGTGAGGAGTAATCCATCCAAGGATGATTAAAGCAGGATGGTGTTTTTAGATAGACCATGCAATTCCTCATTATTGCATAAGAATCATGGGCTTTGATGAAGACCATGCAATTCCTCATTATTGCATAAGAACAATGGGTTTTGATGAAGACCATGCAATTACTCATGATTGCATGAGTACCATGCAATAGACTTCTTGAAGAATAGGATCACATGTTTTGCATGAAGTAGAGGAAGATGGATAAAGATGAAGATACTGTGCAAGGGATTGACATTTTGTGATGGCCATGAACATTGGACTTCTGTGATATCCATGCACATCACATAGTCATAGAAGATGATGATACTAAAGTTGTTCCTTCAAAGAATACATATCACAATAGTGGAGTCTGTGATAAAAGCAAAAGAGTTGCTGAAGGATACAGATCACCAAGAAGAAGTGTTGTTGAGGTGATCGTGCTTGTCGACAAAGCAAACAAACGACATACAAATTTGTTGACAAAGGAGATTCCATGGTGACATGTCGAGTTCATGAGTTGTGGTCAAGGATCTATGTTTGATTCATGAACATCGACAGAGGAATGGATGATCTGGAGGTGGTACAAAAAGAGCAGATACAAGGTGGCGCCATTTTCCAGTGTTTTCCAAATATCAGGGCCTTAAAATCAAAAAATGAAGAAGAGTGATTTTGGAAAAGGGACTTGCGCTCCATACTCTTGGAGGATAGGAAACTTGCGCGCCATATGTTTTTTTAGATCAGAGCATCAAAATATGGAAAAGGCATTGGGGTCGTGCAAGTGGTGGTTAAGTCGCGCAAGTGGACTTGCGCGACGGCACCTACAAGGAGTGGAACTTGCGCGTCTATGGTTTTTCGAGATCAGAAGACCAAAATTTGACAAAGGAAAGAGAATCGCGCAAGTGTTAGTTAAGTCGCGCAAGTGGACTTGGGCGCCAAGGAGAAACTTGCGCGCCGCCGCGCAAGGGGTCTAGTTTGCTTATAAATACTGGACCACCCCTCCTCATTTCTTATGGAGCTCAAGACTTTGAGATTGTTCGAGCTCTCATCGCGCAGGTGGTTGAGCCGCGCAAGTAGGGATTGCGCGCCGAGTGAGGGTTGCGCGCCCTATAATATTTGGGGGAGAAAGGAAGTGTGTCGCGCAAGTATTATGTTCAAGAAGGCAGTGTCGCTCAGGTGCTTCAGTGACACTTGCGCGCCAGTTTAGACTTGCGCGCTTGAGACTTGTGCACCGCCGGGAGACTTGCGCACCGGGCTTAAAAAGGAGACCCAGACACTGTTGAAGCACGCCCGCCTTTCTGGAGCTGCACAAGAGCTGAAGATAGCCTGATACTTTCGGTGAAAAGCGAGATTGAAGAAGAAATCTAAATGATACATCCATGATCTCATGAATACATGGTGAATTGATTCTGTCAAATGCCGAGTAAGCCGAACATCATTTATTGAGCAATCACATAAGTGATTGTGATTCAGGAAAACGAAGACAAGGGGATCTAGTGCATTCAGACATTGCACTAAAGAAGAAAGATTGAACTATAAATAGCATCAACTCTGAACCCTGATGCAAGAAAAGTCTCATGTTGAATAGGAGACAAATAACATCAATGCACATTTATTGAAGAGACCTTCACGTCTATAAACTGAGTGAGACTTCACCAACGGCAGTGAGCCAGGGGGAGTCAACAGGAGTGACCCGAGGGACGCAGTGAGCTATCCCTAAACAATTGTAAAGGCAGTGAGCCTGGGACAGAGTGTCTGTAACCGAACATTTGTGTCCGCAGCTAGTGAAGCATAGTAGATTTAGGTACGACCGGCAACCTGTCGGCGTATACTCCTTAGACGTAGCCCTTAGTGGTGAACCAAGTAAAAATAGCTGTGTCATCTGTCTCTACATGTGAATGTTTAATTGTTGATCATATCCATCATACAGGTTTAAGTAGTTCCTACCAACGTGGGAACAAGATCCACAACTTTAAGAAGAAAAAGTTTCCACCCTGATTCACCCCTCCCCTCTCAGGGTGTCCTGGGGTCCTACAACATGGAATTGTGGAAAGCTCATAAGCATATAATACAAGTTCCATAGTATCCAAGGCATTGCTTTCATGACCTTATTTGTTGTATGGGGTCACTCCCCATACCATCTTGGTAGTCATGGTTCACTCCCATGTTTATCTAAGTAGCATGAGTTCACTATTCATACGATCTTTGTAGTTGTTTTTCACTCCCATGTCCATATTATTAGTTAATGTTAACTCCAAAGACAATCTTAGTCTATCTCATGAGATATATAACTTTACCTGATTCATTGAAAGGAGATATTGGTCCAACCAATATCATAATTAAATAAGACATAAATATTCCACAGTATCATTAAAAATCATATCACACCCCATAAAATGAAATGGTTATTATAAATATTTAATCATTTCATAAAATTTGGTAAAGGATAGCTTTCATAATCATTTCATCATAAATATAACCCATGAAAAGAAACAGTTTTCAAAAGAATATAATTTGTGAAAGGGAAACGAGTTTCATAAACCTAATGAAATCCAAAAAAATCTATTAAGAGAAATAATATGATTGGAAACATTGATCATTCTCCCTAGAGAGGCATGAGAAACACCAATGGATTTTATCTCACATGAAAAATAATTATGAAGGATCTTTTAAAAACATTTTTTGAGGAAAATATCCTTTCTACATTAGATATATATTTTTAAATCATAAAAAATTTTGAATCTTTTTTCTTTTAAAATACTTTTGAAAATTTCTATTGGAGTAATTAAAAATTATAAAAACTTTCTAAAATCCTTTTTCCATGAATATTTGATTTTAATATATTTTGAAAACATTTTGAAAACATGGTTTTTGTATACAATAGATTTCCATCCAAAGAGAGAGATGACCACATTTTACATAAAAACATTATCGTAAGTACCAATGGGTGGAAAATGGTTATAATATATGATTATATAATGAATAACTAGAGTACAATAAAATTATTTAGTTTTCTTGAGAGATAGGTTATTATAATTCATTAATAGAAGCATAATCATAAACAATCTCGAAAAGTGGTGGGATTATTTCAATAAGACCTCATCACTTGGTAACTTGGGATCATACACTCCATGTAATAAAAAGAAATTAAATTAAGCATAAAATATCTTAAAAATATTTATATTCATGATATAACATGTCAAATGGATGTATATACAACTTGAAAAAAAATTTATGTCTACAAAAAAACTGTTGTCTCAAAGAATTCAATTTGAAATGAAACAATCTTACTGATTTGGTAAATTATGAAACATAAACCCCATGAAATAAAGATACTAAAATGGATATGTGAATACACAAAAATTTATTTCTAGTAAATTTATAATGCATTCATTGTAATTTCATACACCACCAAAAATAAGTGAGTGTTGATTAAGGCATGTATCCCACAGAAATTAAGGTGGGATTAGATTCCCTTACCTAGGGTCTTCACACTCATCGTACACATTCAAATAACCTATATAATAAATATAAATTTATTATACATATTTTATAGAGAAATATTATTATATATAACATAGTATATGGTTTTATTATTACTTTATATTACCCACTTGGAACAATCCTATGTTAAGTTTTCACTTCGGGTAATATCACCTTGTCCATTTCACATGTCATAATTCGTTATATATTAAGTCCATATACATATACATGATAACATAATGTAAATAATGATAAAAATATATTTTATAATCATTATATGTGTATTATAATAGTTTCTATAGTACATAATTATGAAATGGAATACCCCATTCATAGAGACAATATGTCGTACATACGCATAAACGTTGTTTCTATTTTTATTATCATATTTAAACAAAGAATCAAAATGACATATATGTACATATATTTATATAATTTCATTAAATTATTTTTATAATTTTATATATATCATATAATTTCATTAATCCCATCCTTAATAAATTACATGTGTTCTGAGAATGAATCACATCACTTTTAGGGGGCAGTAGTCCAGACTTACTTAAAAAAAATTATAGTATTAACACCAAATGGCAAGTAAATGATATTTGTTGAAAAATAAATACAGAAGATTAAATAAATAATAAATATAATATTTGAAATATATAAACAAAATGTTCACCACAACGTTCACAGTGTGAGGTGGTATGTGAAAAATGAACTATCATCAATTAATGAGGCGGTAGTTCTTAGTACACATAAAAAAAATTTAATTACACATTAGATAGAGATCTGTGTAAGTGTTGGTAAAAACAGAAGAATAAAAACATACTAGTTTATATAGGATACATGTTTTTATAAAATCATGGTTTTAAGATAGTGAAGTGTGTGGATAATTAAAAAAAGGAGCTTGAGAGAAGACGTGTTATCTTAATTGGGTAACTCCTTTTTGTTTGTGTCCAAAGGATTACATTGATTTATTAATGTACAAGGGTGATAATATTATAGGATTAATTTAGGGATTTTGGTAAGTTTATTCATCATATATTGGCTGAAAATGTTTTTTTATACTTTTGAAGAAGAGGGAGAGGTCGTGGAAGATTATAATGAAGGAGGAGTAGTACTCTTATAATATTTGAAGAGAGAATTCCACCCATGTTTTTCATGTTGAAAGTTGATCCAATAAGTATCCAAACTAGATCAAATAATGTATTGGGTTGATATATTTCCAAAAAATTGTCTTCCAGACAAGTTTAATGTTTTTTTCCTTAAGGTTATGATTTAGTCCCTTTTTATGATTTATATTACCTTAATTGTTGTTATTAAATTTAGCCACTCTCACTAATCGTTTTGTTCAAAAAACAAGTTAACATTATTAGTCATTATAAATTATTCTGATAAAAAATATGGAATCTATTTTTTAAAATTATAGACACATAAATTGAAGAAAATAATTTAAATTTAATCTCGCATACATTTCGATAATGTGGGTTTTTAATGTAAAAAAATTCAACAAGTTTGCTAAGGTTTTGTAACCAATTTTACTAAGAAATTGATCTCAAATATCAAAATTGTATTAATTGATAAACATTTTATCACAATAGACTTTTAACCCATATTCAAATAACAGTTTACCTTATAAATAAATTTGATGAAAAATACATTTTGAATTAAAATCTGATATATTTCACTATTCATTCAAAGATGATGTTTCTCAGAAAAATACAATAAAATAACCCTAATATAATTTTGAAATTTTAAATTAATAAATTATGTTTATTTCATCAAATTAAATTATTAAATGTGTATAAAAGTAATTTTATTATTTTTCAAATAAGTTCATTTTAAGAATTTTTTTTAAAACATATAGGGTCCTTACCAAAAATGTCATATTTCATTATCAATATGGTTTATTTATATAAAAAGTTATAAAAAATATTTGAAATGTAGTCATTAATATTCATATAACTCTATTTAATGTCTAGGATTTAATTATCTCATTTAAATAATTATAATAGCAAAATGATGATTCAAAGAAACATCAGTGTTTCTTGTAATGTATGTCAAGTCGGTGTTGCGCGTAACATATTCCAAGTTCATGTTCCATTTAACGTATACCAAGTTGGTGTCATGTAATGTATTCCATGTTGGTTTCTTGTGAATTTAATTATTGAATTATTTCATTTAAAGACATAAATGAAAATTAATTGATTCTGGAGAGAAAAAAAGGTCCATAAAAACTCAGGATGTTACATTATACTCCCTATAAAATAAATATCTCTCCATATATTCATCACTTAGGTAAAACAGATGAAGGTAAATCTAAATTCTAGTATCCTAAAGTTCCTGTGTAGACTCATCTAGTTGGTGATTTCCATACACAACTTTAACTAGGCGAGTGGTCTTGTTTCGCAGAACATTCTCTGTATGATCCATAATTTTAACATGTTACTCCACGAAATAAATGTTCAACTCATGTGGTATGACCTCTTTGTTTATTAAATGTTATGGTTCATGTATATACTTACTCAGGAAAGATACATGGAACACATCTTTATCTTGAGAGATATTAGGATGAAGTACCAACTAATAGACTTCTATCTCTATATGATAAAGAATCTCAAAGGGATCGATATACCTAGGGCTTAGTTTCCGATTTTCCAAATCTCATAACCTTATTCTAGGGTAAGATTCATAGAAAATAATTTCACCAAATTAAAATTATATATCACTCCATTGGATATTATCAGAACTTTTTTTCCCAAATTTGAGATTCCTTGATATACTGCTTAATGACTCTAATGTTATGTTTATTTTCTTCAGCGATCTCAGGTCCCAATATCTTTATTTCGCTGTCATCATCCAAAAATGTTTGATATATAAATTTCTTTCCATAGTGGGATTCAAAAGGATTCATCTTAATTCTTTAGTGAACCATATTATTGTAGGAAAAAATCAAGTGTAAGGTTTTGATCTCGACCACCTTTGAAATCCAGGGAAAAAGATCCCAACATATCCTCTAGGGTTTGAATTGTTCTTTCAGACTGACTGTATGTCTAAGTATGATAAGTAGTGATGAACCTCAATTCAATATCATATTATTTTTAAGGATTCACTAGAACATTTATGTAAACCATGGATCTCGATCTGGTACAATAGAATGTGGTAATACAATCAACATTACCACTACATTAATGTGTATCCTAGAAAGATGATATAGAAAAAGTATTCTACGATAGAGATTAATTTTGAAGACTTAGTATGAAAATCAACAACCACCCATATAGAATTAAACCCTTTATATGTTTTTGGTATTCCTACAAAAAAATCATAGTGATTTTCTCCAATCTCAATTATTGTATGGGTAATGGATGCAATATCCCTTTTGATTTTTTTCATTGGGACTTAAGTTGTTGTCATACCAGTCACTGAGATACAAAATTTGTGATATCTCTCTTCATGTCATCAAACCAGAATTATTATTTCAAGTCTTTATACATCATAACACTTCCATAATGAATAGAGAATGAATAACTATGAGCATACTATAACAGTTCCTTCTTTAAATCTAGTGTGGAAGGAACACATTCATGTTTACTAAACCTAATCATTCTATGAAAATCAATGTTAATCTCCAGAAAATTTATTTCAATATTCTATAACTATAAATATTTTCTCTACACCTCTTTAATCTTCACATAGATAGAGGTTTTAACATTCATTTGATAAAGATAAGACATTTACCCTTCCTTTAGGATTTATAGATCCATCATTTTAATGTAAAAAAAAATAGTGGACCTTTTGTGATCCTCATCATGGATAAGAAAGAATAGTTTTTGGACACGAAGTATCATACACCTTTTTCGATTTCCTAGGATGGTAATGGGTTTTGTAATCATAATCCTTGATCAATTCTAAGCATCTATTATTCTGCATGTTGAAATCTTTCTATGTGAATATATATTTATGAGTCTTATTATTAGTATATATATTACACTTTTCTCCTTAAAGATAATTCCTCCATATCATTAACGCAAAAATATTACAATTGATAACTCTAAATCATGAGTTGTGTAATATTTCTCATGAATCATAAACTATATTGAGTCATAGGCTATTAGCATATTATTATGCATAAGAAAACATCCCAATTTTTTCTTGGATGCATCTTCATAGATTACAAACCCTTCTCCACTATAGGGTAATGTAATTATAGGTGCACTGAATAACCTTCTCTTCAGTTTTTTGAAATTTTCTTCACATTCATGTCTCAAGAGGAACTTGACACCCTTCCGAGTTAAATTTGTCATAGGATTAGATAGTAATGAGAAATAATACAAAACATATTTATAATATCTAGCTAAACTATGAAATATTTGGATCTCAGTCACCATGTTCTATTTAGGCCATCATTGAATAGCCTCCATCATTGATGGATCTACTACAATACCATCTCTTGAGATTATGTGACAAAAAAATAAAACATTTTATAGCTAAAATTCACACTATGTAAATTACTAATATAAATTATCTTTCCTTAGGGTCATTAGTAAAATTCTCAAGTGACCTTCAAGATCTTACATCTTATTTAAATATATAAGAATATCATCTATTAAGACTACCACAAACTGATCGAGGAAATCTCGTCATACTCTATTAATTAAATACCTAAGGATAGATGGGGCATAAGTAATAACAAAAGGAATCACTATATATTCATAGATTCCAGACCTTGTACTAAATTTTGTATTGGGTATATCCTCTTTCTTGATCCTCAATTGATGATATCTATGATGAAGGTTATTCTTGGAAAACTATTGACCTCCATGAAGTTTATCATACATGTCATAAATACGGGGAAGATGATACTTGTTCTTGATTGTGATCTTGTTCAACTCCTAATAATTGAGCTAGAGTCACATTGACCCATCTTTTTTTTAAAAAAAAAATAATTGGTGCACCCAAAGGAGACACACATGGATGAATGAATCCCTTATCATGTATTTATTGGATGTGTATCATTAATTCGTAAAACTCAATCAAATACATTCTATATGGAATCATTGAAATAACTATGGAGTCGGGTATGATTTATATTGAGAACTAAACTTCTTGTTTTGCTGAAAGTATATGAAACTCTTTTGGAAATACATCCAAAAAATGATGAATAATAGGAATCTCATCGATGTCTATTATCTCCCCAACCCTTTGATATAAATATCCATTTTTAATGGGAATTAATACACATAAAATGGATTTAATACCCACAACAAGTTCTTATTTATCACCATATTAATGGATTATCATAGGAGGGTTTGAAATATCAAACATAAATTCCATAACTTGAAAATTGATGTGAGATTTATGAAGATAATTATAATAAATTATAAAAATGAAATCAAATTCATCCAAAGGAATAATGAAATATTTATAGGAAGAAAATTCCCACAATATGAAGCTAAATAGTAATCATAGACTTGAGATACAATCATTGAAACATTAGGGTTTTGAAATGCTAATTCCAAATCTAATTGTCTTGGTGGAATCTTAATACCATTATCAAATTCATTACATATGAAAGAGTGGGTAGATATACAATATAATTTGGCATTTTAATTTCTAGAGGGGATGGTAGGCGTACATTTCATCATGTCGTTATCAAAACCCACATTAGAAATAGTGATATGATGATATTACCCCTTGTATCTCAGCTTAAGAGGTTATTGACATCGATATTCATCACTAGCCCTTGGGTTTGGGAAGTGGATATAATAATTCATGTTCTCCTTACACATGTAGCACTGAGTTGTGGGAGGTACATTCTATGTTCTGTTTTCCCCATTCACAAAGTTATCTAACTTATTCCCATCAATTTGAGGATCAAATTATTTTGGGAATTCCCTTCCAAAAATAAAACATTTATTTGACTCTTTATGTAAATTTACTCCATCCTTATTTCCACACATAGGGAATAAATGAAATATCATCTTCTTTTCTCAATTGTTTTTATATTTTTCATAATACTACATATTCCTCAACTTTTCAAAACCATGAGATTGATATATGACTCCAACCTCCTTTTAAACCTTTATTTCACTATTAAAAATCTCTCAATATCTAATAAGGTCTCTTATGGACAACACCCTTATGATACTTAGCCTAAATATAATGAAGAACCTATCAAAATTACATTTGGATTGGATGATAATTCCGAAATCATACCATAAAACACTAATGAAATTAGCCACGTAGGCACCAAAAAATTCATCATACCTTTTATTAAACTCATGGAACTCTTTCTCCATCTTGGTATGAAGAATCCAAGGAAAGTGATTTTTGATAAAGAAAAAATTGTGGACTTGTCTTAGTCCATAGATTTAGTCTCATCTTACTGCCACATATTCTTGATTAGATTCCACCATTGGTCTGCATCGCCTTCTAATAAATATAAATCCAAAATTACATTCTCATACTCTGAACACTGGATAACAGCGGATAGCTATTCTGTAGTTTTGATCTATTATTTATAAAAATATATGTCAAATGACCCTATGGAACAAGGTGCATGTTTCTTCCTGAAAGACTCAATATAATGTTTTTCTCATCTTTTCCAATTTTGAATTACACCATTATTCATAGCATGAGATAGATGTGTGGGTGTAGAAATGATATTTTTCATTCCATATTCTAGAGAATTTTGTTTCTTAGGACTACAGATGTTGTATTTTCTATCACAATCACCATTAACATGGTTCATTTGGGTTCCATCCATTAACAAAAACCAATAATCATGGATTGAGAAATAGTTATCATATGAAGGAACCACATAACCATGAAAAGTCACTTATAGGATGTCCAAATTATGAAATCTTCATTAATCTATGAAACCATAGGTTAATATTAGTTTATTCATAGGAAAAATCAATTTACATCTTTCATGATGGTCCATGAAGTGTTTGTGATACCCAAAGAATATTCCCTATGAGTGTCAAACTAGTTGTGTAGTAAGACATGTTGTCATGTTCTAGATTACACCGAGTCAGGCCCATACCATCTTGACAGAGTTGTTACCCCAAGTTACATCTATGATAGATCCACACCCTCTTGTTGTTTCCATACAAGGATGTATTTCTAGGAAGTGACTCACTATATACTTTACCAAATTTCCAGGATATCTTACTATATGTTTTCATATCATTAAAATTATCCCTAGAAGTGTTTGTAGGGTTATCACTAAGGTAATCTCATCCTAGATTCAAATATTTAACTAAACAATTTTCCTTATACCAACTATAATGAACCGGTATTTACAAACATTAACATTACTTAACTTTTGTGGAATACATAAAATGTTATTCAAATAGATATCCAAATACCATCATGTTCTGATACCTTTGGTAAAATGGAAATATAGACACTAATACATAAGTGAGATACAATATCTCAAACTAGGTTTTTATTGACTATTTCCCTTCTTAGACACATCAAACCTAATACATATCTACATAACATAAGGAAGAAAACATAAAAATGGGTGATTTAAAATGCATAGTAAGGGTAAAAGACATATATATATAATCATAATTATGAGAATAAGGGTATAATGACATGATCATGAAAATAGAATATCATACCATGTATATAAAAGATCATATACATAAAACATGGTATAATTCATTGAAGCTCATAAGACATTAATCATAAAGAAATAAATAACATAAGCCGTGAAATAATAACATAGTAATAAAACATGGAATTATGATAGACACATAATCATATAATATTATTTCCATAGTATCCAAGTCATTTCTACCAAGACCATCTTGGTAGTATTGGTTCACTCCCCATACAATCATGTTAGTCATGGTTAAGTACAATGGCTATCTTAGTAGCATGAGTTCACTCCTCGTACCATTTTGGTTGTCATGGTTCACTCCCATGGCCATCTCAGTAGTCAAGGGTCACTCCCAAGACCACATTAGCCTATCACATGAGATATAAATCTGTACGCAATTCATTTTATGGAGATATAGGTATCACCCATATGATAATAAAATCATACATACATGATCCAAAATATCATTAAAAATCATATCACAACAAATGAAATGAAATGGGTATTATAAAAATGTAATCATATCATAATCTTTCTAATAATACTATTCTCCTAGTCATTTCATCAAAAAGCATAAGCAGTTAAATGAAGTGGGTTTCAAAATAATGTAACTTGTGAAAGAGAAATGGGTTTTATAAATATCATTACATTAAAACATAGTCCATCTAGAGAAAAAATATAAATGAAAAAATTGAATAATTTCCCAAATATTTAATGATTGTCTCTAATGGATGTTATATTATATGGTAAAAAAAATTCAATGATCTTTTAAAAACATTTCTTGTGGAAAATTTCCTTTCATCATTGAAAAATGCTTTTTAATACATAAAACCATTTGATAACATTTATATTTGAAAATAGATTTGAAAACATATAATGGAAGAACTAAAATTTATAAAACATTCTCAAAATATTATCTCTTTGAAAATGGGCTTCAATTATCTTTTGAAAACATTTTTTGTTTGTTTTTTTGAAAACATGATTTTTCAATACAATATATTTTCGACCGAAGAGAGTAACAATCAAATTTTACTAAAAATCATTATCATTGTCTTACCGATTTAGAAACATTTCAAACATAAACCCCGTGAAAGAAAGATCATAAAATGGATATGTGAATAACCATAAATTTAATTATAATATATATATAATAAAATCATGGTATGTACATTCACCACACAAAATTAGTGAGTGGTGATTAAGGCTTGTTTCTTACGGAAATAAAAGTGAGATTAAATTCCCTTACCTTGTGTCTCGACTCTCATCGAACTCATTCCAAAAACTATATAATAAATATAAATTTATTTTACAAATTTTGACGAACCATTATATTATTTCTAATACCATATATGGTTTTATTAATTCTTTATATTACCCTCTAGTTGATAATCATATTTTAAGTTTTCACTTCATGTAATATCTTCTATGTTCTTCAAATCTATCTTAATTTGTTATATCTTCGGTCTATATACTTACTTCATGATTATATAATGTAAATCATGATATAAATCTCATGTATATTCATTATATTTTTATATTAAAAATCTATAGAATATATATGTATGAAATAGAATACATTGTTCATGGAGAGAGTAAGTCATACATACACATGAACATTGTTTCCCTTTTTATTATCGTTTTGAAAGAAATAATTAAAATTGATTATATATATATATATATTATATCATTAAATTAGAATTATAATGATATATATAACATATAATTTCTATAAACTCATGCTTAAACATTCAACGTAGTGTGTGAATGAATCACAACATTTTGAGGGGGCGGTAGTCCACACGTCCTCAAATAAAATTATCATATTTACACAAAATGGAAAGTAAAAAAGATATATGTTTTCAAAGGAATAAATATGAATTGATACATAATAAATATATTATATGACATATATAAAAATATTTACCATCATAATTTCTACCATGAGAGGTGGAAACGAAAAAAATTAAGAATTATAGTTTACTGAGGCGGTAGTTCGTCGTACACCTAAATATTATGTTTGTGACCGATTATACATAGATTGTTTTATGTTTAGTTAAAAAACATAGTATAAAAACATAAAATTATATTGGGGACAATTTTTACATACAACCCTGTGATAAATTTATTTTATATTGTGGAGAAATAAAAAAATGAGTTTGAGAGAAGACGTTGCCTCTTAATGGGGTAACTCCATTTGGTTTGTTCCAAGAGGCTTCATGGATTGATTTATAAAAAAGGGTAGGATTATAGGAGAAACGGAGGGATTTTGGGATTTTATTGGGCATATATTGCTTGAAACAATGTTTTTTGAGAGGTTTTAAGAAGAGGTACAGGTGTTGGCCTTTTATAATGAAGGAAGAGTGGCACTTTGGTATATAATTGAATAGAGAATTTCTCCTACATTTTTCATGTTAAAAGTGGATCCAATATTGATCCAAAGTCAATAAAACAGAGTATTGGTTCTAAATATGGATATAAAATTGATTTTTAAAAAAATTTATTGGTCATTTTTTTCCTTAAGGTTGTGGTTTAGTCTCTTACTAAGCTGAATTTAACCTTAATCGTTGTAATTAATATTCACCGCTTTCAGAAATCTTTTTTGGAAAAAAATTAATTTGACCTTATTATAAATTTTAAATTATGATTATTATAAATATTAAATTCATTTTATGAAATTATAATCACATAATTTGAGGAAATTAATTTAAAATTAATCATGCAGCTGGTCGACAATGCATGTTTTTAAAGTAAAAAACATTCCAAAAATTGCTATGATTTTATACTCTAGTTTAAAGAGAAATTGATCTCAATGAACTAAAATTTATTAATTGATAAAAATATTCTATAATTAAACTTTTAAACCTATTTAAAATATCATTTATCCTTATAAATAAATCATAAGAAAAATAATTTTTGTTATAAAATTTATTATTTTCACTATTCATCCAAAAACAAGTTTCTCAGAAAAATCACAAAAATTCACCCTAATATAATTTCAATATTTTAAATTCAAAAATAAATTTAATTTTATCAAATTTAATTTTTAAATGTGCCTAAAATTGATTTTATTATTTTTCATTGAAGTACATTAAAATGAGTTGGTTTGAGAAAATATTATTTTAAAACATATAAAAACCATACAAAAAAATATACCTTTCATTATAAATATGTTTTACTTATACAAAAATATTATAAAAATATTTTAAAAGTAGTTATTACTATTCATATATCTATGTTAAACAAATTTTTATAACTATCTAATTTAAATAAATACAATATTAAAATGATGTTTCATAGAAACATCAGTGTTGCATGTAACAGATGCCAAGTCAATGTTTCTTGTAACATACTCCAAGTGGATTTTTCAATTAAGATACACTAATTTTGTGTCGTGTAACATATTCCATGTTGGTGTCCTGTAAAATAAATGTTTTAATTTGTTTATTGCAAGGAAAAAATGAAAATTTAGTTTATTGAAGAAAAAAGGTTCTTAAAAACTTGGGGTGTAAAGAACTAAGAACCCCAAGGAGACATTAATTACTTACCCCCCCCCCCCCCCCCAATTAGATATGTTGTTCGTAGTGGTCTATTTTTAGATATCTTTGGTAGCAATGTTTCTCCTTTATCCGATTTTTTCCTTTCGTTCATCTTATGTGGACCCAGTGTGGTAATGTTGGCTTGGTTTGGGATGTGTGTTTGGATGCGTTTTGATAATCCTTTTTTGTGGTATCAGTTTATCCATGATTTTTCATATATGGTTGTGTTTTTCGGGTATTAATTATTTTCCATGTGGTACACAGTAAGTTCAAAAATCTTATTTCAGTTAGGGAATCACTCATTTTCATTATTATGTATCATGTACGAGGGGTTTTCTTTTCCTTATATATTGGCGGTGGTTGCAACGGATTAATTAATGTTACATAATTATTTAATTGAAATATAATTGGAAAGGGAAAATATTCTCTTGTTTTTATAGCTTTTATATTATTGTTATTTAATAAATTTTACGGGATTCATATCCCACTAAAAATTGAGGATGTTGGGGGTTTTTTTGTACCTTAGATTATTTGTGACGTTACTATTGTGTTTTTTGTGATTTCATTATACCACAATGAAAATTTAAATTGTGTAAAAACATATATTTGGTTAATAAAATATTTTCCAAAAGATTATGACTAGTTTCATAATGCCCCTAAAATAAAGTGTAATGTTATAAAATCCCCTTTGTTAAATATAGAAAATGGACTTTGATATGTTGTGATGTGTGGTCATGCTTATTGGGAAGAAATGTATGAATGGAATGAAATTTGAGGTTTATTTTCTATTGGAGCATATGGGGATGATGGTTTGATGGTTGTGCTTTTGGGGTATTGAGATAGTGTTTGTGTGGCCTTTCTTTTAGGGTGGTGAGGTGGTTGTTGTTTTTTCATGCTTTTGGCACAGTTAGGTGGTTGTTGTGTGGCAGTTATTTTGGGGTAGTGAGGTGTTGGTTTTTTTCATGCTTTTAGTGATTCATTGTAGTGGTGTTTTTGTTGTATTTGTGGGGAGGTGAGGTAATGGTAAAATAGTGATGATGAGCATCTAAATATGTGTGGTTTCATGGTGATATATTCTCCAGTAGTTATGGAATAATGATTTAATAATGATTGAAATGGTTGGAGTTTGGTTTGGATAAATGGGTGGAAATGGATAATGAATAAATAAATAATCAATTGTGTAGTTTAATGTGGGTGTTTATAAACAATGAAATGAATGGGCTAGATAATGGAATTGGTAGGTAGTGTGAGAAGTGTCTGGTGGCTTGTGTGGTGTTACGAATTTATACGTGGTAGTGAAAGTGCGGTTTTTTTGAGATGGTTAGTATTTGTTTATTAACGAATTGGTTGCGATTGTGTGTGTGTGACTATATTATTATACATGTATATTATTATGATTTCTATATGCCTCCCACCCACATCATTTTGTATGTGTCTACATCCATATCTTTATAATGGGAGGTGTTTTGTCATCATCCAGTGAGGAGAAAATATGGATAGGTACCCACTCCATCCCACTCCCTCATCTAGGTGAAGTTGGTATATCAAAGTACATGATGGATGAAATTCTGATAGTAATCTGGATTTTGGTTTTTATGGGCTAGGTGTATTTGGAAATGATGTGATTTCGTCATACATTTGGGTTATTAGGAGAATTTTTCTTCGGACGAGATGTGATATAGCCCAGGTTTTTGTGGGAAGGATGATATGGTATGAGTTATCTTATGTTGTGGGTCGTGCATGGTAGAATGATGGCACGAGGATATTTTCATTCATATTCATTATACCATACTAATATTGTTATGGTTGGTTCTGATGGACCAAGTGTATGTGGGGGATATGTGATGTAGTCATGCTTGTCGGGTGAATATCCTAGGTGTATGTGGCTGTGATGTTATTTGATTGTGCTTGTTTGGTGGTGTGGTATAAAAAATATATGGAAGTTCTAGGATGTACAACATTGGGTTGTGAGAGTAAAATATCATCATGAATGAGGTGTGGGGTACCCTTTATCGATGTGACTCTTGTCATATTATATTACATAGCATACATTATTTGGTGAGTGTGCCTGAGTGAGGTTGGCATGGATTGTTGTCATGTTTTAGTTCAATTAGTTCTTATGATTTCTCACAGGTCCATTCATATAATCCTTTCACATGTCCATACAATATTTTAGTTTTCATATAGATTATACTTTTATTTTCACCCTATGTATATGAATTTATTTTCTTATTCCAAGAAAGTCTATGTTGACTATTCTAGAAATAAATATATTTTACATTTGAATTAATTTTATGTGACTGGTTTAGATTTACTTATTGGTATTCAATTTAGAGCATTATATTTGTATCATTTTTTATCCATGTATTTCTGGGATCATATCAGTTTATTTTTTAATATACCATGGATTTATTTGTAGAGTATTCATCTTTTAAACCTATCCAATATTATAGAGGGAAAAGCCTCCCATTTCAAGGGAATCTAATAACCTTAGTGCTAGTCTCCATCCGGAGGCCTACTAGAGGATGGACTTGGAGGTCATTGTCTCTATCCCCTCATTTTTGTATCTTGGGATGGTGAGGGTCATGAAATAATGGTATCAAAGGTGATGGTTGATAGATAGGATAATGTTAGGAGTTTCGAATTGTAAGGATTTCATGAGTTTGTATGGAAACAATTCTAGTTGACCTTGGTGCTTGATATGGGCAAGGTATACCAGATTGTAAACGGTATTTTTTAGACTCCATGTTCCAGGGAATTCAAATTGAACTTATTTAAAAACCATGTGAGGTGGAAATGTTAGAAGATTAGAGGACTATGGGAGGTACATGTATCATGGTTACTTGTGTTATTATTTGATTTTGGTTGTTTTTGAATGGTAAAACTGAATCAAAATGAAATTCTAAATTATCTGGCTTAAAAACATATTATTTTATTTTCATTTATGGTACCTATTCATCATGATCATGCAGATAATGAGGTTGAGGTTCAAAAATTTTATCTTGTTTATCATCATATGTTTCATCTATTTGAGAAGGATACAGGTTGGAATAGGGTTTTTCAAACTCATTAGCAACAAGCATTGGAGATGTATAATTGTAGTGTTTCAAATTTGGAGATATAAATATTCCAAGAAGATACAAATATAATTTTCAGTTTTATCCATGCCCCGATGGTGTACTGGGTCACATTGGAATTCATTATTTGAGGGGAACTACACGTTAGTGGTGGGAAATATATCATGGAGATCGGAAGGAGGTAAATGTTTTATGGGGAGTCTTTCAAAAAGAGTTCCAGACAGAGCTTCATTCATTGACCAAGAAGGAACTAAAGAGATAAGGGATTCATTATCATCAACAAAAGATTATGTCAATACATCTATTGAAAAACATTTACAACGACCTTATGAACTTTAGCCATATCATTTTCTATAAGAGGGGTCTCGTGTGAGACATTTTAATGTGGCACTCAGTCTTATTATCTAGTGTGCAGTTACTCCTTTTATGATTCCAACATATCTAGAGTTTCAGAAGAAGGAATAGGTGATCGATTTGATGCACTCACACTGAGGTTTTTTGAGATTTGGGATCCAAAAGGGTTCCTTGATAATCAATGTTTACAATGATTGATCTTATATTCCAAGGCCTCTATGGTTTCGACAAGAAGGGATTCTACCTCATTAATATCCCTTCAAGACATTTGGGGCTAGTTTTATTTATGATCTTCCTGGGGGATTTTTTCCATTTTTTATATCCTTTTGTGTTCCTTCCATTTCCAATATTGGTTTGCAATTGTCCTTAGAGATAATTTCAATGGAGGTTGGTAGGTTTTGGGCCAGCTGTAGTACTAGTTTCCAATGTGACCATTTAAGCAGCATGTGTAGCAAGCATATGCACTATCAAGGTGAGTTGGAATTTATATAGGACAACCTCAGGATTTTATTCATGTTGAGGGACCTCATACTAATCATATTCATAGAGGTGGTCATCAATATAAAGTTAGAGGAGCTAGGAATGATCGGTTTCAAGCAGTAGAGGTAGTTGTGCTAGAGCGGGAATAGATCGTCAGATGTGCTAACAATTTTTTTAGAACCCATGTTTGATCATTTTATAATTTATGAGCTTCATAATACTTTTTTATAGCTTCTCTTGTCCATTCATTGGGACTAGAAATAATGTTTCTTTTCATGCCCCTAGTGTGGACTATTCTAATTGGAGGCTAGATCAACTTGGTTGATGTGTGTCAGCGATTTAGACTGGTGGTGGTTGCACATCAGTCTCATAGGTATATTTTCCTACTAAATATGATTCAATATTATGTTATCCTTAGATTAAACTGGTTGTTTTTCATTCATGTTGTCATTGATAGTTTTCGAAGGAGATTCATGTTATCATATGTGGATGGAATGCATGTGGTTTTCATTAGTGATCATTTTTTTGTGCTAATTCAGCATGTGGAGCATTTTTATTTTTTGATGGATGAGTTATCAATGGAGTTAGTGGATCCTAGTATAGTTGAGGTCTCCTATGACCTTGGGGAGTTCACATTTGTTTCTTCTGAGGAGTTTGTGACACAACCCCCATTATATGATGTTGAGTTTGGAATATACTTTCAACCTACTACTTATCCAATTTTAATGGATCCTTATCAGATGGTACCTTTGGATTTTGTGGAGTTATGAATTTATATATATAATATGGTGTATAATTATTTTATCTGAAGTAGTGTGTCATCATGTGGTGCTCTATTGTTGTTGTACAGGAAGGTGGATGGTAGTATGATGGTGTTTATAGACTATCAATGGTTGAATCAATTGATGGTAATGAATTTTTTCCCTCTTCCAAGAATCTATGATCTTTTCCACTAGATGAGAGGGGAAATTTGGTTTTCTATGATCAATTTTTGGACTCGATATCACTAGTAGAGAGTGAAGGAGGGAGATATCCCCAATACATCCTTAAAATACCAGTATGGTCTCCTAGATTTTTTTAGTCATGTTCATAGGTGTTATGAATAATCCAATTGTGTTTATGGGGCTTATGAACTTCATGTTTCATGAGTATATTGACCAGTTCAACATATTCATCGATAATATCCTAATATAATCAAACTCATAAGAGAAGCATGCCGATTATATCATATTGATATTTCATGTTCTTAGATGGCACCATATCTATGTATGTTTGTCCAAATGTATTTTTTTGACATTATAGCTAGATTTCCCTAGGCATGTGGTGTCTTAGCAGGGTCTGGAATGGGATCCATCAGAGGTTGAGGTAGCTGTTTCTTAGGGATCACCTAAAAATATGGTAGAGGTTTATTGATACCTTGGTCTCAAAGGATATTTTAAGTGTTTTTTAACTAATTTCTCTCAACATATATCCCTTACTAATATAATGTATCATGATTTGTTTTGACTATTAAGTTACAGGAACCATTCGACTACATGAAGGGGAATTTGGTTAGTGCTATGGTGATTCAGTTTCCTGACGAGGGTGTGACTTTTGGCATGTTTTTTTATGATTCTATTTTTTACTTTGGATGTGTGATGATGTAATAGAGGTAGGGATCACTTATGTACTTTTATAGGTATGTGCCCATGAGAATAACTATTCAACCCTGATCTAGATCTTGGATCTGTTGTTTTTCTGCTACTGTTACGGTCATGTTATCTCATTAGGGAGTGCTTTGTGGTCTTCACGGATCCCATGAGATTGAGGTATATATTTTCTCAGTGCGATCTAATCTTGTGGTAGAAAATGGGGATATATTTTATTTTGGTCTAGGATTTTGTGATCTCCTATAACTTGAGAATACATAATTCTTTGTTTGAATATTTTTTCACTAATTTGGGAAATGATGTTTTTTTGGGAATTTGGGTATGTTTGGAGAGTGATTGAGGAGTTTGTAGCCATGCACTTAGATTCATTAGGGGATGATGGTAGATGATATTTTTTCAATTATGGGTTTTTTATCTTTGATTTGGAAATTTGGGGAGGCTCGGTGGTGAGACTCTGAGGAAGTGGTGATGCATGATCATGTGTTACATAGTTACCCTCAAAATGGATTATATGAGGATGATTATAAATATATGTTGTTTCATTAGAGGTTTTTTTAGTGATTTATGGGGGAGTCCATTATGAGTTTCATATTTAACATTTGGTAGTAAAATTAAGAGAATCCAAGTTGTAATACGGGTTCAGGATGTATTTTTGGTGGCCCAGGATGGAATAAGAATTGAAAGACATTATGGAAAAAAATTTGTTTTTTAATAGGTAAAGGATAAAATCCATGATCCTATTTTTTTTTCATCCATTGGACATTCATAATTTAAAATTGGTTGAAATATAAATGTATTTTTTATAGGGTTACCTTAAAATCAGGGAACTTTTAATGGTATTCTGGTTATCATGGATCAGTTGATGAAATTGAACCACTTCTTAGTGATCAAGGAGTCCAAAATAGTGGATAATTTTTATAAGATGTATGTGGATGAGGTATTTCTTTAAAATAGAGTTCCATTGTCCAATATCTTGGTTCTAGTCACATGTTTTACCTTACATTCCAGGATGGGATTACAACATATTTCTGGCACCCAATTACGCCTCATCACTAATTTCCACCCTCATATTAATGGGAAAGCAGAGCAGACTATCAATAAAATATAGGATATGTTGTGTGTATACATCTTAGACATTGGTGGATCCAGGGTACAAACCATTTCCTTCGATGAGTTTTCATATAGTAACTTATATCACTCATCTACAAGCTTGAACTGATTTGAGGATTTGTATGATCAACAGTGCCATTCTACATTATGATGGAAATACGTTACAGAGACAACATTTTTGGTCCTTAAAAGGTGTAAAAAATGATATAGAAGGTTCAGTGTGTTCATGAGATGATGAGAGCAACATGAGATATAAATTTTGAGTTATTGTTTCCCTTATATGACTTATATATATAGATAGATAGATTTATAAAGTTAGGTGCGGAGAAGGTTTGTTATTTTGAGGCCTGGTGTGCCCAAAATTAATTTCATAAAAATATTCAATAAATTTTATTTTTGTGCACACAAGATACCTCAAATAAAATGGAATAACTATTAAACAGATACTTGTATCATAAATTCAATTCCATGGTTGAGTCGAGAATTTAGTTTTTACCCAAGGTGTGACAAAAAATGGGTCGACGCAAAACGTTCAGACCCCATGATTCTAGGTGGTGCATTTAATAAGTTAATTAATTAGGAAACTAATTAATTAGTTGGGTTTTAGTGCAACAGATAACTCTATAAGATTATCACTAGAGATATTAATATATAGTTATCTACATAAACCCATGGAGAAATCTAGAGCTCTTCCTCCCTCCTCTGTTGGTGAATCTCCTCGAATGATGAAAGAACACTGGATCAGATGGAATTAGGATGTGGGGAATACAGCAGCTTCTCTCGATCATTGGTTGATACGTTCTTCATCAATGATTGATTCATGATTGAGATGGGACACATAATTTGTTGATTTTAACCCTTTTCATTAAAGGATTAAAAGATCCTCCCTTGATCATGGATATGTAGCAATTATGGCCTTTACATGCACCCTAGTATAGGTTTTAAATTTATTATTCAGTGTTTTCTATCCCTAGCTTCAATGTTCACGTTCGTTGAACAAGAACACTGGATCATATATTTATAATCATTGGGTTTTGTTATTTTCTCCATCCTTACTTTGCGTTCTTAACCAATTGTGTCCCTTGGTCATAGTTTGATAATGTCAGGTGGTACTAAGACCAATCATACCCCAAAATATACAATGGATCAATGGATAAAGAACATATTGATGAAAAAACATAGATATGTATTTTTTGTGTTTTAGATAATTTTATTGGTTTTTTGAAACCAATAAATCAATTGTGGGGGGTGCATGGGTGTTTTTGTTTCATGTGAAAAACTCCAATGATCCAACATAGGCCAATTTATGGTGAATGGTGACTAGTATCTATGATTTTCATTTATATCCCCCATCGTCATCCATTTATATATCCAGATCTCAAGAGGTTGGGATAGATTTTATTATGAGGATTGGATCAGGGATTTCTAGAAAAATCTCGACAACACATTGAGTTCAAGGATGAACAATTGTTGAGTATCCCATTTAGTAAAAATAAAAAGGGTTTTAGAAAAGTTAAGTATGACACGGTATTTACTCCCCCCTCACGCACCATGTATCCCTTCCTCTATTGGACAACTTGTGTGATGGGTCGCATAAGCGGGGACACTAATTAGGAGTACAAAAACACCTCTTGATCACACTGGTGGAACCCCATTTGACACCACACACCATGTTCCAATTTTCATGGATACATTATGAATGTACAAGGTCATGGACAGTATGACATGTCTGGAGTCACATTTTTCTTGGACGCATCATGAAGTCAACCTAAATGGGATGTACATAAAATTTGATAGGAAGATGTGTACTATCCAAGGACATGTCCAGGTGGTAGTACGGGACTACACATCATATGGTTCCCCTCACAAACTGTTTACCCCTTGACCTCTTTTGATAAAACTTCTTGGTTTTTTATTTGCATCATTTGAAGTTGTATTTCAGAACGTGATAAGCACATCCTAAGTTTTTCCCACAAAAAACATGATAGTTACTTCCTATATGGACTTAATATATGATGTGAAATTCTCCGATCATGGCTCACTTTTGAAGTGATGAACTACCATATAATTTAACACATAGGATCACTAGAGACCTTACGAGTGGACCCTTTTATAGGGCAGATCATGGGTCCTTATTGACTTAATGTGGAACCCTACAGTCGGTCTAGGATTTTTTCCCTGACATCAAATTACAACCCTATCATGTGGTATGGTATGGCCCCTTGATGCATTAGAGTGGAAGTCTCTAGGAAGGCTAGGAATGTGTCAAAAGCCTTCAACATGGAACCCTCTTTCATGGTAGGGGATTATTCCTCGATGATACAAAGTGACACCATCAATCTGGGATGGGCACGTTTCCTTGACCTTCTAACTGGAACCCTCCAGTGGGGTAGTTCATGGGTCCTTAATAACTTAGAGTGTCACCCCCCCATCCAAGATATACATCGTTCCTCAAAATTCCGATTGGAACCCTATTATAGGGCAGGGCATGGGTCCCAGATGACATAGAGTGGAACCCACCTCCCGGGTTGGGCATGGGTCCTTGACCTTCAGAGTGGAACCCTTGTGTCATATCTGGGAATGGGTCCTCAAGGATCTGATTCAACCCACCACCCCCAACACATTAGGTATTGGTTCCTCTACTTTTAGATGGTATCCCATCAATTATACATCATACTGACAAGGTGTATATTGACATTCATGGATACTGATGGGATGATGTGTGAGATGATGGGCATCATTAGTGCACATTTGGAACTGTTGGAAACTGTTCTTCTTTAGACTAACAGTGAGATGGAGATTCCCTTACTCTCTTTTTTGTTCCTCTATAACTGGGAATATATATATATATATATCCATTCTTTTGTATCAACAAATTGGATTTGGTTATTCTCCATCCAGGAGAGGAAAATATGTCCGAGGTATGCCATGTGCATTCCATGTTTATCTTTTTGTGGTTTTATGATTCTAATCTATTTCTATTAGTTGAGAAAAAATTATAGGTAGTTCATATTCTAACTATGTTTAGACCCTTCTTCTTGGATGATCTTACTTTCACTCTTTTTTGGGTCGATATTCTCTCTTTCAATGTACCTTGCTTCATCTATCTTTCTCTAAAAAATGTACCTCCTATTTCTACCCCCTTCATATATTATGGTGTCTTGATGGGTATGTATATACTCACCCCTACATGGGATTTTCCTACATGTGTTGTATCTTATGAAAACGGCATACATGTTGATTTGGACTATATAATAGATTAGGAATACTGAGTGTCTAGACCACAAATGGTGGTCATAGATTAGGAATTTTGAGCAGGGCCCTCTCATCTATTTACATTTCTATTTTTGTTAGTTTGGTACATATTTATTATTTGGAATGTATTTTCCCCTATACATTTCATTTTACATTATCAAACTTTTGTACTATCTGGAGGTTCATGCATGATTGGTTTACATTATAATAGTGTTTCCTCTTTTATTATTTTCCAATGCACTTTTTCATTGATATATATATATATGTGTGTGTGTATAGGTATATAGGAAAAGGACTACCCTATTTAATTATGACATTGGTGTTTGATACCAGCCCCTTTCATATGCAGGTGGGATTGGGGTAGTTGTTTCTTGAGCCCAGTCTTATGTTGGTTCATAACATATTGATATCAAAGTAAGTTCATTCCTTGGGACATTGTTCACATGTTTACACTTAAGAGGATTTGGTTGGGATTATAAAAACTATTTCAAAGTGTACCATGTGCATGTTTCAGGCTAGGGAATCTCTTGATGGTGTAGCACCTGATGTATCCAATCAACAAAACATTGGATACCTACATATAAACATCAAAATCCATGACATTGGTTTTAGGGATCAATGGTACATGCATCATATATGATAGAGTCATTTATTTTCCTTAATTAGTTATCTCTCAATTTTTTTGGATATATGTGTGTGTGTGTGTCTATGTCTGTGTCTGTGTCTGTGTGTGTGTTTTCCTCTGATCGCAGTACAACTTGATAAATTTCAGGACATCTCCCTGACAACATCTATCTAAGATACTAACTCTAGCTTGTGAAGAAAACTAGATGAGAGATGATGCCTTAGTTTAGGGTTCATCCCGTTACCCCTCCCTCTTGGTGGTTATGTAGCACCATCTCCCCTTTTGAGTAGAAGGTCATCCTAAAAGATTATGTTAAGGATGCACACAGGCTTAGCGTACACCATGAGTTTTAGTTATAGAGGTCACTCTGGATCCATGGAAAGCTAGATCCTTATGTAGCATAGGATTGGATAGAGGTGGTGGTTTATATCTTCAAGATTGTTCGAAACCTAATGGATTAGGTGGTTTGCTAGTAGCTATCCTTTTCCATGAAACATATAAGTGTTATTGAAGCCACATTACACAGAAGTGTGATAAGTAAAAACTCTCATGGAACGAATTCAAGAAGATTTTTTGTGAGGATTACCACCCCTCCTACTTTGTCTTAGTCTAGATCTAGAAGCATGTAGGGTCAAAGAAGGGATGGATGACAGTGTATGAGTATGGATCATGGGTCAAAGACCATTCACAATAGAGTCCTAAAATGATCTGAGATAGCTGCTTCCAAGCACATAAGTTTGAGGAGGGACTCCACCGAGAGATATGTGCCAGTGTGGTAGCCTTTTGGATCCCCACCTTTGTAGGGGTGTTGGAGTGGGAACTTGGGAGAAGATATTTATATCATAGGTACTCCAATCATCTAGAGATGGTAGTGGACACCACAAAGATGAGTAGTCTACAACAGCTAACATTTTCTAGGCACCAGAATTTCAAAACAAGTGATCCTCAGTAATCATGTTTAAGAACATGGTCAGGGACAGAGTAGAGAACCATGACATCCTGGAGATTGGTGGTACATTACTTATGATGGGTGAGTCACATAGAAGGAGACGGTCTGACTAGACATGCCAAGAAACACATGCAGATTGATGACGGACAACCACGACGTAGGTTATTCCATGATTGGGTATCTCTGTGTGAGGATGAGGTAGTCCCCAGGGTGGTAGAGTTGGCAGAGGGGAAGACGATCTATAGGTGGTGCATACCTCTATGATATCCTTCCACCACCACCATCAGGAAGCCAATTTCAGGATCATGGATCCAGCGACTCAGGCCATAGATAGATACAATATTCTGATGTCTTTGATACTACAATACATGTGATGATAAGAGGTACAATTTTTTTTCTTTCTAATCATTCTTTAGTATTAGTAGGCACATATTCCAGTCACTTTTTAATCTCCAATCTATTGGTGAAAGATTTGGATCTACTGGTTTGGTTTTATCCCAACAACTTCATCTTGAGGTTCCTACAATGAACACTTCTTCTATGTATTTTATCTTCTAATAGCATGTGCTATCACTTGGTGGAGATAGGTTCATGTGGGCCATTTTAGTTAGAATGATGGAACCCTCTGATGACAGCTTGGGTACAGATTAGATTTCCATGATCCGATCAGAAATTTACTCTCACCATAGACAAGTCAATTTCCAATGCACTGATGGGATGAAATTATACTTTTTTGTTGAGAGAGTTCTCATGGAAGGGAAAGTGGGTTCTACGATAAGGTGGATGAATCCCATCACCCATTAGTTGGTGAGTGTATCCCATGGTGAAACAAGCTCTTCATGCATCTAGATTCATTTAGTTGTGGAGGATTATATGGATGTATTCCATGAGGGTTTTTCAAGGCTACCACTAATGCAGGAGATATAATTCTACATCAACTTGCATCCCGGGACAACACCAATATATTTTATTGAATATCGCATTTCCCAGACTGAGATTTGGATGCTACGATTATAGTTGTAGGATCGTCAAGATAGATGTTCCATCTGACCTAGTGTGTCCCCATTGGATGCTCCATCCTTGTTCTTGAAAAATGAAGATAAGTTCTTATGATTCTTTTGTGGATTATCATCTCCTAAACCATGCCATAATAATGAAACTGTACCCCATACTAGGGATTTACAACCTCTTTGACAAGTTATGAGGTGTTATTAGGTCATCAAAGATCAATATTATGTTCTTCAACCACTAGTTGATGGTTCATGAGGATGATATCCAAATGTTGGAATTATAATGTCTCTATGATCACTATGTGTTCCTAGTGATTCCCTTTAGTGTGAAAAATTACCCCACCATGTTTATGGATTTTATGAACCAGGTTTTTCTGCCGTACATGGATAGGTTTGTTGTTTTCCTGATCAATCACATAGTTTTCTAATCTTCATTAGATGAGGATCATGCACAACACTTGAGTATGGTCCCAGATTTTATTCAAGAGTGACTGCTCAATAGAAATCTCTCGAAGTGCTCGTTCTAGATTCCTGAGGTTTAAATTCTCGGGAATATCATTTCTAATCAAGGTTTATCCATCAACCCATCTAATATTGATATATTTATTTCCTAGTATCCACCTATGAACATTTATAAGGTGTGTAGCTTTCTTGGATTGGTGTGGTACTATAGGAGGTTTATGGTAGACTTATCTAGAATTGAAGCGCATTTGATTGCCCTAACATCTAAATGGACACCCTTCACCTAGTTTTAGTAGCACCAGATGGACTTTGATGATTTCAGACTTAGTATGACACGTGATCTAGTTTCAAGAATACCAGAGGAGGGTGTGAATTTCGTAGTTTATTGTGATGCATCGGGATCTGGGGTCGGTAGTGTGTTGATGCGGTGATAGGTATTTATTGCCTACAGGTCAAGGAAGTTAAGACCCCATGGGAATAACTATTGAACTCATAACCTATAATTGGTATTGGTAGTATTTTCTATGAGTATGTGAAGGAACTACCTTCCAGGGAAATTCTTTGGGGTTTACTCATACCGCTAGAGACTTAGGTACGTCTTCACATAGAGAGACATAAACCAATAAAAAGGGAACTGGTTGGAGTTCATACAAGACTATGACTTTGAGATATTCTATACACCATGAATGGTAAATGTTGTTACAAATTTTCTTAGTAGGATGTCTCATTCTCACTTTGTGATGGATGATTCAGATTAGTTCGCCACTTTATAGCTGGCCCTGTCAGAGTAGGTGGGTATAACATTTCTGTAGTCGATATATTTACTCATTTCCTCCTTGAGTGTGTGTGAGAGTCTCATATAGGATATATACACTATGGTTCCTTATATGATTATATTTCCATAAGAAGACCATATGTTTGATATTATAAATGAGGGAATCATGTCAACTAATTCTAGGGGAGGAAAGTGGTTCCAATTATATTGTGGGATGAAGTGGTGTCGGAGTTCCACACTTCTCTCTTATATTTAGATCTCGATGTGTGGGTGATTTATAAATACATTTAGGAGAACTTTTAGTGGTTTTGAATGAAATTAATAATAGCTTAGTTTGTCTCTTGGAGCATCACTAGTTGTCAGGTGATGACTGATCACCACATTCTTAAAGGTCTACTTAATCCCTTTGAGAACATATAGTTGAAGTGGGATGGCATATCCACATACATTGTCACATAGCTACCCCAAAAAACAATGATCTTTTATTCTACTAGGGCGATAGTTGAATGACTCATGAAATCTATAAACTTTCTTACAATCATAAAGAATAGTTAGTGAAGAGTTTAGGGGATCTTGTATATATAGGGAATCATTTATCTTCATGGGGTTCCCTCGATAGTATCTCCGATCATAAAGTGTGGTTTATGGGATGATTGTTGAGAGGCCTACATGAGGCATTCAGGACCCACATGAAGATGAGTACACCCATTCACCCCTATATTTATGGGAATATTAAACATACTATCTAGGTGATGGAGGATTTTTTGAGGGTTTCATGTTAGACTTAGGATGAAGCTGGGTGGATCAAATACCCTTGGTAGAGTTTGCATAAAAAAATAGATACCTCTCTACCATTTTCATGAAACATTTTGTTCCCCTATAAGGGAGACCTTGAAGGGAACCCTTGTACTGGACAGAGATTGGTCAGTAATCTCTTATGGTACTGGAGATGGTGCAAGTAAAAATAGACAAATTCTAGGTCATACATGAGGGGATGAGGATGAACCAGAGTAGACATAATTATTATAAATATTTCCATTGTAGGCATTTAGAGTTCGAGAAGGAAGACAATATTTTCTTGAGAGTCTCCCCACGACACGGAATTTAGAGGATCATCTAGGAATGCAAGCTATCCATATGGTTCATCAGGTTATTTGAGATCATATAATGTTTTGGTGAGGTTTCCTACAACCTTTCCCTACCCCCATAGATGAAGCAGGTGACTGACATATTCCATGTGTCATGGCTAGGATGGTAAGTTCATGACACCTGACATGTTATCAACTAGGGATTGTTTAACATTAATGATATAGCCACATTTTTAGATCACCTGATGAAAATTCAGGTTTGGTAGGGGAGGAATCTGTGTGGTTGGACCATCCCCTTTGTCTGTGTGGTTTGGATGCACAAGAACATGCAGGTGGGTTCCTGGGAGAATGGGGGCCAAGTGTGAGATCAATATTCTGAGTTGTTTTCTTATTTTTTTCTTTTTAGGGATAGTAATATTTATGGATGGGATGATGTAGAGACATGGTTTTTTTCCATTTAATAAATTTAAATAATTCAATATATATTTCCAAAGTTAGGTGCTAAGACAACACGTCATTCCAAGGTTTGATGTTCCTATATATAATTTTATAAAATATTAAATATATTTTATATTAAACACACATGATACCTCAAGGAAAACAATATAACATGTAAATGTTAATCATATAAAAAATCAATGACCATGGTTGAGTCTGGAACATATTATTTACCCTAGGTGTGATATAAAATGGTTCATTGTGGGACGTTCATACCCCACACTCATTGGAGTTGTGTTTAAATAATTACTTGATTATTAAATTATATAATTAGTTTCTTTTATGGGAAATGGATAATTATATAATAGTATCTATAGGAATATTTATCCATTGTTATACACATAATCCCTGAGTGAAATCCCGAGATATTCATCCCTCTCCCATTTGTGAATCTCCTCAAACAACGATGGAACTCCATATCGAATTTGATCAGGATGCAATAATGTTAACGGCTTCACTCAAAAATGAAATGATGTGTTCCTTATAAATGATTGATTTTTAATAAATCTTGGACTCTAAAATTGGTCATTATTTACCCATTTGATTAAATGATTGAGCAGATCAACCCTTATTCATGGATAACTTCCAATTATGGCTTTTCCATGCACTCGCATATCAATTGTAAATTGACTATTCAATGTTTTATAACCTTAGAATTATAGTTATTAATTTTTGGCCATGAAATCTTGTAAAATTTTGGTTAATAGTTGTTTTTTTGTTCTTTCTCCATTTATTACTTCACATTCTTCACCAATTGGACCCCTTGGTCCCAGTACCACAATTTCGAGTTGTACTGAGCCTGATTGAACCCCCAAATCAATAAAGGATTATTGAATAAAGCATGGATCGATGAAAAAAATAATAGATATGTTGTTTTTATTAGTTTATAAGTTTTTTTATTGATATAAAATCATTATATAAAGTGTGGTATGCATAAGTGCATCCAGTTCATGTGAAGAATACAAATGATCCATATGAGGATGATTTTCGACAAACTGCGGCCGAGATCCATGTTTTTTTTGCTACATCAACCATTTTCAACCATATATAGCACCATATTTGAAGTGGTTTGGACAAATTTGAGTGTGATTATTGGTTCTAATTTTTTCTTAAAACCTGATTGCACTTCATGTTCATGGATGAACACATAGTGTGTAGTCCCCTCAATACCGGTGGATATGGTTTCATAAAATTTAAGGATACCATGGAATGTCATCCTCCCTCAAATTCCATGTATCCATTTTCATTTGGAAACCCCCAGTGGTCAGTCACATTAGAAAGGAATCCATGTTGTAGTACACATACATTGATTGATCCCAAGGGAGACACCCCTTGTGAAGCCCCACAACATGTACCGATGTTCATGGACATGGGATGAAAGTACAAGGAAATGCCCAGAAAGATATGGCATGTGTCCTAGTTATCTTGGAAAATCCATGAAGTCCATATTCATGGCATTTAATACTATACAGATAGAAATCCATGTACTGGACATGAACGTATCCATGTGGTGGAATGGGACCACATGGCATGTGGGTCCCCTCACATGTCGTGTACCCCTTGGCTTCTTTTAAGTGAACTTCAATGTTCCATATCTCTTTTGTTTAAACTATGATATTTTTCATGAGTAGCCTATCTTATGTGATATACCACATAGAACATGATGGTTCCTCTAGATGTGGATTTCTTGATATGATGTGAAATTATCTTTGTAGGGACCTCTTTTTAGGCAATACTTGACAATAGTAGTGATCACTTAGGATCACTAGAGACCTTCAGAGTGGAACCCTACTCTATGGAGGAGAACAGGTACTCCATAACATAGAGTATAACCCTTCTAGCAGGGATGGTCATGGGTCCTCAACCTCTTATGTGACTCCCTAATGTGGGGATGGGCATGGGTCCTTGATGACATAGAGTGGAACCCTCTAACCTGGTCAGACATTGGTCCTATACCTTTCAAGTGGAAATCTCTTATGGGGCTGGGAATGGGTACTCAATGACTTATAGTAGCACCTTCCAGCTGGACTGGGCATGTGACTTCAATCTTTATACTGTCACCCACTTATGGTTCATAGTAAGTGTCCTTGATGACATATAATGGAACCCACTAGTCTTGCTGGGGATGAGTCCCCGACCTTCTGAGTTGAACCCTTGAGAGGGGAAGGTCATGGGTCCTTAGTGATTTAGAGTGGCACCAACTAGTCAGTTTGGGCTTTGGTCTCATCCTTCTGAGTGGAATCATCCTATGGTATCAAGGCATGGGTTATTTGTGATTAGAGTAGAATTCCCCCCCCCCCAATGAGCTAGGGGATGAGTCCACTACTTCGAGTTGGTATCCCCTCGAATGTGTGTCACAGTGCAAGGAAATGATTTCATTTAACAATTACTTATGGGCAGACACGTGAGATACTGGGAATCATGGATGCATATTTAGAACTATTGAAGATTCTTCTTCATGGGTCGATCTATGACATTGATATCCCCTTAATCTCTCATTTTATATTATCTGACTGATTATATATATATATATATATCCTTTCTATTGAATCCACACTGTGGATTTGGTTACTCTATTCTAGGATATGTGAAGACACGTGGGGTATGCCAATTTCATTATGTGTTTAGATTCATGTATTTGGATGAGTCGTTTTTTCCTAAAATAGGTTCTAAAAGACATATGGTTAGTCAATATACTCACAAGTTTCAGCCCCTTGTTCATGGACAATCTTACTTTTACTCTTTGTTTGGTTGAGAAGTTCTATTTAAATGTACATTTCATCTTATTTCTTTCTATTCTTATTGTATCTTTTACTAATCCCCTTAATATTTCCCAGTGTCCTACAAGGTTTTTTATACCAACCCTCAAAGTGTTTATTCATGCATGTGTCGTGTCTCATGAAGATCACAGAAGGGTTGACCATGAATACATATGAGCTTTGGTATACTGAGTTCTTGGACTACATACAGTGGTCATAACTTGAGATTCATGAGGTGGGACCTCTTATATTGTTTACATTTCTTATTTTTTCAGGGTGGGAGATATTTCTATTTGGGAGTTTATTTTTCACCTTTACCTTTCAGTTTACAAGAACATACTTTTATAATTTATGGATGTTCCTGAATTCTTGGTTTATTTTATGGAATTTTTGCACATTTTACTCATTCCATGTACAATTTTTCATTGATATGGTTTTGTGTGTGTATAGGTACGTAGGTAAATTCCTCCCCAAGTTAAATTTTCAATCAGTTCTTATCACCACTCATAGCCTATGGAGGCGGTCTAGGGGTATTTGTGGTTTGATCTCTATATTGGGTTGGTTCTTGACAGAAAGAAGTCTTCTGAAAATCATAGTATGAGAAACTTGGAGATTGAGGTTGGGGACCACATGTTCTTTATGGTTTTACCTAGATGTGGGACTAAGAGTTTTAAAAGGGGGTAATATTTATCCAAGGTTTTTTAGTCCCGTTGGGTTGATGGGGTGACTTATCATGATGTCTTATCAATTGGCATGGCCACTATAGCACAAGAGGATCCACGATGTATTCCAAGTATCTAATCTTCATTAGTATATTCAGGATTAAACCAATGTCCATGATATGGGAGAGTTGGATATTGAGGTTGATGTGACATTCATGGAGAAACTATTAGAGATCTAGGATCATTTGGATAATGTGACAATTTGATGAAACATTCCCTTAGTTTGTCTGTTTCAGAGGCATTGGGGGCATAGATGTGAGTACATGGGATCTATATACGTAGATGTGTTCCCAATACATAGATCTATTCTGAGTTTTTCATTGCTCTTTTTTTTGCTTTTTTATGGGTTATTTTTATAAAATTTTTTCATCAGTTATTTTTCATCATTTTTTTATGTATGATGTGTGATAAAGTTCATGTATCTTAACAGAGGAGGACCTAATTCCAAATCGAGATGTTCTATACTATGATGTGATTAAAACGGTGTGGGAGAGATAGTCTTGACTAGAGTATATAGTATCTTGACATGGAGGATGGAATTCTTATATTTGTGTGTTTGGGGTAGTGTGGTTTGTTGTTTGTGATAGTTGGTTTGTACATTATGGAGGTTGTATGGTTATGGGGATGTTTTTTTGTGGTGATGTGGAAGTGAGATATGTTTTGTGTCTATTAATTTTTTCATGTTAGGCTCTTGGTATTGTTTAATATTTTACCCCAATAATTAATGGTATGTATATTTTTAAATTGAATATCATTGATAGTTTGAGTTACATGTAACACCATGATTAAACGAACAATTATATAAAATTAAATATCATTATTTTAACACGTCCATCATAACCATACCGTTAAATCAAATAGAATGAATAGTATTATTTTTTTTGAAATTTATATATTAAAAAATTAATAAAATGTTTTTACTTTCATCCAAATAGATCTGATAATCATGATATAAGAATAAGTTTAATTTTTTTTCATAGAACCTATATTTTTTAAAATTTGATTTATCACCTTTTAATGTAGAACTTGTTTTAAATATAGTTGTGACACTTCTATAAATTATATTTGACAATATGAACTTCATCCTTTAAATAGGGGTATAAAGATTTACTTTTGTTGATGTTTTTAAATTTTTTTGATATGTTTCATTTTCTGATGAATGGTGATAAACTTTTTCATTTTTATTGAAAACATGTTTTTCATATAAATAATTTATAGTGTTAAATTAAATTTTAATTGGATTTAATGAATAATTAATATATTTTATTTAATTTAATCTAATTTTGGTAATTAAAATAAATTTCACATTGAATTTGGATATAATAAAAATTTTAATCTTTTAAACATTTTCACATAAAAAACTAGTTGTTTTGCTCCATCAATGGTATTAATTTTAAATTAATTACTAAAACATTTGTTCTTTGGATTTTTAAGAATGGATTTCATATTTGTAATAAGTGGGTCCAACTTATGTAAATATGTTTTTTATTTATTGGAATTATGAATAGTAACATTAGTATTTCTTCTGTTAACACGATTAAAGATTAATCGAGTAATTAAGGGTAAACATAATATTATAAATATTATAAAATTAACCAAAAACATTATAGAGTTTTATTTAATGAATTATTTTCACAAAAAAAATCATCTTTTGTATTTTTTATTGCCTCTTGGAGACACTTTGATTCCTTAATTCCTTTATAGTATTTTTTTATAAGGAAATTCAAAAATGTCATACTGATTATCTTAATAAGTATTACATTTTTTATAAATGGTTACTTAGATGATATCTTAATCTATAAATAGTAATTTTAAAGATTAAATTTTTATCTTCAAAATGATTTTTAATTGTTAATTTTTAGGTAATAAATAAAAAAATTCCCGGTTCTCACAATGATTATGCGGTAATTGTTTAATTAATGGACATATCAAACAAATGTTATTCAAAATATTCATGTAAATATATTTTGAGATAATTAATTTCATATAAAATTTTTTTATATGACCTAGACATATTAGGGATGTATTAATGGTTCTGGTTCTATGTTTTCTTGTGTATTGATATCTTTAAAACGTTATGAAATGAATAGTGTCAAAATTGATATTAATGATATTTTAAAATAAATAAGATGTTATTAAATGTGAAAAATATCATAAAAATATATAAATTGGTAAACTAATTTCTATAAGAATTAAATTTTCATCCATGACTCATTTATGGTTTGTTTAGTATTTTATAATAACTATATTAACCCATTAAAAGTAAAAAATTTATGTTGTCATGTTAAGAGTTAAAGTGTTTCAGTAATGGTTAAAACCAAAATATATGGAATAACCATAACCTAAACTTGTCTAAAAACTCTAGGATGAATATTATTCGAACCCTATCACCATTATATCAAATTATATTTTTTTAATACACATTTTTCCATGAAAATAACTTATACATTATTTAAATCCATGTTAGTTACAAAATGTCAATATTGTTGTATTTAATAACTTTTATGTGCCCACATAGGGAAAAATCATGATATAAACCGAAATAAATATCTATTATTATATTAATGAAGTTATATTCATTATATACTGTTTTTTAATTTTTAGAAACTATATAATTACCTTAAGGGCTTCTTCAATGCTAAATCAGTATTTAATTCATTGATAGAGAAATAAAATAATTGATATTAATAATATTAAGATTGATATATTTTGATTGGGTTAATGTTTATAATTAAATTTATATATCTATAGTATATATTATATGTTTTTGAAATTATTATATTTGATTTCTCAATTTTTCTTGGTGTTTTTGAAGATATATTTTATGAATAGCATCAAATTTGACAATAAAGATGTTTTATTGAATTAATTTATTATTAAATTATTTACAAATAAGTAAAATGTTAAATAATCACACAGGGGATAAAATATGGTCGAAAATATCTCCACTGATGGATTTATAAGAAATTTGGGAGTCATTGTCTCTATAATAACCCTATTATATTTTATTATTTTTAGTGTTTCTAGAAGTACCCCTCACATCAATTATAAAAGGGAATCTCTTCCCTCAGTTCCTCAAAGATCATTGAGTGTTATAGATAAAATAAATCTGACCCATTTCTCTTCCTAATATCCCTAACTTAATCTTAAAATCCTTACATTTGTATGAAATCCAACCAAGTAAATCTTTTGGTACAAACGAAAATGAGTTACTTGAAAATGGTCTACCATTCTTCAACAATCACTTTCATTTTATTTGTTTCACAAACCATTTATTTATTCATATTCCATTTTTATATAATATTTTTTGAATAATTAATATACTAAGTTTCTTTATTCTATGATTTTTACCTACACATTCTCCCACATCCATCTAATGGGATAAACGGTCATCGTTTGTGTGTACGACATACTTCTGCTTCACGAACTAATATTGTTCATTCTTCCTTTTACCACCATTAAAGGTTTTAATAATTATGGATTTAATGTTTATATATGATATATACAGTATATATAAATTATTTATTATTATTTAGTTTTTTAATAACACATGCCTTTATGTACATCATTTTTGGGAATATGATAACATCGTTTGTGGACATGTGACCTACCACATCCTCCATGCGATGTGATTCATTCATGCAATACATTTAATTTATAAGGGATGGTTTTAAAAGAAATATGTGAAATATATGACATAAATATAATAATATAATTATAATAGTCAAATATATATCATTTTATTTTCACTCTTGTAAATAAGATAATGAAATAGAAGTAACGTTCAAGCGTATGGACGACCTACAGTCTCTATAAATAGTGCATTTTATTTATTATCTCAAAAAATATGTATTATAATAAATACATATATATTAGATTTATATGATATTTAAATATTAGATTAAATTATAAATAGGATTAAATCATTATCTAATTATTAGGAACAATAAGTAACAAGTCAAAAACATTCTAGAAAAACATGGAAATTAACATCCAAAATAGTGAAAATAATGGAATATTGTTAACAAATGGTTAATGATATTTTATAAGAAGTGAATATATTATATTATAAATAGGATTTAGATTATTTTTATATGTTTATAACATGTATTAATACATTATACATGCGGTTAATGAACATTTTACTAAAGGAAAGAACAATTTAATGGATTTCATCTCAATTTCATTTCATTAGACATATTTTAATGTTATACAACAAGTTTATCTGAATTTTATTATCATTAATCTTCCTATTATAAAAATTTTATATGTTTCACTAATTGTATTACTTCATTGGGATTAAAATTCATTTTTTTCAAAGTGGAATGGGACACTTTGGAATGTATAAAAATTATTTTCCTCAAGAATTTTTCAAAGAAGCAATTTAAATTAAATTCAACTATGTCAACATTATTTGTCGAATCATATGATTAGTTTATTATATCACTCATAATATCATTTAAAATATTTTATCGAATGTTTAATGATTTATATTAAATATTGATGCTCTGTTTTGATATCATTCACAGTTTAAGATTAAATCATTCACATTTAGTTTGCTAGTTTTTAATATGAATGTTTATGTTGATTATGTTTCACACCATTAATAAAAGAAATGATTTATACATAGTATGTTTTTTGTGGGTATTTATATATCCTCGCGAAGAATTGGTAGGTCTCATAAGACAAACTAGTTTGGTTTTTGTGTACTTTCTTACCCGATTATGTATGGTTTCTTGGTAGAATCCATTACGGTATATTTATAATGTATTATATTATGTATTCATTATTTATGATTATAGTTTTCTAAAATACATGTGATTATTCTTTAATAGAATATCCATAGTTACTTTCCCTATTTCATGTGATTTTTTAGATTGAACATGTTTTAGATATTTTCCCTTCCATATTGTTTATTCCATATTTACTCATAGATTCCACTGTACGCTTTCCCATACCAAGCATTCGAGCTCACCCCTTTTATTTGATTCATTATTCCTTGTATTATGATAATTATGTTATTAGTAAAATGTGGGGTTATCCATCGGGGGAATAATGGAATACATAATAAAATTTGTTACACATTTTACATGTTCAAATGTAATATGAATTTCATGTATGTATCCTATTTACCAAGACTACTGAACTATTTATTCTATTGGGATGATATTCTATATATCACAATACAATGTAAAAAATTATTGCATCAACTCTGGGATATGGGGTTCAGGGTCATTACTATTCATATCAAATGATGTTTAGTAGAACCCATGGGAACAGGTTTTAGGATAACATAGATTATCGAATATAACCATATATCTAACTTTGAATGTAATTATATGTATAATATATCATGCTATAGAATTTTTAGTACCATGGATAACATAGGTTAAACCTCTAGACTCATATATTGAGAAAGTTTCTTTTTTAGACATCAAATAAATGATTATTCATAAATATATCCATGAGATTAGTGTTTGTCAATTTGGCCTTCTGGTTTTGTTCAATGATTAAAATCTGTAATATTATACCAGTAATGGTTATACTGCTAATGATGAAGAGAATAAAAAAAGGAAAGTAAATAGGTATTATGGAATAATATGATGAATCATAGTTAATGGTATAATAATTATGTCGAATCATTAATGTTCTTGTGTATTCAGATTCAAGAATTATTTAATCAATGGTGCTCTAGTTATAAGAATCACAAGATCTATAAGAATTTTAAAAAAATACTTATTATTTATTTATTTGGAATCATGAACCTTTTCATTATATTTTTAAGGTTATTTAATTTTTGTTATGTGAAAATAAGATCTTCATTACAAGGTCTGGGGAATTTGATGTTATGATTGAAATTGGAAATTTAGAGACTTTTTTGGACTCTAAATTTGTACAATAGTATTTTGGATGAGTCTTATGTTTGGAATGGATTAAGTTGAAAATGGATATTATTGTTTGACTCTCAATTATGATTTATTTGATAATATGTTCTAACATTTTTTGAGTTAGTAACAATTTTAAGTGATCACAAAATCATTTGTTGAACTTATGATTCATAAATGTTCATCAGATATGAAAAATTCATCTTGAATATCCATTTACTCTCATAAGAGATTAATTAGAAATAGATCGAGGCATAACAAAGGATAATATTATTCTTATGACCTGGAAATAAATCATGTAAACTTATTTTCTCAAGTGATTATCTGAATAGTAAAACAATCTCTCAACTCTAGGAAATAAATTTAAAGGAAAAATTTTATTCATTTGATTTTATTGCTGAGAAATCAATAGCCGCTTTAACCCATGACATATTTACAGTTTTTTTATGGTAGACCTTCTGATGACCATGTTATATATCACTCTTGATCATTACTTGATAGTTTGATTTCTCTTCCATATCCCACTTTTCACATCCCTCTAATTTTATACAATTTGATATCCTAATTCTGTGGTAACCTTTTCATTTCTCTTTCCCTCTTATTAAGAGGTTGTTTTATTAACCCCATTTCAGATGTGGATTTCCCACAATGTAATTTTCAAGTTTGAACCATTGATTTTTGAGGTTTAATTTTTAATTGCTAGGATGAAATTTATTAAAGGTGGGGATAATTTAAAAACCAAATATTGTATGGTATGTTTCTTTTTAAATTTAATATATTTGTTAACATGCATTTCACGCAACTCCAAATTTAAATAAAAAATGATATGAAATTGAATATTATTATATTAACACGAATGTTATAACACAGATGTTAAATTAGAGGGAATAATAGTATTAACGAAATTATGAAATTTCTATATTATAAATTTAATAAAAAAAATTACATTCATCCAAATATATTTTATAGTTATAATAGAAGAATAAATCCAATTTTATGCACAAAGGCTATATTTTTTCAAAGACAACGTTTTCACCTTTTAATGGAATAGTTATTTTAAATATATTTTTTGAAAATTTTATAAATCCTATTTGAGAATATGGAAATTTTATATTAAACAGTTCTTTAAAAATTTTCTTTTTTTATTTTCTGTTATTTTTATCATAAGTTTCATGTTTTAATGAATAACGATAAAATATTTCATTTTAATTGAAAACATATTTTTCCTCAAAATAATTTATAGTGTTAAATTATATTTTAATTGGGTTTTATGTATAATTAGACCATTTTTTATGGTTTAATATAGTATAGGTCATTGAAATAAATTTCACATTTAATTTTGATATAAAAATATTTCAGTATTTTGTAAGTTTACACTTTAAAACCATGTTTTATCGTTCCGTCAATGGTATTAATTTTAAATTAATTACTATAACTTCAATGTTTTGAATTTTGAATAAATGGATTAAATATATATAATAATTTTATCCAAATTATGTAAATAAGATCTTTTTATTTTTGGACATTATGAATAGTTACATTATTAATTTTTTTATTAAAACGGTTAAAGGTAAATGATGTTATTAAAGGTAAAAATAATATTATAAATATTATAAAATTACCCTAACACTTTCCCAAATTTTATCGATGAATTTTTGTCAACCAAAATCATATTTGTTTCAATTTTATGGCATCATTGATCCACATGGATGACTTTAATCCTTTTATAGTGTTTTATTCTATGGAATGTCAAATATGTTATACTCATGTTATTAATAAGTATTACATTTTTTATAATGTTATTCCAAATATATATTAAACTAAAAAAACTCATTTTAAAGCTAAATTTTTTATCTTAATCAAGGTAATAAAATTTCAATTTTTAGAGAATAAATAATTAAATTAATGTATTTTACATTGATGAAGCAATAATTATTTTATTAATTGACATATCGAACAAATTTCAATATAAATATAAATATGTATATATATAATTTTATGTAATTAATATCATCTAAAAACATTATATTATAAATATAAATATTAGTTATCTATTAAAGGATTTTTATTCGAATTTATCTTCTATATTGATATTTTTAAAAAATTCAATAATTGAATAGTGTCAAAATTGACATTAATGATATTTTAATATAAATAATATTTTATTAAATCAAATAAAATTATAAAAAATATAAAATTAGGATAACTTATTTAGATAATTTTTAAAATTTTACCCATGAATCCTTTATGGATATTTTTTCGTTTTATAGTAAATATATAGTAAAAAATCCAAGTTTTCACTATAAGAGTTAATGGGTTTAAATAAGAATAAAACTAAAATATATGTGTATAACCATAACCAAAATATTTATAAAATTATTAGATGAATATTATTCCACCCTTATAACCTTAATATCTAATTAGAATTGTTTAATGGTCATTTTTTATGAAAATAACTTATATATTATTTAAATCAAATATAGTTAAAAAATATCACCCACTTTGTATTTAGTATATTTTTTGTATCCACCTAGGGAACGAAATAAAGATATCAATGAAAATGATTAATATTTTTATTTTAATGAAATTATGCTTATTATAAAAATTTATGTTTGAGTTTTATAAATTATTTAATTACCTTAAATGCTTCTCAAATACTAAAAGAGAATTAATCTAATCAATAAATAAAATAAAATAATAGATTTTATTAATATTAATATTATATATTATGGATTAGTCTATGTGTAATTAATTTTACATATCTAGATGAAATAATAATTATTTTTTAAATCATTATATTATAATTCCCACTTTTTCTGGATGTATTTGAAGTCAAAGTAATGAGTAGTATCAAATTTTACAATAATGATATTTTATTGAATTGATATATTGTTAAATTATTTAACTGTTAAATAATCATATAGGGGGTTATATATGAAAACATATATCTTACCCTATGTATTTATAAGTCATTTTGAAGTCTTTGTCTCTAGAATAGCTTTATAATATTTTAATATTTTGAGGATTTCTAGAAGTACCCCTCACCTCAATTATAAAAGGGTACATCCTCCCTCAATTCGTCACACCACTTTGAGCCTTCTATCCTGAAAAAAACCTACCTATTTTTTCTTCCAAATTCCATTCATTTATCATAGAATACTTAATTTAATAATTAATCCAACAAAGTATTTATTTTGGTATAAACCAAAAAGAGTTACCCAAAAATGAGGTAACATTCTTCAACGATCACATTCATTTAATTTATATCTAAACCCATTAAATTATTATTGTTTCATCATTATATAATAACCAGGTTATCTTAAATATTCTAAGATGTTTTTATTCTAATATTAATACCTAAACGTTCACACACATCAATCAAATGAGATATGCAATCATCATTCGTGTTTACATCGAACTACCACCTTGCAAAACAATGTCATTCATTCATCCATTAACCACATTTCATGGTTGTAATAATGATTTATTTATAGTTTATATATTATATATAATGTATTTATAATGAATTTATGATTATTATATTTTTATATATCACATACCTTTATTCACCCAATTTGTGGGAATATGATAACATCATTTGTGGATGTGTGGACTACCGCCTACTCATTAATATATGATTCATTCACTCTATAAATTAAATGTATTAGTGATGGTTTAAAACAAATATATGAGACATATATGACATAAATTTGATAATATAAGTAAAATATAAATATATATATATATATTCTTTTCATTATTTTAAATATAATAAAGAGATGGAAGTATTGTTCATGTGTACGTATGACCTACCATCTCCATGAACGATGCATTTTATTTATTATCTCCAAATATTATAGATTATTCAATATGAATATATTAGAGGTATATATGATATATAAATCTTTTTTTACATTCTATATATGATTAAATCATGATCTAATTAATAGAAACAATAAGTAAAAAGTCAAAACATACTTGAAAAACTACACAATTAAAAACAAAAATAGTGAAGATAGTTGGAGATTGTAAAAAATGGGAAATGATATTCTATAATATGTTAATTTATGATATTATATATATTAGTATTTTTTGAAGTTAATAACAAGATTAAAACGGATATACATGATCTTAAAGAATGTTCAACTAATGGAAATAACAAGGTAATGGATTTCATATAAATTTCATTAGTTCTGACATATTTTAATGTTATACACCATGTTTTTTGAAATTTTATGTCATGAATTTCCTTATAATTCTGATATTATGAGTTTATTTAGTGTTATTCATTCATTGGGATTATAATTCATATGTTTCAATGTGTTATGGGACACGTAGTATTGTTTAATGATTATTTTCCACAAATTTTATTAAATTAAAACATGTAAATTATTTTCATCTATGTCACCATCCTTTATCGAATATTATGATTTGTTGATTTCATCTATAATGATATCATTTAATATATTTTATTGAATGTTTTATGATTTATTTTGACTTTTGATGTGCTATTATGATACTATTCACAGTTTAAGGTTAAATTATTCACATTTTATATGATAGTTTTAAATAAAAATGTTTCGGTTGATTATGTTTCACCCCATTTATAATAGGAATGAATTCTACTTAGTATGTTTCATTCAAGTCCTTTTATAGTTCCTCTATTCATTATTATGTATCATGAGACAAACTTGTTTGGGTTTTGGATAATGTTTTAACTGATTATGTATGATGTCTTGGCTGAATCCTTTATAGTATGTTTATGATGACTTGTATTATATATTCCCTCTTTGTGAGATTATTTATTTATAAACCATTAGATTATTTGACTAGAATAATATCAATGGTTAATTATCTTATCTTATGTGATTATTTAGATGGTGTGTGATTTAGTTAGTTACCTTTTCATATTTTTTATTCCATATATACTCATAGATTATATTGTACGCTATCCCTTAATGAAAATTTGGGATCAAACCTTTAGTATTTTTTATTTTTACCACATATTCTATGAATTATTTTTTGACTGATTCTCGGGTTTACACAAAGGGGAAAGGTAGAAGACTCAATGAGATTTTTGTTTATTTTATTTTTTAACATGTAATGTCAATTTACAATATGTATATAGTTTATCAATACTAATAAGCTTTTAGATCAATTGTGATGTTATTCCTCGCATATTATTAATATATAATAAAATAAATCTCTAGATCTACACTACTAGGGTTGTTGTAATGACATTTACGGTATGAAAAGATCCTTTATATGTAACTCACAATGTGGTTTTTCAGAATCATTTCTTCCCAAGCGTGGTTTTGAATTCTTGTGAATTAAATATTTTGAGAGGTATCTTATGTAATTTATTGTACCTTAAAATATCATTCCTTTACTAGATTTTATGGTCAGAGGTGTTCAATGATGGTTATTGGATTTTTTTCTAGAGGCTGGGGGAGCAGAAAAGCTGTTGTACGAAATATACATCATGTAATGTTTATTCAATGTGTAAAGGTGGTTCACCACTTGTGCAACCGATGAATTCAAGGCTTGAAAATTTGATAAGGGTGATCCATGAAACAAATACTCATCATGTAAATGTAATTCGTGGCGTGTATTATATAATATATTAGGTAATGTCAGTTTAGAAAAAACCTAGAAATTTTGGTAATCCTTCGGATTACACATTGTATGATATTTAAACGATGTAAAAATCATGGATTCCATGTTTTAATTGTCTCTCTTGGGAAATTATTTTTCATGTATCCATACCTATCTCTTCTTATCTTGTTTCAAGTGAGCCATAGGATCCCCAATGATACATTCCATCCCTTTCCTCCCTTTCTTTAATCTATTGGTGATTAAGGATGCTTGTTGGTGATTCATGATGAGTTCATATACATCACCCCCTTGTTTCCTTCAATTATATTCTTTGGGATACAACAAAGTAACATTATGGTAGGAAATACCTTGTTTCTATTTATTGTGTATCATGTATAAATTTTTTTCTTTTTTTTCTATGGGGGTTATTTTTCTTTTACTAATTAAAGATAAAAATCCAATTAATTAAAATTTTATGGAAAATAGTTAATGGTTCGTATTTTTTTCAGTGTTGATATTATCCTAATATAAAGTGTTTTATGGGATTAATACACTATTGAAAATTGTGGTCATTATAGGATTTTTTATGGATGATTAATGATATAACCAATACATTTTTTTATTTCCTATGACCACCATGGATATATAAATTGTCTATACATTTATATTTGGTTGATAAATTTTTTTCCCAAATATTATTACATGTGTGATAACAACCCCCAATTAACCTGGAATATGATAAAATACTTATTTTTAGATCTATAAAATGGTCATTGATGTGTTTTTATGTGTGTTTGTGCTTGTGGGATAGTGGTGTGTGGTTACAATGTGATGTGTAATTGATGTGTGGTTAGGTATTTTCCGTATAATGGTTTGACAACTGTGCTTATAGGTGCGGAGCACTATTGGTTGTGTGGTCATGATTTTGGTGCGGTGAGGTGGTGTTTGTCTGGACATGCAATTGGGGTCGTAGGGTGGTGGTTTTGTGTCTGTGATTTTGTGTTGATGAGGTGTTGGTTTTTTTATGTGCATAATGGGAGGTGAGGTGGTGGTTAGTTATTCATGCTTGTGTATTGGTGTGGTGATGGTTAGATGGGGATGATAATAAGATTCTTATGATGTGTGGTTTTGTTGTGCTAGTTACCCAGGTGATGATGGAATAATTATTTAATGATGATTGAAATGGTTGGGGTTTACTTTTCTTAATGGGATGGAAATTGATAATGAATTAAAAGAATGACGTGATGTTTGGTTTAATGTGGTGGATTCCAAATAATTAAACTAATGGGTTAGATAAAGGAATTGGAAAGTGGTGTGAGATGTGGCATGGGGATTGTGTGATGTTATACATTTATAGATGGAAATTAAAGTGGGTTTGTTGTGATTTGGTATGTTTTTGGTTGTGAACCCATAGTCTGGTCTTGTGTATGTTGTTATATGTATATAAATTTATATTATTATAATTTCCATACACACCACACCTGTGTCGTGTAGTATGTGATGACATTCGTATCATCACTTGGGGATGTTTCTCAGCATCCTGTGAGGTAAAAGATAGATGTTTACCCACTCATTCATGCTATCTCTTCTAGAAGATTTATGTATTGAACATGTTGTGATTTAAGTAGGTACGATAGTGAACAATATGGTGGTTATTATGGCCTAACTGTCTCAATGTGAGATGTGATTTGGATGTTCATACAGGGCAACAATCCCAAGTGCCTTTGAGAAATATGTGTTATATCCTAGGTTTATGTGAGAGAGATGATATAGGATAAGGTGGGTTATGGTGGGTTTCATGAATGGTAGGAGGATTTCATGAGGTTGGTTTCCTTCATTCTCATGATACCCTCCTACTATGTTATGGATTCTAAGTTATATCTCATGTGTCTGTGGGTGGGGTGTGATATGGTCATTTTTGTGGGGTAGTGATCCCGGGTTGTTGGGGTGTGATGTGATGTGACCATTATTGTGGGGCGGTGTGGAATACAGAAGAGATAAATGTTCCAGGACATATGACGTTGGGGGTGTGAAAGTGGAATACTAGTGGGAATGTAGTTTGATGAACCCTTTATCTATGTGAATCTTGTTATATTATATTACATGGATTGAATTATTTGGTGAAAGTTCTTTAGTGAGGATGGTAAGGATATTTGACCTATTTAGGTATTGTGGTTTCTGGTATTTTCCCATGGGTGCATTAGTATGCTTCATATGCATGTGCAGAAGATTATTAGGTTTTCCTACTGATTATACTTTTTTCCCCACCCTATATATAGAAATTTATTTTGAGGTTTCCTCAAGGATGATGTGGTATGTATTGTATATTACTAGCACAAACCATTGTATGACTACTGTGTCACTGCATTATCTTTTCTTTTCAGTATTTGTTATGATGACTTTTATCTCTCTATTTTTTTATTTATACATGAATTTGTGGCATGATTTTTTTATTTTATATTATACCATGGACTTTTTATTGATGATTCATCTTACCTTCTAATTTTATATTATTATAGATTGTACGTCCACCCATTTCGTGAGATTTTTATACCCTTGGTACTAGTATCCAACTCATGGTCAATTGGAGGCAGGACTCAAGGGGTCATTTCCTCTATACCCTCATTGTGGTATAACTGGATGGAGGGGTCTTGATAAGAATATTGTGGCCATAAAATGGCAGATAATTACTCTAAGGGTATAGTGATGATTCTTCTTCAAATGATTCACCAAATACATGAGTGTGGTTTCACATGCATCCTGGTAATATGACCCGATGATGTATAACATATCTTTCATATGATTATTGTCATATTCATTAGAGTCTTTGAAATTCAGTGTAGCCATTTGGAATCTACAAGGATGTAATTATATTTTTATTAGAGGTAAATACTTGGTTCTGAAAAAGTTCATAAATTTAGATATTTGCATAATGTGTGACCTCACTTAGGTCACTCGCCAATGTTACCTCGTATAGTTCATTCTCCCAAGTGATCTACCATAGGTGATTCGACTATGTGACCTCATGTTGGTCACTTGACTAGGTGCATGCAACACACAGATTAGGGAATATAGATTCTTTATCAAAGGAGAATTAGCAGACAGACTAGTGAAATGAGAGCACTAGCATGACGAGAGTAAAAAATAGGAAGGAGAGATAAAGGACCACATGAAAATTCAACCTTATTTACAGATGTAGAGAAACATTTTTTGTCATCCCACATGATCTAACTGTGTCACATATTTGTGTGACATAACATCGAAACACAACTGAATATCCCACCCTTTCACTTCCCCCTTTCATGGAACTCAATTATTTGTGTTCTTGAAATGTAATAATATTGGAAAACAAAAACATGAAGTACTATAAAGGAATGATCCATCAATGCACAATTTCTATACCTTAGGATCAGACTATCTTCCTTTATTTATATTAAATTCAGAGGGGTGGGCAGTATTTAGTTGAAAATACATTTTTCATGTGAGAATTAGAAGTTTGAGAGGGAAATACCTCAACAAAATTATAAGGTAAGTATTTCAAGGATCACATGCTGGATAGTTAATTTTGTTTAATGACCAACTTGAATCGCCACATAGGTCTAGCATCCATTCCAACACCATAGCATAGGTCCTTTCTGTGTGCTAAATCCATCAAAAAACCCATGAAAGGATCAACTAGGATACTCTCCTAGGATAAAACTATGAAATAACCAATGTGACAAATTTTTAGATGTTAAATTCTCTACCCAGGGTCCCAAAATGCCTATAAATAAGACCTTTGAGATCCTCATTGAAAATAACTATATGAACTAAATAATTATAGAAGCTCTGCTCACCCTAGTCCTTCATCCAAGTCCTCAAAAATTTCAAGGTATATTTAATATCCTAGAATGAATTGGAAATTAAGGATGTTTGTAGTATTAGAGTACAACCTGGTCTTATAAACACAAAAGACATATTAGAGGAGCCACATCCCCCAGGTCTAGGATCCCTTCTGAAAATCTCCCTCCTTTAACCTGAACTTGAGAACCGGTCATCCAAAGGCACCTGAGGAGACCCTTTGATCAAAGAGTAATGAATCTCCCATCTGTTGTTTCCCTATTTATTCTCACCAATATATACCTTCAGTACACCATGTTCTTCCATGTCCAGGGCACATTATCCTCACCCGTACCTCACCTGCATGGGACACCTTCTTCTACCCCATACCTAACCTATACGAGACACATTTTTTTCTCCCATACCTCACATACATGAGCCACCACAATATCATCCAGGGATTACATATGTGATTCATATTTTTTCTGGATTCACCTACACAATAAATAATTTTGGAGACCATTTCATTCAATTGATATTAGGGAACCTCTTCCCTTGGATCCCTCATCTATGTGGGAAATTCCAAGTCCTCCACCAAAGCCTCCATACATGTATAATAAGAGAATAGGGAATATCAGTGTTTCCTTTTGATTATACATTCCCATGGTAGGTGAGGTCCTAAATTTTTATTACCTAATAGATGGGATCCTCATAGTGTTTTTAATTATACATTATAGTGTAAATGTGCACCCCAACCTTGGAAGTAGACCAAGGAACCCCCCCACACCCTTAATTTTATATAGTGAGGGGAACCACTTTCATTTACCTTGGATGAAAGATAATTTATTTTCCTCCTATTATCCTCTCTGAAATAATGAATAGTTTACCCCTCCTCGAGTAAGCCCATATTCTTTATTGTGGTTCATATCCACATGGGTGTGTATGTCTCAATCATGGGGATTGAAAATAATAGAGGAAATAGGAACTTCAAAGCCCTTTCTCTCCCCTTTAACCTCAGCCTCATCCACTAAAATAAAAAGAATATGGTGTAGTTTTTATGATCTCCCACTTTCTCCTTTTACTCACACCTATCATGACTTAATTGGTATTAGGAGTTAGGGATAATCATGCCATAATCATGATCAAATATCTATGTTAGTAGTGATTATTTATATGTATTTTCTGGAAAATGGCCTCCTATTTGGTGTTAGTCATCAAATTATTTTATCGAACTCAGAGTGTTTTATCCCCCATGAGAGAAACCATCAATGGGACACATTCCCAATGAAGAAACCAAGGGACTACATTTCTACGTATGTCCTGAAATAAATGTATCTATCTCAAAGGTTCATAACCCCTATGAGGAAAACAATCAAAGTGCATCCATAGGTGTAGAGCACTACCTTTTGAACTATGTAGGCTTTGATTCCTATCCAAAAATGAAACATACAAAGCCTCATTAATATTCAATCCATGTACCTCAAAATCACCCTAATCTTACATGGTCTGTATCTCTAGTTAGTTAATATCCATCATAGGAGGATGCATCCCCACCAAGTTTATTCAGAATCTTCAATGTAATTCTTACACCTTCCCTAGATTAGGAAACTTCCACCATGACATCCATTCCACATGGAATTAAACTACATGGCTTGGTCCCTATCAAATGAACTAAAAAGGAACGATGTATCCCATTAAGTGGCACTAAAATAAATCGTTTATGATTCCTTTTATAAGGGTACATAGAAAACCCATCTCATGGGTCCAATATTAATATGAAAATAATTTCCATCTCCCTCGATGATGATAAATTGCATAGATCTCCACTATATGGCCTAAAACAAACATCGTAATAGTAAATGTCCAAATAATATCTAATTTTAACATACAAAAGGGCATCATTAGTGGGAACCTTGTATACATACATATGTTTATATCAATGAATAACCACTAAAATATATATATGGTTCTAAATTCCATGCATGATACTGATTTGTTGTTATATTAAGGGTGATCCATGTTAAATTTTTTATCTAATAAATAATTCATGAATATGTCTTAAATATGTTAGAGAGTCCCAAAGTGTGGAATAATTCAACTAAAAATGGTTTGATTAGTCTGGAATCCCATCCTCTTGACCAATATGATCCCCAAAGTGTCATTAGTTTCATTTCCCAATAAACACATGCCTTTGTAATGTAGGATCGTGAAACATAATGAATATGGGAACCATTGGGTTTTTCCAATTCCATGAATAAAACCCATTTGAAATATCCTAAAAATTGTGAAATCTATGTGAATGATTGTGAAACACATTCAAAGAAAAATAATCAACCATCAAGAATTGATGATTTTTATCATAAATAGATGTTGCAAATGGGTTTCATTAAAATAAAATCGGATTACTATAACACTTTATTTATAATAGTTTTAAATTTCAATTCACATCACTCTCTAAAAAAATTCATTTTCAATAATTCATAAAAACATTTATAAACCCCATACACTATTCTATTAGAAACATTCTAGAAAACCAAAGAACATCCATCCATTAAAAACAATTCTATTAATATTATACCTTCATCCATTTAAAAAATCAATTGTTATAAAATACAATTTATGACATAAAATTTAATAGAAATAATTCATCAAAAACATTTTACCTATAATTGGATTTCAAAAACCATTTTGGGAAAAAATCCCTTGAATCACTCTTTATGTATGAATTGAGAATCATCCTAAAACATTATAAAATCTATTTGAACTATAAAATATATGAATAATTTAATAATTAGTAATTTAAAATAAATTTTCATGAAAATATTCACTAAATAAAGCAAACAAATAGAAATTCCAACCTTAATAAGTTAGTGATTTAGCCATAAGTTTTATCCTTAGATGTAGAACCCCAAACAACAAAAATAGATGTCCAAACCAATCCCTTCCCACACAAACCACCATGAATAAATAACACTAAACCCTAAATCAAAATGTTGAAACACCTAGGGTTCGTAAGAGGACTATAAATCAAGGGATAATGGGATGAAATAGGAGAAGGAGGAGTTAAGAATGTAGATGATTCCTTAGCACCAAAAACCACCTAGGAATTACGTTGAATAATCTTGGGAGCACAAATTGAGGTAGGAGAGACTCTCTTTGAGCATTATTATGGTGGTTTGAATAAGGATAAAGTAGAGATAATGTTAAAAGAACTAAAACAAAATACCTAAATCTTTGGAAACTCATGGATTCAAAAACTACATTACATACACTATATAGTTATGCAGATTTATAAACTATGTTCCAAAATTATGAAATCACTTGACACAAACTAGGTACCCTCTTGATTTGGCCAAATTGTATTCCAAGTTGTGTTCCAAATATGAAAAACATCAATATAAAAACTGTATATCCTCTTACATTGTTACCACGTGGTTCTCTTAATGACGAACAAATAGGGAAATTACCATAAACATATTAAATTTAAAAATTAAATGCCAAAACACCAAAAAGATTATAAAGACCAAAAAATAATTTAATATAAATAATAATAATGATAATTGGTATTACAGTCTCCAAATCATGCCACTTTATTCCCCGATAAATACTTCTTTAATAATTGGAGAAATGATAATCATCTACCACAATACCTCACATCTTGACACAAGTGAGTGGCGTAACAACTGGTGAAGACCCATCAAAACCATAAAGAATATAAAATTCATCTAATAAAATATATCAAGTCCAAAAAAATAATAAATTTATCTAAGAACCACTCAAACATTAACAGTAAGAAAGAGACCTAAATTAAATAAAATTTTATCATTTGTCTCCCATATCAATATAATTTATCTAAACTAAATTATAAAGGCAAGGCACAACATCAAACTGAAATACCAACCATAATAACAAATTCTCAAATATGAACGAAGAACAAATGAGAATATTTCCACCTTAAAAATCTCTATGGAACTAGTTATATACATTCCAATAATAAAATGAAACCTAAAGGAAACCCCATCATCCACTACAAATATATTTACACCATGATCAGAAACAATCCCAATGACAATATCAAGATGAAAAAACTCTTGGAACGAATCATTGGGAGACAACATTGACTGTTGAATTAGTATTAAGTACACACATTCATATACTAGGACATAAAATTAAAAACATAACCCCAAGGAGACCCATAAAAATAAAAACTATTATCATCATGTGCTAAAATTCAAGATAGAAATACCCAACCTCATCAACCATATACATATCCAATGAACAATATTACTCAAAACACAAGTAATCTTCCCTCAAAAAACAAAAACATAACTGCACATTCAATGTAAATACAACCAAAATAATGAGGCACACATATATTAATAAATCACAATCTTGTAAAAATGAACAATACCTAAAATCCTTGATACATAGATAATTAAAATTTCATGACAAACAACCTACTAAAACAAAAAAAATATTTCTCTTATTCAATAAGAAAATATTCTTAAGATAACATTAGTGGTTAAACTAAATTCAATCCCATGGATATTTAATAAAAGATGAATATTATTTCCAATGATCTCCACACTAAAATCACACCAATATTCTCTTCGTATTACAATTAGGTGGTCGGACCACATTAACAATCACTTTAATATCAATATCGACCAACTCTAACATCCCACATGATGGTAAAACCTTGTTAAAATCTTACATAATTGAAGAACCATCCACCAAGGGAAATCTTTATTGATGATGTTTCACCAAAAGGACCCTACAACAAGTTCCCTATATGATTCTACTAAAATCTAAAATAAAACTTATTCTCTATCATAATTATATTCTCACTAAATCAAACAATTTTTTAATGAATCAATGTAGAGTAACTAAATGGAGAAATCCACAAATTCTATGAAATTTTTGGCATATTCATTCATTTATTTCTCTTCATGATAAAGGTTCATAAATATAATGGTATTATACAAGTTTATATTTTTAGGATAGTTCCATTGAAAATATGATTTTATGACGAACACTCAAGTCATGCAATCATAAAGATGAAAAAGAACCATTATCTCCCACCACCCCCTGATGGGTTATTCAAGTAAAGAAATAATGGCCTTCACCATTTTATTATTGTGATTTTATAAAAAATTGATGTTTCCCTATACCTTTTTCATACCACAAATTTTCTTCAGGGAATCCTGGTTCCTATATAATTAATGAAGAAAATGAGTTAGAAAGGCTTGGTTGAGGGAAATTTTCCAGGAAAATCCCTTCTTGTCTATTTCATCTTGTGTATGGGTAGAGTAGATGAGTGAAGAAACCAATCCAAAAAGAATAGAGGATTTATTATCAAGATCATCCCCTTGAATAGACTTACCAAATTTCATGTAAGACTCTTTGGGAGGAATATTAATGATACAAATGACATGAACCTTAATAATTCCTTTTTTTATAAACAAAATCAAAAAGAAAAACAAAAACAAAGAAAACTACAATTCAAAACACACATAAGAAAACACATAAAAAAATAACACTTCATAAAGAAATATAACAATTTAAAATAATCCAATAATTAAGAAAAACCAATTTTATGTTAAAATAATTCATTCTATATGAAATTCCCTTGACATTTATATTCACAAACTCCTTATTAATTTATTTAGAAAATAATGATCTTCAATAATGTTTTATATCATATCCCAGCACACATTAATATTAATTTCAAAATAAAAGACCAAAATATAGAATTTTATTTCCATTAAATCCAGTCAAAACCATTACAAATCATGTTTCAAGAAAATCGCCCAATGAAATCCCTTTTCCCATCAAATGTTTTTTTTCAAAACCTGATACAAACCCCAAATCAGGTGATGAAATATTGAGAGAAAATACATTAAAATACACACCCAAAAAAATTAATTCCACAATAATTACTCAATTATTATTAATCATACAAAAATAAAATAATATTATTTTCAATTTGGGTATCATAAAAATAGTGATTTCAATAATGGGTGTGAAATAGAACATTCAACAATTTGGTTTCAAATACATGTAAACCATGTGATAACTATGCAACATGTTTGGAATGATTCTAGGACCATCTACTTAGGATCTAAATGTTTTACTAGAGAGTACATTCCAACTATGTTTCCCTTTAACCTTATTTTCTTTCACATTTTAAAGTCATATTGACCACAAAAATAGATAATATGATCATTGTTGTTCAAAGTACCATTATCCCATATAAAAATTCATCAAATATTATCAAAAGAAAATAGAAAATTAATAATTAAATCCCAACTCCCTATAGAAAAATGAGATGCAGTTTGAATAGTAGTTATCTAAGAACATGCCACACCCACAACTTGAGTTGTGATGAAAATACTAGACTCTTTTATACCCTAACACATACAAAATTTCAAGGGGGTTTTCTGATACCAATTTTTTACACTTTGATATATGTTCTTTATCACCATGAGATGGTAACATGTAAAATGGTATCATGAATACTTGATTTTTGAATTATTTCACCCAAAATTATTGATAATATCCTCCTAAAACCCTCATATAATTATTGAATAACCCATGTATATATCATACTACCCTGAGAAAAATATGTTGTTTCCAAATCAAATGAAACATATAAAAAATATTCTACATAGTATGAACATATAAAAAACACATAAACTAAATAATAAAAATCCTTAGAATGTGAGACGATAATCTAAACCATATCTAAATCATTATGGTCGATAAAAGAGAATCCCGAAATTAAAAAAATACATAATAGAAAATATACCAACCAGCTCTATAGGTCCATAGTCACTCTCCACAACTACCACATCCCACAATGGACTAACTATCATATTACCACTAGGAATAGGTCGAGGCCTAGGGATCACGAAAAGAAACCATAAGAGCTACAAACAATGAATGGTGTATACATGGTTAGAAATAATCCGATCATATTGGGTTCCAACCAAGGTGTTTTCATTATCTTATCAAAATTAATTTTCATCCATGGTATTTCTAAATTTAATTAGAGGGCATATTTTTCATATATAAATATAAAATGTAAAACCAATATAAAATTCAGGACTATTTTATAATATCTTATCCACTTTTATATAAATGAAAACCATGACATTGAAACCATTTTGTACACATAATCCGCCATTAATAAAACAAACATTTCACATTCACTTTTATGAACACATTAAAAATATAATTTATAAAAAATATTTGGAATCCATTAAATAAAAAAACCCCACTCCATGAAAATTAATCACCTAGGATCAATAACACAAGATAATGAATATAAATATGAAATAAGAATGATTAACTATGGAATATATGTAAATATATCTAAATAATCACTACTATAAAAATGATCATTAAGAGTTATAGAATATGACTTTATCAGTGCTAAAAGATTGATGATAATTTAAGAACAATTAAAGGCTCAAATATTTTATCAGCACTAAAAATGAAATGTTATAGGTCCCCTTTAACAGTGCTAAAAAGGAACAATTAAATGAGACCATTAAAATTTCTTTAATTAGTGCTGTTAAAGCCCCCATTTATTAGAATTTTCTTAATGCTTTTATAGGTGGCAATTAATAGCACCAAAAATAAGCACTAATAATGGCCCTAAAGGTAAATGGTATATAAAATTTTTTTATTCCACACCTACCCCTTCATCAGTGCCCACACCGCTTTATCATCAGTTCCCCCACCCCTTTTTAAGTTCTTTAGATAATCCCACCCTCCCACATGCACCCTGCCTATAAAGTGTTTTGAACCCTAGACCTCCGTCATATACATAAAATCATTTTCCACTCAACTATACTATTTTTATTTCTCATTTTATGATTATATACATATTTATATATATTTAAGTACATTTTTGATCATATAATATAATAAATGTTTATATATTAATATATATATTTTATATGTAAATTTTTTTAATTAGTTATTTATGAAATTAAATTGTTATGTGTTAATATATTAATAATATGTATATATTGTCATATATTTGAATATAAATAATATTACATTGTAAAGAATGATAAAATTTAAAAACCATAATATCAATATCAATGTAATACCTTCTAATAAATTCAATCCTCATAGAAAAAGGGGAAACTATCCAAATAAATGAAGATAAAAATCAATCGAATGTTAAAAAAATAGGATACCTTGATTTAAAACTCAATTTTGGACACCTTATGGGAATTTTGGTATTGAAAAATTTGATAATGGTTTTCCTATGTCACTAAGGGCTTAAGTCTCATCACATAATTTGATTTTCAATGTGGTAGAACCTAAATTGACTCCCGAATCAAAAGTTATGGTCATTTGAAGTTTGAATTACAATTTAATGTTTTATTCGATCTTTTATTAATTAATTTATTTTTTTAATTATCAAATAGATATTAAATTACTATTACCTAGTAATGATAAGATATTTATTATTTTAAAATATTTTTTTAAATTATTTTATAAGAAACTTTCACTAAATATATGATATAGTAAGTGTTAATTTCTAGATAACTTATCTAAATAATATTTTAATAATATTTATATAATATTTAAATCAATATAAATATATTGAAATATTAATATATTATTTTTAATTAAATATTTTTTTATGTAAACTTTTAACATCGCTTGTCAAAAAAGAACTGATATAGGTTGGAATTTAACATTGCTTCTATAAAAGATGATAAAAACACCCCTATTAGTGATTTTGACAAGAATTTATAAAAGAACTCATTTATCAATAGTTTTTAAAAGTATTTGATAAGAATCAGTCCTTTATGAGTTATTTTTGAAAAGCGCTGATAATGGCTGCCCCTTTACCATTGATTTTTAACACTATCAAAGAACCCCTTCAATAACGCTATAAAATCCAAGTTAAAGACCCCATTTAATAGAACTTCATATATAGCTTAAAAAGGTGATATTTAACAGCCTCTTTTCCTAGAATTGTCAATGATATTTCTCTAGATAAAACTAGTTTTGTGGTAGTGAATAAAATGGGTGGGAGTTACTTATATAAATTATTCATGTGTCATGTGTATCATATCAGTTCTTATCAAGAGATAGTCCTTGACCATACCAGATACATGAGACCAACATTGGGCACATGTTGTGTCTATACAACACAGACCACCCGACTAACATTCCCCTAGCCTCATCAAAAAATGCTTAACTATCCCTACGATACAACCCAAATGGTGGGACACTATTATCAATTGAATTCTTTTGTAACAAAAATCTAGAACTATAAATTAGTACCAAGGTTTGAAAGAATGTATATATTAGGAGGTGACCAATAAAATAAATCTCATGATCATCATAGATACATTATATTATCCTAATCCAAACTCTAATCAGCTCACAAAAAATAATACATTTTCTATAATATTCATGTCATAATAGAATCCCCCTCATGGTCATTATATATATAAGAACATATAAATGAAGGGGAATTATTTAGGGTCTAAACCAAAATAGAGGGAGCTATATTAAATAGATTCCAAATAAGCTCTAATAAAATACACCCAATGACAAAAGTCACATTAATAATAATTATATGAAATTCCATTTCACATTAATATTAATAATTACCCCATTCAAAACAATTCACACAATAAAACTTAAAACATATACCTCTTTCCATATTAATCATTTTTGGAAAAAAAATCATTCCTTTTAAGATAGTTCTAGGAAGACTATGTTTTCATCTAATTCATGACCCAAACTAGGCCAAACAACTTTTAAAATATAAAATTCAATTAAAAGATTTCATATAAACCATTTTCAAAAAACTTTTCTCTGAAACATCATTTTAGGAATTAAACCCCCATGAAACTCTCTTTATTCCAAGTGGATAATCATCCCAATCCATTATAAAATAAAATTTTATATTACAAATAATATTAATTTAAAAAATAAAGCATCTAAAAACCTCAAGAACAAAATTATATGTCAAATATTGGAAATGAAAAAAAAAAGATTCTAAAAAATATAATAGGTGAGAAAAAAAATTCATCTTCGATGGAGAACCCTCGAACAATCAAATAGATTAACTCAATATTACCTATTAACCAAAACACAAATGGTTAAACCACAACAAACACAAAATCAAGAAATAGTATCCCTATTGTTCAATGTGGGAATGGAAATAATGTTAGAATTGGAATAATGAGGATATGAATTGTGAATCTATGGAGAGCATGGATTACCTAGAATATAACACTTAGAAATAATAATGGAGGAGCTTGAAATAACTGAATATGTGAAGATATAATCCCTTGGAGCATGCCTCAACTAGATATTTTGAGGATATTGAATAAATGGGGTTATAAGCACTTTAATATGAAGTGGGGATTTTTAAAAAAGGATTTTTATTATAAAACTATGTTGGTTTCATAGTGTGGAGACATTTTTTATTAAATTATGGGCTAAATATATGATATAACAAGATACCTATTGGATTCCATCATTTTTTTTCAAGGTGCTATATGAAATAATGTTTCAACCATGAGAAACTATTCTAACAAAAATAGATATTCACTTGTACAGTAAAAATATTGTTTCTATTAAAATAATGATAAAAAAATCATTCCAAATTTGAAAATTAATTCTCAAAAACTCCTAAAATATCAAGATAATAGAAATTTAATTTATTATAAAAAATAATTGTCACAGGAGGTGTCATAATAAAATTAAAATAGTATATTTTCACTACCTTTGTTTCCTCACATTAGAAGGTTTTTTAAATTTGGGTTTCTTCCATCCTCTCTTCCTTATTATATAATATAATAGGATGGATGCTTTCAACATCTACGTAAGGTTCTTTTTATGTCCCCCTCATTCTTTATATCTTTTTATTTCCTTCCCCCTATGTTTTCCATTTATAGGTATTACAATAATTTGGTTTCGAAAAAGATTTGATAAACCAACAATTAAGTGTGATATTTTTTATATGGGGTTTGAAGATTCTTAATGATTCAAATAAAAGTGGAAAATGGAAAATGATTTTATTTGTTATTTTTTCTTCTATTTGTGTTTCATTAAAATCCATACCGAATTTTACCCTTTAAATAATTTAATTAAATTATAACATAGATGTTATAGTTTCGAAGGTGTCACATATTGTGATTATGATGAGTTGATTAATGATTAAATGTATATTGTTACTTAATGGAGCTTTGATATTTCAACTTTCTATTCTTAGGAGAATCCTTGTATTATTAATTGTTTTTTTTAATAAATTTTATTATGTATTATTTGAAACTAATGAATTTTTTTAGTATTTAAAATAAATAAATTACCACTATAATTATTATTCATAGTGTCTGCCTATTTTAACAATATATATGTGGGATAGTATTTTATTTATGATTATTATAAAAATTATAGCTATTTGATATATTTTTGTGAAAAAAATACAGAATTTATTTTTGTAACAATGGAAATAAAGATTTCCTTATGTTCGTTTTTATTACTATGCCAATTTGATTTATTTTTTGTTCTTAGATTTTTAAATTAAAATTTTTAAATGGATAACTAGACGTTTTTAGGAAAAAATTTGATATTTTTTATGGTTTACTTATAAATTCTTCACATATGTTCGATGTTTTTTTATTTATATATGAGTTATTTGAGTTGATGGATCATGAAAAAAGGCTTACAAAAATAGGTATTTTATGACTCTTAGTTTGATCGGTGTGGAGGTTAACATTTATATTTGGTTTTCATAACATGTATACAAAACTATGTACCACTTGGTGATGAATCAAGTTACTTTGAGTATAATATATCCATAGGATGGTCTTAAATAATTTTTTTACATTTTAAATCTCTTGGTTTCCTATGGAATTCCCAATATAGTGGAGTTGGTTTTCTATTTTTGATGCATTTTTATTTATCATTATGGGATGGTATTCTTTTTGAAATTGTTTTACAAATAAAATTACTTTCTCAATAAAATGTGGGTTAGTATGTGTATTACTACCTAATATATTATTTATTGAAATTTTTATGTCTACTATAAGTTGAATCTAAATTATATTTTATTTTAACATTCATTACTATATTAGATTATTAGTTTTAATTATAATGGGATTCTTACTGGTATTTCCTATTTTGATTTTTTCTCACCCCCAATATGTATATAATGATGTACATAAGGAATTTTTATTACATGAAATCTTAATAATGAAGTGTCAAATATTATTTATGGAGACATATATTCTCCCTTATATCTTAAATAGATTTTCATGTAGTGTTCAGCAATGGGGTAGATATCTTTCTGTATGGACCTTGCATTTTCAATTTAGATGGTTTATAGTTTTTATATAATATCTATAGAAATTTTATAATGTGGTATATGTGGATGAATTATTTTAGTAATGTAAGACCATAACCTTTTATAAATTTAACATTTTATTAAAAATATGTATTTTTATTTTACTAATTCAAAATCTAGTAATTGATAAAAATCTTTTCCAAAAGAATTTTATTCCGTTATCACCTATTAAAAGGATACTCTATCGATTTTGAGTAAGCAATCAATGTTTATTGGTTGATCAAATGATTGTTTTAGAACATTGGGACATTTCATTATAAAAAATAAATCAATATTTACTAAAACTAAATTATATCAATAAAATTAAAACTTAAAAAACTAAATATATTAAATAATGAAATCAAGAATATTTATTCGCCAAAAATTCTTCAATAGTATATTCCACTATATCAACATTATAAGAATTATTAATATATTAGCTATATTAAATTTTCATTATTGAAATTTAAGTGTTTTTAATAACATTTGATTACGATATCTCACTAGGTGATGTATTATTTAAATTTTTTTCATAGAGTGAGGAGCATGATTGATAGAAATACTTCATATGATTATGTATTTTAATTATATAAAAACATATCTAAATTAAAATTCATAGTTTAGTAATGTTTGTTAGATTTAAAAAGTTTGAGAATATAAATTTAATGAATTATATAAACAGATATATTAGTATAAAATGAAATAATATATCTTTGTACCATACCATGATACTAGAAACAAGTTCAAGATGTAATTTTTTATCTATCATTGATTTACTATAATATATACAAAAAAATAAACTAAAATAAATAATTATCTGTTAGAGAATAAATAATAAAAATATAATGTGATTTTGAGGTATTTTATATTTATTTTACATGAAACTTGTTTATATTATTTAGGATTTCCATTAAATATAATATGTATATAAACATTGAATGTAATATCTAAACAACATGAAGTAAGGTATAGTAAATTTCAAATAATTCATCAATAATATAATGGACCTACTAATTCCAATAATTAGTCAAATTCAATTTTATAATCTGTATGAATGGGAAAATCACATCACCTTCTAATTTCCATATAAATATATTTATTTGTCATATTATTTAATTAAATATATTTATATAAATGGAATAATGTATTCAGATAATAATTATATTTGAATGATAGTTTTTGTTACCTTTTTAAAAGTATCATACAGATAATATTCAGATGTTCCAAAAATAATATCCTTCTCATATATTTGAGCTATTAAAAAATATTTGGAAAATATTTTTCTAAAGAAATATAATTAACATCACTATTATTAATGAAATGTGAAATAAAAAAAATCTAATCATATCCTAACATTACATTTGATCTGGTTTATAAATTTATTTTCTTTTTAGTATTAAAAAAATAATATTAAATTTCATTATTTTGAAAATAAATACATTATTAATGAAAAACATACTCAATAACAAAAATATTTTAATGGAAAATATTGATATCCATTTGATAAATCTTGTAGTTTAAATTTTTTACAAAAGAAGAAATATATTGATTTCTTTATAGTTAACTACTTGATTAATTATTTCTTTATAAATAAACATGAATTCCTAACTACAACCCTACTAAATAAATATAGTCTTACTTATAAGTAGAAAATTTGAAATATCAAAATAAATTCAAAAATCACTTTTACAGTTTCAAAAGATAGGTAGTCCACTTATCATTAAAATTGTAAACATACATTATTTCCTTAAAATAGTTATTATTATATTATCATATATAACATCCATCCCTTAGCAGTCATAGCTAATATAATTGAGAGTTTTTTCAGTTTTCAACAAACCCATTTATAATATATTTCATGGTTTGATGAAATTTTATTATGTACTCATTGTTAGAATAAATAATAAATTTATTTGGGTTTAAAATCATTAACACTATCCCAAACCAATGAAATAATAGTATGTCTGTAATATTTTTAAATAGAAATTGAAAACACTAAAATGTGATAACATAATTTACTATTATTAGATAAAAATTAATATAATTTTATTTGTAATAATGTCATAAACTTTGATATAAACATAGTTATCTCAACCTAGAATAAAAATTATAGAAGCTATAGAAAACCATGCAGACCAATTTGGGTTTTAGAGAGATGAAAACTCATTAATTCTTGTTTAATTAATATTTTATATCTTACAATGTTTAAATGGTTAAAATCATTTTATATTGGGAAATATTTACATGGATCATATATGAAATAATAATTCTTAAATCAATTAATATGTAACATAAAGTTACAATTACTAAGATGCATGTGATAAATCCATGAATTTATATATAAATTGTATATGCTTGGAACATGTTGAGAAAGAATAAAATTAAACAAATAGTATAAATGATCCGATTTTTATTTCAAAAAAATACAGATTTGAATTATATATTTTTACATGTATTATTCTAAAAAATTACTTGAGAACCAATATATGCTAAATTCATAATAATAAAAATTTTATTTTTTGACCATTAATACCATATAAATTAAACTAATTGAAATATAACAACATTGAAAATATTAGGACCAAACCCCTCCCAGTTTCATGCTAGGCCAACAATGAGATCAATGTGACCCCTAATTCTCACCTCCAATAGAATAATAATTAGAAACAAACAGAAATATTATAAAACACATTACATGGAATGAATTATCCTTTTGATGATATATCAAAAAAATTAATACCAAATCTATTAATATGGAATTAAAATCCCAAATAAATAATTATACAAAATAATGATTATATAAATAATAAAAACCAAACTAAAACACAATACATAGGATTTAAATTATGTAAATGTATGAAAACTATATTAGTGTTGGGGATACTACATACCACATAATTCATCAGAATGAGGGAAATATTTCATTTCGTTAATAATTACCTTGTAAACCTACTAGTTAAGGTTATCACAAATCAATACCATAACATTAATACAATTATTTAGTTAGAATTTCAATTTTCCACAATAAATAAATTTATATTCAAAATCTTATAAGAATAGCCATCGTAATATAATTGAAATATTAACCTCTTTTAATATCTATATAAACTACCCAAAATATAAAACAACATTCACATGAAATTATAAAAGGACCCACACAATCCACTATAAAATAACATAACCATACTAGACTTACATTGCCTCATGATAGTCTGACTCATATCACCCATAAAATTTTAACATATCAATAATATATATTAATATTCACCATATAATCCAAGAAATTTTAAAATTACATTCTATATAGCCTCACAATTGGGTACCATAACAAATATTCAATTAATTCTACCATTTTCATACCCATATTACTTTTCCACATTGAATTCAATCATTAAGGACAATTCCATCACTTGATTAAAATTATTATAATATATACATCAATTTATTTTTCTATGTAGAATCTATTCTCACTCCTGCAACATATTTATTTGATTCAGATTATAAAAAATAATATTTCAGTTCATTCACAACAATTACTTATCTTTAATAAACCAAACTAAAAAAATTAACATAACATATTGATTAACTGTGAGGAAAATCTCACATACCTAAATATGAATCATGATTTACAACATTTTCATATAATAATAAGTTGACCTCAAATATATATGATATACATGGATAATCATAAAAAAAAATCTAGTCACCTTATTTCAGTTCTCCATCAAATAAACAAATCCACAATATATATAAACACAATATAAATACAGAATTAAGAATGATAATTTAAGATATAAGATGTAATTTCCTAGATTTGTGTTTATTTCTTCCCTTGAAAGAATAAAAACTGTATTGATGAATAATAATTCTAGTGCATAATAAAAAATACTAGCATCGTCAAAAATATAATAAAATAAATTAGATACTATTTGTATAGGAGAAAACTATCCGTATTTATAAAAATATGTCCAAAAAAGAATTGTGTAACACATTTCATAATAAATCAATAGATTTTAACAAGTTATTAATTAAAAAATTATAGTGCAATTCGCGGTCTCTTACTTAAATTTTCATATCCAATACTTTTCAATTTATTTACATCAAAATATATTATAACCTTATTCACCTTGTTAAAAATTTATATGATATTCTTATGATTTTCATGCTAAATATTACTTCATTCTTTGATTTCATTATCTAAACATCCTCTTAAAATTTAAATCCATCAAAATTAAATTATGATTAAATATAATAATGTTTGGGAATAGGGTGAATCTCCTCTAAAAATTAAATCTTAATACCATGTCTTAATCATTTACACATGATTTCTTGTTATAAAATCTAAATTATTTCCCACCACTAAATACATAGTAATTTAACCTACTATGTTTCAACACTACAAACCAAAACATAGAAAATCAGATGTAATGGCTAAAGGCGGAACCTCTATTCAACTCTAAAATCGCAAAAAAAAATCTAATAAACTGGTAAAATATAATGGGAAAATGCTGGAAATTAGAGAATACTTTCCCCAACACCATTTTTATATCCAATTAAATAACTTATAATAATATTTATTCAACATTTAACACATCAAACCCTATAATGTAGACTGAAATTAATTTCATAGTCTCTAATTTATATACCTCTGAAAATATTCTCACACATAAGAATAAATCTAAAACCTATGAGAAATAAAGTTAATAATTTAAAAAAACTACTACCCTTGAAGATACATCTAAAAAACAATCTGCTAATCAAAAATTCTTAAACATATTCTCAAAAACAAATTAAATATTAAATATTTTCAAATAAAAATATATCCTGAAAAATAAAAAATACTCAGGATATAAAAAATTTAGGTTATTAAACAAACATGTAAAATAGTTACTCCATACTGTAATACTCTGAACTATCGTGTTTCTTCAAGAACCACCCCAATGGGCAGTTTAAGAAGTCAATGAGATATATGAGTGGTATATGAATCCATGGTGTAAGAAAATTTCAGAAAATATATTTTTTCTATTGTCACTTCTGGAAAAGTAGGCACTACCTAAAGATGAAAATGTAAATAAGAAGGTTTTTTCATTGGTTTATCATGTCAGTGCTATTATTTTCCAAGCTTAGAAACTATTTGGAATATTTTTTTCTTAATTTAAATGTGTAAATTGGTATATGGAGCTTAGTTGGAAAAGTAATGGGTATACACATTAGTGGTAACTCTATTTCAAAATTTTTTCATCTTGGTTTAATGGTATAGCCTAACATGGTGTGGATGTTTTGTATTCAGGTTATCAAAATTTTTATGGTGTGATGGGTGATCTCAGAGGAAAAAAAATAAGGAAATTGAAAGTAAATGATGATCTCTATTATTTTTTGGTATTTATTAATCCCCTTGTTGATGCTCTTGGAATTATCATCAATGGAGGGTGTCAGTTTTGTTAATAAGGTTCATTCCAAGGATGGACACTACCATGATGGTGGGTGGTATGAGTGGGTATGGGATATAAGTTAAGTGGAATCCCCCAAATCTAGGATTAAAGGGAAATTGTAATGTCTTATATGCACCTAGGGGGATTAAATGAGGGGGTCTTGTTTGGGATAGTATGGGTTTTATAGTCTTTGTCTTCATAACATATTATATCCCATGTAATTTTACTGGTGGAGAAGCTATAACTTTATTCACTGGAATATATTTATGAAGGATCTATAATATTAAAAACATAGATATTGAATCATACTCCAAATTTTTGGGTTGTCTCTTACGTGTAAGGGATATCCCTCCATGGGACCCTATTTACTTTATTCATAAAAGAAGTAATCTCATACAGAAAGGTGTTGGGGATGGACACACATGGAATAATGGGATATTTCAACTGATGAGTTGTTATAAAATTCAGTCTTATAGATGGTATTACAATATACTATAATCCTGGTTCCTTACTGAATGATTGAAAATATATTTTCATGGATGATTCCCTAGGTCTATAATTCATTAGTCTCCCATGAGATGAAGGATTAATTAATTAAAAGTTTGTTTTCATAGTAATCTATCTAAGGTTGAATTTCCAACTAGTATTCCACCTTTCAAATATCTTTTGAAACCTCATAAGATCCAATAGTTCATGAATAAATAATACAACTACTATCAAATTAACACTTCCCATGGAGATGAGAACCCTTAAGAGAAAATGATTACCAACATTGAACTATATAGGAATCCTATTTTATTTGATATAATAATTATAATTGTTCTATTTAACCATCGTATACTATCAAATAACTTATACATTATCAGTTATACTATCTACCAAATTGAGAACAATGATATACAACTCTTAAACCTCAGTAAAACAAAATGGTGGCCTATATAATCACCCATAAAACTACATTAATTATTCTATATCCGTAAAATTTTGATAAAAAAATTTTATAATAAAATTCAACCTAAAGCTGATGATTTACGCATGAACCTATAAAAATCAAACACAAAATCATTTAAAATGACATCTAATTCTTGGATTATCTACTTGGACTACCCATATTACATGGGTTAGAATTACATTATTAGTTACAAAATAGATCCAAAATCATGTTCCAAACACTTCCACACTCTCAATGTCTTGAGGGGTTCCTTATTAGTCATGATCTTCTATATAATTCAATGAAACCTCACTTCCCATTCAATATATAGCTTCACCAATGGAACTTCCAAATAATATTCCTTTATCGGTAAGGAATTAATGCACTTTATTAGTTGATTTAAAATAACCATAATTGGATTATATCCTCTTAGAATATAAGGAACAGCTATAACAATATACATTAATATATCCTTTATTTTTTATCAAGGAAAACTCTATACATGAAATGGATAACTTTTCACTTTCTTTCTAACATTAATATTTCGAGTATATAGAAATCAAGACACAAAATATATTAAAACATCATTATAATGGGACACTAAAAATTATCCTCAATGTCATCATAGAACATGTAAATTCCCTAATTCATAGTCATAGGTGAGAAATGGAACTCATGTATAGCCACATATTGAATCACGTATAAATAAGATTCAAACAATGGATTTACAACCATTTCACTCTATCCTCTATCCACCCATACAATGAATCCTCGTGAATAATATAATCTCTCCAAAAATCAACCTCAAATTCTCCTAGATGACATTCCTCTACATTAACAAACAAAAAAGAGTGCATTTTCCACTAATATATGTTAACACATCTACTTTTCTATTTCATATATAAAGGAATAACTACATGAACTCCATTTATCCATTACTAGTTACTAGCCATATAAATGACGGCAAAAAATAAATTTCAAACATAGAATATCGTATACAATCTTAACGTTTCAATGAATCAATAGTTTCACCTTCATGAGACATGACATTCCCATGAAAATTCACCATGAAAATCCACAACCTGACAAAAAATAATATTGAATATAACTAATGACATCAATGGATTTCCTTGATTTCCCATAAATTCAGAGTATAATACCAGTATAATATTGAATAAATCATGGTATTATAAATAATTACCACAACAAACTAATCTATTAATCATGAAATACCAAATATATCAACACACAAAATACTAGTTCTGAATTTATAACATCAAAATGTATCACCAAAAATAAAAAATGATCATTGTGATACATAAAGGTATTCTATTGAACGTATGCATCATTTAATAGTTTTTGATGATATCCTAATCAAAAACAATATTCAAAAACTAGATACCTATGTTTAATGGTTTGAATATATTTTCAATCCTTAAGTGTGGATAGGGTTTATTTACCATCAGCTAGTTCAAACATTTATAATCCACCCAATGACACAAACCACCATCATCCTTCTTATAAAAAATACTAGATATCTCTATGAAAAAATCAAGGGTTATATGAAACCTATATATAATATAACAATAACATAAATTGATAAATTATTTATCATTAAATTTTTTATCCCATATGGATGTATAGAAATAGTAGATACATCTAGTTTAAAGTCATTTACAAACTCAGTTGAATATCTTGAGGGTAGTGTTAATAAAAATTGAATGAAATATCCATGGACTCCGCTAAAAATATATGAAACATTATAATTTAAATCAACACTAAACTCAAAATCAGTATTTAAAATTTTATCATTATAGACTCTATAATTTTTAAAAAATTCATTATATCTAACTCAAAAAATGTTATATTCTCAAACTCCCCATCATAGAAAATCACCTAGCTCTAACGATAGTCAATGATGGCCTTTAAAGAGTAAAACCATTCTATTCCATGGAAAACCTCACATGGTTGTATCAATAATGATAAGAGCTCCCAATAGAATTGTACCATACTACTATTAAATAACACATGATACACGCCTCTATCAATCCAGATTGGACTCATATTGGTGTAGGAAAGACAATAGGTAAATAATTTTTTAACCTATGACACAATGAAAAAATAAAGTGATTAAAAAGAAAGGAGTTAAATTTTCTTATGTCAATCGATGACTATATTTAAATATACTATAAATATATGGTAGCCTGAATGATATTTGGTCTATATAGTTCATCAACCTCTACTACATGTCAATGATAACAAAATAACCTCTACCTAATTATACATAATATGTATATGTACTCATGTTTCATCATTACTATACCCTATAAGATATAAAATAGTTATGGGGCGTGCTCTAAAAAGAAACATCCTAAAACCAGGTTTTGTCTGGTTATTAGTTATATTATAAATGTTATTATCCTGATGGATACTATAGTTGATGGGGTGGACCATCCAACACTACACTTTCCTCTAGAATTTTCAATCCTTATTGATAATAAGGAAACATGTACTATTAGGTTCATCTTCCTTCATATGAATACCATTTCATATTACCACCCACAAACATGGGATATAAGATACTTAGTCTTATGAATTTTGAGTAATGTTCTCTACAATGATTACTCATCATACCAAAGGTAGAGGGATTCATTATAGTACACTCTATCATCAACCAACATGTTCATTTCCAGTAGATCATTCTAAAGTCTTCTCAATGAAATATATATTTTTATTCACCTTGTAATATTTGGTGACCCGACCCAAGTAAACTAAGAGCCGGTGTCTACTACCATTACATTCACATGATTACAATGAATCAAATCCTGAATGATAAAAGATTTTAGTAGTCTTGGAAATCCAGATAAATACATTAGTCTTGTATTAAAAATAAAAACACTAATTACAACAACAAAAATTTCTTTCATGGATAACATTATTCCATATATGATATCCTTGCATATCTTTTTTAGTACACTTCATCCAATACGGCAGAAAAAATAAGGGTGATCTCAAATGTTCATTAAGGTTCAAATATTGAAGAATTAATAATGAATCAATGAGAATAGTCAATATAAAATGGTAATAACTAAAGGCACATTCCATGTAATGAATTGTAATGTCCCTATTCTGGGTTCCGCGAAATAGTGCCTCATTCACAGTTTTTCAAAGCACCTCAAGTGCATTTCCCCAAATTCTAGAGGCTCCCGACTAGTAGTGAGGTACTTTGGGTGTGATAGTGGGGAAATTATTCCATAATTGGAAGACTATGAAAAGAGTAATAAAAAAAATCATTAACAGAAGAAATAATACAATACAACAGGTAAACAATGGAAAATTGAATGTGAACAAACAACTGAAGAAAATGTATAAAAGATTCATGTCACTTATATCTAGGAAAATATCCAGAAAAGTCATAATGCTAGATATAAAATTGTAAACCAAGCTACTGAAGAAAATAAATAAACTCCAACAACATTTCACGCCTAATCTTGGACCCATGCTCACTAGATCCATAGAAATCAAGTACTTGATGACAAAGGGTGCTTCCCCTTATCTATACCTACAACCATATAATCTATCTGGGTCCAAAAGCATGACCAATCATGGTTTGAGATGAATCCTAGTATGCAACCACCATATGATATGTGCCTAACTAGTATTGATTATATATGGCATATAATAATGAAAATGCAGTATAGGATCAAGGAGTACACAAAATCAACCAAATCTTACAATTTCCATTTACATTCATTAGCATTTAATGTTCATCATCTAATCAGGTATCAAAAATTGGTATCTCGTAAGACTACCTAAGATGAAAGAATCCAAGAATGTTCTTTGTCTTGGTAGATGCGTCACAAAAATTCAATATTTAGGTTAACCCTTGGGGTAGATCACACAGTCTAACCCCTCTGGCCATGTAATGCACCAAAAATGAAAAGACACTCTGAGGATGTACTCGCCATCAATTCCCCCTACGGTATTTTTATAATAACT